>JARHVA010000606.1:4180000-4875000 GCA_037957365.1 Torreya grandis | reverse complement strand
TTTTAAGATGTGTTGCAACACTAAGGGCATCATTTCAATCCCTGGGTGAGATATTATCAGATGACTCTCTTATACCTATTATCTTGAGAACACTACCACCCTCACAATATTTTTATGCCCACTTTTACTGTCACAAAATAGAAACCAAGTTTTGAAAAATTGGTAAATATGTTACAATAGGAAGAGTCCTTAAATATTCATGATAAACAAGAAGAACATGCAATGGCTTCTCATCAACAAAAAAGAAAGAAATAAGTAAAATATTATTTAAAACATACTTCAAGGAAAAATTCACAAGGAGGAAATCATAGAAAAAATGTCTCATTTGTGGTCATTAGGGACATGACTTAAAATATTGTTGGTATAATACCTTTAGACAAGGATCTTCTAGTGGTTAAAAGTTTGATAACCAATAATCATCCCCTAGCTCTTTCAATAAGCCACAAGGATAGAAAAATGGTACATGGCAAAAGAAATCAAAGCAACAAGGAAATATTATTGAACAAAAAGAATGTGATGAGGAAGATGACTACCTGTACTCTATAGATATCCATGATGAATCCACATCACAAAGTGACATATGGTATGTTGACTCAAATGTAATCCAACATAAGATAAGTAAAAAAAATTGTTTTTTCACTTTGAAGGACACACCCAATAAAAATCATGTTTCTTTGGATGATGACACCTCATATAATTTGTAAGGAATTGGCAACATTGTTTTACCCTAAGGCATGCAAACATGTAAAATCATAGGTGTTCTCTATGTACCTAGATTAACCAAAACTTGTTATTAATAATTTAACTCTTATACCATAATTAGAAGATTGACTTTGCATATAAAGGTGGAATGAAATTATGTTTGATCAGAGACAAGTCTAGAAACTCCAAAATTGTTGCACAAGTATCCAATGTGAACCATATGTTTCAGCTTGATTTCATTCAAAAAAATAATCAAGCACTCATAAAAAAGGACACAAACTTGGCATAACTATGGCATAAAAGATTTGGCCACATCATTTTTTTATATCTCAACAAACTCCACCATAAAAACGTGGTAAGAGGCTTACCACCTCTTAAAAAGGGTACATACAAATGTCATGATTGCTTAGTAAGAAATCAACATCAAGTTACATTTTAGAAAACTACTTATAGATCCAATGGTAAACTTGATCTGGTTCACATATAACTATGTAGACCAATGACACCTAGTCATGTTAGATTTAAGTACTTTATGCTCTTTATTGATGATTGTTCTAGAAAATTGTGGATCTACTATTTAAAAATAAAGGATCAAGCCTTTGAAACTTTTAAGAAGTTCAAAATGGTTGTTTAAAATGAATCTAGTTAACAAATTAAGACCTTATAAATAGATCATGTGGAGGGGAATTCATTGGTAATGAGTTTAAACATTTTATACAAGCAAATGGCATCCATCATTAATTAGCACTTCCACATACACCATAGTAAAATATAATTTTTAAATGGAGGAATCATACTATTATAAAATTGTGTGATGTATGATACCTAATTCAAGATTGATAAAGGCATTTCCAGTGAAAGGTACCAAAACTACTGTATATATACTTAATAGATTACCCATTATAGCTCTTGATGGATTAACACCACATGAAGCCTGGTCAGGGAAAAAGCCATCTATAGCACGTCTTCAATTTTTTGGATTTCAATCAATTATGCATATTCCCAAATTATAAAGGACTAAGCTTGATATGAAATCCAAAAAAATGTGCTCTTAGAGTATAGTGAAGAAGTACTTTCCTACTGATTCATGGATCCAAAAATCAAACAAATCTACACCAAAATGGATGTTGAATTCTTTGAAAAGAAAGAAGTAGAAGTTCCTTCTATAAGTGCACCTGATAAATAAATTAGTCTCATAGAAAATATAGAAGATGGTAATCTACTAGATGAATATAGTAATGATGATGGAAATAATGATGTAGATCCACCACCCATAAGAACTAATCAATGTAAACCTAAATGGTATACAAATACACTGAAAGATGCAAAGTTAGATGGTGTTTCAAACACATCCACCAATAGACCAAGGACTCATAGTATGGCTTGTAGTGAGGTAAATTTGGCCTTAATGAGTATAATTGTTGAATCTATCAAGCCCTCTATAGTTCAGGAAGCCCTATAGTTGAAACCTTGGAAAGATGCCATGGATGTATAATAAAATTCATTGATGAAAAGTAAAACATGGTAGCTTGTAGATATTTCACCAAGGAATAATCCAATTAGATTCAAATGGATATTCAAGACAAGTATAAAGTAGATGGTAGTCTTGAAAAGCATAAGGAAAGACTGGTTGTGAAGTTTTATGCTTAGAAAGAAGATATTGACTATGAGGAGACATTTGCTCCTATAGAAAAGATAAAAATAATTAGAATGATTTTTTCTCTAACTGCATAGTTCAGTTGGAAATTTAATCAAATGGACATGAAAATTACCTTCCTTAATGGAGACTTATAGGAATAAATCTACATGACTTAACTAGAAGGTTTTTTCAAATCTAAAAAAGAAGATAAAGTTTGTAGATTTGCCAAAACATTATATGCTATTAAATAAGCTCCTAGGGCATGATATATCAAGATTGATGAACATCTCTTGAAACATGGATTCAAAAGGAGTCCACATGATCTGAATCTTTACCTTAAATATCAAGAGGGGGATATATTAATTATAGTTGTATATGTCGATGATCTAGTCATCACTAGTAGTTTAGTGAAGATGATTGAATCAATAAAGAAAGATCTAAACTGATCATTTGACATGATAGATCTTAGTTTTTTACACTATTATCTTAGCTTATAATTTTAGTAGAGATATTATCACATTTTTGTATCTCAACTCAAATATTCCAAGACAATGCTTGAGAAATTTCAAATGATGGATAAAAAACCATTTACCACACCTATATAAATAAAGTTTAAGTTGTCTTGAATAGATCCATCACTGCAGGTAAATGCAATTCTATATCGGTAGTTGATGGGAAGTCCCATTTACCTAACATAAACTAGGCCATACATTAACTATGTTGTTAGTTATCTCTCAAGGTTCATATAAGAGCCTTTAATCAGTCACTGGAAATTATCAAAATGAGTATTAAGGTACATCAAAGGAACTATAGATTTTGGCCTAGAATACAATAAGAATGATAACTTATTCATGATAGGATACTTGGACTCAAATCATCCAAGGAACATTTATGAAAAGATATCCATTTCAAGATTTATATTCTTTTTGGGATCTGGACTGATATCATGGGGGAGTAAGAAGCAAAATTTTGTTTTAAGGTCCTCCATAGAATCAAAATATCACTCTATAGGAGGATTTTTCTGTGAATCAATTTAGCTCAGACATATACTTAAAGGATTTGGATTATCATAGGATCAACCAAAAGTTATTCATGTAGATAATGGAGTAGTGAGGATTGTTTGCAATCCAGTGTTTCATGAATACACTAAACACATTGAGGTGAAATTTTATTTCATCCATGAACATGTTTAGAATAACATCTAGATCTAGTATTACTCAAAAGATCAACAACATGTAGATGTTTTTACCAAAGCACTTGTGTAGAAAACATTTGAGGCATTCAAATAATTTCTCTCTTGTTCACTTGAGACAATGTTGAATTAAGGGGGAGGGGGAATGTTAAGGTGATTAATTCACCACTTTAAATAAATTAGTAATATTTAGTTACTCATATTTTGTAATTAGTAATTAGTTTGTCGTAAATAAGTTTGTGGGTTATTTAGGTTAGTAAATCTTAAAAATATTTCAATCTTAGTAATTGTAACTATATTAATATTTGGGAGATTTTATAGTTTAAATTAGTTTTATATCTCATATTTTCTAGGAGCTATTACGAGTTCATATTCTTGTATAAATATGCAGATCATATTTGTAATACATTGTTTGATTCAATATATTTTAATTAATCCTCCATAAAAATTACATAAAAGAAATAACCATGTTGTGCTTAATAAGTTCATTTAATGAGTGATATTTGAGGTGACCATGACACTCATGAAATTTTTTACTCAAGTCATTATCGTGTGAAATTAATATTAGAGGTTCATTGATAACCCATTAGAACATGGTAATTTTTGTTTATGTGCGAAGTAGATAATAGGCACAAAACACAATCATAGTTATAGAATAATCAAAGTCTTTCTTTGGTTCAAAATTATGTATTTATCTAGGAAACATAGATTAAGGTGAAATAACGTTCATTATTATTAGATGATTAAAGATAATTGAACAAAACAAAATATTCACTACACACTAAACAAGGATAAAATACATTCACAAAAACCATTATCATATCTCTATATTAATCTCTATCACTTTGGGACTCCTCTTTACTTTTATAGATCACTATTTATAAAAACTTACAATGCATTATCAATTTGCATTCCATCCTTTTTTTTCAAGATTAGATGAGTCTTTTCATATTCCACATACATTTTGAATACATACAAAATAAAATATGTTATATAGGTTGATATCCATCACTCACTTCTCATGCATCTATACTCTATGATTTTATAATGATATTCCATTATCAACACTTTCTCAAACTTAAATAGGTGTCTCATCTTGAGAAAAAGTCGTATCAAGTGTGCCTTGTGTTGAAGTTGAGAAACTTTTTTGCATAGAGGGGTTGGTCGAAAACCATTACTTGTGGTAATCTCTCAAGGTATCATTTATTAGTTTTTACCTCTTGTGCATTACTTAGCCACTCTTATGGGGTTTAAACTAAGTAGTGTACAAATATACCACCATTTTAGGTTTTCAATAAATTAGCCTAACCAGGTGGCCAACCTTTATATGTTTTCAACCAACTTGGCCCTATTCCTAATGCTTAAGGCCTTCTTGATAGGAAAAATTCTTCAAATTTACAAAACTAAAATTTGTGTAGTACTTAAATAGAAGGCGGATGCATACATTGCATTGATGGAACTAAGTAGGATTAAGAATATAATGATGATGGAGTTGTTTCCAAAGAAGTCACACCTAAATAATTTATTTCTAAAGGAATTTATTACATTTGGATGGCTACCTGAGTAGTTGTGGCAACATTATTATCTTGGATTTCTTGTTGGAGTTGATTTTTTGGAAAGAATTGGAGTTCTTATATGAGCTATATGATGGAGATATCTAAATAAGATAATTCCTTAAACATTATCTAATTGATGAGAAATTCTTATGCCATATTGATTATAGTGCACAATGGCAGTTAACACCCCATCATATTATGAATGTACTCATCTTATGTGATACTTTATGTTATATTGATTATGTTATCTCTTCTAGTCTATCTATGTGTCTCTATATTTGAATATTAATAAATGTATTACACAAGATCTCATTTTCCCATGCTTGAAACTTGTGCATGACATTGTCTCTTGATTCAAGTGACTAATTTAGTGTGAGATCCAATGTGTTAGAGGTAGAAGAGTGATCCTCCATTGTTTATTTGGATTATTTGGGCTTGTTTAACTCTAGTTTGGCATCACTTTATGTGTGTTAAACTATTATTTACATATGTGTTGATATTGGACTAAAATAATGTCTAATAATTGTTCATATTATTTAAGGAGTTGAAAAATAGAATTTGGTTTTGCCTTGTGATTATGACATTATGTATGAAGTTTTCACAACTTATAAATAGTGATCTAGTCTTTTGTTAGTTGGGAAAAGAGGATTATGAATTGATTTGACTTAGACATGAATTAGTAACTAAAGAATTGAGTGACTAAGGTAGGTAAGTTATCATAAATCAGTTGTTGATATTTGGTGAGGCAAAGGTGAAAGTCTACATTTTCCTCCCTTAGATAAGATTCCTCTTATTCTATAATGAAATCATTCTAAGTTATAGATTCATATAATCAATCCACTACATAAATTTATTTTGATGGGGGTAACTAAGAAACATCAAGTGATGTTTAATGAACTATTATGTAAAGATCCAAATTATAATTCATAATTGTGGCATGTTCCTTCTTGATTTGCACCATTAGAAGTGAAAAGTTTATTTGTTGCACCTTTTTTGAATAGACATCTCATAACCATTTGATAGATAATTGTGGCTTATGTTGTGAGGCCTCCTCTTGTGCACCCCCTTGAGTGAAACTTGAGCCTTGTGACATGGAATGTCTTTGTTGGACATCAATATTACCACCTTCATGGTAGATTTTGTTTCCTAATTCATTTTAACTTTTTCTTTCATTTTGTGCTCTACTTATACCTTTACTTTGGTAGATACATTTACCTAGTCATTATACACCTACTCTTGAGCTTGATTCTACATTTAAGCCTCTTACTTTCACAATACTTCTTTTACTTTCTCCTCTTCTATTTCCTTTGTTGTTGTGTTAGATTTGACCTTCTACTTTTAAACTAGTTGGACTCTTAATTTGTATGCTCCTTCTCTTTCCTCACAATTTATTCATCTTGATTCTTATTTTATTCCTCTTTCCTCTTCAATTGCTCCTCCTCCTTAGTATCCTTATGTACCACTTATTACTTCCTCTTCTTCCTTTATTCCTTTTTATCCTTATTCTCCTATTTTATAGCCTTATTAATAGCTATCTATTGAGACTTCTCACACTCATGTTGTTCTTTATAATCTCTCTCTTATGCTACAATATATTATTGTATAGTTGGATGCTTAGGATATGGTTGTGTAGTTTCTTATGGATCTTGGATATGAGTTTAAGAATTTATAGATGAGAGTGACTATGAATTAGAGGAAGAAGAAGTTGATTTGATCATGGGACTATTATGTGATGACATATTTTATATAGTTGGAGAGAATAAAGTTTTATTCAACAAATTATAGGCCTAGATCATCTCTTATGGCTATTTTTATATCACCTAAGCCTCTTATGTCTCAACTTGCTCAACTGGTTATGGTTTAGTAAGGGAACCCATATTATCTATAATATCTAGTGATAATCAAGGAAAAATATGAGTCCTTGGATTATTTATCAATGGTTAATATAGGATTCGTGATATTGTGATATTTTTTGTGTATTTAAATACCTTATGATAAGTTCTCCCTAAAAAATCAGAGCCATCTTGCATGTGTTTTATTTTTCTTCTATCATTATATCAACTATTATCGATGTAGGAGGTGTCTCAGTGTCCACTAGAAGGACATGCAGAACATTATTATACACTTAATAAGTGCACACTAATTTCTAAAAGAAAAAAATATTTTTCTTATTCTTCCTCATAGAAATTAGAGTATATGTCCTCAATAATTTACTTGTACACATATTACCTTGTAACATCTAGTTGATTTAGATAGTATTCTATAGAGATCTATTGGAAATTCCTATCATAAGTATAGGATTTAGTATTTGTTATATTCTTAATTAGTGTAGGTGGTGATGTTTTACACACTGCTACCTTCATATTCTCTTCAATATTATATGATGGAGCTACTTCTATTTTAGGTGGTGTCTATGCCTATACTTGAAATTTTATTGTTGGTGGTTGAGCCAATTGTTGTTGTGACCTTGGAGGTATTGTTCATAGTGGTGGAATAGCATGAGTAGAAATAAAATTTTATCTCATAACTTCTACCTATGCATCTAACAGTTTGATGAAAAATGGAAAGAAATTCATTGGTACTTTAGAATCTCATGAAATTTGATTTATATCTTATCATGGAGCTTAGTGGATACAACATGTTACCCAAAGTATTTCATGATATTTATGGGTACCTGAAGGTGTGAAGGATGAACTGTTAAACTTCCATCCACCATACAATGAATCTACCCAATTGTTCATAGTATTATATTATTTTGGTTTAGGAAATGTTAGAAAATATGGTTGTAGGCTAGAAGTCCACATCTAGGTTGACTAGGCCATTTTAAGACTTTCACTGCATAAAATTGAGGAGTATTACCAAAAAATAGTATTGACAAACCTTTGATATTCCATTGATGACCTTATCAATGTTGGTGATAAGCATAAAGATGAAAAATTAAAGCTAGTTAAAGTATTCATTAAGTGATCATTTGATATGCAATATTGATAACCCATTTTATAGCTTGTCTCACACTTTTGGTGGTATATGAAAAAAACTTTGTGATGAATTTAGAGAGAATGCACACTATTGATAACCTGTTGTATATAATTTCTTAGTCGATAGGGATCCCTTTGGATGCCTTACTATATTTATTCTTTGTATCAGGATGAATGAGAGGGGCCTTGAATTTATATTTCATAAGAGATTTACCATGATTCAAAAGTCTTGTTGCCTACACCATGTTATTTTATTGATGAATATTTATCTAGATCATACACCAACTTATCTCACTTAGCCTTATTTCTAAATCCACTTCCTTTGACAATGGTTCTTAGGCTCATTCTTTAAGCAATGCTATTGATATTCACAAAGTTATCTTATAATTTTAAATGATTTTGATCTTTATTAATTGTGGTTTCATTACCATTTATTTCCACTCATAAAATATGTTAACATTCTCCAAGTTTTAACTCATGCCTTTTCATAACTTTGTCTACACTTTGTAGCCCTATTTTTGAGCTTATTTATTTTGTACAACTCTATTTAGAGGCTAATTAGGAAACCATAAACTATTTTTGACACCCTATATTTTTATCTATCTATCTATCCATAAATTTATTAACCTTAACTCTTTCTTTGAGTCACTTTTCTAAATCTCTAAAGCTTGTTATTTAGGCTTATTAGGCCTATCAACTCTATTTGTATCCTCAGTCAACTTAAACCCATAAAAATGATTCCATAACATTATGGAACTTTATATTCAGTAAAAACACTTAAAATATGATAATTATACAAATTTTTGGTAGTTCTTGATGGTTAGATAAGAGATATGGAATAAACCCTAGTTTAGGGTTTTAATAGCTTTGTCTCAGTCAAAAGCACTCTAGTTACTTATTCACCCTCAAAATAAGGTGTAAAAGGATATATCAAGTTTATTAAGGTATATTTAACATTTTTAAACCTTTTACAATCATTTAATGTTCCATATCAATCCACTATCAGAAGTTTCCAAGGCAAAACACACTTTACTATGATGAGAAAATGATACTTTATAGCTCTGTGATTTTGTAAGAAAGAACAACAGACAATACTTGTGTAATATAAAATTAAAAATAACCTTTTTACACACTCAAATAAATCACCAAAACATTATAGATCATTTTTAACTCAATTTTTTGATCATTTCTTTTCAAGAATCCAATACATAGTTCACCATGACAATGTTCACCACTGAAAATAGGGGTCAAATTTAAAGATGCATGTGATTATAGGGTTTATTTATTATATATGAGTATTATAACATAAATTAACTCCAAATAAAACTTAAATCATGTGTAAAATAGTCTTCTAAATTTAATCATTGACCATTTTGATAAGCATGGTCTACAATTAGAGAAACTCATAATTAAATAGGGGTCTAATTATGGTTATGTATAAACACCAAAAATTTTCCACACTATTTATTAAAAATTGTCATCATAGATAGAAATAAAAGACTATCCATTATATTATAAACATTTTAGGAAACAATTACACATTTATTCATTATCCACAAGACACTTACAGTTGCTAATAACAATCTTTATCAACCCAATAGAGGCCTATATGATGAATCTACAAAACAAGGTTCTTCTTTTCTTTATCCCTTAAAAGTATATTTTTTTAAAAAACATGAATTATCCTTTATCAACCATTTTAAATAATTATTAATCTCATTTTTTCATCAATAAACATATACAGTTGGCGATAATGCCATTTCTTCAAAACAAGGATATGTGATTTCTTCATTCAACAGAGATTACAAACACACCCAAACTCTCTTCATACAAAAATTGAAAATACATTCCTTCCTCTTCCTAAAATGTAATATGATATTACCTAATGATAAATAACTCTAATATCCTCTATAAAATTTCATAACTACTTCTTGATTCTTTCCATTGGAGAGATCTCTTACTACATAGCTTTATGTCTTGATTTTTCACACAATATGAAATATCTAGAATATAACAATAGACTAATGAACATAAAGTGGACCTACTATAGTTTAAAAAACCCCTAAACATGTTTAACACATCTTATCTCCTTCACACATACATAAAAGTCCTTTAAAAAGGCTTAACAAGATTCAAATCCTTCAAAAGGAGTTTTTGGCGAGAAATGCTAAAATTCAAATTTCTTGAACCTTAAGACTACCTAGACTCCACCTTCGGACAACATAGAACCTCTATAACCTATTATACACCAAATATATTATCTTAATACAAAAATTAATAAAACCTACTATCCTTATAGGATACCCCTACATCATATATCATGAAATCATATGAAAGATAGATCAAAACTTCATTGTAGTGACTAAGAAGTGTCATCATTACTTTATCTAATTGACTAAATATAGGGAGCTTGTTTATCTACCTGCATTAGATATTCATATGGGGTTTTGGATATCTAGGCTCATGTTTATATGTTTAATGGTTGTTTTGGGATAAATAAATCCGTTTAGGTTATCTTGATGAAATAAAATGGGTATGGATCATGATATTTGGTTTTTGAAAGTGTAAGATCAATCCCCATTTATTATTTTTATACATATTTTGGGGTGAGTGATCCATCATTGTTGTTATGGTAGTGTTTAAATGATATCTTTAGTGTACTCATGATGGATAATAATCCATGATAACTAAATGGATTAGAATAAATCAAAGAGGGACATTATTCATAGAAGTGAGTGATATAATTATGTTCTACATGCCTTTGTTTACATAGGTTTTTCTACTTGAATCTATTTTACATGTCACTTTGTATGCATTGAGATATCCATGTCTTATTTTACTTATTGAATTAATAAAAATTAGTTACTGATAATTTGAAATTAGTAATTCTCTAATTAAAAGCATTGGTTTAGTTGATGTGAGTTTTTCATGTGATGCATCACATTTTTTTTTATCCACTTTATTTTAGTGTACATCCCCTAATTCTAACATTCAATATGCTTTGGGAGAGATGCAATATTTAAAATGTGTCATCATTAACATATTTTTATATGAACATTTATTATCCTTTGTCTATATTTTTTTTAGTGCCATGTTTCCAAACATATTTGATGATCCCCATGTGGACTTTGCATGGTGTTATTCCTTTTGTGTTGAGTTGTTTTCTTGATCATACTTTATGACTTAGAATTTTCTATCTCAGTTCTAATTATCTATGATATAGATATTGTATTATATATCTATACTAAAAAACTAAAACTAAAATAAGAAAATAATACATAAAAAAAATCCTAATCTACATAGTGTTACTCAACATTGATGCAGGAGCATCATCACATTTTTTAAATATTAGTTGATTTCATGATTTGGAGTCTTGATAGGTTATCTAGTCATTAGGGGTCTTAAAATAATTAATATTTTTAATTAGTTTTAGCTAATTAAAAGACTTCCTCAATGTGTAGAAGGAGTCGGTTATGCAATTAATTATATTCTTTTTGAAATAAATAAAGGTTTTGGTTTTGAATTAATTAGGTAATTTAGGTGAGAAGAAATATTGGGGTTGTATTCAAAATATAAAATGTACTTAAATCCCTAATAAATGAAATAAATGATTCTTGTTCTTGAAATCAAGTTATATATCTTATTTTCATCAATATACTGAAGTTCATAAAAACTGAGTTGTCTTGTGAAATGATGATTCTATGAATATATAGAGAGAAAGAATAGATAGTGTTGAATAGTGGATTGAATCTGTTGAGGAAATACTATTAGTGGAATGTTTTAGGAGAAGTCTAAATACAAGGAGAGAGATTACATGGAAATAGGTAAGGTATTAATCATTCATATTCATAGTGCTTGTTAACAAAAAGAACAAGACTTTGATTATTAGTCCATGCATGTATTCCACTTTAGAAGTACACATGTAGACCCTTTATAGTTTGTTACTCTATGTTTATGAATGTTGATTCATAATATGTAGGATCAAAACTATATATATATATATATATATATATATGTATATATATATATATGTATATATATATATGTATATATATATATATGTATATATATATATGTATATATATATATATATGTATATATACATATATATGTATGTATATATATATATGTATCTATATATATATATGTATATATGTATATATATACATACATATATATGTACATACATATATATATATACATATATATATATATACATACATACATATATATATATATATACATATATATATATATATATATATGCATACATATATACATATATATATACATATATATATATATACATATATATATATACATATATATATATACATATATATATATATATATACATATATATATATATATATATATATATATATATATATATATATATATATATCGACATACCCCTGTAACTTGCATTTTGAGAAAGAAGGGACTGAGCATAATTTTGTGAAAATAACTGTGTTAATTGAAAAAAATTCCAACATGAAATTTTTATAAATTTATGGGTAGTTATTATTGCATATGTTTAGGATCAGTGATGAGTTCTTAAAAGGATTTAACAGACATCCATTAACAAAATACTCTTATTATTTTGATGAGAGTTTATTAAAATATTGTAGATGTGTATCAATTAATAGGAAGTTTGGAGAGCACATTAGAATCAAAAATAAATTATGTGTATTTTGTGCATGAGAAAGTTAATATTTAATGTGAATCTTGAAGTATGAATGTGCATGATTTTAGCAAATACTGCTAGATAAAGGTATGTGATTGTGTATTCTAGCAATGCTCATATATTTTATGAACCTACACATAAATTAACAAATGGTGATAAAGATTGGTAAGTATTTGATATAATGATTATGAAGGTAATTAAGAGAATCACATTCATCTGAGTATCCATTTTCAATAGCAATGGTATTCAAACTGTGATTATACTGTGTTAATTCTATGTTGAAACAAATTCATAGAAATTTCTGCTAGTGTGTGAAAGAATCAAGTCATTATGGGTTCATAAGGAAACATAACATTTGGTAAAAGTATGTTCCATTTCTACCGACCTATTATTTTACATTTGAGTTATCAGACTTATGAGAGAGGATTTGGCTTTAATAGTTTCTGAGAAATGTCAACATGACGTTTCATGAATTGAGCATGGTACAAATAAGTATTGCAAGTATGGTTTCTAATGTTCTAAATAAGGGTGTAAGGGAATTGAGTGCTTAGAACAAAAATAAAATAAACCCTTCATGGGTTAATATAGAATAACACACAACTTAAGAAATGAATAGTTCAATCATAATTTGAATGGTTTAAATGCTTTTAAAGTTTAAAGATTTGATATGATGCAAACCCATACTATTGTCACTAGTTTAAAATGATAAACAATGACTAATGAAAGGCTACAAAAACTAAATTACATGTAGGTTGAGTTATGTATAAGGGAATTATTGCTTAGTATAAGGTTGTAAGTTGAATGAAGGTTACTCAATGATTGCCATGAGATAGCATAAAGTGTTAAGAACCAAAAATTTGTTGTAGAACTCCTTATGTATTACACTATAAATCCATTACCAGTGAAGTGTTTAAGCCATTTCCAAGGTAGAGTATATTGAATAGGATAAAGTGAGAGAAAGGTATTAAAACTATGTAACCTCTGCATAATTTTGGTATCAGAGCAGGAATATTTTGTGGTCAGGTATATATATTTGTTATTGATTTTTAGTTTTGATGAGTTCAATGAAAGTATGATAAAGATTGTTGATTGTTTGAAGAGACTGCTCAATAAGAATGGCAAGTGATTGAAAGAATTGGTCTGGCAGTTTGACAAGCCAAAAGAGTATAAAGGAAGAGATAAAGAATCTCAAGAAAAGAGAGCATATTGATTGCTCAAATAAATTGATATAAGGAGATATCTTGGATGAGATATGGAGAAAGGTGTAAAAAACTTGCTTAAGGTGGAACAAGGTGAAAAATACTTACTTAGAAGAATACAATTACATAATATGAAGGACCAATAGAGAGAAAAAGAAAAAGGTGAGATAATTTTAGGTGAATAGGTAAAAGGATTATTTGTAACTTTATCACATCACTTGTCATGCATACAAAACAAGGAGAATTTAGATTATTTTTTTGAAAAAGTGAGTGTGTTGAAGGCATTGTCCATGGAGATAGAAGCCATAAATTAGTTATAATAGCAAAAAGAGGATAAAGTGGTTGTAGAGGTTGATAGTTTTGAAGGAGAAAAGAGGATACAAATAGTAGTAACACAACAAGCAGTAGAATTAAGCATTAACAAGAGAAGCAAGAAAGAGTAAAAAAGTGGTTTCCAAGAAGATGAATATGAAATGGTTTTCATTAACTTGGGTGTTTCATGTGTAGGATGGTTGTAGGACAAGTGAAGATGATCCAGTTTAAGATCCAAGTGAAAAGGAATGACCTCAAAGTCAGATGTAAGAAAAAGAAGAAGAATCGAGGAGGAACTAGCAAGCATAAAAAAGGCTTGTGTATATCAAATAAGCCATAGGATCTAGGAGGAGGATCCAATGTAAAAAAGGTGCTACAAATAATATCACAGTCAAAACAATTATAACTTTTGGGGAAAGATTTTTTCTATTCCTTGATAGTATGATACAAGAGCATCATCATATTTTGTAAATATTAGTTGATTTTATGATTTGGAGTCTTGCTAGGTTGTCTAGTCATTAGGGGTCTTAAAAATAATTAATGTTGTTAATGAGATTTAGGTAATTAAATGACTTCCTCAACATCCAGGAGGAGTCAATTATGTAATTAGTTAGAGTCTTTTAGAAATAAATAATGGTTTGGGTTTTGAAGTAATTAGGTTATTTAGGTGAGAAACAAGATTGGGGTTGTATTAGAAAGATATAATGTTCTTGAATCCCCAAGAAATGAAATAAATGACTCTTGTTCTTGAAATCAAGTTGTAGATCCTATTTTCATCATTATACTAAAGTTCATAAAACCTGAGTTGTCTTGTGAAATGATGATTCTGTGAATATATTGAGAGAAAGAATAGATAGTGTTGAATAGTGGATTAAATCCGATGAGGAAAGATTTTTAATGGAATGTTGTAGGAGAATTCTAAATATAAGGAGAGAGATTACAGGGAAATAGGTAAGTTATTAATCATTTGTATTCATAGTACTTGTTAACAAAAATAACAAGACTTTGATTATCAGTTCATGCATGTATTCTACTTTAGAATTACACATGAAAACCCTTTATAGTTTGTTATTCTATGTTTATGAATGCTGAGTCATAATGTGTGGGATCAAAACTATATATATATATATATATATATATATATATATATATATATATTGACATACCCCTATAGCTTGTATTCTGAGAAAGAAGGGACTGAGCGTAATTTTGTGAAAATAATTGTGTGTTAATTGAATGAAATTCCAACATGAAATATGTTATAAAGTTGTGGGAAGTTATTGTTGCATATGTTTAGGATCAGTGATGAGTTATTAAAAAGATTTAACAAACAACCATTAACATAATACTCTTATTATTTTGATGTGAATTTATTAAAGTATTGCAGACATGAACCAATCAATAGGTAATTTGGAGAGAACATTAGATCTGTCACCAAATTATGTGTATTTTGTGCATGAGAAAGTTAAAATTTGAGGTGAATCTTGAAGTATGAGTATGCATGATTTTGACAAAGTAAGACTACTGGATAAAGCTATGTGATTATGTATTTTGGAAATGTTTGTATATTCTATGAACCTACACATAAATTAACAAATGTTGGGAAAGCTTGGTAAGTATTTTATATAATGATTCTAAATGTAATTAAGAGAGTTACATTCATTTGAGTATCCATTTTCAATATAAAAGTTATTTAAACCATGATTATACTATGTCAATTTTGTGTTGAAATAAATTCATACAAATCTATGCTAATGCATGAAGGAATTGAGTCATCGTGGGTTCAAAAAGAAATATAATTATTTCATTAAATTTTGAATCTATTTGATGTCTAAGGAGAAACATAGATGAAAGGTAGGGATTAGAGATTAGAGAGAACCTAGATTGGTTTCACATCATATCCAAATGATGTTGAGCACTCCTCTTTGGCTGAGGAGGACTACATGTGAATAAGAAGGTTATACCACCAAAAATATTTATTAGTAGATATATGAGTGGGCTGCCAAGCTACGTGCTTATTCTTGGAAGTGTCAAACTTCTTTAGGGATGATAATCCACTTTTTTGAAACAAAATTGGTAATGAGTAACAAAATGAAAGAGAGAGTAAGAGAGAGATATTCATATCATTCTTGTAGTCTGAGTACAACAAAGAGTGACATAGTACAGGTAATGTGAGTTTTTGATGTTTTTGGAGGTGGTTGAGGTAGACTGAGGGAGGTTACTGGAAATACATAGTCACCAACATCTGTTAGGCCACCAATGTTGGTAAGGAGATATGGATGATATTGGTTATATGACTAATGTCAGTTATGTGATCAATGTCGGTAGGGGTAGCAGGTCCTCAAGGGGTTGCAAGAGACTTTTCTAAGCTAGGAGGTGGTTGTTGGTCAAGTTTATGAGGTTGGAAAGAGTTGTAAGGGAGTGTGTAAGGCTCAGGTGGGTCTAGATAGAAGGATGGTATGTTTAAAATAGAGAAAAATAGGTGAAGGAGTTTTACAGCTCCATAGGGAGAGTCAGGATGTTTGTGAAATGATAAATAATATAATGTAAAGTAATTGTAAAATTACTATGTAAAGGAATTCCCAAAATATAGAGATATACTTAGCTAATGAAATGGATGAACTATGGGTACTAGATAGATGGCTCTAGCGAGGCATGTTGAAGCAATAGGTAAACAAAAAGACAAGCATGTGATATCAGTTTAAAAGAATCTAAGCTTTATGTAGTACATCAATTCTTGATTTAGGCTAATTTGTGTAGAGTAACGGTAATCGTGAATGTAGAAAGTTGAATGACAAAATCTTGTATGAAAATAATTGAGTTTTTTATTTCTATTGACCTAAATAGTAGCTTAGAGTTTGGCTTAAGTAATTGATGTTGGTGATCCCACTGATGTCAGTTGTGGGTTGACTGATGTCAGTGGCATGAGAATATGTAAAAGGGCTATTTTTAGCCTATTTTTTATTCTTTCTCATGCAAAGTGTGGTATCCATTAGGAAATGGTAGAAATGTGAGGTTAAGAATGACATAGTTAGTTAGGAATTTATTTTTGGGGTGAGAACAAGTCATGGGTAGTTAGGATTAGGGGACTAAGTCTTGAGGTGACTCAAAGGGTAAGAATTAGTCTTACGATGAGGTGGCCAAGTAAGGTGGCATAAGTAGTGTTTGATTAACTTAATTAAATATTTTAAATTAATTAAATATGTGAGGGGTAAAAGCATGGGTTAGGAAGGCTAATTATTAAAAAGGGGTTCAAGGGGGGTTTTGACATAAGGAGTTACACACATTTGTGAAGTAATTTTGGTGTCTAAATTTGCCTCTTTTTGTCTTGTAATTTATACTAAAAATTTGTAAGACAAAAATATGAGTTAGATGCTCTAGGTATTGGACGAGGTATCCCCCTCAAAATGGGAACCGATGGAGGAGAAACTAGAATTAGGGACTGATTTGATAAGAAGTAAACTAGGTGAGTGGATGTTTAGTGAGAACATGGTATTGCTACTAACACATATACTACTATGAGTTATAGTTGACAAAATCAAGAATAGGTAAGGTGATGAGGACTTAGATAGAAAGAACCAAATGATAGTGTGTAAGTGTTAGCTAATAAGGTTAAAATGATTAAAGTTGTAACTTTAATGGTCCATGTGTTCAAGGTATCTAAGGTAGGAAGTGCCCTTGGTAAACACAAAAGGTTGTAGGTGACAGGTCTATCTTAGTCAAGATTTAAAACACTTGATATACATGTGTGTGTATAATAGCCCATTATAGTGAGGTAGTATAAGTAGTCAAGACAAGCAATGCAAGGTTGACTTAAAATGGTCAATGATCGAGGAGATATTTGTGATCTCTAGTCAAAGTCATAATGGGTGGATATTTAAGTGATCTGTAAGGTTTGTTGTCATGGTTGGGGAGGTATATGTGACCCTAAGTTAGTTTTCATGGTCAATGAGATATACGTGATCTCTAATTTGCTTTGGATTAATGGTATAGTCTAAAGAGTTGTGGTTGGTGTTGAAAACTCTAATTTAAGGACACTGATGTTAGTTGTCACTAATGTCAGTATGAATTTTTACCAATGTCACCCACTTAGGTCATGGATTCAAACATTGATGCGTAACCAAACCCAATAAAAAGGGGTTTGGCGGTCCACCAAAACTCATTATCAACATTTGATTAGAGAGAAAAAGAGCTATGAGTGTTAGTGAGATGGAAAAGCTAGGAGGGGACCTAGCTAGAGGTACACCACCATACGGGCTAGCTATTCTAGCCTAAAGGAGATTGAGAGATGAGGTAAGATCCTTTATGAGTTGATTTTGAATTTAATTTTATTAATTTGTGTTTGTAGTATAAATTTAAAATTTGGGTAGAAAAATTACATTAAGGGGGGTAGGAAATGGGGTGGGTTAGGTTTAGGTGAATTTGGGAGGGGTTTGGGGGTAGTTTGTAGGGAAAAACTAAAAAGTAGGAGATAAATTATTTAGCCCTAGGGCCAAAATAGTCATCAATGTCGATGGGGTTCATCGACATTGGCTAACATAGTATTGATGTCAGTGGGGTCCATTGATGTCAATCAACATCAAGCATTGATATTGGCATATAAAACTAATGTTGATGACCTTAAAAAACCCAAAATAGGAAAAAGGCCAATTTGGGATCCACAGTTGAAGTAGTCAACTAGCCTAATGCTTGAGTTAGCCTTAGAAGACCTTGTGTTGATTAAGTGTTGCCTACATAACTTGATTACAAGACTCAGGCTAATGTAGTTCTCTCAGTGCATAGGGAAAATGATCTAAGGTATCGTTAAAATTTTGTTAAGGGAAATGGTTAGAAACAAGTAGGTGGAAATAGGTCATGGGATATAGGGCTTAAAATATAGGTTGTAGGGTTGAGGGTTTGGGATATAAACCATGGGGCCTAGAGTTGTGATAGGCAGTTGGGCCTAGGGTGGAGAGATAGGCATTGATTTCTAAGGTGGAGATAGGAGATTAGGTTAGATAGTTAGGTGGGTATATGGTTGAGCTAACCTTAGAAGACCCTGTGTCAACTAAGTGCTACCTATATAGCCCAGTTAAGGGCCTCATGCCAATGTAGTTCTCCTAGAGAGAAGATAAAAAAGGGTGGTAGGTTGTATTGGAAATTATGTGACTTGAGGTTTGTGTGTATGGATGTAGGCTAGGTAAGATTTGACATTATGAGATCATCTACCTACATTACTAATGTAGATGAAGAGGGATGTCACCCTAGATGAGTGGGATCACATGGAAATCATAGGGTTAGGAGAAGTGCAATTATATTATAGAGTTACATGAGATGTTAGTTTGATGATAGCATTGATAGAGAGGTGGGATCACACTGCCAACACCTTTTATTTGTTGATTAGAGAGTCGAAAGTGACATAGGAGGATGTGTACAAGATTTTATGATTTCCACTCTAGGGTGAGGAGATCTTCTCATGTTGAAGAGAGGAACATGATATTCACATGGTTACATTGTTTGGAGAACATGTTAGTGAGGTGAACTATCACTCAATGAGTTTTGCCTATGAGCCTCTGTACACTACTAATGAGGAGTAGTATCAATTGAGCATCCTAATGATGATAGGTATTATATTATATGCACTACTAGATGTAGATGGTGGGAGATTTCTTATTGCATTGATAGGTGTTCTAGCATAAATGGTTTAGCAACAAACTATATTTGCATGGGGACTAGCTTTTCTAGCATAGTTATATAGAGAGTTATGGAGGTTGAGGTTGTGCTGATGGTATAATTTATGTGTTGGGCATTTACTCCGTTATTGGGCATATGAGAACTTCATGGTGACATGACTATTGGGGTTACCCACTATGATTATAGCTAGTTTTAGGGTCATTTTTAGATGGTGGAGAGATGGTATGGACTAGACATGAGTAGATGGCATAGTCCAAGATATTGAGCATTATAGGTTCATGATAGAGGGATTGATTCCTATAGATATTGTTTGGAGGCCCTACTTAACATACCTTGCATTTAGAGGATAGGTAGAGTAGCTTGTTGGTTTATAGAGCACATTATGGGTCAAAGGGAGACAAGTTGGAGAGTTAGAGATGATACTCATGGCATAGGTTAGGAGACAATTCATCTTGGTATAAGATGTACCTCTTTCCTTTCCTCGATATGGGAGGGATGATACAGAGGTGCCCCTACCCTTACCTTATGAGACAGATGGGCTAGATTTTGAGGAGCTACTAGTAGGCTTGAGTGTAGTAGATCTTGGATGTATAGTGGCATATCTTTCATGGTAGATAGGTTTACATCCCATGGTTTAGGTCAGGAGGCTACCACTATATTTATAGGGAGTGATGAGAGAGAGAGATGCAATCATGCAGGATAAAGATGCATTGGTATAGGCATAAGATGTAGTAGTATAGGCCTGAGGTGTAGTAGTTTAGGCTTGAGATGTATCTCAATCATAGGTATTGGTCTTATAGGGATAGGTTATGATATTGTAGGGCCATGTCAGGGCATTACAAGACTAGGTTGAGGCATTATAGGGTTAGATTATTGTACTAAAAATAGAGAGGGATAGTTTGAGAGAAACATGATAGGCTACTATTCCCCCACCACCACAGGGACTAGCATAGGGGCCTTCAATAAGTGTGATGGGTCCATCATAGACTATATCTCTAGTGAGGTATAACACTACTCTTGATGAGATTGTTCATTATGAGAGGGCCATTAGGGAGTTATCATATATTTAGAGGTATTTCAAGTTTAGAGAGCATAAGAGGTTAGTGAGATATGCCATAGCTTTTAGTTCACATAGATGTAGCTAGGTAGAGAGTGGTGATGACACTACTTCTTCATGACCATAATTATAGCCTCAAGGATTCTAAGTGCCATATTTTGTTGTTGTTATATATTTTGTATACACACCAATCTGTGAGATGAAGATGAGAGATGTATATTTTGAGGGAGAGATGATATTGTTATGATATATATATATATATATATATATATATATATATATATATATATATATGAGATGTGTTATTTTGAGATGCATTTATTATGATGGTGATGATGTTGATGATGTTGATTTGGATGTTTATATCATGTTAATGTTAAGCATATTAGTTGATTTAGATCGACATTTCCCATATGTGTGATGGTATATGCATAGTTGATTTGTTAGCTTCATCTTAGCATTTTTCCATATTTTTGATGGTGTATGCATAAAATGAATAGGTTGGTTATGTTATATTATGTCAGCATTTTTCCATATTTATGATGGTGTATGATTAAAATAAATGGAGTAGGCTTGATAGTGTTTGTATGATTTTTTCATCTCAACAGAGAAATTAACATGTGATTGGGATGGGAAATAAATAGGTAGGATGCTCGTCTATTGTTAAATACCATAATCATTACATAAATAGGCTCAACAATATGAGCATCTTTCATGCATTGCATCATTTGACCATTTTGCTGTTAGAGAAGCATCATACTCACGTTGTGTTAAGTGAGCTTAAAGTCCCTTGAAAGAGTATGAGGGGAAAAGGGTAAAATGAGTGAGAGTTTTTGGGTAGCATAACCTTCTAAGTGGGAATGGTATGCCCCTTTTGTGGGTGACCTAAGAGCTACTATAGGCAAATCCATGACTTAAAGTTTTTCTTTTTTTGTTTTTTTGGTATAATCTGATCAATGTGAGAAGCCTACAATGGGATTTTGTTTGTGTTGAGGCCATATGAAGCTGATCAATATGAGAAGCTTTTATTTTTCTTAATAAAAAATCATTATTTCCCTTGATAACGAATCTTGGCCTAGCCATCCTTCAAGGGAGTCATCTAAGTGTTTTTTTTTAATAGTTTTAATAGTTGTCCTTCAAGGGAATATTCTATTTATATTATCAAAGAGAAGGTACATAGCTATCCTACAAGGGAGCAGTCTACGTTGAGAATCATGGATTGAGAAATTATAATTTGTCTACATATCCAACTTTTTTTTACTTTTAGTCATGGACAAGACTATAGAGGCTTAGGGGTTTTCCACTTTGAGAGAAAAACCATAACACCTCATAGGTTAACTAAGTGTGTAGGAGTAAGGGTTAAGAGGAAGGGAGATGAATGTAATACGATCACTCAAGGGATGAGCACAAGTTAAACATGAGGTGAAGCATCACTTAATTAACAAAAGAATGGTCATAGGTACAAAGCATTTGAAGGTTTGGGTTTTGGCTTTCCTTCGAGAGAAGACAAGCGATAATTTATTGAGCCATACTTGTGAGATATGATGTACGGTCCAAGCCAATTAGGAGCAGACTTACCCTATTTAATTTTCTTCATGTTCATTACATGTTGATTTTCCTTTAAGATGATATCTCTAATATTGAAATCTCACTCCTTGAGGTTTTTGTTGTAAGCACGTTTGATATGCTCTTAATAAATATAGAGGTGGTTGAGGGCTATGAGACAATGTTCATTAAGCAACTCAAGGTGAGCCAAATGTTCTTAGTAAAAGTCATCATTAGTAAGTATTTATTGTAGAGAGATGTGAAGAGAAGGAATTTGGACCTCAAGAGGAAAACCAACCTCCATCCCATAGACCATGGAAAAAGGCATAGCACCCGTAGGGGTTTGAAAGATAGTGCAGTAAGCCCATAAAGTAAAGGGAATGTGCATGTGCCAATACTTGCTAGTATCATTGACTATCTTCATGAGGATTTTGGTCAATGTTTTTTTAGAAGCTTCTACCTATCCATTTGCTTATGGATAGTATAGTGATGAGAAGCTTAATTTGATACCAAAGGTGTCACAAAGATTTTGGATAGTCTTGTTTTTGAAAGATTTTCCATTATCTATTATAATTTTATAGGGGACACCAAAATGGTAGATGACGTGATGTTTGATAAAGTCAATAATTTTGTCAGCCTTAGTGGAGATGAGAGGAATGGCCTTGACCCACTTGGTGAAGTATTCAATGGTAGTAATGATAGAACAGTGATGGGGGGATGAATGAGGGTTAATCTCACTGATTAGATCCAAGCCCCATTAGGAGAAGGGCTAGAAGTCTTTGGCAACTTGTAATTCATGACTTGAAATGTGAAGGAGATTAGCATGTTATTAACATTTGATGCTACACCGAATATAATCACTACATTATTGGAGTGTTGGCCAATAATAGCCGAGTTAAAGGATACACTTGGAAACTACATGACCATTGAAATGTATACCACAAATCCCATAATGGACTTCCTTAATAGAAAAATGGGTCTCAGTACTAGTGAGGCATCTAAGGAAGAGACCATCAAAACCTCACTTATAGAGAAGTCCCCTTAGTATAGTGTAACGAGCAACATGTTTCATGAAGGCACGTCTTCTATCATTAGAGAGATCATAAGGGGTAATAGAAAATAAAAGGTAATACATGAGTTGCTTATACCATAAGTCATGTGGGTTGTGTGCTACATTTTTGATAAAAATGATGTTAGTTGATACATAAAATGGAAATGTTAAGCAATGCATAGTGACATAAATTTTTGAGGAAGAGGGTGAAGAAGGTATGTGTGAAGAAAGTGAAGCCATTGTGTCAAAAACCTTATTTGTGGATCAAGGAATAGTTTTTAAGAGGTAGGAGTCAAATGATCTCAATAGTATTTTTACACGATGTTTATATCACTGTAAAATTTAGTTTTTGCATAGGTAGAAACCATTAACTTGATTAACCACTAACTAAGAATCACCAAAAATGGTTATTGATTTTATACCCAAGAAAATAGACATTTGAAGCCTTAAGATCAAATCCTCATATTTGGCCATATTATTAGTACACTCAAAATCTAGTTTAAATGACAAAAACATAGACTTGTCATCATGAGGAATAAGAATGACCCCTGCACCCCCACTATGTTGACATTTAGACCCATCAAATAACATCATCATTTGATAGGAGATCTCATCAGTAGAGAGTGTTGTGATGGATTTGTTAGGGAATTTGAGGTTTGAAGGTTGGTTGTTAGGTAAAGGAGTGGTAGCTAACTGGTCAGTAATCATTTACCCTTTGATAGAATTTTGTTGAATAAACTCTAAGTCAAATTTAGCAAGGAGCATGAGCCACTGAGCTACACACTGGTTGTGATATGGCTTGGAATGCATGTATATGAGGGGATTAATATGGGTGATGATGTAGGTTTTATGATTTAAGAGGTAATGATAGAGCTTGGAGGCTACAAAGACCAATTCAAGGCAAAGCTTTTTGATATGGGTATATTGAGTTTCATAATCAATAAGTGTACAACTTATGTAGTAAACCACTTGTTCTTGATGATGATCATCTCGATGTGCAATCATAACACTTAAAGAATGGTCTATTATAGAGATGTAAAGGTAGAAAGGCTAATTTTACTAAGGTGGAATAAGAATTGGTGGGGAAAGGAGATACCATTTGAGTGCATCAAAGGCTTCCTATAAATCTATATTTTAATGGAAGGATACATCTTTTTGAGGGGATGGTGAAAGGGTTGGCAATCATTTGACAATTGGGAGATGAAGTGGTGGATTGACTGAAGCTTGCCATGTAGGTTATAGAGTTATTTTATTTTAGTAAGTGGAGGCATCTCTAGTATTACTCAAACCTTAGCAGGATCAACTTTAATACAATGAAGATAAATGATAAATCCTAAAAGCTTACTGAAAAGGACACCAAAGACACATTTATTTGGGTTTAGTCAAAAGTTATATTGGAATAAATAAGTGAATATGATTTTAAGAATCATCAAGTGATCTTGGTGAAGTTTAGACTTTTTGAGTAAGTCATCCACGTAGTCTTCCATAATTTTGTGTAGGAGATCATGAAAGATGTAAGTCATGGCATATTGGTAGGTGGCACTAACATTGTTTAGACCAAAGGGCATGACCCAATAATAGAAAGTTCCCTATGGAATAATGAAAGTTGTCTTATGTTGATCTTCAAGAGCAACAAGGATTTTATTATAACCTAAGAACCCATCCATAAGTGATAACATCTCATGGCCAATTATTAGATCAACAAGTTGGTCGATACTTGGTGAAGGGAAGTCATCTTTTGGATAAGTGAGGTTTAAGTCATGGTAGTTAGTGTAGATGTGTATTCCTCTAGTCACTTTTATGATAGGAATAATATTGGAAATCCATTATGAGTAGTTAATGGGTTGGATAAAGTTAATAGAAAGGAGGCATTAGATCTCTTCTTTGACAAGGAGAGTAATATGAGGATGCATTTTGTGAAGCTTCTTCTTAATAGGTTTAGCATCTCAATTGGTGATAATGTTATGGGTGATGATAGAGGGGTCAATACTAGGAATGTCATTATAAGACCAAGCAAAGGCTTTGCTATGCTTATTAAGAAATGTGGCATAATTAGCTTGCTTAGAGGAATCCAAAGATTAGCCAATCTTAAGGATGCAGGGGTTATTATGAGAGGGCAAATTAATGTTAATGGTTGATTCATTTAACATATCTTATGTTTTAGATGGGAGTGATCATTGGATATAGGAATCATATGCACCCATGTATGTGAGAATAGCATCATCATCTTGACATTGGATAGTGTTGATAGTGGGAGAGTCATCATCAATCATTTCAAGATGAATAAGAGGAAGGGACCTTGTTTCCTTACCCTGATGATAAGTGAGAGGTCCCAAATGGATGGCATTTATTGAAAACAAATTTAGGAGGTATAGATACCTTCAATTTGGTAGGTGATGGTGGAGAAGAGGGTGGAGAAGGAGAGACTAGATCTTTGATAATTGGTACATGATAAGTTTTGGTGATTTTAGTTGGCTCATTATAACCCACTCCATGCCTCTTTTTGGCATTTTCAATGGTTTTTATACTGGGATATTCAATGGGCATATGAACACCTTGCTCATAGTGACCCAAACCAAATCCTTTACAAGTACACCTATAAAGATAGGTTTAAGCAAAACTAGGCTTGCTTAGGAAAGAGAAGTCATAAGTAAATGGTTGTGGCAAAGAGGATGGATTGCCAATAGTAGGAGCCTGATCAAGTCCCCCATATGTGAAATTAGTTTGAAGGTTAGGGGATCCATAAGGGATGACCATCCCAATATGGGGATCATAATTTAGGTGTATATGAAGCTTCCCATACTCTTATGGAGTATAGAACATGTTGAGTGTCATTAAATTATATTATCTCAGCGATAAATGCTTAAAATTTTCCTCCATGGGATCTTTATCAAGAATTTGTGTCATTGATATTTGTTTAACTAGGGGAGTGGAACTTGTAGAAGTTTCAAAAGTATTATGCAGAGAAGATGATGTCTTTAATGGAACGAGAACAACATTGGGACTATAAGTCATGTTACATGTTTTAAATGGAGGGGGGTCAGTGGGAATAACATGTACTTGCCCATTATGCTCAAACTTGACATAGTAGTGCAAAGTTGAGGATACACATGCCATAACACATATCCAAGGTCATTCAAGTAGTATGTTGTATTGGAACTCTCCTTATACAACATAGAGGAGCTTAGGAATTATGTAGGGACACACATGGATATGTAATCCAATAGTGCCCACCATAGTATTTGTGGTATCTTTAAAGGAGTAGAGTACCGCATCAGTTCGAGACATGAAATTGTTGAGAAGAGCTAGTTATTTGTAGGCATGGGTAGAGATAATGTTAATACTAGCTCCCCCATCGATCATGACTCTTTTGACATGAGTTTTATTGATATATGTGGTGATAAAAAGGGTAGAATCCTGATCTTTAGGGTACTGAAGTGGAATTTCCAAATCACTGCAATAAATTAGGGAGATGGAATTAAGAGAACTAACCAAAGATGCAAGAGATTGGGGATCGTCAGGTTGTACCTCAATTACTTTCAAGGCACTAATCAAAGATTGATGGTGTTTGGGTGAGTTTTGGATTAACTCATATAAGGACATTTTCATAGGAGTTTAGTGAAGCTATTTCACCATCAAGCTTTGAATAACTTTTGAAGATGTTGGTTTTGGGACACCCAAGATGGAAATATTGGGATTCAAAGGAAGAATGTCTTTGGAGAAGGGATGAGCCCAAGGAGCAGTGACCTTTTCTTTACCTTTAACCTTTGATTTTGTGACCATGTGGCCACATTAAATATGTTGATCTAAAACATAGGTGAAGGAGGTGGCAAAGGGGGTATGACAACATCTTTGGGTTTGAATTTAGGTAGAACAGTATGAGGCATTATGGATGCCATAGGTGGAATAGTAGGAAGGTTAATGGGAGTATCAAAAATGAGAGTGTTGACATCAAAGTGTTTTTGAATGACTATTATGAGAGCTTTAAAACTCTTAGTATCATGTCTACATGAATGATGATATAGACACACTTATGTATCATTAAACCAAGATGGATTTGGTCTAAGAGGGCTATAAGGATTAATAGAATGAAGATTTATTATAGAATATTACCAAAAATGATTTAGGAAAAATATATGAGAGTGTTTGCGTGGGTTGTCACTTGTTGTGGTAAAAGGAGTGGAAACCTTCTTTAGTTTAGGAGTCATCTTTTCAGGTGGTGGTGGAGTTATGTGTTTTATTGACACTTTCTAGGTGTTAAGTATCATGGTGTCAGATGTGAAAGGCCTACTAGGTGGTATAGGTAGTAAAGGAGGTAACTTAGCCTTTTGTTTTACTTGGATTGGTGATACTCCAACTAAAGTAGAGGGGTGCGGTCTTATAATTGATGGTAAAGTTGACAGTAGAAGAGGGAAGGATTGGTGAGATCTAGGAACCTTAAAATTTTTGTATAGTTCAAGCCATGAAACTCCAACTTGTGGCTGGAGAGTCAGATCTAATTTCACCTATGGATGAATTAGATTAGATATGGGATGTATGCCTAAAGACCTAATCTAATTTAATATGGTAGATGCCTATGAGGGTGAGGCTCTGACATAGATGGATGATCTTCTGGTGATTTCAGTGAAGAAGCTCTAACTTTTTCAAAGACCTTGGGGTAAAGGGTAGTGAGAGGGTTGGTGATAAAGGTTCACACTCATTATGTCGGATGAAGTCAGTCTTAAAATGTTGTGTGATCTAGTTTTGTAGAGTCAATAAATTTTAGAATTTTCACTAATCGTGAGAAGGGTTTAGATGAAGTGGATGTAGGCCTTACGGTTGCTTCTTTAAAAGGCTAAGGTAATTGAGAAAGAGGGAAATTGATCTTTGCTACCTCAAGACAAAAATGAGAAAGAGCTACAATAGGGTCTTCTTCGATAGAGATAGGAGAAGAGGCATGGTCTTCCATGGTTGGAGGAGAGGTAGGCAAAGAAGGCTCCTCAAGGGGGTAGAGCATAGGTATGATTTCTCCCTCAACATGTGGGTGAGGAAAAAGTAAAGTATGATCCTCCATAGGTAAAGTAAGTGGAATTTGAGTAGGCACAATAGGTCTCTCATCTAATGTAGGAGTATGTAACACTAACTCTTCTAGGTGGAAAGGTGGAGTGGATGGGGTACTACTTTCTATCAGTGGAGGAGAGGAAGGAAAAGAGGGTTCCTCAAGAGGGTATAACACAAGAATGATGTTCCCCTCAACATGTGGTTGCAAAATGGGTAAGGCATGATCCTCAAGTGGTAAGAGGATAAGTAACATTGGTACAAAAAGAATTGGCAATATAGGCTCCTCTGGTGGAAAAAGGAGTGGTAAAGGAAGATCTTCCTCATATGGGAGTGGAATGGGTGAAATAGGATCTTCTACCTAAGGAGGAAGAATGGGGGAAAAAATGTTATAGACTATGGGGGAGGAGTAGGTAAAATGGGTGCCTCCTATTATGGGAGAGGTTAAACTAGAGTTAAAGGAAAGACAATATTAACTATATGGATATTATGATCACATGAGTTATTAGTCATGGTCTAAAAAATATTTTGATTGGGTGAATAGTTAGGAAAAGGCTATTTGAACACATCCATATTTTGATTAGTAGGAACATTAGGGTTATCCAAAATGAGATCACCCTTATCAATCATGTCTTGAACAATGTTCTTGAATGTTTTATAGTTATTAGAATTATGGCCTTTGACTCGATGGTAGCTACAAAACTCTTCCTCCTTGTACCAAGTTGGAATAAGATGGGAGGGGTTAAAATATATAGGAGGCTTGATTTTAGGAAGGGTTATGGCTCCTTGTTACAATAATTTTTCCAAAATGGAAGTATATGACTCCCTAATGGGAGTGTATTGTCTTTGTTCATATCATTTTTGGAATTACTTGGTTGGATTTTAGGAAGTCAAGGAATTAGGTTGATTTGTGGTTATGGAAGAAGCTGATTTAATGATCACTGCATTGGTGGAACCTTTATATTTTTAGTTAGAAGGAGAAGTTTTATAATAAGAGGATTCATTTGATTTGGAATTAGTGTTCTTACTACGTAACTTGACTCTGCCTTCATCTATAGCCTGCATCTTGATTTTTTGTGTCATTATAAATGACTCATCAAATGTGAAAAAAGTTTATACTCAGAGTGTGGATGAAATATGCTTAGCACATGCCCTCAATAAGATCTCAATAATCTTAGGTTGGGGTAAAGAAAAGGAGAGTTGATTGATTAAGCCTCTCCAATGAGCAACAAAATTTATGATAGACTCATCATCAAATTGTCTAATAGAATAAAGGTCTATAATAGAAACCTTTTGTAGAAATGTTAATAGAGAAATGATCTAGGAATATTTGCATGAGTTGGGTAAATGAGAAAAGGGAGTACTGAGTTATAGAGCTATACCAATCTAGGGTAGCACTCGAAAGAGACAGGGAAAGTAAAAAGTAATAATTCATCATCGTGCCCTATTAAATAACAAGCATGTCTAAATGCTCATAAATGCTATTATGGGTCCTCTTTATTCTAGAAATAAGTAAATTTGGGGATTTCCCATTGGCTTGGATAAGGGAAAATAGGCATAGAAGGATGGATTAGTTCATTTCATATTTTATCATAAGATAACACATTCTTTGAACCTGACACAGATGTCTCTAGATTAGACATCTTGTCCATCAACATCTTAATGAGATCTAGAGGGGGATTGGTTTGGGAGATACCCCCAAGTTATAGGGAACCTGATAGGAAGTAGAGGGGAAAAATGGCATAGCTTACTGAGGTTGTGTTGACACAACATAGGGATAATGAGTCATAGGTTGGGAGAAAAGTGAAAAGGGACTTGTCTTATTAGATTAGAGAATATGTTTGGTTGGATGTTGTTATTTTAGGTTGGGTTATTTGTATGGTTATACTAGGTGAAGGGTGAGTCATAACTCAAGTAATTATAGGTGTGAGAGTAGATGGGATAGGTACCACCAAATTCTGAAATGGGGTGAAACTTGACTAAACTACTTATGGTTATGAAAGCAAGGAAGTCATGTCAGGGTTTAGGTGGGATTGGGTAGCTGGCAATGCTAAACCTTGGACATTATTTATGGTTGGGTTACTTGTCAAACCGGTGGTTTGAGTAGCTATGGAGAAAATAGTGGCTAAAACTGAATTTTTCTCCATTAGAGAAGTTATCATACCATATAGTGGGTCACCCAAAGAAATTTAGGTTCAACTCATGGCAAGGTAATGCTAAAGGGTTGCCACATTATGATCAAGAAATTTAGCAAAATATTAATCTCCTTCAAGCATAATGGGAATTTAGTTGGGGCTAGGAATATGCTCTATATTTTAAGTATGCTCCATGATATAATTAGCAACAAGAGGGGAAGGTGGAAGTGGTTAACAGCTTGCATAATCGATAAGAATTTTGGATTGGACTCATGCCAATACCATATAAGAAGTATAAATAGTCTTAATACTCTATATTAGTGACAAAATAAGGAAAAACTAGATTTAGGTGTAGGTAAGTATTTTGTTTCATCTTGTTGTTTTAGCAAATTGAAATTATAGAGTCACTAACATCGGTCACTTGATCTATGCCAGTAGTTAAAGTCTATCGACATCAATGGGATTAACTGATGTTGGTAGGTAAAGTCTATCGATGTCGGTGGGATTAATCAGTGTTGGTCACTATGATATCCTAAGAAATGGAAAATATAATGTTTTAGAAACCCAAAGGTAGAATCTAATTAAAATAGAGGATGTAATAGGTCTGTATAAGGAGAATGAACACTCAAAAACCCTGATATAATAGGTTATACAACCTGGGTATTATAAATGGTGTCGATTTTGTAAATCAATAGAAAATCATCCTTACCAACTCCAAAATAAAGAAGTTAATATAAAAGTAGAAAAAGAACATACAGCCACAAATTATTAACTCCTAGAGATTAATTTTAGTCTCATGTTGGCTTATGCTTTAATTAGATAGTGAGAAGAGAATTTGGTTACCAAAGGTACTAAGAAGCAATCTAGAGCTAGTTTCTTGTTAGTTTTGGTGCTCAAGAGGAAATATATGTTAGACCAAGTATGTGGCTTGTTATGGGAGCTTGTTCCCCACACTTCATGGACCTGAAGCCAAGCTAGGCTGCTTACCCAAAATACACCTTCTGCCTAGAGTTTATACTCTGCTAGAGAACAAAGTGGGTTCTCCCCTTGGTGGTGAAATCTAAGTAGGATAGTCAAGTAGGGTAAGGTGATCCACCAGGTGATGAAATATTGATGGGCCTTGTATCAGGTGAGTTTACATTTTTTTTTTAATATTATTATCTGGTTGTGTAACATAAGTGTACCATAATTCATTCATAATGCTTGTAATTTACTAGGTGAGCTGATATGTAGCAAGCAAACAATGAATTGCAGTAAGTTTTAAACCCAAATCTAAAGTGTTTAGACTCAAATGAAAATAATGATGAAATAAGAGAAGAGAATGAAATTCACTATCCTAATGTGCATGTAAAAAATAAATAAATAAGAGATTCTTTTAACTTGTAATAAAAAGGATAAGTTGCTTTTAGAGCCAAAAGGAAGAGAAGAGTGGCAAGGAAGAAGAAATTTTAGTTTATACCCTTAAATAGAAAATAAAATGTTGAATATTTCACTTTGAGGGATAAAATAAGGAGAAAGTGCAAGGAGTCAAATTTTCACTATAATGCACCTATATGAATGCTTAAAACAAGTAATGAATCTAATGAAAACTCTAAGGTCCCATGAGGCGTGCCAAAAATGTTTCACTAAATTTTGAATCTATTTGATGTTTAAGGAGAAACAAAGATGAAAGGTAGGGATTAGATATTAGAGAGAACTCAGATTGGTTGTGTACCATATCCAGATAATGTTTAACACTCCTCTTTGGCTAGGGAAGACTACTTATGAATAATAAATTACTACCACCAAAAATATTTGTTAATATATATATATATATATGAGTTGGTTGCCAAGCTATGCGCTTGTTCTTGGAAGTGTCAAAATTCCTTAGGGATGATAGTCCACTTTTTTGAAACAAAATTGGTAATGAGTAACAAAATGAGAGAGAGAGAGAGAGAGAGAGAGAGAGAGAGAGAGAGAGAGAGAGAGAGAGAGAGAGAGAGAGAGAGAGAGAGAGAGTAAGAGAGAGATATTCATATCATTCTTGTAGTTTTAGTGCAGTAGAGAGTGACACAGTGCAGGTAATGTAAGTTGATGTTTTTGTAGGTGGTTGAGGAAAAATAAGGGAGGTTAGTGGAAATACATAGTTTTTGACATTGGTTAGGCCATTGATGTTTATAAGGAGATATGTTTGATGTCATTTATATGGCCAATGTCAGTTATGTGATTGGTGTCGGTAGGGGTAGTAGGTCTTCAAGGGGTTGCAAGAGACTTTTTTGAGCTAGGAGGTTGATGATGGTCAATTTTAAGAGGTTGGGAAGAGTCATAATGGAGTGTGTAAGGCTCAGGTGGTTATGGATAGAAGGTTGGTATGTTTGGAGTAGAGAAAAATAGGTGAAGGTGTTTTATAACTCCTCTGCAAGGAGAGTCGAGATGTTTGTGAAATGATAAATAATACAATGTAAATTAATTATAAAATGACTATTTAAAGGAATTACCAAAACATAGAGATATACTTAGCTAATGAAATGGATGAACTATGGGTGTCAAATAGATGGCTCGAGTGAGGTGTGTTGAAGCAATAGGTGAATAGAAAGACAAGCATGTGCTACCAGTTTAGAATAATCTATGTTCTATGCAGTATATCAATTCCTGATCTAGACTAATTTGTGCAGAGTAATGGTAAACATGAATGTAGAAAGTTGAATGACAAAATATTGTATGTGAATAATTGATTTTTTTTATTTTTATTGAATTGAACATTAGTTTGGATTTTGGCTTAAGTAACCAGTGTCGGTGATCCCACCGACGTCGATGGCATGAGAATAGGTAAAAGGGCTATTTTTAGCCTATTTTTTGTTCTTTCTCACGCCAAGTGTGGTATCTATTAGGAAATGGTAGGATGTAATTAGTTAGGAAATTATTTTTGGAGTGAGAAAAAGTCATGGGTAGTTGGGATTAAGGGACTAAGTCTTGAGGTGGCTCAGAGGGTAAGAATTAGTCTTAGGATGAGGTGGCTAGGTAAAGTGGCATAAGTAGTGTTTAATTAACCTAATTAAATTTTTTAAATTAATTAAATGTGTGAGGGTTAAAATCATGGATTAGGAAGGCTAATTATTAAAAAGGGGCTCAATGGGGGTTTCAACATAGGGAGTTACACACTGTGTGATGTAATTTTGGTGTCTATGATAACATGTGGTAAAAGTATGTTCCATTTTTGTTGACCTGTGTATTTTACATTTGAGTTATCATACCTATGAGAGAGGATTTAACTTTAATAGTTTTTGAGAAATGTAAATAGGAGGTTTCATGAATTGAGCATGGTACAAAGAAGTCCTATGAGTATGGCTTTTAACATTCTAGATAATGGTGTAGGGGAATTGAGTGCTTAGAAAAAAAATAAAAGAAACCCTTCATGAGTTAATATAGAATAACCTATAGCTTAAGAAATGAATATTCCAATCAAATTTTGCATGGTTCAAAGGCTTTTTAAGTTTAAATTTTTGGTATGATGCCAACCCATGATATTGTAACTAACTCAAAAGTATAAATAATGATTGATAAAAGGATATATAAACTAAATTGTGTGTAGGCTAAGGTATATATAAGGGAATTATTGCTTAGTAGAAAGTTGTAAGTTGAATGAAGGTTACTCAATGATTTTCATGAGCTAGCATAAAGTGTCAAGAACCAAAAATTTGTTATAAAACTCATTATGTATTGCACTAGAAAGCCATTACCAGTGAAGTGTTCAAGCCATTGCCAATGTAGAGTATATTTAATAGCACAAAGTGAGAGAAAAGTATTAAAACTATGTAACCTCTGCATCTCAAACACCCTCTTTGATTTTTATATGAGATCTAATAGAGATTATTTTTGGTAAGGCTTAAGCCTACAACCATTTATATTTCTTGGTAGAGTGGTTTTTGAATATATTTTAACATAATTGTGCCTATTTGTGAGACATCATGAATGATGTAATGTCCCTTCAATAAGATTCATATTTTTCCTATAAATGATCAAACTATGATATCATATAGTAATACTACTTATTTTAAACAAAATTATTGCATCATAGATTACAATCATACCACATTTTTTTAATTTGTTTGTAGAATTCTTTTTTTGAGTGTGATATTTTCCTATTTTATTCCATCCTTCATAAATCCATAAGTCATGCCTGAAGAGAGTCTCAATCTGCTATCATATGATCATTATAATTCACATATTAGGGACTATGTATTTCATTGGGATAACTATTTTTAATTTATAAACTAGTTCAAATGGAGTGAAGCATTTCACATGCTTGTATTTTGTTCTATATGCCCATATGATCATAGAAATAGAATCCTCTCAATCATCCATTTTCACATTGCATATTTTGATGATCATCTTACCAATGACTTTGTTTTATTTCCCTTCCTACCCATTAGTTTATGGATGATATGTTATGCTTTTATGGTGTGATATCATAAACTCCTTCATCAGAGTCTTAATGGTTATATTTAGGAAATGTGTTCCTCTACCACTAACCATATTAAACGAACATCTAAATATAGTTAAAATATTATCACAAATAAATTTTATTTCATCCTTAACACTATAACTTGGTGTCACATCAACTTCCACCCATTTAGTGAAGTAGTTTGCCTTAGTAATTATGTGTCTTTCATGACTATGCTTAATGGGTAGATTAATTTGACCAAAAAAGTTTATTCCTCACTATTCAAATGATTGATAAACTAACATATGATTAATGGCATTTAATCTCTCTAATTAGGCCTTCCCATCATTTGGTAGATGTCACAATAGTTTGCTACTCAGTGTGCATCCTGAAATAGATTAGGCCATCTAGGCCACTTTACAATATCTTCCTTACATTAGATTATCCTAAAAAATGTCCACCTATGATTCCCTAATGTATATATTGAATAAGTTATTATTTCTCATACTCCAAAGATATTATTCTTTGTACATCATCTTGGCCCAATGTATACAAATAAACATTAATGATACATAATGGAATGGTTCTTGTGATCAATTGATTCTTATCCTTTTCCATCTACTGTGTAATAAATATTACTCATTCCATGAAATTTAATGTCTTACATGTTCTATGGAATCATGAAGAATAAACAAAGATAGGTATATGGTGATTCATCTTGGAATTCTTTAGGTTCCTCTCCATTACATATATGGCTCAATTGATCTAGTCTCACATTTTCCCTCTTAGGATTCACATTGATTCTAAACTAGAATTATTGGAACAACATAGGCCATATATATATATATATATATATATATATATATATATATATATATATATATATATATATATATATATATATATATATATATATATATATCCTTACTCCTAACATGGAATTATTTACTAAATATCATATAGACTCATAATTAGTAAAAAAATCAAAATGTGTTGCTAAAATTTAGTGTCTAAACCTATAGAGTGAAAACACTATTGACAGATCTTTTTGTTCTATAGTTGTGTAATTTTTTTTGTAGCTGAGAGTTTTTATCTTAAAAATGAATGGGATGGTCAAATCCTCCATCTCCTAGTCATGTGAGAATAGTTCATACCATAGTCCCCAAGGCATATACATGAACATGAAATGGTTTAATCTGGTTGGGAAAGACCAAAATATGAGCTATTACTAGTCTCTACTTTAGATCCACAAATGTTTTTTGGCATTGAATTTTTAATTTAAATTTGGTATCTTTCTGTAGTATATTTCCATTGGGGAAGATATAGTTGTGTATCCTTTTATTAATTTCATGTAGCATCACATATGCCCCAAGAATGATCTCACCTATGTAGATCTTGTAAGAGGTGGCATACCTAAAATAATTGATATTTTGTCTTGGTCAACCAAAATCCCATTTTTCAATACTATATGGCCTAATAGAACAATAAATTGTGTAAATAATAAGCACTTATTCAATTTTAACATAAAATACAAATATCATAAATGTTATCCTTGGATAGGTTATCCTTTAATAAAGAAAAAAACCTAATCATCTAGATAAAATTCAAAAAAATCATGGATGAAGTATTTAAATGTGTTAACAATATAGCCTTGAAAAACACAAGAAGATCATTATTCAAGATAAAAGTCATTACCTTGAATGCAAAGGATCCCCATTCTATTTCAAAATTGGTATCTAATGGTATATACTGAACCCATCTATAAATGAATACACCTAATGTTCTGTGACTAACTCAAAGACTTCGTATATGAAAGGAATCATGAATGGATAATTAATAAACTCATTTAGTTCATGGTATTATCCACACACTCTAATTTCTCTTTAATTTTTAAGTTTCACCACCTTTGGATTAACCTAGTCTAATTTTTCCACTAGATAGATAATGCTTACTTCTTACATCTGATCTAGTTTAACCTTTACCTTTAATTTTATGTTGGGATTTATCTTGTATCGATTATTTTTCACATGTCATGATTTAATTCTATGTGTATCTCCCCTAATGAATGGTATGCACATTTTAATTATGTGAACTTGGTTTGAAACACACACTGATAGTATAATGGTATTTGAAGTCCTTACGCATTCTCATTTTACATCTGTTAGTTGCCTAAAGTCACAATTTTTGGTTTATATCCTATCCCAATATTCTCTAACAACTTATTTAATGGTTAATGATAGATTTTTTGGAGCCACTTGGAATGGATTCTTGCTCTTGAATATCAAAAAATAGTACCTATTGAGCTTAATTTTGGTTTTCATAATTTAGGATCCTCCACTTCTCATTTTTGTTCAAAAATACATTAAAATGCAAGTTCTCATTATTGGCATTAGACTCATACTATTCCTCCTCAACTAGGATTTGATTGCAAGGTTTTATACAAAAAATACTCTTTTTGTTTACTCTCCTTATAATTGTTTAGAGCTACATTTATATCTTAAGTCACTTATTCATGAAAATCATAGGCTTTTCTACTAATAATATCCTATACTTGGCCATGGAATTATAATATATTTAGCTTATACAAGGAATTATGTACCATAAGATTCTCATATTCAAAGATAAATGTTTAAATAAAATCTTGTTACATATGTGGCCGATTTTTAGTCTCCCTTTTGTACTCTTGATGCATGTACGATGTTATTATAAGTTTTTCCAATGTATACCTGAATACATGTAGCCAATGTTTGGGTTCTACACTCTACACAAACCTTACATATGCACACATATGGATGTGCATTTATGGATGCTATCTTTCCTATAAAATGGGTATAATTCCCTATTGGTAGGTAATATTTGGAATTGATCTCACAACAATTCAGAAGCCTCATGCCATTACAAGCGGTTTATTTTATGAACTTCCAACTAAGTCAAAACAATTCCCTCTAGTGAATAGTTTACTATAAACACCCTCTAATATATATTAGGCACATGATGTTCTAGTTCTAAGATGAATTGAACCAAATTTTAAGTTGAAAATTTTTAAGGAAGTTGGCATTTTGTATCAAAAAACATGGACATCAAATGCACCTCATGATCTCATCTTACCCAGTTTAACATGTTGGTATCTAAATCACCACTGATTAAAGATATAGTTTCCCAAGGTAAAGTACCTTTCATTGGATCAATATAGTCCATGTACATCACACCTAATTTGTATAAGAAATCAACTTCAAAACTAGTTGGTGATTACACAAATGGTGAATTAAATTATTCTATTTGGAATTGAAAAAATTGTTCCTATATTATCATAGGTCTGGAATAAAACTATTTAGTTTGTTGTAGCTATTTTTGAGGCTTTGTTTCTAGATTGAAAAATTGATACTTTATAGTTCACAATGCATTATGCTTAGATTTTATGCCCACTTTGAACCATCTATTATATCCATAGGAAAAATTTAAATTTGGATCCTTTGGTATGATATGTATCTCTCTCAGATTTATTCATGGGTATAATGATAATTTTATCCTCATGGTGCACCTTCAACTATTTACACATTGTATTAATGGTCATCTAACCATCATAGGCCTACTTATTACCAATCCATGCATGTTAGTGTGTTTCATATGTCTTCATGTTAATTACTTAAAAATATCCTCATAAAAATAGGTCAACCACTTTGATTTACACATCCTATAGTCAACCAATAGATTCTACCCTCCCATAGTATGTGAAGCTTAACATTACTGGACTATAACTAAGTGTTGGTTATATAATATCTTCCCATGTGGATTGATGGATCATATTGACTGTGCTTCCAAAATAAAACACAACATTTGGTAATTTTTACCTTCATAATTCAATATCCATACAAGAGTCAATATCCTAGGGCTTTTTAGTCTTCATATACCATATTACCTTGTCAGTGCATCATTGACCTCTCCATGCAAATTCCACTAGGTTATGTAGAGGATTTTTAATATTCTATGATATGTATTCATTTCTCAAAGTAATTAAAAGTTTTGAAATATCAATCAAGGTAGTAACTATTCCCTCATGTCTCATGATGCACATAATTTTTTCATACATATGTCCATAAATGGATGTGGTATTGCCATCTGATATAACCTAATATTGAATGTTGTGTAGAACTTGAGTTTTTTGATACATCAAACCCCTTTATATTATAGGTTCAATATATTTATCCTATTGAACCTTTCTAATTTTTGGATCTACAAAATTTTTAAGGGAATCAATCCTTGACGACATGTTAATGTCACATAACCACTTATAGGGGTGTGAATTTATCATGTTCACATTTCAAATAATCTTTTTTTCTTGATTTATATAATGCTAGAAAATATTTAGTGTGGTGTTATCTAAACAATCTAAAATACATGTAGTACATATAACTTTAAATATTAGTTTATAAATCTCGTGTGAAGTAGTTTTACTCCACATAAAATTATAAGATAATAAGTTAACAGCCTTGTCATTCAACCTATCTAGGATTACCCCCTTTATATCTACCTTGGTATCTTCCTATATATCCTCCTTGTCTTTTTTGAAAACCTAATCTTGACTATTACTATCCCTTATATCCTCCTTACTAATGAGGGGAACCCAAACTCTTTTGTTGTTGGCCATCATATCCCTCATACATTACTTAGAGAGAAGATTGATCCCATATTAATTATTGTTGTTGAGATGACATAAGGTTTGATGGTTGTTGATATTAAGGAGATGGAGAAGTCCATCATGCCTAGTACTGGGGAGACTATGGTGTCTAACCTACTAGGTATTGTCGTTGATACTAAGGTCATGTTGTCACCCATCTAAAAACAACCTGCATTATAGATCTCATGTCTGCATCTAGACTGGGGATCCCTAACTTTATAGGTGGAATTTGCTATGTTCTTATTATAGATACATTTTTGGTGATGTCATCTTTTAATTCTTGGAGTGATATGTAATTATTATCATGATGATTTTGTGAATTACATAAATTATAGTATAGATTTTGAAGTTGTTGAATGTACTATTATAATAAATTTATTTTATAATTGCATGCCTACTACATGACAAATTTTGTAGAATTTCATCTTAACTTTTAGGTTGTCATTTCTATGGTGGCCCTCTTTCCCACACTCCATAAACTATAGATCTTTCCTAGGCCTATTAATTTCATGTAGCTCCTCCATAGTGTAACACATTATCTATCTTTACATCAATTTTCATTGTAAAATTTGGGCTATCCCCATAATCTTTTATTTGCTCCACATGGAGTGTAACTTCCTAAATATATGCCTTATTATTTGACCTAATATTAGTTTGTAGGCCTTATAAAAACCATTCTACCTTATATATATCTTAAAATAGGAAATATACCATGTTTTTTACATCATAAAATCTATGATCATAATCTTATACTTATTCAACTAATTTTTATCGAATCTATTTAAACTCTTCGATTGTCTGACTCACATTTATTTACTAAGAATTAACCCATAAAATAGTCTTTGATATATTTAAATCTAATTTTAGTAGCATTTATTTTAAATATGAAATATATATATATATATATCATTCTATTAAAGCTCTTATGAGCTCATACTTCTTCGCATCATTTGTAGTTACATTTTATCTTGCCATTTCATTTTGTAGGTTAGTAGTTAATGTTTAGGGTCATTATACCCATAATATGGTATAAGTGACAAAAAAACATACATTAAGAGTCATTTCCCCTTATATTCACATTTGAAACCAATGTTGATGGTGCTCTAGAATTTATAAATGTCTTAAGATTTATTATGACCTAAAATCCATCCTCGATCAACTTATTCTAATCCAACACTTTCTTGATGTCTACACTATATTTCCTAAACTTATATATTAAATAAGTAAACCATGTAATATATCTACTAGCTTATGTACTTTTTATTCTTTATGTTGATAAAATAGGCATAGGGGTTGTGTACTCTTGAAATGAATGATCTGTGTTTGTAATTTCTACTTCATTTGAACTTGAACTTACTTTCATCCTATGACTTAACATTACTTTGTCAAAAGACTATTCCTTACTTTATCTAAATAATATCCTCCCTTATAGTTATGATCTAAATATACCTTTTAACCAATATACTCACTCATATTATCTCTTTCCACTACCTTCTATGTGTTTATAATATCTTTTCAAATTTATATCTATCTTTGTGTTCTCATACATAAATTATTATTTCTTAGGTCCTCTAATTTCCTCATCTCATCCTATCCAAATTGTATTACTCTACTATGATCTCCCATCCCTATTTTATCTTCTACACTTTCTACTCTACTCATACTCATAGCTATATTAGGATTATTTTATTTATTCCATCATTTCTATTATTTTAGGTCTCACTCTAGTCCCAAAATTTACTTTTCACTTTGCTTCTCTATTTCCTTCATCTTCTAGGGACATGTTCAAGCTTCCATTCTCATATATACACCATTAAATTCATTATCACACACATCCCCCTAAATATTCAACTAACTATTCATGTTTGTAGGAGTATGCACCATGGATTTTTCTACAACCAACACTTTAATGAGAGTAGGTAGTCACTATAGAAACTTTCATCTAATACCTCTCAAAAATAGATCCTGCATAGTCTCGAATGAAATGTATCCTTGTACCAAAAATTTATTGATATACCCATTGATATTAGTTCTTACCCAATGATCTATTTCATGAGTCAAGTTAATATCTAACTTTCACTAATTTTCTAGTCTCTCTTCCATCAAAATTAAGAACTCAATTTTCCTCAACTAAAAGCAATAGTATTTAAGTCTTGATAACCATGAAGTTAATAGTTTAGGAAACTCACACCAAAATACTTCATATATTTCACTATATATATGTTCATGAATAATTTCTTTTGTAGAGCTTCCTATCATTTTTGCTAGTTCTATGAAGTTTCAAATTCTTTCATTGAGTCATTTTTCTAGGTCTCTCTAGCTAGGTAACCATATCCAAACATTTTATTCATTCTACGCTCACCATACTTTGTTGTCAGAGGTTCCTATAAAACCCATTTGAATATGATAATTTATTTAGGTGCAAAATAGGGAACAAGAATAGAACACAGTCATAGTTGTGGAACAAGAAAAGTCTTTCTTCATTTCAAAATTGTGTATTCTTCTAGGAAACACGGACTAAAGTGAACATAAAATTCATTATTATTATATAATTAAACGTGATTGAAAAAAATTGAATATTAATTATGAAAATAATAAGGATAAAATACATTTAGGAAAACCATTATCATATATCTATATTAATCTATATCTCTTTGGGACTTCACTACAATATATCACTATTTATATAAATTTATAATTCATTTTCACTTCACAGTCCATCCTTTTAGTTCAATCTTGAATGAGAAACAAATTTATTCCTTAGAATTTTGGAATAAATAGATATACCAAATACAAATAAAATGAAATATGTTATAGAAGCTGATATCCATTACACAATTGCCATGCATCTATACTATATGATTTTAAAATTATATTCCACTATCGAAAGAAATTATGACTTATTGATATTAAGTGAATACAAATTTGTAATAAAATTACAATAATGATTGATGATGAACTCTAGTGGCTATAATTTTAGACTACTATTTAATATTTTTTATCGCAAAATTGGTACGTGTAAACTCAATGGTTTTTCCTTCACCATAATGTGTGATATGATATATGGGTATGAGGTTTTCATAAAATTAAGGAATGTGGAAATTTTTTTTGAATAAATCATTCTCCATATCATTTTTCCCTTTTACCCAAATAATTAAGGACCATAGATACCCACAAACACTAATGTTATGCAACATTGGTCAACATTTTAAAATAGTGATCCATCATGCATCATATGGTGAGAGGAATTTAAATCAAAAATTTGTTCTAACAAAGTTGATCATGTCATTGTATAATGTTTTTATACTATCATAGTATGAGGGAGATAAATTTTTGTAATATCTACTTATAAGGATATCATTTTATTTAAACACTAATTTTCACCATGGCTTGGTTTCTTACACTAATTGCAATTTGACTTGGGGAAGGATTTCATTGAGTAAATTAATTTTTATTAGGATTAGGATTTGATTTTTAAAAAATGGTAGATTCCTTGAATTTTATAGAGTTTTTTTTAATGTTACATTAGTATCATTTTCCACTAATGCTTTATACTTAGTACCTTTAGTTTAGATTTCTCCAATAAAAATTAGTTTTTCCTATTATTTTTGAAGTTGCTCACATAACTTGTCAAAATTTAGTTCCATATATGTAGAGATCATAGAGTCTTGTCATGTTTAGTATTTTGAAACAAAAATTAATAAATGACATTCCAATTTAGTCAAAATATTCATATTGAGTTTCTCTTTATTTTTGGTTTCATCAGTCTCAACAAGTGAGAGCCTAAAATGATTAACATGAGTGATGAAGTCCTCAACATGATGATAGTTTTTTGGATTAAGAGGAATGACCTTGTTATCTACCCCACACACCCTAATATTATTATTATTTATAAAAAATAATCCAAGGTATTCAAAACTTTATAAGGATGCATGATGCCTTGTAAATAATAGTTCAATTCAGTGGATTCTGACTAACCAAGGATGACTCTAATTTTGTTAGAAAAGTTTTTATATTGTCACTTGAAAAGTTAAAAAATTGTAAGTTATTCATTCATTATAATTTGGTAAATTATCTTGCTAAGGATCACATCATTAATGTGTCCTTTCATTATAAAGTAGTTGGAACTTGAGAAGTTATCATTTTTTTCACCATTTATAGCACAAACATTTGAGTGCAAAAAAAAACATAAATTGTTCTTGTATGTAAAATATTTTTAAAATGTTTCTATAAATACATGATAAAATTATTGTCTCAATGATAAAATCACAATGATATAATTATCCTATGGGTAAAAAGTCATTCCCAAAAATAAATTTAGGACTGCAGGTGGAAAAACAATTGTATGTAATTATTTTTAGAAAAGTGAAATACATGAAAAACTAACCGTCTCAACAAGAAAATTATAATGATGCAATCACCCTATGGCCCACAATGTTTTTAAATCTAATTTAGTTCAAATTTAAATTTAGATTAGACCCCTCAACATCCCATCTTGCATCCATCCCTTGATCAATAATGATGAAAAACTCCAAGACCCTCAAGCTTGTAGTGGGGATGCATTTAATGATAATAATAATAATAATGATTATAAAAATGTTTAAACTCACTTTGTGCCATAATAATGACACCAAATTTTAACCCAATGGTGAATTACATCACTTCAAAAAGGATCCTACCAACAGTTATGGAATAAAATAAACTATTGGAATAATGAACTACTACTTAGCCCACTGTAACCCTCAACGTATAAGTAGAAAAAAGACCAATAACATTAGAGGAGATAAGGACCACTACAAAATAATAGTTGTGTGTTGAAGTACAAGCTAGCCAAAAAAATTGGAGGAAGTTATGGAAGGTCAGACTCATGGATTTTATGCCTAAGATTGAAGGGAATGATGAGATTGTAGCTAGGGATTTTGTGGTGGGATATAAATAATTCCATATGACCTTCAGGGGAGTTACTATGGAAGTCTCAAAGGAACTCATTAGGGATGTTATTGGCATGTCTTACGAGGGTAAAAGGGCCTTCAAATATAAGTGGTGGAAATAGGAGATCATGCAGGCCTTCTTCGATATGGACACCATCTACCAAATAGATAAAAGGGGATTTTCAAGGGCCAAACTTTTGCATAGATGGCTAGATGTCTGATTATAGGTAATGAGCTACTTAATTATGGAAGGCAAGTTCGCCCATATCTTTTCACACCACTTCTTGTTATTTAATCACTTCAAATATAATCAGATTAGTCTACCATCTATCTCTTCATGTATTTATAATAAAAAATCATATCTTTCTAGGAAAAACCCATGATTGACATAATCCACTAAGGATTAATTCTCTTTATCACTAAATGAATGACCCCTATGAGAAGCCAAGAAATCCATATAGTGTAAAGTAGAAAAGAGAATAAATATGATAAAGATATAATATCTAAGATTAAAAATAGTAGGGCCTCTCCTTCCACCTACCCAACTCACCCATAGGAGGGAGGGAAGAAGGAAAAATGAAAATTTCATGATCATTCTCCCTCATAGAAGAGCTCAGGAAAGAAAGTCAATAGGAGTCTTCAGTTCCAAAAAGGCATAAAAAATCCTAACCTTAAAATCCATGAATTAAATGTGATAGAGGTTTTGAGGATGGATGATTATTTGAACCATCTTCCATAGGGCTATAGGTAGAAGCTAACTGAACTCCATGACAATCTATAGAAATTGGGTAGGTAGATGGCATAATACTTGAAACACTGGAATAATTTTAAATGGTAAATTAATGAGCTAAATTAAGTAATATGGGAAATGAAACTGGTATAAGAAGGTAAGCTAGATGGAACCCCAAAATTTAAATAAATCCTCACCATAAAATGAAGGATCTACAACACCAAGAAAGGAAAATTGATGGTTGAGAAGGTCAAAAGCTTAGTAGAACACGACAAAAACATGGAAAAAGGCCAGGGAACTAAAAATAGAGGGAGGATAAGTAGTATTTAAAAGAATAAGATAGGTGATATAAGGAAAGAGAGTCACTCTGAGGAAATATATAGGTGGCTTTAATTTTAGGTTATGTCTTGGTCTTTTTTGCTGAAATTTTGTTGTCTTTTTACGTCTAACAGGCCAGGTTGGCCTTATTTCATTTTGTATGTTATGTAATTTTTTATTGTTAAATAGTGGTTTTAAATTCCCTATAAACCTTTATTTTAACATATAAAATTAGAAAAAATCAAGTGAAAATGTTGTTTTGTAACTTTTCCACATAGATCAATTTTTTTAGAAACTAGTTTCTTGCCAAAACAAATGCCCTCTAATTTTCAATTTATAGTAATTTTATAAAACTTGTCCTCTTTATAATTTTTAATAATTTAAATGCCTCTATAATTTATTTAAAAATATAACCCAAAATAGTGATACTAAAGTTAAATTTGAATATGTAAAATTGCAAGTTTGAACAAGGAATACCATGACTAAATCTGAACATAGAATACTGCAACAATATAGATCTATTAAATGCAGCCAAAGTTATTTTGGAAATAATAAGATAAAGTGTGCTTGATTTTTATGATATTTAATATATTAATACATAGTCATAAATAGTGAATAGGCCCAAGGTGCATTAACTATGAATGTTAATTATATTTTGTATCCGCATAATCCCTTTCTTGAGAAACATAAAGAGTAATGTCCCTAGACTAAACACTTAATGGTGCACCAAAAAATCAAATGAATGAGATGATTCTTATTAGAAAAAATAAAATTATTAGGTGATTCTTATATACTATGAGGTACATATAAGCTAAAATATATATAGAGTGTTTTTAGATGGCTTAAATATTTGGGTAGTGCCCCTCACACCATGGATCAATTAAAACCAATAACCACTTTCCAAAAATGATAACTCTTGTGTGTTTTATAATTTTCAAAATGATTTTATAATCTAGGGGATTAATTTGAAATAACTTTTCTTAAACCCTTATTAACCCAATACATTCACAAATTTTTCATCAACAAAGATACCATAAGGGTGAGGTGAGATCATAAGATTGGTTATTTGCATTAAGACATTAGACATGTACTTGAAACATCAAATGTACAAAAAAATTACATAATTGAAAATTTAAAATAATGTCCAATGTGAAAAAAAACTACATATTTGATATTTAAACTTATGTGAATAACAATGTGAAGCTTCTATATCTCAGATACCATATTAAAATATTTGGGTAGGGTCTATGTTTGAGATTAACCTTATTTGGGTTCACTATAGGATATTTAGTATTATTCTAAGTCTCTTTTAGGTTTGAATTTATTTTAATAATAAATTCACTTTATACCAAATTTATGAGGTGTCTCTCACCTCTCTTGTGCAGTTATTAGATTCTAGAGTTACTTTCAAAAGTAAATCCTCCACCCACATGTCATACACATCCTTCTCACTTATAAGAGGATTATAATTCTTGACATGCACATGAAGATTTCTCATGTAACTATTTTTTCTCTTATTTCTCTATTTAAAGATCTCTCCTCTCCCTTTATTATCAACACAACACAATCTAATCTCTTCTTGACTTTCTCATGCATTATTGTGATGCTCTCTTGGATTAAAGCCATTATTTTGCTTCTATCCTAGCTTCTACTTGTTATGCACTTAGAGATTCATTTTTTTAAGGATTCTAATAATATTTTAAATATTTCTTGATTTTATGGTTTCTCCACTTATCAAATCTCATCTCAATTTTTTGGATTGATTCTTTGTCAAGGTAATATTCATTCAATTTGATTTAATGTTTCAATGTTTAATGTGATCTTGGTAATATATCTATCATGGTATCAAAGATACATAATATTAATGTTGATCTTTAAGGTATTTTACAAGTTTAAAGGTGGCAAAAAACATTTTTTTAACATTTTATTTTCCCCTCCATTTAAGGCATCTATATGCTAGTTTTTAGACATTTTGGCTATTTGGCATTAGGTGTTATGTTTTTATAAGAAGAGTTTGATGTATCATTATTCTTTTTTTCAAATTATAGGTGTTATTTCTATTTTAAAATAAGTTTATCTTTTCTTGGTTTATGTTGTATCTTGGTTGTATACACATGATTCATGTCTTAAACTAAGTTTTTTAAAGCTTTCCTTAAAATAAATAAATAAAATTGTAGTTTTTTGTTATTCTTAGCATGTCCTTTGATTTGAAATATTTTTATATCATAATATTGGCATCATTATTATAAAAAAAAGTTCTTTTTCATTATTCAGTTTTTTGGCACTATTGTAAAATTTGAATTACTTATCTTGAGTGGTGTTTTATTCTATTTTTAGGCATAGCTCTCCTTGGCAACTTTCTTTGGCTTTACCTGATTGTCTCTTGTCATTTATTTAAATTATGCTTTATTTCACCTTAGTTTTCTATCTATGTGTTGCCTCATATTAAATTTACATGATCTTTGTCATCTTTTTTATTTTCCTCTACTTATTCATTCCATTTTGGTGTGTTCGTCTGCATTGGTATTCCCTTTAGTTTGTTTTACCAGTCATTATTTTTACCTATTATGCTTTGCTTATATACACTACATTATCATATCCTTGACATAAAAAAATTCTTAGCTTCCAAGTCATTTTGTCAAGATGCCTTGTAACATAGCATGTCATAGTAATGCTTTTTAACATTACTAGTTTTTATTTTTATTGTTCACATTCTCTATTAACACTTCTTTGTTATTCAACTCATTTTTGGTCTCATTCAAAATACCCAATCACATTTTATTTAGATTTTTTTTTTTACCTCTGCACTTTTTGCATGCTTCATTAATGTTTTTATTGTATTCCTTTGCCTTCTTTTCTAAGAACAACATTCATTATTTTCCTTATTTCACTACAATCACTACACTTTTTCTTCCAAACAACTTTGTTTGGTATGCATTTGGTAAATGCATTCAACATTCACTATTTTATTCTCTTTTTCACAACAAAACATATTCATATCATCTGGTATAAGTATTTACAATATAATATGGTTATAATCTTTCTAATTTTTATTTAAATCTTTAAAAAAAACAAAACTTAAAAATCTACACATAATTTATTATCAAAGACAATCTTATTTTTTAGCTCTTTTTTGAACATAGTTTTATCTAAGCCATGCTTTAATAAAACTCTATTATACCGTCCTTTTGAAACATGGATTAAAAAATGTAAATTTTTTAATCTTATTTTGTCTTTTTCAAATCCCATAAAATTCATTAAAACTTTCATTTGTACATTTTTTAATCTTATTTTGTCTTTTTCAAATCCCATAAAATTCATTAAAACTTTCATTTGGCATATGAAGGATTTGAGAAAATAAATATTTTATTTATGTAAATACATGCCTTTTTCCTCTTTTTTAAAACAAAATAAAAATAAATAAAAGTCTCATATTGGTGTTTTGGTGTGGATTTACATTTATAAGCTATTTTCACTAAAATGAACTTCTATATACAAGGCTTAAAATTATTTAATCATGGTGTTTTTTATGTTTTTTCAAAGCAGTTGTTTTCATAAATTTACGTACAAAAAACCTATTTATACCATTGGTTTATATGCACTTAAAAGTTTTTTAACTCAATCTTGATTTGTTATCCTTATAGTTTTTATCTAAATAGAGCATTAACATTAGGTAATCACATTTTGTTAAGCATACTTGGCATTCAAATAAAAATACTTTTCAAAATTTGCTTCTTATCACATTAAAATGGAATTTTAATTAGCCATTTTTCAAGCATTTAAGAACACTATGTAAATTATTTCTTCCAAAAATGATGAAATTATTGCTCTTAAGTATCAAATTCAATGTCAAAAACTTACTATTACTACTTTTTAAAATTCCTTTAATGCACTTCAAAATTATTTTCATGACAAAATAGATAAAATATAATATTTTTTTAATGATTTAAATGTTAAAGTTACATATTTTGTACATGAACCTACCTATAATAATGATATTAAATGTGTTTCTCAATAAAATCCTATGAACATTTATTTTACCAACCCCAGTTTGTGCATTATGAACTCAATGGACTACTCAGGTCGTGGGCTTGGTAAGTGTGAAATTGGTATTATTGGACCTCTTTTACCTAAATATAATAAAAATTGTAAAGGTCTAGGTTATAATGCTTCTAATTTTTCATAATTTGAATTTTAAATCATAATGTCCTCCACACTGAAGGACTTATCATGCAACTTATTTTAATTATAACGACTATAATGCTCATTTTTTGGTTAAAAATGATAAAACTTGTGAGCATGGTATAAAACATGAGCATCATATATTTAAATAGTATAAATTATATCCATGTAAATCTTGTGGTAAATCCACTCACAACACTTTGCATTATTTGAAAAGAACTAAATATCCTACCTCTAAGGTTAACACTGTTTGGATAACTAAAGATAATTTATCTTCTAGAGACTTTGATGTGTCTTCATGTGATAATTATCCAATTTCTTAACATAGAATATATTTTGCAATAGACACATCTTATTTGTCTCTATTTTGATAATATCATATGTTTATGCATTCCTTAATTTTATGTTATAAGGTAAATATGCTTTGTTTGTTTTGACTAACTTATTTTTCATGCAAGATTTTGAGCTTTGTGATGGAAGTTATATTTACTCCACTTGAATTTATTACATTATGAATGTAGATCATATTTTTATGTTATATTATTTTCTTAACTTGAAATATTGGTGTTAGATTTTTTATTTTCTAGGGTTTCATTGATCATTCATCCTTCTTATTATTCTTTGTTTCATTGTGGATTGACCACTTTGTTTAAAGAGGATTCTTGGATATTCTTGATGATCACAATTTCATCCTTATGAATTTTGGATATACCTTCTCTTATTTTTCATATCTCAAACTATTTTAATTCATCTTGAAGGAAGTCTTTATCAAGGGGGATTATTATGTGATTTTAACTCTCATCCTTGTTTGAAAAAGGTTTTGTCCACTTTTGTAACCCCAAATTAATATTAAGAGGGAATGTTCGAGATTAACCTTATTTGGGTTCACTATAGGCTCTTAATTCTTAACCTAAGTCTCTTTTAGATGTGTATTTATTTAAATCATAAATGTAATTTATTCCATATTTATAAGGTGGTTCTCACCTCTCTTGTCCACTTATTAGATTTGGGAGTTACTTCCAAAAGTAACTCCTCCTGCCACATGTCAAACATATCATCTTCACTTGAAATATGATTATGAGATATGACCCACACATGAAGCTTGTTCATGTAACTCATTTTTCTCTTCTTACTTTATTTAAAGAGCTCTCATCTCTCATTCTTCTCTACACAACATAATCTAGTCTCTTCTTGACTTGATCTTATTATTGTGATGCTCTCTTAGATTAAGACCATTCTTCTCCTTACCTCCTAGCTTGTACTTGTTACATACTTCAAGATTCATTTTTTCAAGGATTATAATAATATTGTGTGTTTTTCTTCATTTGAAGGTTTCCCTACTTGTCAATTCTCAACTTAAATTTGTGGATTAATTCTTTGTCAAGGTAATATTAATTCAATTTTGTGTATTCTTTTAAAGTTTTAATGTGATATTAGAATAAATCTATCAATATATAATAATGTTATATAATATAATATAAACACCCATAATGCATGCATAGATAAATCTATGAAATCTTCAAAATAAGATAACACAAATTTATTCAAGTAACATAACCATCTCTTTAGATTAAGATCATTGGCCTAAATCCATTAGTGTAATAGTAACTCTCATCCATAATGTCCTCACCCACTAACCCTCTATGTTATTATATAGATAAGAGAGAAGGTTAGGTTTATGGTTTTGGAGAGTATTTTAAAATAGAATAAGACAAACCTATTATTAAAATAAGTCAATTAAATATTTAATTAATTGATAAAAAAATGTAATAGTATATTATGGATAAGTATGTAACACTTTGTGCCTACCCATGAATTACAAATGAATATTATGATTTCATCTTAAGAATATATAATAGCATATGAGTAATTAAATACATTAACAATAACAAAATTATAGGTGATTGGAGCCACATTGTAGAAAATTAACTAAGGTTATTGAAGAATAGAATTGGGTAAACATATCCTTAACACTATATTTGGTTTTTTTCACTTAATAGGAGTTATATTAACATTTTTTACCTAGACAGGAGAGTCATTAACACTTTAGACATCTATCTTTATTCACCATCAATTTTTTGGGCGAGATCAGTGCCAATTTTGGTCATGTAATTATACTATCAAATCCTCACAACTATCATCTGATCTCACATTATTAAAGATAGACTTTAACCTTTCACATCCACCTCTTTCTAGTTTTATAATTAATTAATTAGGATTATGATGTAGGAGCATCACTACCCTTTGTAAATATTAGTTTATTTTCTCATGTTTTGAGTCATTATCTAGTTTTAAAGGTTATAGGATGTCTATAAGAATCAATCATGAATGTTAGATCCTTATCAAATTTTAATTATGGATTTTTTGGTATTTTCTTTCCAAAACCCATGATTTGAATTTTTAAACTTCTTGTCAAGCTTTAGGGGTATCATTCATGTCTAATGAAGGTATCAAAATGTTAAGGTGTGTGGTTAGAATTTATAAAGGATTTTAGGATGATACAACACATACCTAACTCATAAATTAGTATTTTTGATAAGTTTGTCAATGGTTAGGTTAAAACCCTCCCAACGTACATGAGGAAGTTGGAGGGTAGTTAAGGTAGTTATAAAAGTTTTTTTGATATAGGTAGGTGTTTTAATGAGTCATTCAGGGTATGAGAGTAATGGGGTGGATTAAAAGTGAGTAAATGAGGAAAAACCCAAGAATATGTATGAATAATTTATGGGTAGAAGAAGATTATGTTGGTAAATCTTATTATTTTAGTATGTGTAATAACATAAAAAGTGTAAACAGTGAATGTGAAGAATTCCTCTAATAAAGCCATGCTTTTATTATCATTTTGAGAGCACTGGTACATTTATTTAATTGAATTTTGAAATTTATTTATATTCTAATTTTTTTTTCATATGTATGGAAAGGGAAATTCAAAGACCAACCTGTATACTTCTAAGTTGTTTGTTATTTGAGGACTGAAAGGACTGAGTGTAAAATCTTTATGAGATGGACAAATTGTATAACTCAATTAAAGATATAAATTATATATATGTACATGGTTTTTCACTCTTTTTAATGTTATTTATGTATATTAAAGTGTTTGAATACAAAATATTTTCATAAAAAAGAGTAACAGACTTGAAGCTACTTATAATATTCACACAGTCAAACTATGAGAAAAGAGAAATGAGAATATAAAGAGATAGAGAAGGGTTTATATGTTTGTACGAGGTGTGAATTTTATTACAGGGCTTTACAATCCCTCACAAAGATTTGGGACTTTAAAAATAACCTAAGACATGATTATGTTCACTCTAAGATGCACACAATTACACAGTTATAACAAAAAAGATGTTAGAAGTCTGTAGCATAAGTGTCACAAGTATTAAACATTAATTTGGTAATGTGAAAAAATGTATTACAAAATAATTTCAATGATTTAAATGCATCTCAACCTATTTAGATAAGTTCTAGTTCAAAATATACCATCTCAAACCTACACAGTTAGACAAAACATTGTTTCTATAGTTTCAAGACATAAATGTGACTTCTAGGGGTTATAACCAACATAATTTTCTCAAAATTGGTGAAAATATTGAGTAAAATATAATTAAAGATATTTTAGTGCTTATAGGTTTATATTGTATGGGTAAGTATGGTTTTGACACAATTGTGTGTCTCTAGAAGGAAAAATGATCTAATAAGCCTAATCTAAGAAAAAAGAGATTAAAAAATGGTCAAATGGTGGAAATAAGCCAATAAACTTTGAATAATTGAAGAGGAGGATAGAGGGTATTCCAAAAGAGGTTTAATTTCCCAATGTGTAAATTTACTTATCTATACACCACCATCATTCCTAGAAAAAGACTAGTAAAAAAAACCCTATCATAGAGTAGGAGGTAATAATTATGGTACAGGGTTGGTTGAGGGGTTTTGGAAATTTGTAGATATTATAATGGGAATTTTTATATCATGATATATATGAAAATAAACTTTATAGAGACAAAGGAAAATAGAGACAAGTTTGATCCAAGTAGATATAGATGTGAGTGCAAACAAAGGTGATTCATAGATCATGGAATGAATGAATTCAGCTGAATGAAGTTAGTTTTCAAGATTGTATAAGTGCATTTAGAGGATAAATAATCTAAGAGAGATCAAGAAGTTTTGCACCAAGAGTTTGAGAACATAAAAAAATTAGTACAAATATGAAATCAAAGCTAGGTGTAATTTGGCAAAGGTAAGTGTAGGATTGGGTTTCTTGTTTTCATTCATTAAGGAATATTTTAATGAAGCTCTCTACATCATTTGGTATTAGAAAAAGATCATTATATGGAAAGGTAAGTTTGATTTTTTTAGAAAGAGTTGATTTAGTTTGTGTGTACATTGTGTTGAGATTATTTGAGATGTTGTGAAGTGGCTAATTCAACTTGTAGGAATGAAGTAAGAGGCTGAAGGTATATGGAGAGGCTAAAACATATATGAGAGAAAAGTGAGAGGTGTGTAAAAGACATTAATCCAAGAAGACTTGAAAAGAGTGAGAAGAGATATTGAAAGCTTAAGGAAAGAAGATCAAGAGTGATCTTGAAGAGAGAAAAGAGAGTCCTAGGTGAGGACAAGAGATAAAGAGATAGAATCTAAGAGAGAGAGAGAAAGAGTCAAGTGAGAGAGACCAAGTGAATGGTTAAGAAGGCAAGTGGGAAGACTTATCAAGAAGAAGAGAGATAGGTCAAGAGAGAGACCTATAGTAGAGAGTGAGATAGTGAATAGAAAAGAAATAATGATGAAGGGCTTGAAGAGTAAAGAATGACATAAGAAGATGGAGGTGAAGCAAAGAGAGTTAGAAAGAGAGAAGGAGATAGCTGATATGAAGGAGGTTTTGACAAGGCTAGAAATAATCTTGGAAGAGATCAAACTGAGATTTTGTGTTTGCATAAATAGGAAAGTGAGATGGCCTCTTAAGTAGTTGATAGAGAATAAGAGATAATGGGTGATGAATAATTTATCAAAGAAACCTAGAGAAAGATGCAAATGGGAAAGAAAGCCTCAAACGTTTATGACTAATTTAATTTTTGACATGTGTATATACATGTGAAGAATTGCATGAAGATTGGAATCATGAGTAACATGCTAGTGATGAGGTAAAAATAGATTAGACAATTGAGATTGGTGATTCAATCTTATGTTACCCTAAAAAAGGTAATACATTGGATGAAGAGGAAGGAGAAAGTGAGTTTGTAGTAGCACCATGCTCCATGATGAGCAATAATGAGGTAAATTTCAATCAAGAAATCCTTGAGAGAAAACGAGTACAAGGTATTATTTTCAATGTTGTTTATGATGAATGTGTTGACTTAAACATTACTAAAGATGAGTTATATTAAAGCACATTAAGGCTAATGAAGGTGTTAGTATAAGGATAAGAAGTTATAATAGTACCAAATGAAGTGTTTGACATATGAGGTGGCATCAATAGAGAAAGAAGAACAAGCACAAATGAAGTGCTTGAAACGTTTTCATGGTAGTATGTTGAGGTGTATCTTTTGGTAACAATGCAAGACAAAGGAGATATAGATGAGTATACAATAGAAGAAGAGTAAATATGGTAGTAAATCATGGAAGATTCAGATGATTTGAGTCTAATAGGAGACAAGGAGACCATCATGGTAGTTGACTTGGCATTGAGAGTAATATTTAATCAAGAAGAAGAAAATTTTGAAACCAAAGAATAAAGTACACTCCAAGGGAGCATGCAAAAAATGGTTTTGATTGATGTGTTTGTTTCATGTGCTGGTCACTGGAGTAAAGAAAATGAATAGTAGTTTTCCATGATCAGATTGAGGATACAGAGTAAGAGGAAGATCAAGATAAAGAATAATAGAGGATCCATACTAAGTGTAAGTAAGCATCAATAAGGCCTACATGTTTTAAATAGGCCTTGGGATCCAAGTGGGCAAGAACTTAGAAGAAGTATGCTGAATAGAAAATCAAGGATAAATCACTTATAACTTTCTTATAAAGTTTTCATTTGGTCCTTAGTAGTATGATGTAGGAGCATCACTACCCTTTGTAAATATTTGTTTATTTTCTCATGATTTGAGTCATTATCTAGTTGTTAAGGTCATATGAGGTCTGTAAGAATCAATCATGAATGCTATTTCCTTGTCAAATTTGAATTAGGGACCTTTTAGCATTTTCCTACCAAAACCCATGATTTGAATTTCTTAAACTTTTTGTTAAGATTTGAGGGCATCATTTATGTCCAATGAATGTTTAAAAATTGTAAGTTGTGGTTAGAATTTATAAATGAGTTTAGGATTATCCAATACATACCTAACATGTAAGTTATTCCTTTTGATAATTTTGTCAATGGTTAGGTTGAAACCCTCCCAATGTACATGAGGAATTTGGAGGGTAGTTAAGGTAGTTTTAGATTATTTTTTGATATAGTTAGGTGTTTTAAAGAGTCATTCAGGGTATGAGAGTAATTGGGCAGATTTAAAGAGATTAAATGAGCAAAACTCCAAGAATATCTATGAATATTTTATGGCTAGAAGAAGATTCTATTGGTAAATCTTGTTATTTCTTTGTGTCCAATAACATAGAAAGTGTAAATAGTGAATGCGAAGAACTCCACTAATAAAGTCATGATTTTTTTGTCATTATAAGATAATTGGTACATTTATTTACTTGTATTTTTAAAGTTATTTATATGCTAATTTTTTTTTTCATATGTATGGAAAGGAATCTCAAAGACCAATGTGTATACTTCTAAGTTGTTTGTAATTTGAGGATTAAAAGGACTAAGTGTAGAATATTTGTGAGAAGGACAAATTGTATAACTAAATTAAAGATATAATTTATATAGAGGTACATGATTTTTCAATATTATCAACATTATTTATGTATTTTATAGTGTTTAAATGCAAAATATTTTCATAAACAAGAGTAACAAACCTACAACTACTTATAATCTTCACACAGTCAAACTATGAGAAAAGAGAAATGAGAATATAGAGAGATAGATAAGGGTTTATGTATTTGGAAGAGGTGTGTATTGTTTATACAAGTCTTGAAACTCCCTTACATAGATTTGTAACTTTAAAAATAACCTAAGACATCATTTTGTTCATTCTAAGATGCACATAGTCACATAGTGATAACACATAAGATGTTATAATTATATAGAAAATGTGTCATAGACATTGAACATTGATTTGGTAAGGTGGAAAAATGTGGTATAGAATAATTTCAAGTATTGGAATGCATTGAAACCTATTTGGATAAGTGATAGTTTAAAATATACCCTCTCGGGCCTACATAGTTAGGCAGAACCCTATTTCTAGGGTTTCAAGACATAAATGTGATTTATAAGAGTTGTAACCAACATAATTTGCTCAAAATTGGTGAAAATATTGGGTAAAATATGCTTAAATATATTTTAGTGTATATATGTTGATCTCATACCATCAGTGTTTGGTAGGGTGCTAAAGCAAACCACTAAGAGGCTAGAAGGCTTAAGGGTTCTATGGGATATAGGAGGTATGTAGTGGCTATCCAGTTTTATAAATTTCACCAAGCTATAGAAAAACTTGTAAACCAATTTGGGGATATTAAAAATAGGTGTAAAAGTATTCAAAAAACTCTAACAAGTCTAACCATTGTAAATCAAGTGGATAAAACTATACTATGGGTTGCACAAATAATACGAAAGAAACAATACTAAATGAAATGAGATAACCAATGAAACATAAATCTAGAAATGAAGGAACTTTGAGGCCAAATGAAATATGTTTTGCACAATAAATATGTTTTTAATTAAGTTTTTAAGAGCTTGACTATTATACATTTGAGATACCCTTCCAAATCAATACTATTATTTTTTATTAATGCAATGTTCTAGTTTTAGCAAGAGAGGGAGAAAATGTTTGAACAAGTTTTCTAGTGTCTTTTTCACATATATATCTCTATTTTAAAATGAGTAGGGGTTCCAAAGAGAGAAATGGTATGAAACAAAGGAATATTTCAAGTAAGGAAAGTATTCTTCACACATATATAAATGCAATAAACTTTGGAAGCTACTCTAAACAATATAGAAAACAACTATTTTACTAAAATAGTTCAAACCCTAGTATATAAACTACACAAACAAAGGAGTTTCAATTTGTAAAGAAAATTACCCTCAGATCAAGCTCAAAGATGAAGTGAAAATGTTCTACCAACTAAGAATCCAAGCTAGGAAATAATGTAGGAGGAAGACAAAGGTAGGTGCAAGATTAAGTCCAAACCAATAGCCAAAAGTTGTGGAAGAGGTAAAGGACAAGCCACCAATCTATGGAAGAGCCCATGCAAAGAGAAAAAAATAGGTGAAATGGAGTCTTGATGGATCAAGGAGAAACCTAAAATGTTTAATAACACTATAGATAATGATGAGAATCACCAATGAAAGTTGTAGCAGTATAGGGCATCCCCAATCACAAAGGAAACTATTGTGCCAAACAAGAATAAAAAGAGATTAAATGAGGCAGTCAAACTTCTAATGATTTGATCAAGCAAGAAGATTAGACTAAGATAATGATCAAGATAGAGACTCAAATTAAAGAGAAAGAGGCATATATCCCAACCCCAATCCACCAAAGTGGGATGGCCAGGGTCAATAGTCTACATGGGACCAAAAAGGGGTCTTTTTCATGTATTCTACCTAAGCCATGACCTACGTCATATATTTTTTGAAGAATATATGTGGGCTATGGTATAGGTTTCCTCCCTAAGATATGGCTTAGGTCCAAACACCACCTAGGATGGTCAATAAGCTCCCAAAAGGGCCATGGGTGGTGCCTAGAGAGTCTGTTTAGCATGCAAAAGAGCTGAGATAGACTAAGGATGTATGAGGGGTAGGAATATGACATGGGAGAGGACCAAGTAGGTAGAGGATGTCTCAAATTAGGATGATTAGGGTTAGTATTCTACATGTGAGTTGATGTGTAATCATAGGGAGGAATAGGGTCATAAGAAGTATGATTACATATACCCCCAAGATATGAGTAGTTGGTGTTTGAATGAACAAGGAGTGCTATAAATTACCTACAAGCCACACCAAAGTAAAGGAAAACTAGTACTAAAAAGATAACAAAAAACATTACCTACACTTACCAGATAAGGATAACAGTGGAAGAATGTCTATGGTGTGATCCTTAGGTGAAAGTGCAAATGTTGCATAATCTGGAATCTAGCTCTAGCTCCTATAACTAGGGAATATAAGTGATATCAAATCAAATAATACTATCCAAAATGACATTCACCAAGGCATCAACCCTAGGTTTTTCCTTATGAGGGATGTGGGTGAATTGGACATCCTCAAAGAAAGAGAACAAATCAAAGCTAAAAACAACCTAGACACCAATGAATTGAGATATGGCTAAGAGAGAGTTGAAGAAAAACTATACATAGCACATGCCTAACTCATGGGCATAAGTCAAGGTGTTAATTATTATGTTATAATCAATGGCATTATTTGTCTCACTAATTAACAAATGACTAGCTACAACAAGCTCATGGCCCCATAGATCATCGATAACCCAAGCTATAGCCACATGTCCTAGGTTTCCATGACTATCACCATCTATGTGAATCACCAATGGGAGGTACACTATAATGGGGGTTGAGGACACATGACTATAAACTATAGAAAGGTTATCTCAATATATAGTAAAGTAAGCAAGTTTCAAAAGGAAGTCAAAAATGCAACCAAGCCAAAACCAAAGTGGTTGACCAACATCGATCCTAGGATGAAGCAACCAGGTAAAGTGGGGGGAAGTTTTGAGAAGATGAATACTAGTTGGTAAGACTAGAGCAAGTCTCAAACCACCATAACAAGTTGAAAACCCTACCTATAACCATGATGAAAAAAGAGAGAGGGAGTTATAATGGATTGACTACATGAAAGAATATAAATTACTAACTAAAATAAGTACAAAAAGTAACTTATATCCCTAGTTGCCCATGAAATGGGGCATGGGCTTGAGAGGTCTATGTGGACCCAAAAGGGGTCATAGGGACCAAAATAGGGCCAGAACAAGCCCAAAAAAACCTTGGATCAAAACAAAGGCTGATAATGTGCTCAAAACATGACAAAACCTCTAAGATGAAGGTCTTGTTATTTGAAATGTAAAAAGGGTCCATAAGGTGCATCCGGTAAAGAGTGCACAAGCCTGATAGGTTAGAGGACCTAGGGGTCCAAGAGACCAAAATGGTCCTAAAATAGACCCAAGGAGGCCTCAAATATAGAAATAGACTCCACCATTATGTTCATATTGTGCCAAAACCTTTAAGATGAAGTTTTTAGGGTTCTAAGAGTAAAAATAAAGCCAAATAAAGGCCCAAAAAGGGTAAAAAGAAGGTTTCTAGACTAGGCCATAGCCTAATTAGGCAGACCCATAGCCTAAACCACTACTAAGATGTAGAATTTGTGGTTTAACCCTATACCAGGCTATAGTTTAACCCAGAAAGCTATGACCTAGGCCAAAAATAGTAAAAAAATAAGCTTAAGGAGCTCGAAAAGACCCAAAATTGGCCCAAAAAGGAAAGGGAAGGGAGAGACAAGAAAAGAATGTTTGTGACGAAGCCAAAACATAGTTTTCTTATTCCACTATGAGCATGAATAATATAAGGTCACATTTCTCTCTTAGGTAGATGTGAGGAGGAGTTAGAGTGCTAGAGGCAAGAAAGACATCTCAATTGGGAAAGCTACCACCACTGTGAAGGGTCAATCATGAGAGAGTGACTCAATACCAACCATAGTAAGAGGTGAGGAAGGGTTGTAGGAGGCCAATGATAGATTAAGACCAACCAAGGAAGGTTAAAATAAGTCATAAGCAACCATAAACATAAACCCACCCCACCTATAGGCATTGGAAAAAAGTAGAGAGGGAGTTGGTAGAGGGATAGCTACTAGCTAGTAGTAGCCTAACCAAATAAAAGAAGAAAAAGACTCTAATTATATCTTTAGGTGCATCCAAAGAGGAGTGCACAAGATAGATATATAGATAGAGATACTGATAAGTGTTAGATGATGGATGCCACAAGAGGGGAAATCCACTAAATGAGGGCATGAGGAGGGCGTTTTAATAAGCTTTGAGGCTCATTAAAGCATCACATCCCCAAGCCTAGGCCTACCCCTGAGGGTAGGCCACCACTTATCAATAAATAGAGGCCTAACCTCAAGTCAAGACATCACTTATCTTATAAAAAGGACAAATAATATGGAAAAAGTGGGAGGAAGGAGATAGAACACCCATATCCTTAGGTTCACCAATCATGACCTAAAACACAAGAGTGGCAAAAATGGGGTCACTGTTAGTGTACAAGACTTATGAACCCAAAAAATTAAGAGGATAATGTCATATAGGATGTATGGGAATGATATTATTATAATCTCTCCTCTCATTGATTGGGTTGTGTATTATACCATGGATGGAATAACACTCACAATTAGGCTCAGCTACTCTAGTGGCCTCAATGGGAGATGAGTTGAGAGAGATAATAATTCGATGGGAAAAGTAGGATGAAAGGGGGGGTTAATTTCTAGGGAGATGTCTTAGAAAAAGTCTTTTAAAAGAGAGGATTTGGCCTATAATCATGGAGTGGAAGAGGGAGTCAGTTAATGCATGCTAGACTATAGAAGAATAAATGCTTCTCAGTACTCAGTCAGATCACAACATTCATCCTTAAGAAAATGAGATTTGGCCATGGAGGGAATCTAGGCACTAACAAAACCTCATGAAGAGATATCTAAAGCCTCAATTGAGGGATTTATCTTTATGCAGAGTAATGCCCAAGGATCTAGGTGAACCTCCAGAGTGTGAACCTCACCTTCATGAACAAATTACAACATGTAAAATGTGGCTAATGTGATGGCCTACATGGTGGTGGTCTAGGGATGAACAAGAATAATATTATATGAAAGATCAAGGTCTAACACATAAAATGCAACGTGGACCACCTTAGGACAAAACTTGACATAGATATTCACATTCCCCACTGGCATAAATGTGTCATTGTTAAAACTAACACAACTATGGTGAGAATCAGAAAGCTTCTTCTGATTAATATCAAGATCATAAAATACACACAAAGGCATGATATATAAAGTATATCCTTCATAAATAATACACCACTTAATGTGTCAATCATCACAAAAAGTCTCAATGTAAAGAGGGAATCAATTCCTTTTTGCTATAATTGAGGCATTTGGTAAAGAGTTTAGGTCAAAAGATATAATAGGTGGATGAGGGTGCTTATGTATATCAAAGTTAAACAATACCCTGGTATCATCTTATAGTAGATCCTCATGAGGGAGACCAAAATCATCAAAGATGAGGCCTTTTTACTCAGAACAAAGTTGAAGTAGGTCCTCAATGGATATCCCAACTGAGAGGCCCTATAACTCTTTGATGATGGAGTAAGGATGATATTTATCCTAGGGAGAGATGTTAATCTAAAATTCAAACTTGACTTTGGTATTCCCTACCCATATGGGATGGATGGGAGGCCCAACACCACTAGTCTCTCCAATGGAGTTGGTGACTTGACCTAAGCACAAGTTGATAAAGCACTCATAACTAGTGGGAGCAATGTCAATAACAATAATGACCTTGTTACTCTTGCACATCGATTTCCCTCTCAAGTCAGCCTAAAAAGAGGAGTCAAAAGAGGTAGAGAATGTGGGGCCTTAGCCTTCAACTTCTTATTTTTATTTTTATTCTTCTCCTTGTTGTGGTCTGGTAGAGGCTCCTTGAATATATCCAACTTGTAGTTTGCAAGAGGAGAAATCTATGACTGAAGCAAGGCTTGCCCACAAAATTATTGGGTGGCATAATTGACATCATCATGCCCTTTCATCTGATGGTACTTATAAAATTTGGTGGGGTCATAAGGAAACACCATCCATTATTTTTCTAGACCAAATTAAAAAAACTTCTTTTCAGTTAGTTTCTTGCTCACAAAATTCACCTCATGGCTTTCTTTCTTGTCCTTCTTAGGAGGAAAATCAATGACACCATTATTGGTCATGTTGTGGTTGTGCTCATATGATGAGGATGAATTTTGAGAAGTTACAAGATACATACCCACATGAACTCATTAACAAATTCATCATAAGAGGTGGGCTCACACTTAAGTCATTATTGTGAACATATCATAAAGCTAGTCATTTGAGAACCTATTTCTACATGTATGAATAGTTGAATGCCACCTATGCACAAAATCAAATTTTGACTCACCTTTGGCTTGTGTCATGGAGTTAATGATTGGATACAAAGGTTAAAATGTCTATAAATACCAAAATATTAGAGGAAACCATCCAAAAGGATGTAAAAACTAGAGAGAGAGAATATAGAGGTAGATTCTAGAACCAGACAAGAGGTTCAACTCATAGAGATGAGTGAAGAGCTTCAAAAACATGACTTCATCCGAATCCCAATCCATATATGCCATCATTAATTTCATAATATACTTTCTAGGATTGGATTCTTGAGTCACATTGAACTTTGGTAGTTATAAGATAGGAGTAGGAAGGGGAATAGCACACACAAAAGGGCTAGATGATTTCGACAGAGATCCTCATAAGTATGGTTAATAGCAAGATGGTGATGAGCTTCAGGAGGGGGTTCATGGTGATAATGATGTTGCCTATACCCATAGGCATCATCATAACCATGGCTATAGAGATCATGATGTCGAAGTAGCTTTTAGTAAGGAAGTCGGTCATAGTGAAAATCATCTCTATCATGAGGTGGGGAATGGCCACAGGAAGTATGATGGTCCCCATAGGGCTGATGGGAAGATGTGTCATACTCATGAAAATGGTCATGACTATCAAAATATACATGTTCTCACTAATATCCATTGAGATTATTAATACACATCCCCTGAATCTTTAGTCCAAAACTGATTATCAAAATCTACATGTTCATCAGAGACTCAGAAAGAAGGGCTAAGAGGATGGGAAGAACCCTCATGATAAAGATATCTTCCCAAGAGGGAATACTTATAATATAAAACATGGACATGTGGATATTATTATTGAAGAGTCTCATACTAAAAAATATGTAGGGAACTCACATGATAACTGGTCGAGGCACTCAACACTAAACAAGTGTAACCTCAATCTCCAGATGAGCATGTTGTCAAATCCTAGGGGAGAAGGATGCACTTCATTCACCTAAAGATATCTATGTCAATTATTAATGATTATGCGAAACTCATATACTCATAAATGATTAAGAGGATCATTATCACTTTGAATGGGTGAATGAGATGTAACATGAGGATGAGTAAAAACATCCTCGAATGAATGAAGCTTGGACTGGTGAAAAAGAAACCAAGTCCATTAGTTGTAGTCTTACAAATCTTGTTCCCTTTTAAATGAAAGAGGGTGTAGACTCCCATGATATATTTATGGAGGCTCCTAGATCCTATAGTGTCTATGGTTTTTCATTATAGTTGTGGCTTTCTCATAAGTGAGCTTAGGGATGAGATCATGAATCTGATGGGAGTGATATCCCAATGGTGGGAGGTCAGCCATGTGTGAAATTAAACAAGATAAATTTGGAAGATAATAGAAAATGAAAACCAAAGGTGAACCAATAGGGAAAATAACATAAAACCAAAGTAGAATATAAAAACCAAGGTGAGAGACAAAACACAACTAAAAGCAAAGTGTAATAGTTAACAGAGGGGAGTTAGCTAAGAGAACTCTAAATAGGATATAACTATCATGAAACCATATGTGAGGTATCATTGAGCATGCTAGTATGTAGCTATAAGAATCTAAATAAAATCACTAATGTTTGGTAGATGCTAAATCAAACCACTAAGAGGCTAGAAGGCTCAAGGGTTCTATGGGCTATAGGAGGTCTATAGTGTCTATCTAGTTTGTTGGCTTGTACTAGGCTATAGGCAAACTTTTTAAATAGGAAAGGGTTAGTACAAACAAGTGCACAAAGTATGTAGGAACCTCTAGTGGGTTTAACAAAAGTAAATCAAGTGGATATAACTATACAATTAGTATGCATAAACAATATGAAATCAACAATACTAAATGAAATGAGATAAACAATGAAATGTAAATATAGAAACTAAGGCACTTTGAGGCTAAACAAAAGAGGTTTTAAGTAACAAATATGTTTTAAATCAAGTGTTCAATATCATTCCTATTATATATTTGTGATACATTTCCAAAGCAATAATATTGTTTTCTATTAATGCAATGCTCTAGTTTTAGCAAGAGAGGAAGAGAATGTTTGACCAAGTTTTTTAGTGTGTTTTGCACATGTATATCTCTACTATGCAATGAGGAAGGGTTCCAAAGAAATCAATGGCATGAAAAAAATGAATATTTCAAGAAATTATATTATTCTTAAAACATATATAAATGCAAGAAACTTTGGAAGCTACTCTAAGCAATATACAAAACAACTTTTTTACTAAAACAATTCAAACCCTAGCATATACATTACATAAACAAAGGAGTTTCAATTTTCATATTAAAGTGCCCTTAGATCAAGCTCAAATATGAAGTGTAGATATTATACCAAATATTAATCCAAGCTTATAAGTAATGTAGGAGGAATACCAAGTTAGGTGCAAGATGAAGTCCAAACCAATAGCCAAAAGCTATGGAAGAGTCAATTCAAGGAGAGAAAAATAGGTGTAATATATTATTTAGGGATCAAGGATAAACCCAAAATCTTCAATAAAACTATCAATAGCAATGATAATCACCAATGTAAGTTGCAGCAGTATAGTACATCCCTAATCACAAAGGAAGCTATTATGCCAAGCAAGAATCAAGAGAGATTCAAGGAGGTAGCCAAAATTCTAATGATCTGATCAAGTGGGAAGATTATATAAATATAATTATCAAGAGAGAGACTCAAATTAATTATAAATAGTCATATATCCCAACCCCAATCTGTTAAAAGGCCTAAAACTAGTTTTTTATCATTTGGGACCAAACATGGGTCTTTTTCACACATTATGCCTAGGCCTCAGCCTAAGCCATGGACTTTTTTGAATGAAAAGTGTGTCATAGGATGTATTTTTATTCCCTAATCTATTTCCTAGTTACTAATTCCACTTATGATGGTCAATGAGCTCTCTAAAGGACCTTGGGGGGTTGCCTAGAGAGCCTATCTAGCATGCAAAAGAGCTGAGATGGAATAGTGAAGTATGGGGGGGTAGGAATATGATGTGGGAAAGGTAAAATAAGGTATAATATGTCTCAAATTAGGATTAATAGGTTCATTATTATTCACATGAGTTGATGTGTAATCATAGGGAGCAGTAGCATCACAAGAAGTATGATTATAATTTTGACATGACTATGTGTCTCTAGAAGGAAAAGTGACCTAATAGGCCTAATTTGAGAGAAAAAATAAGATTAAAAAGTGTTTAAATGGTGGAAATAATCTAATAAACTTTAAATAATTAAATATGAGGATATATGGTATTCTAAAATAGGTTTAGTTTAACAAGGTGTAAAGGTATTTATCTAGTTTTGACATGACTATGTGTCTCTAGAAGGAAAAGTAACCTAATAAGCCTAATTTGAGAGAAAAAATAATATTAAAAAGTGGTTAAATAGTGGATATAATATAATAAACTTTACATAATTAAATAGGAGGATATAGGTTATTCCAAAATAGGTTTAGTTTAATAAGGTGTAAAGGTACAATGCCATTAAGCCTAAAAAAGGCTAGTAGAAGAACCCTAACATAGAGCATGAGGTAGTAATTATGGTAAACATTTGATTGAGGGGTTTGTGGGATTGGTATTTATTCTAATTGTAGTTTTTATATCATGATATAGATGAAAAGGAACTACATAGAGACAAAGAAAACCAAGGACAAGTTTGAACCAAGTAGATATAGATGTGAGTGCAAACAAAGGTGATTGATAAAGCATGGAATGAATGAATGTAACTAAATGAAGTTTTTTATCAAGATTTAAAAAGTGAATTAAGAGGACAAATAATCTAATAGATACCAATATTATTTTCACCAAGAGTTTGAGAACACAAAAAATTTAGGACAAATCGGAGATCAAATCTAGGTGGCATTTGGTAGAGGTAAGTGTAGGATTAGATTTCTTGTTTTCATTCATTAAGGACAAGTTTAATTAATATCTCTACATTATATTGTATTATTTCACATGTTATTTATCCTAGTTAATTGTATTTATGTATTTGTGTTGTAATTTAGTTGTAATCCATTTATCCATATTATAATATACTATACAAATACAATATTGTTTGAAGAGAAACATAAACCCAATAAACTAAAAGGAGAAAATAAATACTAACATAATAATAATAATAATAATAATAATAATAATAATAATAATAATAATAATGGCATACACACAAGATTGCACAGTTCACATTATTTCACCTTGGAATACCTTTTCAAGTAAAAAAATCATCACATGAAGTCCTTATTTATTGTATTAACTCAACCATTTATAAAACAATAATGTACTTATTAATTTTGTTTACTCCTAGTATATGTGTGAGTATATATAGGCACATTAATAAGTAATTGTCATATAAATATTATAATACAATAAGTACCAAATCTATAGGTTATATAAAACATGGGCTAAAAATATATAAATACATGCCAATATGGTCCCAAAAAATTAATGAGGAAGGCCTCATTCTGGCTCTATAGTCTAGTAAAGTGTAAATTATGTAAAATATACAACACATTTCCAATAACTTCCCACTTGTTTAATAATTTCCATAAGCAACCACTAGGACGTAGCTTAAAAATTTAAGGGCAGATATGCCTATTGATTTTTTTTACTAATAAAATCTATCAGTAGTCAAAGTATTCATTGGTGAATCAACAATGTTCTTACATGTGTCCACCTTCTTTAGAAATATATCAATCTCCATATTATACGTTATAAAGTGGTATTATAGATCAATGTGTTTCATTCTAGAGTGATGCTTAGGGTTCCTTGCTATAAAAATTGCACTTTGAGAGCCACAATATATCTTTATAAACTTTTATACAAACCCAATAGTGGAAATAAACCTTTGAATCCAAACAAGTTCCTTTCTTTCCTTAGTAGCTATCATGTACTTAAATTTTAATGCGGTTATCATAACACTAGCCTTCCATTTTCTCATCCAACTTATAACTCCACAAAAAAATGCAAACTAGCCTTGATATTTATCAATCAAGATCTCCAATCCAATCTAAATCTGTAAAATGATGCATATTTAATATTTTGTGTTCATCAGGATTACCCTAATATTATATTACACATTATGATGTCCTACATGAATACCTAAATATCCTCTTCACCACATTCAAATATTCTTTTCCAAGATTTGACATAAATTTTCTCACTCCTCCCAGTGCATGAGCAATTTTAGGTCATGTACATACATTTGCATACATAAAACTACCAACAACACTAGCTTACGGGAGTTGAGAGATGTCCTCAATTTATTCTTCTATTTTTGGACATTTTTCAATAGATAAATTTTGACCAAAAGGAAAGGAATAACAGATAATATTACTTTCTTACATCTTAAACTTTATAGTATTATCTCAATGTAATTCCTTTGATTTAACCATAGTTTTATGTTTACCCAATCTCTTTCAATTTTCATGCCAAAAAATTATTATTGTGGCACAAAGATCATATCAAATTGAGATGATAATTTAGAATGAACAAGATGATCACTTTATTATTATTACCAATTAATAACATGTCATCCACATATAATATTATGATAATAAAACTTTCATCTTCCTATCCAAAAACCATAAATATCAACTTTACTTATTCTAAGCCCAAGCCCCAACACATACTTATCAAAGTTTTGTTCCATATTCTTGGTGATTTCATCAAGCCATATAAATATTTTTTATTCTACACACCAAATCATCCTTTCCATTTATCTTATATATTTATAGGTATGTCATGTATATTTACTCCTTAATCTCACCATGTATAAAATTTGTCTTTACATCCATTTATTCTATTTCTATATTGAAAGAAAAATAATAACTAGAATAAATATAATTTAATGTCATTTTGCAACATGAAAAAAATTCACCAAATTAAATTCCCTCTACATAAGGGAATCCCTTTGCTAGGAGGTGAGATTTATACTTCTCCTTTCTCCCATCTGCATTTTACTTCTTCTTAAATACCTATTTGTAGCCAACATGATTTTTAGGAGGCAAATTTCACCAAGTCTCATGTTTGACTTTTATCTAAAGACTCTATTTCTTCCTCCATATCCTTCTTCTAAGACTTAGTTTCTATTGAGGTGAAAGTGCCCTTTAAAAGTTTGGGGTATTCATCAATAATAGACAAAACTAATAAAAGGAATGTAGAACAAAAATAAAAGGGACTATACCTATCATGTGTCCTCACCTGATTTGATCATCTTAAGATTAAAAGTTTTAATTCTTCATCTTTTATTTCCTCCTCCTTAGCTTTATTTGAATAATCCTCTTGTAACTCCCTCTCTAGTTCATCTTTTGTAGTGGTTTAAAATTTTATATACTTATTCTCCCTCTTCTTCTTAAAAATAAATCTCTTTAGATTCATATTTTAGCTATCCTTCTTGTTTTAGAACCCATTTTACCTCTCTAAAGATAACATTATGACTATAAATAGTCTTATTCATTTCAAGGTTCCACAACTTATATCCCTTCACACTAGTACCATATCAATATAGATACACTTTGTTGATTAAGTATCCAACTTAGTCCTTGTTTCCTTCTTAATATTAATAGAAGCCTCAAAATTGAACACTATAATATTTTTTAGAGATGGTTTCTTAACAAACCATGATTCCTATGCATTTTTATTGACCAAGACTGATGCAGCTGATATATTGATCAAATAACACCATTGAGAATTTTAAACACCTTATCCACTAGATTCATATTCATTCTTTCTAAAAATCCATTCTATTATGGTGTGTATGGAGTTGTCTTTTACCTTTCTTTACCATAGTCCTTACATAATTCCTCAAAATCATTTAGGTGGTTTTATCCACCATTATCACTCCTCAAGACCTTAATTTTATTCTCTATCTAGTTTCAACAATAGCCCTAAACCCATTAAATTTACTATAAACGTCATATTTAGACTTGATACAAAAAAACCCAAGTTTTAAAATATTAGTTATCTATAAAATACACACACACAGACACACACACACACACACACACACACACACACACACACACACACACACACACACACACACACACTTAATATTCATAATTCTCTGTACTACAAATCAAAGGACAAAGGCACTATATAAACATATAAATATTTACCATTTTGACTATTTCACTTTTAGATCACCATTATAACACCCAAAAAGTTAATGATTTTCATATACAATTTTAATATAACCATTACCTATCCAAGCATCAAAATGACACAATCTATGCAAAATTCTTCCTTTCATACTTCCTGTTCTTTTATCTTCTTCTTCCAAAATACTCATGTCCCCCCATTCATCTAAAAATTGTTCCCTTAATAAGATAGGTGAGTCTTGGGATTTTAGAGTTTTTTTTATTTTACCTAATTTTTTTTTCCTAATTTTAGCTTTTAAATTTCCTTTTTATTTTATTTTTTTCTTTTCCCATTTTTCCTTTTTTAAGATTTTTTTTTTTTTTTAATATTTTAACACTTCAATGTCAACATTATATGATTTCATTAAATCAATTTTCATCCATAAATATTATAGAAATTCAAATGAAAAACCATATAAATTAACACTCCAAATCAACTAATAAACACACCATAAACAAACTATTTTAATGCATTTCTACCATGTGCTAACTACTATGGTATGTGTAGGGTTTTCACTAGCTTTCTATTGACCTTCGACATCTCCATCTACATCACCCTCTCTAATGATGCTCTCCCTCTGGTATGCTTTGAGGAATTAGTTCTCCTACATCTACCTTACAACACACAAGTAATTATATCATATCACGTGATAAACATATATCATAAAATATAACTGAAACAACACATCAATATGCTCAAAATGTAAATGCATACACTATAATTAACTCATAGTAAAGCAATCATGTGCCATCATTTTTCTAAGCAATATTCTACTAACCCATAAATAACATATATGTCAAGCTTAATTAAAAATAACCACATCTAAATTTTTTAGCTGTAGATATCCATGGATAATCTAACAAGCTTGTCTAGCAAGAAATCACGATGTAACACAAATTAATATCTAGAAAACTATTTATAAAATGTATTTTGATTTGAATACATCCCAACTTAGGCTAAATTGGGACATGAAGAACCATATCAATCTCATCTTATTTCATGTGGTTGAAATACACTTGTAATATAGATGTTAATTTGTCTATGTTTATTTATGGCTATGTACTAATATATTAGAAGAGTTTAACATCCATAGCCCATGTTCAAGTCTTTGTGGTCCAAGTAGGCTTGGACTAACATTTCAAACTTTTGGATTCACATGGGATAAATAATTTTTAAGTTATATTAAATGGATGATAATGATTTATAATGTATTTATATTTATATTATGATGATGATAATTAACATATTTTATATTAGATTCCTTTTTATAGTTTGTTAAAATTTCTATGCTTTTCTTGTAAATTTTAATTTTAGTATTATTGACGTTAACATTTACTATCTTATTTTTATCAAATTTTTTTGAGTGTCATATAAATATTTAATGAATTGTAAAAAGTAATAATAAAATATTGACATAATCCTAAAATAGGAAAATATTTAGAGAAAAAAATTATTCTTAACGTCCCATTACAACAAACTTGGTTATTCAAGGTCATGTGTTTAATTTGTTTAGAGAATTATTTCAATAAGTGTTTACATTTGACATAAAATAACTATGTTTAGTTTATTTTTCATAACTTGATATTCATAAACTAACATATGATTACAAGTATCTAAGAGGTTATGCATGATATCATTATATAGTGAATATATATCTATTTTAAGTTACATAACTTATAAATTGTTTTTTTCCAAATTATTTTTTGGATTGTCCATTTACCAATTGCATTATTTAGCTCATGTGTATTACTTCTTATTTTTATAATCATTATTTGATTTTAAATGTCTATCACTTCATAAGGGTGAGAAAGATGTTAAAGTTTTGTTTTATCTTTTATTTTTTCACCATTCCAAAGGTTTTCAAATATTTTAATTTTAATTTTAAAATTAAAGGTTTTATCATATGATAAATTTATATCATTGTAGGTGCCTCAAAATTGATCCATTTTCAAATACAAAAGTGTCATCTTGATTTATAATAAAAAAATAGAAACTATATCTCAATCTATTTTAATGGTATTAGAAATGTGTTATATATTTTCCATGACACTCTACTAGACTGTAGAGTCATAATGGGGACTTACTCCCTTAAAAAATATGTAGTGATAACATGAGATCAATCCAATGGTCTAGGGGTAGGTATCTCCCAACAAGGCTCAGGGTAGCACCCTAAAATGTTTTAGAACCATATTGGCATGTATTTGGGTAGGTTTCACCCATGCTTTATATAGCCCATGATATTTATAGCCATGGCATTGTAATATCACTTTAACTATTACCTATTGATGTGCTTCTATATAATCACACATATAGTTGGGAAAAACATAACTTAAAAGTATGTTATTTTATTATAAGTAGTTGAGTTCATAAAATAAAGGAGTTACTATGTTGGGTTTTTTACCTCAAAGGTTTTTCTCAAGAGAAATCGAGTATATTATGTAGTCTTGTATATATGTAATTTTATTATTATGTTATCTTAAATATTATGTTAATATTAATTCTCTCATTTTATTTACCAGGTCTATATTTCTCTTTAGTTAGTATCAATGCTAGGTCTTATATTTTTGTAAAGCATTAGGGTCTCTTTAACATGTGATAAACAATTTTTTGAGTGGGAGTTGTGTTTGTTATTTTTTGAGTAAAGGAGAATGATGGGAAACACATGGATAGAGATCTAAAAATTCAATTCTCAACATTTTCAATCATGGATGATCAAGATGGAAGATCTTATTGTGGATAGAGATCAGTGGGTTACTGTATTAAGGGTTCAACCTATGGTTATGAAAGTAGAAGATTGGGAAAATATAAACAGGAAGGAAAAGAGTTCAATTAGATTTTTTTATCAACTTCAATTTTTTTGAATGTATTAAAGGAGAAAAAATCTAAGGAATTATTGGAGAAGTTTAGGACTTTGTATTAAAAAAGTATCTAGTGAACAAACTATTTATATGAAAGAAGTTGTATTGATTAAGAATGAATAATGGTGACTCTATAGTTTAACATCTAAATGATTTCAATATTACTGTAAGTTATTTTCTTTCTATTGAAATTGAAATTGGTGAAGAATAAAAGTTTATTATTTTTATTTGTTCTCTACCTAGATCTTCGGATAACTTATTTATGGAAATAACTACTACTGCATCGACATTAAACATTGAGGACATAGAGGGGATTATTATCATAATAAATGAGGAAGGAATATGTTGACAATAATCGAAAAAATTATTCCTTGCATGTAATGAGTTTTTCCAAAGAAATACATATTATAAAGTCAGGATGGTCAAATTCTAGAGCTATATCTAAGGTTACAACAAAAGATAGTTTCATTTAGCTAGCATGTATGTTTGAGTGAACATAGATGTATAATGAAGATGTAATTTTATATAGAGAGAAATATAAAAAAATATGAAAAATATAAAATATAAAATTTTGGCATTGTACAATGATATGGATAATGATCTGTATAGTGATCTAACAACATTGGGTGTATATCTTGAATTTGGAAAATATATAATCCCTAGTTTGAGAAATCTCCATACTTCTCAACATTGTCCCACTTTTAGTTAGTTACATAGAGATGAATATTGATTAGCCTAGTTGTAAGTCATTTTGATTTAATTTCATTCCAATATGATTATATATCATGGATATTTAAGGATAAATCATATATATTTATTAAGTCACTACATGTTGATTTTACTTAGTTAATTTAACTAATTACGTAGCAGTGACCTCGAATATTTCATAATTTTAGACATTTCTTATTAATGAGATTTCTAATTTGGAAAGCTCCAAATAATTATAGACATGCCTTTCAAGGTGTTGAAGATCTAAATGCCTATATAATATTTGGATAACATTAGTAGCAATAGATCATTAATTATCTATAAGTAGATAAATTATGGAAGTCATCATAAAATAGCTTATAATTTCTTCTCTTAAGATATAATCATGGATATTTTATCTTGTATGTAGATTTTGATATGTTTAGTATAAATTTCCAAGGGTTTTAGAGTTTTGAAAATTTTATGAACTCTGTTATGGCCTAATTTCTTGTATGTTATAACTGTGATGTCTCATATTTCACCTTAGGCATCGGGTTTGAATCCTAAGTAATCTCATAAATAAGTATTATGTGACAAACAATGAAAGAGATACATTTATTCAATTCAAGTTAATTCATCAACATAAATTTATAAAGTTGCTAAGCTATCAATTATCAATGGTATAATATATATCTTCAGGAATCATAAAACAAATTGTTTAAATTATAATCTTGAACCTATTGCATCATTGGTTTTAAACATGCAATACACTTATCATAGTAAATGCTTAGGCATCAACCAGTGCATATATAAAGACCAAACAATAAAAACAAACAAATATTTATAACTAAATGTAGGTTATCTCCATGTAGATCTGTGTTCAATGGATAACATACAACCTAGATGGTGTTAGGAGTTTAGATAAAATTTGACATCATATTTGAAATCTAGAGTTAGTTGTTTTATGGCATCACCATATTCCAATGAGATGCGCATATCCTTATTTATTAATGTAGTAATAATTAATTTATTTGTCATCATAAATTTTAACATGGTATTCAATAGATAGTAATTTTAGAGTTGACACTAAATTTCTGAATTTTAAATATCTTATCATGTTTGTTAATTTATTCAATGGTAATCTTGGAGGAGTTAGATGTTACCATGACTTTAGTGATATATAGTTAATTGTCACTTAGTGCTAAATTAGTCTCCATATTCCTATGATTTTATGTATTACAAAAGGATGATAGTATTATGTGGCATGTTACACTTATAAGTGTTACATATAAAAAAGAGTTAAATGCTATGAGTATTATCAGAAGATTTTTGTGTAGAATTTATGAATCTTTCTAAGTATGCTATTTAGAATAAATGTTAAACAAGGAAATTTTTTGGGAAAAACATTAGAAATATGGCTATATATATATATATATATATATATATATATATATATATATATATATATATATATATGGTTAGATTACTCAATAGATAAATCCATATAAAATAATAAAAGAGGATAATTCTTGTTATACATGTCTATGTTTGAGAACTTTCATCCTAATTTTCTTAGACTTATACAAAAGCCCCAAAATTCATAAATAATGATTACAAGATTTTAAAACATAGTGAACTGACATCATGTCCTAATTGTTAAATAACCTCAAAAAAATCTCTTAAATAATGTTAATATCTATAGGTGTTAATTTGTCTAAAAGGGTGTACATGCATAGGGGTGTATGTTACTGTTATTGATTCCATAGGTGGAGTAATTATTGTATTAAAATAATCACTTATGATTAACTAAACAAATATTTGCATTTAAAACTGCTAAAACATATGTCAAATGCTAATTTGGATTAACTTATGTGAATTTAAGGTTACAATATAAGTACTTAATGAAAATGGCTATGATTGAGTCACAAGCCTAAGCTTATAAATAGAGGTATGATTTACCTAATCATCAGGTGTTTGAGGGACCAAGCTAAAACCATTTTAAAATGATATTTTAGAAAATATAATGAGATGTTTGAATGAGTGTTATAACTGGTTTATGAATTCTCTATTTCTTTGAAAATGATTGATTGGTTGTTAGTTATATATTGAGTACTTATGTGAAGTATATGATTATGAGAGTGTTTGGTTATATCTAAAATATAATGGTACATCGTGATGCATGCTTATATATAGGTTGCTTTGAATGTTGGTGAGTAGTTTAAAATTAGGGTATATCTGGGTGGTGTAACTCCATACTTATTTAATTGTTATGTGAGTGTATGATTCTTGAAATTGTAAGATGGTTATGTGTTTCTTTTATTTAGTTTTAAACTATTATAGTATGTTATATCATAGATTACTATGGTATAAATGTATGTTATACCCAAATGGTATATACTATAATTATTATGGTTAGTCTTACATCTACATTTGATTGATTTAATGTATGCATGTTGATTAGTGCTATAAATAGCATGTTTGTAATAGTCAGTAAGACTATGTGTATGCATGCATACAATTTTTTTGAGTGTATCATATTCTAATATGGAATGCTATGTGCTTCATGGAAACTATGATTTACTTGTTATGTCTAGTTGCTTGAATATAAGCCTATGTTCCATGTAGTTATGACTACTTTATTATGATTGATTATTGAAAAATTAGTAGCTATGCTTCAGAACACTAGATTATGATAATATTGGTTATCATAGGGTTTAGCATGTTTGGAAATAAATTATGGTAGTTGAAATCTATAGCCAAATGTGTATTTACCCAGGTGGTTTAAAATTGTAGTCATTATTTCTAGTGTGAGATAGAAAATAATGTACGATTCATTCATATATTTTATGGAATAAATGTATGTTTTGGTTACTCATATATTTTGCATGTTATATGATGTGTATGATAGTAGGATGTAAAATAACTGAATCTTGTGTTTGAATTATATTTGACCAATATGCATTGTTGATACTGAGTAAGGAATTAGATAGACTTCACTAGGTTACTAGTATCATAATGCCAGATGAAGCTAGTCCAATCAAGTGGTGTGTATGAATTTGATTGATCTATATATCATTACTATTTAGTATTTATAAAACTTTAGACCAAAGTATGTTTATTGAGACATTATCATTTCATGAGTATGATTTATATGTTTGTGTAATATCTTGTAATAGAAAAATCTTCTATGATACACTGCATGTTTAGTTTAGAAATTAGACAACACATGAGTAGTGTTTTGTCTCTCTAGATTCTCATGTTTTCACTATCTACTCATCCATGAAGGGAGGTCCATTTACTAATGGGATTAGTGTGGGGATCATTGGTCTATGGTTGGTATGGAAAAGTGCTTGAATGATGCTCTCCTTCCCCATAGTAGTATTACTTATCGAGATGACACCTAAGATTAAATACTTGAGTTTTGGAACTATGCTCTAGGGGAGCCATGTATCATATACGTACATTATATTGTATCATACTTATCATTTAATATTGTCATGGTAATTGTAATTACTTGTCATTTTATATTGATAGTGGTGGTTTTATATTTATATTAGTTGTGGTTGAGTTAATGTAGTTACTTTCTATATTTACACTATGATGTGGTCTCATGATATTAGAAATCATTGATATGTGATATGATTATTCACTATTATCATGCTTTTAGTATTTCTTGTAGTCATTAGATTCTCATTGTATAATCTATTTTTGGTAAGTGTTTAATTAAAAAATCATGTTTTTCTAGTTAACCCCAATGGGGTTTGTTACATGTGGTATCAGAGTTGTGACTCAAAATCTAGGACTTAATGAGTCCATCATAATTTTTGTGTCTTTCTATTAACTAGTGTGAACCTAGTGACATTAAGTATTGCACTAGTATTTTGTATTAGTATCACTTCAATGCAAAACCATGTTACCCCATGATTGGAGTTTTGAGACTTGATAGATTATCTTGTATGGCTTAGTGACTATTATTAGCATAAGACACTCATGTAATGTTTATGGGAAACATTTAATGTGTACCCTTAGGAACACCCATATCCTTTTGAGTTGTATATATAAATGATTTATCAAGTATCCTAATGGTGATGGTTGAATACAAGGTTTGGGTAGGTCAGCACTTAACATAGTTCATGAGCTATGAACAAGATATTTATAGCATAATTGATAACTTAGATCAAACACCTTGAGTATGATTACATCATATAGACATCGAATTCCTAACACCATTTGTGTTGAAATTGTCAATCTTACTCGAATTGCACTCAAATGCTCAATTTAGTTTAAAATCACTTAAACATGTTAAATGGTTCAAGCTTTTCATATACAAGTGTCAATTTATGATAAAGTATCTCTAAATGGGGAAATGCATTTTATTTGATTCCTAACTTTTCTTAAATTATATTGAGTCAAAATGATGATTTCACATTTTGGTGCTTTAAATCACTCTTTTTTTCTAATTCATAAGCACACATCACATGCTTTTGTTATTTTATGTCAGCAACATCCTAACTAGTATCATAGTCTATATGCATCTAACATCACCTTTCAATTTATCTTGAGTTAAATAATGACTCAGTAATATGACATTCTAACCATTTTGATTAATTGTGCACCAATTTTCAAATAATAAAATTGATTAATCTTATTTAGACAAATTAAACCAAATTATAAGCTTAAGTAAGAATTCCATGGATCAAATTGAATATTTATTTTTTGGAAAGTGATTCTGAATTTGCATCACCTAATGATATGATCAATGGGGTGGCATCTATAAGCCATAAATGCAATAGATATCAGAGTTATGGGCACCCATGCCTAATTAATGCCTCTTTTTCCCAAATATTTATGAGGATATTTATAGATTTATTATGCAATATTAGATTAATTTATGGCAACACATCTCAATCTTGAGATGGACAATCATGGTTGATCCTGACCCATTTGAATAATCTAAAAATAGAGGGTCATGGAACATCATTTTTAAGCTTAAATTGTGTAAACTTATAATGCAAGATTCTCTACAAAAGTCATTTGCCTAGTTTGATAAATGATTTATTTTCAATAAGATAGCTTCATTTGATAGGCATATTAGTGATTTAATATCTTGAGCCTATATTATGCATGGTGATCTTGAGATAATGGAGGAGATTGGCATCCATTGTTGACAAAGATAAGAACACTAAATCAAGGGGGAAAACATGATTGGAGTCACTTTTGGATGGTGGAATCATTTCAAAAGGTAATAGGTCTATGTGCTTTCTTTCAATTGTTTATTATTGTCATTTACAAACCACATTGAATAGGTTGGCCTAGATTGTTAGTTCTTATGCATTCTTTTGTGTTTTTCATGGCTAATGTTTGAACTAATCCTCTTTGTAATCCAACACTACATTTTGGCATGCTTGGTTGGATGATAGCATCCATTCAAGAAAGGAAGACACTTTAGCAATCTTATATTTCCCTTTAATTCATTAAAATGTCCTTTAACAATAATTTTTATGCTCATTTTTTCACATTTCTAACATTTTTTGTGCACACATAGGTTACACAGTGATCGACTTCAGTTCTATGTGACCAACATCGTCAAGGAAAACCAACATCAGTTGGGTTTTAAGGGAAAATATAATTAATTTTTTTTATTTAAGAACTTTATTCAAGTTTATTTCTATTAAATTAAATTTTATAAATCTTTGGTCTGAACATTTCTTGATTTAGAAGTTTAATTTCGAATATTTTATCCTAATAATTAAGTTAACAAGTATTTATGAGCATAAGATTTTTTCCTTCAGGTTCACAAGTGATCATTATTGGTTGATTTTGACCAGTATTGGTTGGTTCTACGATTGGCATTGATATTGTATTAACTATCATCAGTCAAAAATGACTAACATAAATCTCTATGTTTTTGAAAAAACACAGACCCAAGAGCAATAAATCCAAAGTTTCTTATTTCATTTACATATATGCTTCAAAGCTAAATAAGACTCTCTAATTTTTCTTGCAAGACCTATGAGGAAAAGTGTTTGTTTGAGCATAATTAAGTCTTTTTAACATTTTATTTGGTGTTTAAAAATAATTTGGAACCTTCCCTTTGGTGTTTAAAAGTAAAATTAGATGGTTTATTTGAATGTTTTGTAGATGGTCTTCAATTTTTTTGAAAACTAAGGCCAAGGTGCCAATAACTTCAATCCACACTTCAATTTGGTATTATAAAACTCAACTTTCACTTAGTAAGTTTCAAATTTATTGAAATTTATTTTATGTAATTCATCTATCACTTGATTTTTAGATTGTTTGAGCCTCTCCCCCATTCCCTATAGGGAACTTGGGTGACCAAAAGAACCTTTTCATTATAATTGTGCCTTTGTCCAAGGTGTAAAAATGAAGTTGTCTAGGTTCTCCCCAAAACCTGTATGGTTTGGGTGATCTAAAAATAACCTTAAAGACTTTTTACTTAGATTTTATTTCATACAATTTGGCTTGTGAGGGGGATGTCATTACCTCCCATGGGTTCTCTAGGGAAGCATTTACCTAGGGCTTTATCTCCCAACAATGTTTAAACCTCACTCCATGATGGGGTACACAAATCAGGGTACACATATTGCTAGAGCCAGAGGGTTGAGTGGCTAACCTCTCCTTTAATAATAAAATCCTAAGCTAAGTCTGGTCAACTAGGGGATTCCACTAAGTAGTCCATTGATGGAATGGTCATGCAAAGGAATAGACCCTTGCATGATAAGTTGATCGGTATGAACTCAATTGACATATTGCATCTTTTATATTAATCACACTTAAGACCATCTTGACGGTCATAAATTATAAGTTTTAGAAATCATTACTTATCATAGAATTTTTTCGATGCAACATACACCCAAAGGTCCATGTCATCATATTTTCACTTGGAAGATGGGGGTATAACATATCCTACCATATAATACACTTTTATTTTCAATAAACACTTAACTTCCTTCCAAATGTATGTATATAGATGAATTTCAATAATACAAAGCAAACCTTGCCAATTTAGGGCTTTAGATGATTACTTGGTTGAATTTATCTTTTGGTCTTAGCTTACTTAGTCCTTTATTAGAGTCAAAACTTGATTATAAACACACATCATAACTAAACACATTATCTACCAATTTTTTTAACAAGGAGGCATTACACTAGTCAAATCCAAATCAATCTTTACCTCGTTCAAAATTATCATCTTAAAAAATTGTGTCATATCATCTAATTGTTACAGCTATGCTACCTATTTGAGTCTAAAATAATTAATAAATTATCTTTAAGTCCTTCATTGATAGTTCAAATTTAAAATTGCACTTTTTTAAGTTCATAAGGTTGATGTGTTAAATTGGGTTTGTCATTTGCACTTGACTTGAGGTAACTTGGGTTTAATTTCTAGTTTAGATTGAAGGCCATTTATAAACTCATCATCCTTTTTCATCATTGGTGAACTTAGGTCATCTTGTGCATTTATTTCACTCTATGTTCTAGAACAAATTTTTATACTACCATTCCTATTACCATGTGGTGTCATTATACTACCCATTTGGTTCTAGTTTTATACCTAGGAATTATTACATGTTTCCACATCTTGAATTTATGGGTTCATATTGTCTCCTTACTAATATGAAGGGATTTATTCTAGTTTTCTAATAATAACTCATTGAAGTTGAACTAATTTTTATAGTATTGACGTATCTCAAAAGTCTATGCTTTAGTATACTAGTTACACTCTAGGATTTTTGAGTTATCATACCTTCTTTCAATTCATATGATTTCAAATTTACCCAAGGTTGAGTAATTTCATGAACATCATTCTTTTAATTATGTGTGGTACTATGCCACCCTCCTTTTATAGTCTCTTTGTTACCTAGTCACCTTGTTTGGAAAGGATCAAAACACATACCCTATTTAGATGTTTGCAAAACATATCCAAATTTAGTCAAATGTAGATATCAACCTTTTTAGACATAACTCAAAGGTACACTCATAATGGGGTATCTTACAACCCTATCTATGATGAGGAACATTATTATGATGGTCAAGACAATTCTATGGTCTGTTAAGACATTCCCAAAATAGTAGGATCCAAGGAAGACTTTTTAGACTATCAACCCGAAGAGGATAAAGATGAATCCCTTCTAAAGTTGATAGAATTTGGTGCTAGAATACCCTCACATTTTCTTATGGAATAATTACACACCTTAGTTAGAGAAGGAGAATAACAATAATAACAAGTTTTTGCAAACATTACACAAACAAACATACCTTCTTCTTCTAATAAGGGCAAGGAAATACTTATAGGTTCAAAACTAATCGATCAAGATCTTGTTAACAAGATTAAGAAAATAAGTCAACGATATTCATACAAACTTATCAAAGACTTGATAGAATATTTATTATTTATGTCAATACACAAAGATTCTTAAAAAGAACAAGTAAATGTGGTTGAACCAATGCAAAATCTAGTTTAGAACATAGTTATGATAGATCAAGTGTCTCAATCAAGCAACCCAATTCTAAGGGGTTCTATAACATGTTCCATTAGACATGAAGCACACATTTTTTAATCATCAAGAACCTCTTATTCCTTTGCAAAACCAAAGACTTAAATATTTGATATGCATTGAAGAAATCATATAAAAAATCTGGCTAGTTCATCTCAACCAACACGTATAATGGTGAATAGATAAAGAAATCCCAAAAATCAACATAAAATTATTAATTCAAGGTAGAAGATTCCTAGGAATTGATTGCTTACCTACTTGAGTTAAGGAGTGAACCAAAACCAAGTCAAGGATCATAGGGTATATATCTCTACTAAATCCATGAAATAATAGGGGCACATACCACCCCAACAACATCAATAAGGGCATATACCACCCCAACATTAGCAAAAAGGGCACATTCAACCCTAATAAAATTATGTTCCATCCATGAATGCACCAATCATGCAAGAGTGTAACTCTATGAAAGAGATTGTGCCATAATTAGAGATAAATAATAGGGTTAAAAAATACAAATTTGATGAGATATTCCCATATCCATTTTATTTATCTATTCTCCAAGTCCCATTTCCATCTCATTTTGAGGTACCCAAATTTGACTAATATGAAGGAAAGGGGGACCCTCATGAACACATTTAGGAATTTTTTGTATTATGCGAAGAGGTTAATTACAATAATATTTACTTACTTTGATTGTTCCATTGAAGTTTAGTGTGGTAAGCCTTATATTGGCTACTTAAGTTACCCAAAATATCACTGTGGATTGGAATGACTTATCTAGAAATTTCATCAACCATTTCTCATACAACATGGAGCATGAATTGACAATTCTTGACTTGTGCAAAGCCAAAAAACATGATGGAGAAAGCTTCACCACATATCTATAGATATGGAGAGCATTATCAGGTTGCTTTCAACATAATTTTCCATACAAATAGTTGGCAGGCATATTTACACAAAACCTACATCCTGAGGTCATGCACAATCTATGACTTGTTTTTGCTAACTCATTTGAGGAAATTATAGACAAAGGGGTACATATTGAGAAGGATATTATTTCTAATGGCCTTGTTTAGATTTTTTCATAAGGTCAAACTTCACATCCAACCCAATCTTCTATTCCAATAGTTACATAAGATAAACATAAGGGTTTCAATAAAAAAATAATGTGGTGGGAAATGGTGTGACTAAAATAAGGCATGTATAAATGGTGCAAGACCTAGTGACCCAAAATGTAAAATGAGCTCCACCTAATCTGCCACCCAATTTACAAATATTCCCCCTATAGAGGATGTTCCATAATCAATATAGAGTCTTCAACAAATTGGGAGAACTTGTTGAGATAGTGTTTCAAAATATCATAGCAGCTAACCTAATTATATGGTAGGTGTTAAAGCCATTTCCTTAAGATCAATGAAAACTATATTGGTAAAATAATAATGAATGGTGCAATTTACATCATGTTGTTTTACATGGTATGTATCGATACATCTAGTTATGGCACCTAATTAAAGATCTAATCAAGAATGGTAAAGTTGAGATCAAATAGCCCCATAAGGCACTGATCAAGATATGGGAATCTACCAAAATCTATTCCCTTAACATAGTTGAAAACCACCAAGGAATAATTAGTAGAACCAAAGATAGAATTAGTGGTAAAATTAGAACCAAAATCAAGGTCAAAATTATAATCAACATGATCATAATTAGGATTTTAATACCCATGCTAATAATTTGGGTTACAATAACATGCCTTATGATTATAAAAACAATATGGGATGCATTTATGTGCACCACATTACCATTTTTATTGTCAAAACCCATGAATTATCTCATGATCCTCAAAGTACAAGACCCAATATTATAGGTCCAACATCCTCTCCCTTTAGTAATACCACATTGAGTTCATGTAATTATATTTCGACTCCATTTGTATGGGTTATTATTTCTAAATAACATCCTTCTAATTATAATGGTCCCTTATCTACTCAAAATTGAAGCAATGCAACTAGATTCCTACAAGTCACCCTCTAAGGCCCTTCACCTTTGTCTTCTAATTATAATGACCCCTTGTCACCTCTAGGTTGCACATTCTTAACTAGATGCTTTTAAGTTACCCTTTAGGGACTTTTGCCCTCTTATTCCATATAACCCAATGTGAAAATTGTGCCTTCATATTTGAAGCTAATAATGTACCAACCAAATCCAATCTTTCTAGTCCAAATGTTGAGAAACCTTATAGTCTATTAGACCAACTAAGCAAAACCCCTACACAGATTTCCATTCTAAATCTCTTACATACATTTGAAGTCCATAGAACTATTTTGAATAGCCTTTTACAATAATTAACTATTCCCAAATATGTAAATCTTGAATAGTTATAAACACTAGTTGGACACTTGTCTTCATTTTGTTAGCTTACATTTGATCAAAAAGACATGTCTACCCTAGGTCTTTGCCATACCAACCCATTGTATATTGATGTAATTATTGAAAACCATAAGATCAACTAGGTTCTTATAGATAATGGTTCAAGGTTGAACATAGTGTCCCTCAAAATGGTATAGATATTGGGCTACATTTTAAAGGATATCTAGCCAAAGATGATCACAATAAGTGATTATGATAATAATGATAGGGAGTCTTCTCATATTATTTGGTTATCTATCATTATTGGGTTTGTTTCCCACCACAAATTACTTTATATTATGTAAATTTAACTTCCTTATAACATAATTCTTGGTCATATTTAGATCCATGAGATACAAATCATTCCATCCACCTTGAACCAGTGCCTTAAGTTTCCCCACAATGGGATCAAGGTTATTATTCCTATTGATCAACAACCTTATTAGTACTACAAACATCTTGAGGTTGAGTATCATAATTATAACTATTGTCTTAGTTATAAATTCATTATAAATATGAACAAGGAGATATTTTCACATTCATGTCCATCCAATTATATCAACCCTAGTGACTTGGCTTCCACTTGGGCTAATCCATTTCCCATATCTCTTTCAAAACAAGTTGTGATTGAAGATGTGGGCATACCACATATCATATAAAGTATGCCTTCCACGTTTCAAATTTTATATAATCTCATTAAACATTTTAGAATCCAAAACATTATAATAACCCAAATATACCCACATTGATATGGAAATAGAAGAAACATCAATGAAAATCACCTATGGTATTTATACCTACTATTTTTCTAAAATAAGATCAAGAGGCTTTTATATAAGGAGACTAGTTATATTTTGATGACATTATTGATTTCATTGAGAATCCAAAATATTTATTCCCTAATAAGATCATGGATCATCTTGATTATATAGGAAGAGGCCTTATCCCATTAGTGCAAGGAATCCTAGAACCTTTATCAGCTGGTGTACCTAATTTGAATCATGGTCTTAGATTTATATTGCTTGGGGGTGACCTCATGACTTTCAATAGTGATTATTTTAAATCAACTAGCAATGAGATTCTTGGTAGCAATATAACATCCATTATAGAATTTTTGATGAGTTTTTTGACTTGAATCTATTTTATCAAAATAATATTATGAATATATCACCTATTTATCCTATTAGAACTTCCCATCCTAAAGCAAGGTCCCATTTCACAATTAGAGCTTCCCATCCTAAAGTGAGATCCTATTCCACCATTAGAGATTCCCATCCTAAAGTAGAACCCAATTTTATTAGATCTTCCCCTATTGAAGCATAACTTCTAATAGGCAACACTTCAAGTGACAATTTGGGTGATGGTCCTACCCTAATTGGTGGTAGAACCTTTGGGAGCCATAAATTTTGCACCATAGCTCTGATTGACTCCTTGTTTGAACCATTGGAAAGATAATAATGAGAATAACATGATGAAATGGCACCAAGATATGATCAATAGGTTTTTACCCCTAAAAATATAATGGAAGTTCCCTAAATTTTAATTTTAATAGTGCTGTCTAAAAATAGTAAGTTTCTAAAAATAATAATTTTTTGAATTATATATTGTTGTAAATCATGGAAATTGAACCACTTAATATCCCTTGATATTGGTGACCTTACACATCCTCCTCCTACCTTAAAATTATGTATAAATGTATATGTAACCCAAAAAAGAAATCATACATCTCTTCCTAGTGATAAGCATATGTTTGAATTTGCAATATTATGAGTAATAAAACATCTCTCCTCATAGAAATCATTGTTACTATGTTATTTTCATGTTCTTAAAATATCTTTCAACCAAAACTTTTGAGTTTTGGATAAACCTCATTATTCCCTTGCCTTTATCATCTTGAACTCATTGATTGGGACCAACAAAATTCAATCATACACCTTGATGAGTTTCAAAGTGAAGAATCAATTATAGATTACATGGGCCTATGATATGGATTGCCCATTAGTGATCACAAGCAAGGATTTGATTTTTCCTTAGATCCTTCTACCTACTTTTGAGATTAGCTAAACTTTCTTGGTCATGATAAATATAAAACATCGATATCTTTGGGTGAAAACATCTTTGAGGTGCTCATTAATCAATGAAAAAGTAAAGATAAAGACAAGCCCTTGAGTGAAAACTTGTTTTAGACACTCTCAATAGGAACAATTTTCTCATCCCCTTAGGACATAAAAGGTCCATCAATTCCTAGTTTTATATCTAGTTTGAGCATCTCACTCTTGAGTTTCCAAATATTTTTACTACTTGGTCATTACCTGAGATGGTAGATTGAGATCCATCAAATTATCTAGAGCTTTGGGAGGAACAATAAGAATATGATCATGATCACAATTTACCTACTATTCTAGAAGATAGATCCACACTTCTTGTAGAGAACACAATTGAAATGAACCTAGGAACATATGGTGATCCAAAAATTATTTATCTTGGAGCTTCCCTAACTGAAGTAGAACATGAACACATTATATCAATTTTGATATATTTTAGAGATATTTTTACATGGGCATACTCAAATATGTTAGGATTAGACCCACACTTGGTAGTTTATCACCTTGTTGTTCATTCAAATGATAAACTAGTTAAGCAAAAATTGGGAAATATGCATCCATGTATCAATCTCTTGGTAAAATCCAAATTGGAGAAATTGATAGGAGTAAGTTTCATTAGATCACTAGACTATTCTGAATGGATATCTAACATAGTTCTAGTCAGCAAGAAGCCATAGTGCATACATCTTTGCACATATTTTAGAGATATCAAAAAAGCATGCCCAAAAGATGATTTTCCTATACCCAACAATGACATTATCATTGATTCTACTATTGTCTATGAGATTCTATCCCTCATGGATGGATTTTCTAGATATAATTAGATCAATATAACCCAAGAAGATTAATACAAGACTATGTTCACCACTCTATGGGGATAATTATAATACCAAGTCATATCATTTGGCTTGAAGAATAATGGATCCACATATTAGCATGCTATGACTATCATCTTTCATGGCATGATGCATGATATTTTTGAGTATTATGTTGATGACATACTAGCAAAATCATGAACATGTGCTAGACATCCTAACATTCTATGAATAAATTTGAGAGGCTTCATGAATATAAAGTCCAATTAAACCGTAATAAGTGTCTCTTTTAAGTCACTTTAGGGTAATTATTAGGGTCCATTGTATCAAAAAGAGGGATCAAAGTATACCCTAATAAGGTTAAGGCCATTATTTAAATTCCTTCACCTTCAAATCTTAAACAACTCTGAATCTTGCAAGGAAAGATTCAGTCAATCTGTAGGTCTATTTCTCAACTGGCAGATAAATGCCACCCATTTAATCATCTATTGAAGAAAAGGGTCACATTTCAATGGGATGAAGACTTTTATTTTATATTTGAGAAGCTCAAGATATATTTGGCCAACCCTCTACTTTTGAGACTGCCAACACCTGAACAACCACTACTTCTTTACATATCAGCAACTTAGCATACACTGGGGGCACTTTTGGCCCAACCTAATGATAAAGGTAAAGAAAATGTAGTCTATTATTTAAGCCACACACTAGTGGATTATGAACACAATTATAAACCTATTGAGAAGGCATGTTTAGATATGGTGTTCACTTCTCAAAAGCTACAATATTATATGTTGAACAATAAAACTATTATCATCACCAAGGTGAATCCTCTCATGTTTTTATTATCCAAAGTAACTCTCATAGGACGTATGGCTAAATGGGTCATGTTTGTAAGTTAATTTGATGTTGAATATCAGAATCAGAAAGCTATTAAGGGGTAGGTTATTGTTGATCAACTTGATGAGACCCCTATTATAGACACTTGTCCACTCAGATTAGACTTTCTAGATGATTCTATCACGCCAATGGAAGAAGTGTAGCATGAACTTGAGTAGTGGAATCTTAATTTATATGGTTCCTTAACTTATCATGGATCTAGATCTAGTATATTTTTTATTAAACTGCAAGGGGATTTAATTCCTAAAGCATTTCACATTAAATTTCATTGTAAAGACAATATGGCTAAGTATGAGGCACTTATTGTAGGACTATGTCTTGCCAGTTAGTGGGACATTCAACACTTAATGGTTTATGGTGATTTCCAATTTACCATCAATCAAGCCACTTATTAGTATCAAACTAGAGATGAAAATCTTGTTCCTTACAATAAAATCATGGATAATCTCAAGGTTTATTTTAAATATATACATTTTAAACAAGTATCAAGGGCCAAGAACAAATTTGTTGATGTAATGACAATGATTGGGTTAATCATACAGATTGATGATGGAGCTAAAAAGTATCATTTTATGATTAAGAATATTCTATAGCCTACACATATTATGTGATATTTAGAAATGATGTGCACCATTGTTGGTCCCAATCCCCCACCTGGACTGCCTTGGTATCAAGTCTATTATAATTACTTCCATGATCATGTTTTTCCACTCAATTCATCCAAAAACCAAAAAAAACTATTCCATCACCACCTAGGCCATTATATCCTCTTAGGAAACATGATTTATATCAAATTCTATGATAGAATGCTACTTATTTATTTATCTTTAGGAGTATCCAAGCTAGTGCTAAAGGAGGTTCATGAAGGAATGTGTGAGGCCCACACCAATGGTTAGTATTAACAAAGAACCTCCTTAAAATGGGATATTATTGGCCAAAGATGGATATATATGATTTTAATTATGTAAGGAGGTGTATTTATAATTAGAAACATGGAAATTTAATACACACACCTTCTTTATTGCTAAAATTGATCATAACACCAAGGCCATACTCTACTTGGGGCCTCAATCTCATCAAAAAAATAAACCCAACATCTTTAGATGGCCATAGACATATTTTAAATGCTACTGAGTACTTTATTAAGTGGATTTAGGAATTCTTCTCACTTATGTTACCATAAATTAGATAACCAAATTCATTCATTGCTATACCATCTATTGATATGGTATTCCAACATGCATTATATTCAATAATGGTAGATCCTTTGTAAACAGAGATGTAAAAATGATTTGTGAAAAATTCAAAATCAAGCAAAATAAATCCATTTCATATAACCCATAATGTAATGGACAAGTTGAGGCATCAAACAAACCCATTTTATCCATTTAAAAAAAAATTGTCAATGACACTAGCCATAATTATCACTTACAAATCTTTCTTTCCCTTTGGGCCTATCAAACTAGTCATCTGACACCCCTATAAGAGCCACTCCATACTCTCTTATCTATGTCACAAAATCTATTATCTTGATTAAGATTGAGTTTTTGTTTCTACTCATTTTCATTTTTTACATTCAGAAGAAATAAGAAACTAAGGGTTAATGGGCAGGGGTTAGATGATACCTGGATGAAGCCACACACCGTATCCAGACGATTGAAGGAGCTCTTCTTTGGTTGTGGAGGATGACACCTATAGACAAGAAAGAATTAAACATAGAAAATGTTAGATAGATATATGGTGGACTGCCAAGCGAAGCTCGATCCTAGAAGTGCAAAGACTTATTTGAGGGATGATAGTCCACTAGTTCATAAAAAGAATGTCAGATAAAGAAAAATAATGAAAGACTAAGAAACATATAATAGACAATGCATACCTATGTTCTATTGTAAGTCTTCCATAGTCACCAACATTAGTAGTTCTGTCGGTGTCGGTTGGTCAAGGTTGCCGACGTTGATTAGGCTGCTGACGTCGGTAGGGGAAATGGTCGATGTCGGTCAGGGCAATGGCCTTAGATGGGTTTTGGATGGGTTTATGGTCGATACAGGGGTCTGGAAGGAGTCTAGTTTTGTTTAATGGTTTGTGGAGGATTGCAGGATAGTGAATATGGTTTGTGAAAGGGCTAAGGTAGAGGATAAGGGTGGAAAGGGAATAAGAATGAGAGGAAGGCCCCGAGAAGAAAGTCGGGTTGTCTATCAATAGTACTCAATAATATTCAATGGACTAATCACCAATGCATTCTAAAAATATTAAAATATAAACTAGAAGAATACTTAGCTCTTGGTGGAGAACCAAAAGTGTAGAAGACTTGTTTTCATTATGGCTAATGTAGGAGACTTTGTGCAATCTTCTAATCCAATGTGGAGTGAATTCTGCAGAGTTTCTTAGCCTGGAGAGTGATGATAGAATGTTGATGCCTACAAAGAGTTGAGGAGCAAGAGAATTCTGATCCTGGGAGCAAGAGAATTTACATTCGAGTTGTAGTCGAGGTCAAAATTTAGTTTTAAGCAACCGATGTCGGTGATACCGCCAACATCAGTCGACTATTAACCAATGTCGGTGGCTAGAGAATGGGAAAAAAGGCTATTTTTAGCATTTTGCCCATTCTCCCATCTGCCAAGTTTGGTTGTCATTGTTAAATGGTCTAAAGGTAGGTTTAATAGGTGTGAGAATTAGTGGGGGAGTTGAAATAGGGTCTTAGGTAATTATGATTAGTCATAGGGTGATAAATGGCCTAAGAGCTAGGAATCCAAGGTGAGGTGTCTAGGGGGATTTATTAATTTAAAATAAGTATTTTAAATTAATAAAGTATAGGTTAGGCATGTTGAAGTTAGAAAGGGACCAAGGGGGGGTTGACACTATTTTGGTGTCTACAGTTGCCCCTTTTTGTCTTGTTGGTTGTTCTTGATGAACTGCAAGACAAAAATAAGAGTAAGTTGCCTCAGATATGGGATAAGGTCATTTTTGTCCTGTTGGTTATTCTAATGAACTACAAGACAAAAATAGGAGTTGGTTACCCCAGATGTGGGATGAAGTATTCCCCCTCAAAGTGGGAGTCGAGGGAAGGTAACCTGATATCGAGTGCCGATTTGATAGATAGTGGATGGGTATGGTGAAGGTTGAGTGTGAATGCTGTAAAAGTTGAGATTATGCGTATACCACTTCACGTGATAGATAGGTCAAATTGTTGCAGTCAAAGGTCGATGAGTGATAAAATCAAAATAACCGGTCCCCAGCATTTAGTCATAGCTGATTAGGTTATTTGATCTAAGCTGTAGCTCTAATGGTCATCATGTTCCAAGTATCCCAGGCTCAGGAAGTGCTCCTGGAAAACACAAAAATGTCACAAGTAGTGGGGATAAACTGGAGTGCGATTTGATACTTGTGAGGGTCATAATATGGGTTGTATACAATTTTGCTAACTATTCATGAGGTAGCATATATGCAATCAAAACAACCAAGGCAAAGTCATCTCAAAAGTGGTCATGGTCTGAGGAGATAGTCATGATCTCCAAGGTCATTGGTCGAGTTGGATTGAGATATAAGTGATCTCAAGAGTTGTGTGTTGTGGTCAGGGAGATGTATGTGATCTCTAATGTGCCCCATGAGAAGTCTAAGGTGACTTCTTTTAGTGTTAGGGCTGATTGTTTGGTCATGATTTTGGGTTGGTATAGATGGTTGGTATATTAGATGGATGGACAAAGGAATGGCCGAGCGAACCTCAGAAGACCCCATGTCAACTGAGTGCTGCCTGCATAGCCCCTGTTTGAAGGGCCTCAGGCCAATGTAGTTCTATCTAAAAGGGAGGAAGAGGGTCAGTTATGGACAGAGTTTGACTAGGTTAAGTCATGGTTAAAGGTGAAATGGTTTGTCCATCAGGTAGATGAACAAATGAATGGCTGACATCATTAGGGAGACAAACAAGAAAATGGCCGAGCTAACCCCAAAAGACTTTATGTCAACTGAGTGCTGCCTACATAGCCCTTGTTATAAGGGCCTCAAGCCAATGTAGTTTGAAAGAAGAGTCAAAGTGGTTGATGATTGTTTTGGTCATGTGTGAAATGATGAAGGTATGATGATGTTATAGCTTTTTCCATATTGTGTGATGGTGTATGCTGTAACATAGGTTATGTCATTTTTCACAATTAGCAATTATCCATATTCGTGATGGTGTATGCTAAAAATCAAATGAGTATGATGACGTTACCGCCTTTTCCATATTATGTGATGATGTATTCTGTAACATTGGTTGTGTCTAGTCGATAGTTTCCATGTGTATTGTTGTCCATAGAAACTAGTATAAATGGGTTATGTCATGTTAGTGGTCTGAAAATGTTTGGTTTGGTTTGGTTGGTTTTAGTTGTATGATGGTCTGGTTATGTGTGACCAATATGTATAAGAAGCGAAAGGCACGTTCCTCTTTCATTGACAAGGACCATAATGATAGCATAGATAGGGTTATTGCAAACAAAAACCTCGTTCATGCATTACGTCATTGACCATTGTTTGTGTTAGAGAAGTATTCAAATCACTCAATGTTAAGTGAGCTTAAAATCCCTTGGGTATGTTGGGGTAATAGGTTTGATTATGTGAGGTATGAGTATAACATAACCCTTTTTAGCAAGGATAACTTTTCCCCTTTTCTAGGTGACCTTGAGAATGACTATATGCAAGTCCATGACTTATTTTTTTTTTTGGTAGACTGATCGATGCGGGAAGTCTACTTGGCGATGTTGTTTTGTTTTGTGGTCATATGTGAAGCTGATCGATGCGAGAAGCTTCTGAGAGAGTGTTGTTTGTAGCAAAATTTGGGTATAGCCATCCTTCGAGGGAGTGGTCTATATTCTGCTTTGTATGTTGATGTCTTTAAATAGCTATCCTTCAAGGGAGTAGTCTATTAATTACAAAAATGATTTATATATCCTTCAATGGAGAAGTCTACATTTATAGTTTATGACCTTTGTATAGGCATCCCAATTTTATGTTTTTTTTTTTTTTGACTGGACTTTTGGTCATGGACTTGATTATGAGGTTTGGGGGTTTCCTTTTTATAAGGACAAAGCATTCATGCTTTACCAAAGGGTTGACTAATGTTTATAGGGAAAAAGGGTTGAAAGGAATAGGAATGACAATGACTGGGGTTGCTCAAGGGATGAGCTCAAGTTAAACATCAAGTGAATGATTACTTGATTAACAGTAGCATGGTCATAGATGTAAGGCATTAAGGGGCTCAAGTTTTGGCTAGCCTTCAAGAGAAGATAGATGATAAGTCCCTGATCCATACTTGTGTGTTATGATATAAGGTTTGAGCCAATTAGGAGCAAACTTGCCCTGTTTGCTTCTTTCCATATTGGTCATGTTGTTAAAGATGATTAAGAAGTTGGTTGATGCTTGGTCGATGCTTGGTCGGTTGATGTTTGGTCGATGCTTGGTTGGTTGATTTTTGGTCGATGCTTGGTTGGTTGATGTTTGGTTGATGCTTGGTTGTTTGATATTTGTTCAATGCTTGGTTGGTGTCATGATAGTCAGTATAGAGTCAAATTCCCCCAATTGCTTTGTGATAGGGACAATGTTTGATACCCATTGCGAATAATTAGTGGGTTGGATAAATGAGATGGAAAGAAGATGATGAAGCTCCTCTTTGTCAAGGAGTGTGATGTGAGGATGAATCTTGCAAAGCTTTTGCTTGATAGGCTTATTTTAAGAGGGTGAGATCCTGATCTTCCAAGTTAGAGTTTGGAATCTCAGAATTAGGGATGGTGATGGAGGCAATGGTTGGTAATGTTTTAATTAAAGAAGCTAGTGGTTGGGGGTCTTCAGGTTGGACCTCCACTGTCTATAAAGCTTTGATTAAAGATTGGTGATGTTGTGGAGAGCATTGAATGAGGTCATACAAAGATGTCTTCACAGGGGTTTGGTGAAGTTGTTTCACCATGGGGTCATGAAGTGGCTGCAAAGATGTTGGATGGGATGTGCCCAAGATTAAAATCTTGGGTTTTGGTGGTTAAGGAGACTTGATCAATGGATATGTTTGGGGGAGAGAAACCTTCTCTTTCCCTTTATCCTTCATGGTTTGTGACCTATTGGCCACATTGATGGTGTTAATTTCAAATAATGGGGTTGAAGGTGGTAGAGAGACCATAGTCTAATGATGGGATCTCGATTTAGGTGAAGATGTTTGAGAGGTATGGGATGGTGTCGATGGATTGGTTAAAGGGTGGTCAAGATGATCCTTAATGAATAGGGTGTCCTTTTTTAGGTGTTGACGAATGATAGTCTTACGAGTGCAGTAACACTTAGTGTCATGTCCAGGTGTGCGATGATATGCACAAAATTTAGTGTCATCAAACCAAGATGGTTTTGATTCGAGAGTTGATGAGTGTGAAGGTGAAGAGGTTTGGGAGACATTAGATGGTGTTGGAGAATTGTTGACAATATCCTCAATAAGAGGGGTGTCTTTTTCCAAGTAATGGCGAATGACAACCTTGAGGGCACAACAATTTTTAGTATCATGCCCAGGTGAGCAATGATATAGGCAGATTTTAGTGTCATCGAACCAAGATGGTTTTGGTCTGAGAGGTTGAAATGGTTTAATAGGTGCAAGAATGATATTATAAGTTTGCAAAAGTCAGCGTATTATCAAAGCATATGAACCTACTAAGGGGTCTGTACTTGTTGATGCACTAGGTGTTGATGACTTTTGTTTGGGAGTTGTTGAGAGAGATTTCCATACCACCTTTTGGGTTGGTGGTGTGGTTACTCGTGTAGATGACACTTTTTTTGTGAGGGGTGCCAAATTTTTTAGAGGAGGTATGTTTTTGGTGGGTAAAGGGAGTAATGGAGGCAACTTGTTTTTGTTAGGTGTTGGAGTAGGGAGCACTCCTATTAAGGTAGAAGGATGTGGGCCCAAAATGGAGGGCAATGATGATGGTGGAGGAGAAGTTCTCTGACATGGTTTAGTAGCCTTCTATAATATGGTGTGAGGACTACTATTATGGGGGGCAAGATTCAAATCTACCTTCACTTGTGGGTGAGTGAGGTTAGATATGGGGTGAACACCGAGGGATTTAGTCAGTTTTGGTATGGTGGATGTTTGTGAGTGTTTAGGTTTAGATGTGGATGGTTGAGCTTCTAAAGATTTGGAAGTAGAAGCCTGGTCCTCGTTGGAGACTTTGGGAGATTTTGTCGAAGGAGGGTCATTAGTATGAGATGAAGTGGGATGTATAAGGCTTTAAGTCGCTCCCATAGTGCCTCATGTTCTAAGTTCCTCAAATGGAGAAATCCTATGTTTTTAGCCAGTCAAGAGAATGGTTTAGAAGTCATTACGTGAGGCTTTATAATTGGTTTTTTAGAAGATTTAGGTGGTTGTGAGAGTGGAAATGTGTTAAATGTGGCAATCTCAGGCCAAAGGCATGAGAGAGCCATTACTAGATCATCTTCGATCGAAGTAGGTGAAGAGACAAGTTCCTCTCTTGGTGGAGAAGGAATTGGATAATGTGGCTCCTCAAGAGGATAGAGGGCAGGGATGATTGTACCTTCTACTTGTGGTTGAAGAGTAGGAAATATATGGTCCTTCATTGGTAGTAGGAAGGATGAAGGTGGGGCTAGTGGCGTTGGTATGGTTAAAGCATCCTCTAATATAAGATGGGTAGATGGAGGACTATTAGGAGAAGAAGGCTCTTCTTCCTGTGGTGGAGGAATAGGTTGACTAACCTCTTCAGTTTGTGGAAGAGGTTGGTTAGGGAAAAAAGGCAAAACCATATCGATCGTGCATATATTATGCTCTTGGGGGTCTTTGATTGTGGTCTAAACGTTGTTTTGGCTAGGGGGATGGTTAGGGAATGGTTATCTAAAGATGTCTATGTTTTGATTACACGGGGCATTTGGGTTATCCAAGACAAGATCCCCCTTGTCTAACATATCTTGAATAACATTCTTGAGGGTTTTGCAATTGTTTGTGTCATGACCCTTGACACGATGATAGTTGCAAAAGTCATTTTCTCTATACTAGACAGGGATGGCTTTTGAGGGTTCAAATTGAGGTGGTGGTCAAATTTGAGGGAGGTTAAGGACCCCCTACTTGACTAGTTTATCTAACACGGAAACATATGATTCTCTTATTAGAGTGTATTGATGCTGTACATTCCATTGTTGGGATTGTCTTATGATGTAGTCTGATGTGGAAGGCTGAGATTAGTTGGTTGTTGTTGAAGATGATGGCCTAAGGACCATAGTGTTTGTTGATCCCTTGGACTTGGAGTGGGAAGATGGTTTGGATGAAGGGTCATTTGATTTTGCATTGGTATTGTTGCTACACAATTTGACTTTATCTTCTTTGGCAGCATGGAGTTCAAGCTTCCTAGCCATGGTGAAAGCTTCGTCAAATGTGCGAAATGTTTGGACCCACAAAGTAGATGAGATGTGTTTGGCACATGCTTTTGAAAAGAGCTCAATGAGCTCAGGTTGAGATAAAGAAAAGGAGAGTTGGTTGATTAAATCTCTCCAATGGGCAATGAAATCAGCTATTGATTCATCGTCGAATTGTTTGATAGAATATAGGTCTATGATGGAGACCTTTTTAGTTATGTTAATTGAAAAGTGGTCAAGAAATAGTTGAGCTAGTTGAGTGAAGGAAAATAGAGAGTGATTGGTAATAGAACTATACCAATCGAGGGTAGCTCCAAAAAGTGACATGGGAAATGTGCATAGTAATAATGCATCATCATGTGCTATAAGGTAACAAGCATGTCTAAATGCTCATAGATGTTGCTGTGGGTCCTCTTTACTCTAAAAGTGAGTAAACTTGAGAAGTTCCCACTGACTAGGATATGGTCAGATTAGGACTGAAGGATGAATAGGTTCATTACATATTTTTTCATATGAGAGACCATTTCTTGAACCCAAAATGGATGTCTCAAGATTAGACACCTTATCCATCAACATCTTGATTAAATCGGTTGATGGATTTATAGGTGGGGCACCCCCTAGGTTGTAAGACATTTGGAAGGTGTTAGGTGGAGCATATGACATAGTTGGTTGCACTTGTATAGGCACAACATATTGGTAACTAGTCATAGGGACTAATGTTGAAGTTAAGGGTGGTTGTGTCATGAAGCTAGAGGGCACAACTTGACTTGATGTCACCAAAGATGGTTGGATGGTGGCAACAATAGCCAAAGGATAAGTAGTCACTCTTGTATTTATGGGTGCAAGAGTAGGTGGGATGGAGACAATTAAGTTTTGGAATGGTGTAGGACTTTGTTGAATGGTTTGTGGTTGAGGGGGTATAGAAACCCCAATGGAGGTAGGTCCAGAAACAGAAGGAGAGGCCACACTTTGAATGTTGGTCATGGTCAGGTTGTTAGTTAAGACAATGCCCTAGGTGACCATGGGTTGGGTTACAGAGGTTGTTGATATGATTTCCATTTCAACTAAGGAATTTGGCATCCCATAAACTGGGTTGCCTGAAGGATCTCGCATTTGACTTCTCATGAGATAGTGCTGAAGAGCCTTGACATTGAGGTCAAGGAACCTTTCAAAGTCTTGATCCCCTTTGGGAACAATTGGATGTTGAGTTGGGGTTGGTCGGATAAGAGTACGCTCAGTTTCTGAATTATACTCCATTTGGGGACTTGATATAGAAGGTGAAGGCAGGAGTGGTTATTGCCTTGTGTGGTCAACAAGAGTTTTGGTTTGATTACATGTCAAAACCCTCCAAGGAAAAATAGATTTAGGTTCTAAAAATTGTATGTTTCAGCCTCAGAAAACTAAAATGTGTTTTTAACAGTAAAAGGGTCAGGTTTTTAGCTTGCTATTTGAGAAGAAAGATTTTTGACAGTGATTGACATCGGTAGAAAAACTGGTGTCGATGAAATAAGTTGCCGATGTCAGTCAGATAACTGATGTCAATGAAGATGGTTGTCGATGTCGGTGGAAAAACTGATGTCGATTACTATGTATTTCTAGAAACTGAGAAAATTGAAAGTTTTTGGAAGAAAGAAGAAAGTTTGAATTGTTTTTAGATCTCAGAATGCGACCTCACTAGCTCAAAAAATTAGATACAGATAGAAAAATGGATGATGGAAAGCAACCACTAAATGTTAATTCATAAGGATAAATTTTAGAGTCGTGGTGGCTTATGCCTTAGAAGAATGTGTTTGGGAAGTTGGGCTTTTAGAATGGGTACTAAAAGAAGCAATCTAAGGTTGGTTTTGGGTTGAGTTTTGGTGCTCAAAAGTCTATGTTAGGTTCCATATGTGGCGTGATGCTAGAGGCTTGCTCCCCTCACTTCACGAGCCCAGAGACAAACTGGGTCGCTTAGCTAGTATATACTTCCCCTAGAGTTTATACTTTGCCAGAGAATAGAGTGGATTCTCCCCTTGGTAGTGAAGTCCAAGTGGGATTGCCAGGAAGGGTAAGGTATCCACTAGGTGATGAAATCCTAGTCGAGCCTTGTCTCAGGTATGTTTAGATGTTTAGTTTGATGTACTTGTGGTCTAGTAGTGTAACATATGTGTACTACGCTTTATTCATAATGTGATTTTAATTACTAGATGGGCTAAAAATGCATTCAAGCAGGAATGAGATGTAATATATGTTTAACCAAATTGAAATGTTTTTGTTTAGATGCAAACAATTAGGAAAAGGTTAAGAGCATGAACTTCACTACTCTAAGATGCAAAAAAGAAGTGACAAGAAGAAAAAGTTCTTTTTAACTTGTGTTAATGGTGTCTTTTTGAAAGAGAAATAAAGAAGAAGGATGCAAGAAGAGAAATTTTCCTAATGCACCTATATGAAAGTTTGTTTTAGAAGAAATGAACCCAAGGAAAACTCCAGGGTCCCACCAGGCGTGCTAGAATGTTTCTACTCATTTTCTCTTTTTACATTCAGAAGAAATAAGAAACTAAGGGTTAATGGTCAAGGGTTAGATGATACCTGGATAAAGCTACACACCGTATCTAGATGATTAAAGGAGCTCCTCTTTGGCTATGGAGGATGACACCTGTAGACAAGAAAGACTTAAACAAAGAAAATGTTAGATATATGGTGAACTACCAAGCGAAGCTTGGTCCCAGAAGTGCAAAGACTTCTTTGAGGGATGACAGTCCACTAGTTGATAAAAAGAATGTTAGATAAAGAGAAATAATGAAAGACTAAGAAACAGATAATAGATAATGTGTACCTATGTTCTTTTGTAAGTCTTCCACAGTCACTGATGTCGGTAGTTCTACTAGAGTCGGTTGGTCAAGGTTGTCGACGTCAGTTAGGCTGTCGACGTCGATAGGGGAAATGGCCAATATCGGTTAAGGCAATGGCCTCAGATGGGTTTTGGATGGGTTTATGGTTAATAGAGGGGTCTGGAAGGAGTATGGGTCTATTTAATGGTTTGTGAAGGATTGCAGGATAGTGAATATGGTCTAGGAAAGGGCTAAGATAGAGGACAGGGGTGGAAAGGGAATAAGAATGAGAGGAAGGCCCTGGGAAGAAAGTCAGGTTGTCTATCAACAATACTCAAGAATATTCAATGGACTAATCACCAATGCATTCTAAAAATACTGAAATATAAACTATAAGAATACTTAGCTCTTGGTGGAGAACCAGAAGTGTAGAAGACTTATTTCTGTTATGGCTGATGTAGGAGACTTCGTGTAATCTTCTAATCCAATGTGGAGTGAATTTTGTAGATTTTCTTAGCTTGGAGAGTGATGAGAGAATGCTGATGCATGCAAAGAGTTGAGGAGCAAGAGAATTTCAATCTTGGGAGCAAGAGAATTCACTTCGGGTTGCAATCGAGGTTAGAATTTAGTTTTAAGCAACCGATGTCGGTGATACTGCCGGTGTCAGTCGACTGTTAACCGACATCAGCAGCTAAAGAATGGGAAAAAGGCTATTTTTAGCCTTTTGCCCATTCTTCCATCTACCAAGTTTGGTTATCATTATTAAATGGTCCAAAGGCAGGTTTAATAGGTGTGAGAATTAGTGGGGGAGTTGAAATAGGGTCTTAGGTAATTATGATTAGTCATAGGGTGATAAATTGCATAAGACCTAGGAATCCAAGGTGAGGTGTCTAGGGGGGATTTATTAATTTAAAATAAGTATTTTAAATTAATAAAGTATAGGTTAGGCATGTTGAAGTTAGAAAGGGACCATGGGGGGGTTGACACTATTTTGGTGTCTACAGTTTCCATCATTTTGAGTATCTTTGGAGCATATTGAAAATGACAAAGAATACAGTGTCTCAAGGTTACAAGAACTAAAACTTCTTGATGGTAAGCATTTATCTTCCCTAGAAAACTTGTAAGCCTATCAAAACAAATTGTGAAGAAGCTACAATAAACACATTCTCCCTTAGAAGTTTGAGATTGGTGATTTGGTCTTGAAAGAGAACCAAAAGAGCACAAATGTTGAACACAAAAAGAAAGGTAAACTATAACCTAATTGGTTAGGACCATATATTTTCATAGAAAACTATAGATCAGGGGCATATCGACTAGATACTCTGAATGGTGAATAACTTTGAGAGCCCATGAACATTATGCACCTCAAGAATTTTTATGCTTGATATCTTCAAACCATTATATAAAAGACCCCTTATTTAGGGGCAATTTGTGTTGAAGTATTTGACCATTTTATCTTGGACCATCCTCTTATGGACTATATTTTTTTAACCTTTCTTTTAATATTATTCTGAGAACCTTGTGACTTTCATGACTCTAGACAATGAAATATTTTGGACTGTTAGCACTTTGAACACGTTTTATCCCATCATGGACCATTCTCTTTGAGAGCTATATTCATTCTATACCATCCTCTCATGGACCCCATTTAATCTAGACTATTTTCTTTAAGAACCTCATTATTTTCATATCCCAAGGCTATTTTAACCTAAACATTTTGTTATCCATTAAATAATTATGACCTTGATTATGAATCATCGACATTATGAACACATGCGATGCCGATTCTACAAAGTAGATTAGTATGGATGGCATTTTATAATTTCTTCTATAGATGATTGAACACAAATTCATCTTCATCTCAAGATCTTTGCCTACTGGATGGTTTTATAGATATATTTTATGTCACACTATTCATTTATCTTATTGTTATTTAGTGGGCATTGTTGCCTTATCTAGATCTTTACTCTTGATGATTTATGAGCAAGGGCCATTGCAGTTGTCTTTAGCTATTATTAGATATCCTAGTTAGTTTTCTAATCCATTATTTATATCTATGAGTATCATTTTATCTAAATTTAGCTATTATTGGACCTCTTAGTTATTTTTTTGATCCATTTTTTATATCCATGAGTGACATTACAGTTGACTTTAGTTGTTTATTAGAAATTCTACTCTTGGACGACTATCTCCTTGATTAGTTGGTTCCTCTATAAATATTTTATCCTAAAAATATCAAAAACATTAAAAAATGACCCACAAAATATCAAAAATATTATCTTATGCTTTTATACATTTTGATCCTCATGCACTTGCCATTTTTTGAGACCATTTGTATTTGTATGCTCTCACCATTTGCAAGCCCATCTTCCCTTCTCTTTATACAACATTAATCAAGTTTTTTTGGTCATCACCTTTTATTATAACCCACTTATTTGGAGTACTACATTGGGCTTGAAGTTCATGTTCGAAAATGCATCCATGAAACTATGTAGGCAATGTCCACTTGTCTTGTACATCTAGAATCAACTCAACAACCCTTCCTTTTCTTCTCTTCCCTCATTTATTTTTCATTATTTACCTATAATTTGGAAGTAACTTAATGTCTTTGTTCTTGCTATGCTATTGTAAAAAGTAATGCCTATACTAGATGTGCATGAATAATTGTGTTTAAATTGCACTAACTTGGTTTTTGTTTGTCTGTTTATTTGAGTTTTATTGGTGTTTTATTGTTTTTTCTTGGTTTTTTCTTGTGCTTTCTTTTTTCTTATTTTTATTTATTATTATCTCTCCTTGGTCTTTTATTTTACTATTTGGTCTTAATTATTTATTTTCTTTTGAAAGTACATCTTGATGGTCCACATGGATCTTGATTATTTATATATTGATTTCATGCTATTAAGTTGTTCTTGTTTTGTTTTTGAACATTTTTGTTCCTACTTAAATCATGATTATTCATATCTTGATTTTAAGTTGGGTCCATTTATATTTTTTTTCTTTTTCTTTGCCTTTTTTGTTTAAATGTAAATAGTTTTAACTCTGGTTTTAGTCATTTTTACCATTATCCTTAGTTATAAATATTCACATTTGAACTAGCTCTGCATAATTGAAATGGCATATCATTATAAGTTTTTCATACTTATGATGCCTAATTTATTTTTATATAGAAATAATTTTGTGCTTTAGTATCAAGTCTTAACTTTAATACAACTCTAATGAATAGCTCTCAAGACCACTATGCATTAACTAGGCTTAATAGGTTTAGCACTTTGACTCAATGCTTGGACGTGCATCTCTTAACATTTATCATGAATCTAATCAAGTAATTGGTCAATTTTAATCATCCTTCATTCTATTATCTCCCACTTATGGGTGAAATACATTGGATTAATCCATTTGGACTATATAGGCAGCTCTTGGATACATGCCATATTTTATGTCAACTCGACCACCTTCATGTTTCTTTTCATCTCTTTCATCACATTATGCATTCATGTATGCCTATTTTTTTATGAATTTTTAAGTCCTTACACCATTGCATCTATGTTTACACATTCTCATCTTTAATCTATATGATAATTTATATCCTTGAGATGTTACTTGCCAATTTTTCCATGTTGAGGCACAACATTTAAACCTACCATAAGAATCAAATCAGCCCTACTGTGGAAAAATTATTTATCACATGATCATATTTAATCTAATGGAGTGAATTATTATTTATTATATCTTTAGAGACCACAATTCTTGTTTTATTCTAATTCTAAGCTCTCCACACTTTTGCCCATGATGGTAATGTTTTAGTGTGCACCTTGTCTAAGGATTTATCAATTTTGAAGCACATAGCTTACATGCTAGCTTTGGGTGTATTCAAAGTGTGTCACTTCTATTTTATAATTTTATCCTTCCCATTCCCCCATATTTTGGGCCCATTATATTCTAATTATATTTTTATCACTGATGGAATCAACATGTGCAAGCATTATCTCATTTGGCTTTAATTTGTTCCAAGTGTCAATTTTACTTTCTCTCTCTTTTCAAGAGTCCATCCTTCTCTTTCATCCTAGTATATCATCTTGAGGGGGCATCATGGGTCATTTACATTTTATTGTTTACAACTATTTTATTTGAAAATATGTTACTTTTCTTGAATGTCTCTCTACACCTTCTCAAATAGGGGCAAAATGTAGACATCTAATTCTTAACACCATTTGTGTTAAAGTTATCAATCTTACTCAAATTTCACTCAAATGCTCAATTTAGTCCAAACGCACTTAAATGCACTAAATTATTTGATCTTGTCATATATAAGTGTTGATTTAGGCTAATGTAACCCTAAATGGGGCAATTCATTTTTTGTGATTCTTAAATTTTCTTAAATCATTTCAAGTCAAAATTATGATTTTGCATTTTGGTACTCTAGATCACCCTTTTCTTCTAATTTGTAAGCACACATCATTTTCCTTTATTATTTTGTGTCAATAGCATCCTCAATGGGATAACAGTCTATATCCATCTAACATCACCTTCATATTCTTACTAAGTCAAATTATGACCCATTAATATGACTTTCTATCCATTTTGATCATTTGTGCACCAATTTCCAAAGAATTGCACTAAAATAGATTAATCTTATTTAGGAAAATTAAACCAAATTATGAGCTTAAGTAAGTATTTCTTGGAGTAAATTGAATATTTCTTTATTGTAAATTGATTCTAAATATCTGCATCATCTAATGACATGATCAATGGGATGCTATCCATAAGCCATAAATGCAATAAATATTAGGTTTATGGGTACCCATGTCTAATTATTGCCTCTTTATCCCTAATATTTATGACGATATTTATAGATTTGTTATAAAATATTATATTAATTCATGGACACACATCTCAATATTGACATGGATGGTCATGTTTGATCTTAACCCATTTGAAAAATTTATAAATAGAGGGGCATGGAACATCAATTTAAATCTTAAATTGTGTAAACTGTTAATGTTGGATTCTCTCCACAAGTATTTGTGTAGTTTTATAAATGATTTATTTGAAATATGATAGCTTCATTTGATAGGAATATTAGTGATTTAATATCATGAACCTAGATTATACATGGTGATATTGACATAATGGAGGAGCTTGGCATCCATTGTTGACAAAGACAAGAACACCAAATCAAGGGGAAAAAATGCTTGGCTCCATTTTCGGATGGTGAAATAGCTTGGGAAAGTAATGAGTATATGTGATTTCTTTAAATTTCTTCTTATTTTCATTTTCAAACCCCATTGATTAGGTTGGACTAGATTGTTAGTTCTTATGCATTCTTTTGTGTTTTTCATGACTAATGTTTGAAATAATCCTCTTTATAATCCAACACTACACATTCTTCTTGGTAATTAAGTCATCTTTGCCATTTGTGTTTTTTTTTTGTGACTGTTTTATAAGCACAAGATGTTTTTCACTTAATCTATGTGCTTTAGTTTTGTGTTTTATGTTCACTGATTTTAGGAATGGAAAATTTTATAAGACCAATTTTAGTTGGTACCACCTAGAGTGGTGGGAATTTTCTTTTAGTATAGTGTTTTTATTTTTCTTGAGAATTATTTTGTATTAGGATTTTAAATTGGAACCCTTTAATTATGTGGTTTAGGAAGGATTTTCATCTATCTTAGTATCTTAGAGGTGAGTTTTTATTAGCTCATTCCCATTTTACATCATTATAAGCTATTGAAAGGATTCATATTTCCATGATATGGATTTAGTGTTATCTTAAATAGGAACTTGTTTTTGAATTATTATCTAATCATATTCCTTTAAAGTTCTTGGGATAAATGTAATCTAATTATTGTTTTGATATAAGTTATATAATTTTATGGATTATTAAATCTTTTTTATTAGTATTTTATTTCCCCTGATTATGAAACTACACTTACCGATTTAGTAATTAGGTAGCATTTTGGAAACAATATGTTTCGGTATTTTATTTTACCTTATGAGGGTATGCAAGAGTTTTATTTTTGAGATGATAGTTTCAAATTTTCACTTTTTATTCATTAGGATCACTACTTTATCTAACTTGTCAACATTAACCATGAAGAATGATGAACCTTGTATTTAAATTGGTTTTGGATTAAGGTTTATAAGTTGATTATAATTATCATGATATTATATACCTTTGAATAGATTTATATTATCCTATTTTGCATAAATAATGTTTAAATATTTATTTTTATACCTTTCACTGGAAGCAAGTAGGGTATAGGATGTGCGAAACATCTTGTCAATGTAAAGGTCAAGATAAACTTTTAAATTGTTTCATTCTAGCTGAGTAAATAGGGAAATATTATCTCACTTATTACCTTATAAAGTTGTAAGTATAGTTTAATCCTTGACCTATATATTTTATGTTAATTTTAAACATTATATCCTCTTAACGATGAATATAACACTATAGGTTAAACTATGGAATTTAATACTAGTCATGTTTGGCTAGTGGTAACTTGATACAATTACATATTGATTGTAAGATTTATCTTATATGTATGTTGATACATATAAAATTATTTAACATATAATATTATTTTATATGATTTTTTAGTATGGATATGTGTTTCTTAAAACTTGTACACATTTTGGAGATCACTAGTTCATGGAGACCTAATGAAAGAGTGGTGAATTAGAAACATGAGTTTTAAGTGATATGATGGTATCCTACTTAGCCTTAAATTGAATTGGTATTTATTGAGTTGTAATTTGATAGACAAACTTCTCTAATTTTGGATTTGATATATGGACTTGTCAAATTCAATTGTATGTCCATAGACATAAATACTGTGGGTGGGTACTCCATGATTTTGTATACATTGGAAACATAATATTTATAGTCTTTATTCATTGTCTTACTTTTCAAGAGATCCATTAAATAAGGTAAGTATCAACATGTTATACTTATCCAAAGCTATGCATAGTAGTGATAGTATTAACTTATACACATTATTCTTACCAAGTTCCCTAAATATTTTTATCCAGAATGAGAAATACACTCTCTAGGTTAAGAGAGATGTACAGAGGGGATAGAAGGTTTTTTCTGAATCTTTTTGGCCATCTTTTTTGGTTTTTGTGATGATCTCATGTTTTTTTGAAGTCAATTAAACTTTCACTAAGATATGTGAGACCCTTCAAGGTAATAAAAGTGGTTACTCCTATAATATATAGGCTTGTATTGATAGTTTTGGACCCCAGGGTGGTCATGATAGAACCAATCAAAGTAACTAATACTTACAACTATGTTTGATTAATAGGAAGATGTCACAGAGTAGGGTCTTGTGGGACCAATACTCTAGAAATAGTACAACTTGAAGGAACTACAATGAGTTCTATAGTTAAATTATCATTTATTTGCCTAATTTGATATTGTATATCATGTTATTACTTTGATAAATAATTTTTTTAGTTCAGAACTTATATTTGAATAAGAATCATCAAGGATGATGACTAACTTTATATGGAAGGATGTTACACCTTGATTCCTCGCTAGGCAAACTTACTAGATCATCTATGGATATCTACAGTTGACAAATTTAGATTTGGCTATTTTTTACTAAGCTTGAGACATATGTTATTTATGGAATAATATAATATTTATTATAAACATGATGGCACATGATTGATTTACTATAAGTTAATTATAGTGTATGCATTTACATTTTGAGAATATTGATGTGTTGTTTTAGTTATATTTTATGTTATATGTTTATCATGTGATATGATCTATTTAATTATGTGTTGTGAAGTGGACACAAGATAAATCATGCCTTAGATCATACTGAAGAGAGAGAATCATCAAAGAGGGTGAGATAGATGGAGATGTTAGAGGTCGATAGAGAGTTCGTGAAAATCATGCACATACCATAATAGTTAGCACATGGTAGAAATGGATTAAAATAGTTTGCTTATGCTGTGTTTATTAATTGATTTGTAATGTTTCTTTCTATGGTTTTCCAATTTAATTTATATAATATTTATGGATGAAAATTGATTTAATTAAATCATATAATTTTGACATTTAAGTGTTAAAATATTGAAAAAAATAGAAAATTTCTTAGAAAAGGAAAAAATGAAAAAGACAAAAAAAAATAAAGTAAAAAGTAAATTTAAAAACTAATGTTAGAAAGTAAAAAAAAAATAATAGAAAAACAAAAAGGAAAAAAAATAGGAAATTGATAGGAAAAAGCCCTACCACCTAAAAGATGTTAAGTTTTAGCCAAAAACCCCAAGCTAGACAAAAGAAAATAGAAAAAGACCAACTATTCAGATTCAAAATATATGACCAATTTATTGGCCTTAATAATTTCCTCTTTGTTTCTCATTTTTCCTCTGGTGTGGTTCCCAATAGACTAGCCTTTTTCCTCACCCTACCTCTTATGCTTCAGACTAATAAGATTGGGTCCTTTTTGGACTCCTTACTATTATCCTTCACTTTATTCCTCTGAGAGGTGTTGTTGCCTTGGGGAGTGAGCTCATCGATACCTTCATGTCCTTTAATAAAATTCATATCTTCCATCTTATAAAATATAATCCCTTTAAGTTGGTCAACTTCATCCATAATTTCATTGTAAATCAATTTATAGATCGATATCTTGGTAAAAATCTTATCAAGAGATTGCTTAATTTCTTTCTTGTTCTTGGGATATATAACCCTCTAGAACCTACTAGAAATGGTAGACACATACTCAAGAATCACCTATCCTTACTTCTCACTTTGAAATCCTCCTGTGAAAACTCAGCTCTAGCTCCTTCAATCTAATCCTTCCTGTCTTTATCAGACTTGGACTCTATGAAGAAATCCTCTTCCCTATCAAAATATTCTTATTCACTGGTGGTGTTAATTGCATCCATGATAATTTTTGACCATAATTGTTCCCTCTTCTTAACCAATAATAGTATCAACACTTGGTGGATAATATCCATCGAGGGATTTCACTTGAAATTCATAATTGTAGCTTCTAGAGATTGCAATAAGAAAAATGGGAGACTGATAGTATGTCCCTTGAAGTGATTAAGCAAGATAAAGTGATGAGATAATATTATCATGTGTTTACCCTCCAATGTGATATAATTAATTATATATAATCAAACATCAAGCCACTTTCTCTATAGGTCAATCCTCACAAACCCTTTATAGGGCACAGCCTTGGGTTTCTTCTTCTCATTACTGAACAAAATGTTGATGATTTCCCCCTTCCTATTTTTATCCTTAAAGTATTTGACTGATAAAAAATCTAAGATTATTATCTCCCCAATAAGTTCCTTGGTTATCATAATTCTTAGCCCATGCATGTGAACCTCTCTATCCTCACATCTTCAGGTGAAATCCTTTGACAATCCAGTATCATGTCCTATCAGTCACTCCATGAAAGTTTTCAGACCTCCTTTAACCATATTATGCTAAAAATATGCATCCCCCTTGACATCCTCATAGGATATGGGTTTGAATTGATTGTGATGACCACCCATAATGTGTTTCTACAAACTTATTCTGTAAACTTCCTGATTGGAACCCTTAGAACTAGATTGTGTGTTGGAAATAGAGCCAAATAAATTATTATTGAGGGAGTCCAAATTGAACTAAGCATGTAAGGCCTTGAGAAAATATTTATTTATGACTTAATTGCATGTATTGAACTCTAATATCTTAAGCTAGATTTGAATCATCATTAATAATACCATCATTTCATTATGTAGGGTGTCTTTTTTCTAATTCAATAAAGGGAGTGATGTCAGTGGGGAAATTATTATCTTGTCATTTAGTGAAGGATATTTTATGAACCCCCATATTAGATATTTTACTAGAATTCTTATTCCTTTCTCTATACATATTTGTTATTATCACCCCTTTAAGTTTGGTGGGGGGGATGAGTATTTTGGAAGAATAAGATAAAGGTGTGAGCGGTATGAGAGGAATAATTTTTCACAAATCATGTTGTTATTATGCTTGGATATGTAGGGGTTGTATTAATATTTTATGTGAAAATCATTAACTTTTTGGCTATTATAACGGTGATCTAAAAGTGAAATAGTCAAAATGGTATATATTTATATGTCTATATAGCACCTTTGTCCTCTATTTTTTAGTAAATACTATTGTGAATATTATGTGTGTGTGTGTGTGTGTGTGTGTATTAAAAAAATATATATGGGCTAATTTCATTTAGATAGCATATATATTTGAGTCAACATATATTTATAATGAATCTGTACTTTTATATAGAGAGAAATATAAAACAATAAATAAATATGGAAAATATAAAATATAAAATTTTGACATTGTACAATGATATGGATAGTGATATGTATAGTGATCTGACATCATTGCGTGTATATTTTGAATCTAAAAAATATAGAATCCCTAGTTTGAGAAAATTCCAAGCTTCTCAGCATCTCCCCACTTCTATTTAGCTACATAGAGATGCATGTCTATTAGCCTAGTTATATGGCATTTTGAGTTAATTTAATTTCAATATGAATATATGTCAGGGAGATTTAAGGATAGATTACAATGATCTACTGAGTCACTACATATTGATTTTACTTAGTTGATTTAAGTTAGTAAGTATCAGTGATTTTTTATATTTCATAATTTTACACATTCCTCATCAATGAGATTTCTAATTTGGATGCCTCTAAAAACTTTTAGCCATGCCTTTCAAGGTGTTGAAGATCTAAATGCCTATATAATATTTGGTTAAAATTATCAATAATATATCATAAATTATCTATAAGTAGATAAATTATGGAAGTCATAAATTAAGGAAGTCATATCAAAAAATAGGTTAAAATTTCTTCTGTTAAGAAATAATCATAGATATTTTATCTTATATATAGATTTTGATATTGTCAATATGAAATTTCCAAGCATCTTAGAGTTCTGCACATCTAATGAATTCTGTTATGGCCTAATTTCTTGTATGTTATAACCATGATGTCTCATATTTCACCTTAGGCATTGTATTTGAATCCTAAGTAATTTCATAAATAAGTATTATATGACTAGCAATGAAAGATATGCCTTTATTCAAGTCAAGTTAATTCAGTACCATAAATTTTTAATGCCAATAAGCTATCAATTATCATAATTATAATATATATCTTCAGGAATAATAAAAAAAGTTCTTTAAATTGTAGTCTTGAACCTATGGCATCACTGGTTTTAAACTTGTAGTACACTTAGAAAAGTAAATGCTTAGGCATCAATCAAATGTATATAAAGACCAAACAACAAAAACAAACAAATATTTATAACTAAATGTAGGTTCTCTCCACGCATATCTATGTTTAATAGATAAAATACATCCTAGATGGTGTTGTGAGTTTAGATAAATTTTGGTGTCATATTTAAAGCTAAAGTTAGCAATTTTATGGCATTTCCATATTCTAATAATTTGGGCGTAACCTTATTTATGCCTATAGTAATAATTTATTTATTTATCACTGAAAATTTTGTCATGGCATTCAATAGATATTAATATTGGAATTAACACTCAATAGCTGAATTTTAAATATCTTATCAAGTTTGTTAATTTAGCTAATGGTAATTTTGGAGGAGTTAGATGTTACCATGACTTTAATGATCTATAATTACTTGTCACTTAGTGCTAAATTAGTCACCATATTCTTATGATTCGATGTATTATAAACAGATTATAGTATTATGTGGCATGTTGTACTTATAAGTGTTACATATGATAAAAGAGTTAAATTCTATGAGTATTATAAGAGGATTTTTGTGTAGCATTCATGAATCTTTCTAAGTATGTTATTTAGAGTAAATTCTAAACAAATAAAACTTCTAGGAAAAAGATTATAAATATGGCTATATATTATTGGGTTGGATTACTCATTAGCTAAATCCATATAAAATAATAAAACAGGATAATTCCTATTATACAAGTCTAAGTTTGAGAACTTTCATCCTAGTTTTCTTAGACTTATACAAAATCCCTAAAATTAATAAATAATGATTGTGAGATTTTAAAACATAGTGAACTTACATGATGTCATAATGGTTAAATAACCTCACAAAAATTGCTTAAATAATGTTAATATATGTAGGTGTTAATTTATCTAAAAGTGTGTACATGCATAGGGGTGTATTTTATGGCTATAGATTCCATGGGTGGAGTAATTATTATATTAAAATTATTATTTATGATTAACTAAATGAGTGCATGCATTCAAAACCCCTAAAACATATCTAAAATGCTAATTTGGATTATCCTATGTGAATTTAAGGTTATAGTATAAGTACTTAATGAAAATGGCTATGATTGAGTCAGAAGACTAAGCTTGTAACTAGAAGTATGATTCACCTAGTCATCAAGGATCTGAGGGACCAAAATTTAACCATTTTAAAATGGTCTTTTAGAAAACAAAATGAGATGTTTAAATGAGTGTTATAAGAGGTTTATGAATTCTCTATTTCTCTACAAATAATTGATTGGTTGTTAATTATATATTGAGTACTTATATATATTACATGATTATGAGAGTGTTTGGTTATATCTAGCATGTAATGGTGCATCATGATGCATGCTTATAGATATGTTACTTTGAATTTTGGTAAGTAGTTTAAAATTAGGGTATATTCAGGTGGTGTAACCTTGTACTTGCTTAATTATTATGTGAGCATATGATTCTTGAAATCATAAGTTAGTCATGTGTTTATTTTATCTAGTTGTAAACTATTATATTATGGGATATCATAGAGTACTATTATATAAATTTATGTTATACTAGATGGCATATACTATAATTATTATATCTAGTCTTACATCTACATTTGACTAATTTAATGTATGCATATTGGTTAGTGTTGTGAATAACATGTTTGTAACAGTCAGTAAGGCTATTTTTATGCATACATACAATTATTTAGAGTGTATTGTATGCTAAGATGGAATACTATGTGATTTTTGGAAGCTATGATTTTCTTGTTATGTCTAGTTGCTTGAATATAATCTTGTGTTTGGTGTAGTTATGACTACTTTATTATGATTGATTGTGGAAAAACTAATAGTTATGTTTTAGAACACTAGACAATGATAATATGGGTTATCATAGGGTGTAACAAGTTTGGAAATAAATTGTGGTAGTTGAAATCTATAGTTAAATGTGTATTTAAATAGTTGGTATAAAATTGTAGTCATTATTTCTAGTATGGGATAGAAAATAAGGTAATATTCATTCATATGTTTGACTAAATAAATATATGCTTTAGTTACTCCTATGTTTGGCATGTTATATAATGTATATGCTAGTAAGATGTAAATTAAATGAGTCTTGTCATTGAATTATATTTGACCAATCTACATTATTAATATGGAGGAAGGAATGAGATTGACTTCACTATCTTACTAGTATCATAATGATAGATGAAGGTAGTCCGATCAAGTGTTGTGTATGAATTTTATTGATATATGGATCGTTACTATTTATTATTTGTAAATATTTGGGCCAAAGTATGTTTATTGATACATTATCATTTCATGAGTATGATTTACATGTTTTTATGATATCTTACAATAGAATGGTCTTTTATGATACATTTCATGTTTAGTTTAAAAATCATATAGCACATGGGTACCTATTTTTCTCTTTAGATTCATACACCATCACTATCTAATCATATATGAAGGGAGGGCCATTTACTAATGGGATTAGTGTGGGGGATAATTGGTTCATAGTTGGTGTGGAAAAGTTCTTGAATGATGCTCTCCCTCTGCATAGTAGTACTACTTATCGAGATGACACTTGAGATTGCCACATATACTTGAGTTTGGGAACTATGCTCAAAGGGAGCCATGTATCATATATGTACATTGTATTCTATTTTAATTATTATTAAATATTGTCTTGGGACTTCTAATTACTTATCATTGTATATTGATAGTAGTGGTTATAGATCTCTATCAGTTGTGGTTGAGTTAATGTAGTTACTTTCTATATTTACACTATGATGTGTTCTCATGATATTAGAGATCACTGATATGTGATGTGTTATGCTTGTTCATTATTATCTTTATTTGAGTATTTCTTGTGGTCCCAGTATATTCTCATGGTGTAGTCTATTTTGGCATATGTGTTTAATAAAAAAAATCTTTTTTTTCTAGTTGACCCCAGTGAAGTTTGTTAAAATTTGCTTAATATTTTATTATTTATATTAACATAAATAATATATTTTTTCAAAAGACTTAAATGTGGGCCATGGATCCTAAACTCTTCCAATCTATTAGCATTCAACCATAACCCAACTTAGACAAATTAATATCTATATTATAAGCTTATTTTAAATATCCATACAAAATAAGATGAGTTTGATATGTCTCTTTATGTCCCAATTTAGCATAATTTAGATTGTAATCAAATCAAAATTCATTTTCTAAACTCTTTTTTAGATAGTAATTTGCTTAATATTTTATTATTAATATTAACATTAATAACACACACACACACACACACACACACACACACACACACACACACACACACACACACACACACACACACACACACACACACACACACACACACACACACACACACACACACACACACACACACACACACACACACACACACACACAAAAAAAAAAAAAAAAAAAAAAAATTGAAATCATGCATATAATTTTATTTAGATAAAATAAATTATATTCTTGATTAAAAATTTGGATAGTATGAAATCACACAATGATAAAAAAAATATAATAATTATCAAATTGAGCCTAAAAAAATACAAAGTAATGATGCCCAAGGGTAAAAAATAACCAAAAGTTATAAAAAACTAAGATTATGTGGAACACATGAAAACAAATATATAAATAGAGTTATTTCATTAAAACACTTAAACAACACGTGCTACCACTACTACTGAGTGAGGAGGAGGCAATAAAAGGCTATCAATTTTATCCCCCTAACTCCTATTAAAGGGTGTGCAATATCATGTATATGATCTCAAACCTATTTCTCAACATTATGATCTTCATTTTCATCCTCAACCTCATTCTTGGGAGATGAAATATCCAAATTATGGTGAGGAATGTTTCTATGTTCATAATAGCCTATGGTTTCCTAACCACCACCATGAGGTGATAGAGACACTCCATGCCCTCTAAAATATGAGATTGTATGATAGAGTGGAATTGAAAAGATAGATAAAATCCTCTTCCTCATTCCATTCATCCTTTATCCCTCCCTATAGGATTATATATGGGATATTTGGGAGACCCTCTACTAACAATACAAGTGTGAATTCCTCTAATAGCTAATAAGGGTGTGAAGGTGCTTTACCTCTAGGGATAGTTTTTCAACTTCAACTTAAATCTACATCATAACATTAGATATATATATAAAATTATGTTATTAGTATGAAAATATATTTCTAAATGTTATTTATTACATATAAAGTAAGAATTTTATGGTTAAGGGAAAAATAAAAATAATAAATAACATTGGTTTCATGGAAGAGAGTTTATCTTCCTAAGAAAACATCAAGGTCTAGGAGTTCACAAAATGAGTGATTTGAATAAATCTCTTCTAGTTAAAGTAGGATGGAGATTTTTTAAATACCATAATTAGTGGGCTAATATCTTGAAGCATAAATATATGTATAATAATGAGGTAATTATACTTTTATCTAGAAATTTTTTTCCTTCAAGATTAATTTTTTGGAATAATCTAGTTAAAAGCATAAATGTATTATGGAAAGGTAGCATATAGAATGTGTATTTAGGCAAAAAAATATTGTTTTTGTATGATGCATGGCTTCTTAATATGCTTTTGAGCTCTAGAAAACTATGTGATAGCCTTATCATCCCCTTTAAAAATATTGTGTGAGAAAAGGTGATGGACTATATAGATGCAAATAATTCAGATGGAGTTTGGAAAACTATTAAATTGAATTACATAAGCCCTAAATATTTTTAGAACTTAATATACTTGTATTTTTTAATTAATATATTCCATATTAGTCAAGGATATAGGGAATATGAGCTTGTTTGGTTGGTAATATTAGATGAATTTTATAACGTAAATTCAAGTTATTTTTTTCTTCAAAATTATCTATTGCATGGATCTCCATTTTCTCAGGTTTGGTATAAATATCATATTTTGAAAGTAGACTCATTTTTATAGATAATTATTCAAAATAAAATCTTATCACAATATAATTTTATGAAAAGAGGATATATTCTATGTAACAGATGTATTCTATGTGAAAGGGAGACTGAAATTATTGATCATCTATCAGTGGTATGTCCCTTTGCCTAAAATATATTTAGCCCCATTCTCTATAAATATAGGTTTGTTAGGTTCAATTTTCATCTATGTTGGATCTTGTTCAACAATGGACACCTCCTTTTATTTATTTTCATTTTTAGACTCTTTAGAAGTTGGCATTACCATATGTTTTTTAAGGGATTTTAGTTGGAAAGAAATTCAAGAATTTTTCAAAACAAGTTCATAATACTAGTAGAATGGGAATTAATATTGCATAATATAAACCTGATTTATGATAAAATAAAATAAAAATGAGAAGATATTGGAGAGTGAAACTAGGATAGTTTTGAATCAGAATCATTCAAAACCTAAAGGAATATTGAATAAAATGAATAAGATGGTATAAAATTAATCAAGGGTACTTAACCTACACCTAATTAGTTTAAGTTTAATTTTGATGGTGCCTCTAAAGGAAACCAATCATGGAAAATTAGTGGTAGCTTATGAAATAGTTTTCGAATGCAATCAAATAATTATATGGAATCTAAAGCAACCTTATAGGTCCTAAAATTGGCTAAAGAGATGAATATTACTCATATCATCATTTGTGAGGATTCATTTAACATCATCAAATGTACTAATAAATAAAGGCCTTTAATTTAGACTAATAAAAACATTATTGAAGATGCACTTGAGATAGAAAAAGACTTTAATGAAATAACAATTGTGTATATTTATAGAGAGGTTAATTAGGAATAAAATTAGTTTGTTGATAAAGGTGAATTAAGTTAGATATCATAAAAATGGTTTGTTGTTTAGTCCTTGCCTACTTCCATTGCTTAGATTATCAATGAAGAAGGTAAGTTGTAATTTTTTCTCTTTTTCCCTTATTGTTTTTGTAGCTACATTAGATGTTAGCCAATTTTTTTTGAGGTACCTTTTTATAAGAAGGATGTAATTTTCACCCTATTTATTTATTTTATATGGAAAATGCAAAGGAATGATTATTTGCATATCCATTTCTATTTATTTCTCTCTAAGGTGGCACATGTATTATTTTACCATCAAAGTTATAAAGGGCATCTTGTCAATATTTTGGGTTGTCATTTATGCTTAAATGTGAAACTAAAATTTATTTCAAATTATAGTATTTAAGTCCCTTTGATTAATTTTTACTATCATGACATTAAATGGGATGGAAATAAGAAATTAAAGTGTTGTAAGTAGAGACAAAGGAGTCTGCCTTTTAATTGAGAAAATAGTTTTGCTAATAATTTATTCCATGAGATCAATGAGAGGTGTCAATGTCATAATGAAACCCTATACATGTTAATGAGTTAGACAAAAATATATATTATGGCATATATTACATTAAGGAGGTATAATAGACTTTATGGATAAAATCAAGGGGTTTGAACCTATGATCTAAAAAGAATTTTACAAATATTGGAAAATAAGGAAAGTTATAGCTAGAAGTTTGACCTTTGTTGTGTTTGAAGAGAGTATATCTATGGAAATAGGACTTGCCATAGAAGGAATGAAATTACATAAATCTAAGAATTCTAAGGAGGAATATATTAAAGTGTTTCTTAGAGGAAATGATAATTTGAGAACTTTTTAGGTAGGATATCTTAGAGAATATCTTTTGAGGCCTTGGAGTAAATTGTTATTCCATATTATGAATTGTATCACAATTGAGGGGAGACTTTAGTGTATTTTTCCTATCGCATAAGAATCTGGTAAATATAATTTTTTTTTTATTGATATCTCCCTAAAAAAAAATTTGTAGATGTTCAAATTTTCAAGTTAGTCATTCCCCTAAATCAATCTCTCATTCTCATATTGTTTCAAAAATCTAAATCTTAATTTTCTAAATCTTTAGAAATTTTGAAGGTTACTTTCATATATTTGGTTTCTCATGGTTTAGATTCTTGAGGTCTGAGTAGGGCTAATTTAGGGAAAGATATTCAAATACATAAATATATGGTTATTAGAGTCCTCCTATGAATAATGAATCCTCATCATGAAATCCAAAGGAATGGAGGATTAAGAGACCTAAGAAAATTATTTTTTAAGGTGATTTTATAGAAGAAGATAATCTAAGAGATGAAATAGAGAAGGATACACCTGTTTATCTATATCCTAGGGAAGATAAAGTTGAGCTCATGAGTAACATTTCAAAGGAAGGTGATAAGAAGAAATATTATTTCAAGGGTAATACAGATCAAGATATAGAGAATATTCATTTTCCTAGAATATATTTTGTTGAAAAGGAGAAGAATTGTCAATTTGGATATAAAAAACTTTCAAATGAGAGAAAAGGAAGGAAAGTTCTAGGGATAAAAGAGAAGAATTTACTTATGAAAATTTATTTAATAAGATAAATATTATAGATAAGAGTTATCATCTCTAACAGAGCATTCTAAAATGGTTCATGATAGAATATGAGAGTATGAAAACTAGGATTGATCGATTATATTAATAACTCAATGGTGATTAACCCCAACCTCAAATTATGATTCTTTTTAATAAAAATATTTGGAAACTAATAGGTAGAATTTTTTAAACTAAGAATGAGGCCAATAACTTAAAACAAAAAATGATTCAGGTGGAAATGGATCAAAAATTTCTTAATGAATCATTATGAAGGTGTTGCATTTTACTAGAGTTTTTATTATGCTGTAAGTATAAATATGCTACAAGAAGTTTTAAACAATATGAAATGGAATATAGAAGAGAGAAGATAAATTAAAATAATTAAAAGTTAAAGAAATGGTAAGGAGATAGAAGATAATGATATGGATATGGAAATAGTATAAGAACACCAAGATTTTTTAAAATAAGAATAAGAGGTAGAAAAAACTTTAAATGTCATATGCTCATTTCAGCGTTAATTATTCTTGAAGTAACATTATTTTTTGTTTAATGTTTTTGTTTTAGGTTTGTTAATTTATTGCAACTTGGGATATAGTATACCATAGGTTTTATTATTGCTCTTGTTTCTTAGTTTTTGTTGTTAAATTTGTATATATTTATTGTAAAAGGGTTTAACCCTTTAAAAACCCCACTTTTACCTATAAATAAAAAATAAATTTAACACTACATAATTTATATCTATCCAAAGCTAAAATATAATCTCAATGCATAAAATGTGACACATTTGCATAAAATTTATTTGGAGCATGCTAGAGCCTCCAAGAAAAATAATCTTCCATGAAAATGGTTTAGGCTTGAAGGGTTTTTAAAAAGAGTGAATCCATTTTTAAACTTGATGAGCTTGCACATAGAATAAAAATGTGTTTGAGTGACTCAATTTGATCATAATAATGTCATCTAGGAGTAGGGATCCCCATGTGAAAAAATATATCCTTGACAAGGAGACCCTAGTATACTAGATGGAGTACAATATTATACTACAAGTGAAAGATGAGTTGTTAAGGTTCCATAATATGTTGATAAATTCATAAGGAATAATTTAGGGATAAATCCATTGACAAAATTATCCAAGATCCAACTGATAGAATCAAACACATGAATTATAAATGCAAATCAAATAAAAGTAGAACTATGTTGTTGAGACTAAAATCAAATTAGAGTAGAATTATAATAATATTGAATTCACAACTCATTAAAAAATATCTTAGATGAGAGGCATATTTATAGGTACAATAGAGGCATAGATCCAAAACATTTGGGAATGTGAACATAAGACTTTTTCTAATTTGAATACAAGTTTTCCATGTGCATGTGCACATTAATTACCTCATTTATGACACCTAAGTGACCTCCAAATAACACCTAAGAAAGATAAATACAAGGAAAATAATATCCTACACTAACACCCCCCTTAAACATAGCTTAGGTGGGAAAATAAAATTAGGTCCTAGCAACATGACCTAATGAGGTACCCAAATACAATGTAACTCTCACAAAGTGGAGGAAAAGGAGAAAACCCATAGGAAAAAAACTTCCCCCAAAAAAGAGAGAAAAAAAGAAGAGGACTAGAAGGCCCCCCTTGAAGATTGTTGGGTGAATATTTTTTCGATCAGCTAATTGATGAGTAAAATAGGTCTATTCAACCATATCATAGGGAAATAGGTTGGACAGATGTGCAAGTTTAGTACATCAAAAGTAGACAAATCTCTCCTCTCATTAAGGGGACGTTCCCTATAGATATACTAGAGCTATATACTATTTATATATATATATATATAAAATAACACTCAAGGGTAGGATAAACCATCCATCTCTCTTTTTTTAGAGATGATGTTCAATAATCAAAGGATAAATCTTGATGAAATGATAGAAGACACTCATCTTCTTTTAGAAGTGTTGTTCAACAGACAAAAGGAATCTTTTGGGTGATGATAAGTAACAATAACAGGGCACAGTAACACAACAAGATGAAATGAGGCATAAAGTCTCCACCTTAATTTCTAAAGAGTGAAATATGAAAGACAATGAGGGCACAATGTTGTCTCAAGGTCTTTTACACAAAAATAAAATACGAAGGATAATGAGGGCACAAAGTGGTCCCAAGATCCTTTACACAAGAATAGAAAAATAGACAAACTAAAGATAATTGTGGCAACACAAAGTCTCTCCACAACCAGCTTCAAGACACCTTCCTAATCACTTTCACTAATTCTACTTATTTAATCAAATGGACAAAAAACATATTAAGGAAATAGACATAAGAACAATTTCCCCAACAACCAAGCTATTCCAGCATAAAGTCTAAAAAGTCACTTGTTTTCTTATTCAAATAATGAAATATGATCAACAATATGAGCTCAAAGTCTCAGTAATGCCATTCAATTTGGGTAGAGTTTCATTTTTGATTACAGACTGAGATCTAAAACAATAAAAGAGAGTCCAATATATAGTGCTCTAAGAAAGACTTGGGTGCTTTATTTCACAAAAATGTGTTACGATGCATTCAATGCCTTTAATTCATTTTAAATTTTGTCCATGGGCTCTACTAGAATTAAGCATCGGTCTTTAATATGGGCCACCTGATGTATTTCCTAATGTGTTCACAACTATTTGCTTTACTTGATGCAGAAAAATGGGCCATGCCATTGAATGTTCGTGCTCTTCCAATGTCCACCTAGTGGGTTGTTTTACCTTCTAGAAACATATCTTATGTGTAGATATTTCTGATCTCTCTCCATCATTCCCCCTTTTCTTATTATATTTCATCATTATATGTGTGATCTGAGCCCTCACGCTATCTCTTTCAGTCTTGTTGGCTCCTTACACTCTTCCATCAACAATTTTTCCCTTTAGCATTTTGGTCTTTTGCATTTGAGTCCACATTCCAACTTTCAAAGATTAATGACTATTTCATTTCTATGAATTTGATGTCTTTAGGCCCATCATCATTAGGAAACTAATGGCTAGTTTGTTGCTTGAATTTGATGGCTATGGGGACGTCACCGAGCATTTGGATCTCAATGGCTAGTTCACGGTGCTCAAATTTGATGTCTACGGACCCATCAATCTCCTTGACAATTCCTTTGGCTTTCTTGTTTGATCCTCCCCAAAGGTGACCTACCCTTTAGGGTCTTGAGAAAGGTCCCTTTTTCTCAGTGAGAGCCACCCAAAAGGGCACATACCCTTCAGGTGGCCTTCGGATGGCCTTCAGGCTTCTTTCGTCGACAGGCTTTATCCTTCAGGCTTTTCATTCAAACTTTTTTGTTTGAAGGAATTGTTCCTTTCCTTCATTTTTTCTTCTTGTCAGGCCTTTGTTTTTCTTCGACAGAATTTTGCTTTCCATTGGGCTTATTTCCTTTGGAAAAAAGTCTGAAGGAATTCCTTCAACTTTTTGTCCAAAGGAATTGCTCCTTTACAACTTTTCCATAGGAACTTTTTTGAAGGAATTCCCTTGCTCGCTTGGCCTTTGAATTGGTCCACTTGCTCCCTGTCTACCCTCCACAAGGGTTGTTTGAACTCCAAAGTCACCTTTTGGATTTTTTCAATGGTCCACTTTGGTTTTCAAGTGCCCTCCGCAAGGGAACTTGTCCTTTGAGCTCTTAGAAGACCCCTTTGAACTTCCCGATTGAAAAAATGACTAAGTGTTGAACCTATTTCTTTCCTACAGAGTCCATAGAAACCAACCTATAGAGTCTATAGAAATGAGTCCATCGATTTGGGGGAGTCCGTAGAAGTGAGAAACTAGCCTATAGAGTCCATAATTTTGAGGTATTGAGAGTCTATAGATTTGAGTTTGCCTGCAGAGTCCGTAGAAACCAAGTTTATAGTTTTCTCTAACTTTGAAAGAGTCTGTAAAAATCTAGCTGGTGGAGTCCATAGAAACCATTTGTGAAGTCCATAGTTCCACCCTATAGAGTTCATAGAAATGAGTTCATAAAATTGGGGGAGTCCATAGATTTGAGTTTGTAGAATTGGCAGTTTGTAGATATGGCCTACAGAGTCCGTAGAAATGGGCCTATAGAGTCTATAGAAATGGGCTTGTAGAGTCCGTAGTTTTTTGAAAAGTTTGAAAAATGGATAATTTGAATGCACAAAAAAAAATTGGTAAAGGAAGAGATAATTTTGGCCTATGGGGCCAAAATAGTTCAAATGTTGTCTAAAAAAAAAGATTGATATTTTTGGGGGACAATAGCTGGCTCCAATTGGGGAACTTCCTTTAGCTAAAAACTTGGAATAGTTGAGGGGAGTAGAAACCAAAATCTCTAGTACCTTGAAGTGTGCCATTGGGATATGGAGTCATGCTACCCAAAAAGAAAGGTGAAAAAAAACAAAAATAAAATCACAAAAATAGGACTAAAGACTATACAAATATACATATGTACAAGCTGATCTTATTTGATACTTCATAGTTTGAAGTGTTTCAGATGTTTCCCATTATGAGGTAATGAAAAGGGCATACCATCTTGATATTTCAGCAAGAAACTATTTGCACCATTGAGCTGATGAATAGTAAATGGGCCCCTCCAAAGGGAGTCAAACTTCCCATGCATCCCCTTTGGTTCTCTTCTCTTGTCCTACAACAGGACTTGATCTCCAACCTAGAAATCATGGTTTTTTGCCTTTCAATCAAAGGGCTTCTTTACTAGACTTTGATGGGCAATGATTCAGTCCACCACCATAGCTCTCTATTCATCTAACTCAGTCGAGCACATGATCTTCTTATCAAGGGGGCTTTCATATGTCTAATCTTCAATTGCCTTAACCAATTTTAATGCTAGCAATTCTAAGGTGATTGGTATCTAAGCATTGATAACATAAAGAAGTTGGAAAGGAGACATACCAATTGCCCTCTTTGGTGTAATTCTATCTACCCATAGAGCATCAACCAATGCTTTATGCCATGCAATTTGATCCACCAGCTTCTTGATGATAGTCACCATGTTCTTATTGCTTGATTCATCTTGTCCATTCCCTTATGGAAATTAATTAGAAGAGTGGGAGAGAGTAATCCCATAGTAAAAATAGAATTGTGTAATCTCGTGGGAAGTGAAACAAGCTACATTGTCAGTAACAATCTTGGTTGGGACCCCAAACCTAGAAATGATATTCTCCTTGAGGAAATTGCACACTACTTCTGAAGTAGCATGCTTGGTTCGGATAGCTTCCACCCACTTGGTGAAGTAGTCAGTTACTATAAGGACATAATCATGTCAAGCACTTGAAGATGGGTTTATATCGCCAATAAAATCGATTCCCCATTGTTGGAATGGTTCCTCTATGACCACTAGCTTGAGAGGTAGGGTAGCTAACTTGGTTCTCCCAACAAACTACTAGCACAGTTCACATTTTATTACCCACTTATATGCATCTTGGAAAAGAGTTGGCAAATAATACCTATCTCGTAGAATCATATGGACAGTCACAAGAGCAAAAAAATGTCCTCCATAGGCTAGATTATGGAAAGATTCCAAAATTTGGCTTTGTTGCTCCTTGTCCACACAGTGAAGGAACACTCCATCAAAGCTCCTTTTATACAGGTTATTGTCCCAAAAGAAAAAATTAGCAGCTTTCAACTTGATAGTCCTCCTTTCTTTGTAAGATAGGTGAGCAAGACACTCACCATAAGTAAGGAAATGAGCAATAATTGAATGCCACTCATTTGTAGTGGAGACAAAGAGGATTGTCAGTGTGTCTTCCACCTCTACTTCTTCATGCTCTATTTCTTTTAGTTTGTTATCAGTAATTAATTGGCATAGGCCTTTTACCCATACCAGCTTTATTAGTTTGATGACTAGATCAAACTCCTAGATCTTTGCAATCCAATTACCTTTTTTCATCATAAACTCCTACTAAGTTAGTATGGATTTGACCGTTGTATCAGGAACTAAGGTAGTAGTGTGAGAATTCAAGATGTAGACACAAAAATGTTTGATTGCCTTCACCAACACATAAGCATGCTTCTCCATGTTTGAGTAATTTAGCTTATGAGCTTTGAGAGGGCAAATCATGAAAGAAATGAGAGATTCCGAACCTTATTTATCCTATTGATTCAAAATTGTTGAAAGCATGTGTTCAAAAGCATAACTGTATATGATGAACTCTTTGTTGTAGTCTAGACAAACCAGAATTGGGGTGTGGGCAATGGTAGTCTTGTTATCCTCAAATGCTAACTTACCTTCTTCAGTCTAGTTGAAGGTGGCATTTCCTTTCATCATGTTCACAATGTGTCAATTCTTATCAGCAAACTCAGGGATGAACCTTCGTAAGAAATTCACCTTTCCAAAGAAAGAGTGAATAGCAGTCTTACTTGTAGGCAAGGTAAACTCTTGGATAGACTTGACTCTATCTAAATAAATCTTTATGCCTTCTTTAGTCACAATGTGTCTAAGAATTTTTCCCTCTATTACTCCAAAAATATATTTCTTGGGGTTCAAGGAAATGCCATTTTGGTGGCAGCACTCTAGCACTTGTTGCAAGTGGTGTATATGATCCAGGTGATACTTAGAAAAAATGGTCAAGTCATCAAGATAAATTACAATTAACTTACCCATTTCATCTTTGAAATCAAGGCCCATTACTCTTTGAAATGTGGTGCTAGCATTTATCAAGCCAAAAGACATCCTTATATATGCAAACATGCTCCAAGGTGTGGTGAAGGTAGTCTTGTGTTGGTATGCTTCACCAACTTCAACTTGATTATATCTTGAGAAGCTGTATAGCATTGATAAAATATCTGAACCAGTCACTGTCTAAAGCACTTGATCCATGATGGGCAAAGGGTAGTTATCCTTTAAAGATGACTAATTTAGATTCTTGAAATCCACATAGATGCAAATTTTGCCATTCTTCTTCGTTACAGGGACTATGTTGGCAATCCATGTGGAATGATGGATTGGGAAAATGATTCTAGCATTCAACATTTTATGTATCTTAGATAGAAAATTACTTGATATCTTTGGATTATACTACCAAGATTTCTACTTGTAAGGCACTGAGTCAGCCTTGAGAGGAATGTCATGCCAAATTTCATCAGGCCTAAGAGACTTCAGGTCATCATACGAGTATGCTAAGACATCCATGTATTGGCTGAGCAAAGTAGTAAACTTGAACCTCTCTTTGGGAGTGTAACATTTATCAATGTTAACCATCTTGGGACCTTCCTTGGTACCCAAATTTATCTGATCAAACCCTTGAGAGGAGCTTGAATCTGTTTATTGCTATTTGATGAATCTATCATGTTTGTCAAATAAATTTTCAAGGGAAACTAGACCTTTGGGAATTTTATTCCCTTTGAGTTGCAAAATTTTTTCATCTACATCTGAGTTCATTTCAAGAGCTGATTCAAGCTTTTGAGGATTACTACCTTCAAGTGCAACTATTTGAAGTTGTCTCTTTATTCCAAAAAGGAGATGATTTGGTTGTCATTATTAAACACCTACCAATGACTGGAATTATCAAGTACACTTGGTCAGAAGACTAGCTTAATGATGTATTTGTCTCCTATGAAGTCTGGGTGAGGGACTAAGAGAGTTGCTAAAACAGCCAGTGCATCAACTCAGTCATTGAATTCCCTAGGTATGGTAGAGATGTTGAAAGAATCAAAGCTTTCAAGTTAATCCCAGACTAGGTTGCGATAGTGGCACAATCTCTTTTTTTGGTTTGGCATAGGTTTTTCACCTGACAAAACACCAACTCAGCATCTCCTTTAACATGAAAGAGTTTAATGCCCTTATCTTTAATGTCTTTCAATCCAAGAAGAAGGGATTCATATTCAATAGTATTGTTAGTATTGCTAAACTGTAACTTGTATGAAGAGGGAAAAATATCTCCTTAAGGAGATAACAACACAATCTTAGCCCCTGAACCGGTAGAGGAACAACTGCCATCAAATTCTAGCATCCATACCTTATTTGAAACTGATCCTTTCTCATATTTCTCTTTGCTTGGGAGGGGGAATTCTTTTGTGTTTGCATTGCATTCTATCATGTCTTCTATTGTTCCATCTAAACTAATTTTTAGATTGTCATTTTTGGGGGTTTCATTAGCTAAAACATGAGTATCTTCTGTGGTCAAAAAATAATTACCCATACCTGAAGACTCGAATAAAATTTAGACTTTAGGGACTGATGTCTGAGTGACAACATATTTTTTTTCCTTTTTAAGAAATAACCTCTACATGATGCCTTTGATAGGGATCCTCACTTTAGATAGGTCCATGCTTAATTCTCCACTAAGATCTCTGTAGAAATTTTGCCCTAGAAGAATGCCATATGAGGCTGGAACATCAGCCACTAGGACTGTTATTTTGATCATTTTGTCTGGGAATGCTGCAAATGCAAATTGGGCATCCTTGATTTATCCTAGTAGAGGTACTTGTTTGTTCTCCATGGAGAAACATCTCCCAAAGATTTTGGTCAACGTGAGTCTAAGAGATTATGCCACCTTGGTAGGCATGACGTTGTCAGATGCACCTGAGTCTATGATGTAATTGCTTAGTTTGTGACCATTTATCAATAGGGAAAGATAGAAAGGCTTTATTTTCCTAGGAGTAGTTGGAGGAGTAATGACAAGATTGTTTGGGATGGGCATGTTCTTTGGGGAATCATTAGTTACCTTCTTAGCATCTTGCTCTGTAGGGATAGCTTTATTCTTCACACACTAAACTAACCTACCCAACTACTTGGGATTGGATTTCAAGAATTTAAATTCAAACATTTGAATTTTGGTTTTCTTTACATGGTCAATTATGTCAAATGACTAAAATGGACTAGGAACAGAGGAAGGCAGTTCATCTTTCTAGTTTTTGGAAGGCAGGACTAGTATGTGTATTTGAAGTAGAAGGTGCAGAGATGTTTGATGTACTTACCTTTCTAGAAATCATTGGGTTCTTTGGCTAGAAAGGTAGAAAGGTTCCATGTTTAGCTATTGAAATTGTTGGTTGAGGTTGCACCTCTATCTTCCCTTTATCAGCTTGTTGGGTTGACTGGTTCTTGGACTGGGTGAACACATCATATGATCCCTCATCTACTTTACCTTCACTTCTAGGCTCATCCTAATAATTTAGGAAACCAATGTTGGAGTCACCATCTAATTCTTCTTGGCCTTATGCAAGGATATCAACATCATTTTCTTGATTCAATTTAGGCTAGAAAGAGAAATCAAATTCTATTTCAAGATATCCAACTGTTAAATTGGTTGGGGGTGCTTCAATGGTAAGTTTCCTTATGGGGGAGGAAGACAATTTGGCTGTCCTTGATTTTTGGTAGCATTGCATTGATATGACTGATTGGGGAATGTCCTTCTTAGCATATCTCTATATGAAGGAGCTAAAGATATCCCTTGTGCCATTTGCTTCCTGAGAGCTAGCAACTCATTTGCCAGCTTCTACACCATTGGATTAGTGGTACTTGTAGATGGATATTTAGAAGATGAAGAGGATTTACCTCTATTTGGATCTCTCCTTATCTTTCCTACCAAGATAAGGTCATCTTCCACCTCAGTGGCCAAATATTGAGCTGTATCAAGGTCTATTTGGCTAGCATGTCTCAACAAAAAACTCACTTCAAGTAGCTGTGAGTTGATGAAGAAGCACTTGAGATTCTCAAGTGTAGGCTGAGTAATGATAGAAATCTAATTTTTGAGCTTGTCAAACTTAGTAATGAAATCCATCATAGGGTCATGAGGTTCTTTCTTCATCTATGTAAGCTAGGCCAGCAAAGCATGTGCATCTTCTACAGGCTTGCACCTGGCTTCAAATTTAGCTTTAAGTGTATCCCAATCAGTCACTGATCTGGCCTTCAGATTGTAAAACTAGTCTACAACAACACCTTATAGTGTTTTTATGAAAATCTTGACTGCCACATCCTCAAATTCCACTCCTATTATGCCATAGGCTATGGTTGCAATCTATTCTTCAGGATGAACCTTCCCATCCCCAAAGAATTTGGGAAAATTCTTTCTTGAGCTATGTGGGAGCTCATGTATGGGTGGAGTTAGATTAAGTGGGCCAAAAGAGTTACCCCAGGGGCCTTGGATTGCCATTATATGACTATGGAAAGCTAGAATAACAAATCTCAGAGGGGTAAGTATTGGCAAAGCTTTATTAATAGTAGAAATGGATGTTTTGCCTGGTAATGGAGACTTAACTTTAGTAGGAGGAAAGTTCCTAATTCATTGGAGGCAAGATGGTGAAGTAAATAAATCAAAATTAATTTTCTATACCAACTTGAATATAGGGTTGACAATACCTTTAGCCCTTTGGTTTCACGTATAGCGTGGAGTTGCTAGATTGTAAAACAAAAATGGGAAAGAACTGGCCCTGCTTCAACTTGAAGCTTGAGGCTTCAAATTGCACATTCTATCCCAATTGGCATGGAAGTGGAGGGAGATGGTAAGGTTATAATGATAATGGGTAAGACACAGAATGGAGTTGCTAGAGTCTATAATGGATAAGGGTAGAGACTGCTTCAATCTAAAACTTGAGGCTTCAGATTGCACATTCATCCCCAACAGAGTCACCAAAAATTGTTGGGTGAATATTTTGTCAAACAACTAACTGATGAGCAAAATAGGTCTCTTCAACCATAGTATAGGGAAATTGGTCAGCTAGATGTGCAGGTTTACTACATCAAAAAGGGATAAATCTCTCCTCTCATCAAGGGGAAGTTCCCTGTAGATATACAGGAGCTATATACTATATATATAAATAGAAAATAACACTCAAGGGTAGGATAAACCATCCATCTCCCTTTTTTTAGAGATGATGTTCACAAATGAAAGGAGAAATCTTGATGAAATGATAGAAGACACTCCTCTTCTTTCAAAAGTGTTGTTCAGTAGACAAAAGAAATCTTTCAAGTGATGATAAGTAATTATAATAGGGTGCAATAACACAGCAGGATGAAATGAGGCACAAAGTCTCCACCTCAACTACTAAAGAGTGAAATATGAAAGATAATGAGGGCATAAAGTCATCTCAAGGTATTTTACATAGAAATAAAATATGAAGGATAATAAGGTCACAAAGTCATCCCAAGATCCTTTACACAAAAATAGAAAAATAGACAATCTAAAGACAATTATGGCAGCACAAAATCTCTCCACAATTGGCTTTAAGACACCTTCTTGATCACTTTCACTAATTTTGCTTATTTAATCAAATGGACAAAAAATGTATTAAGGAAATAGACATAAGAACAATTTCCCCAACAACCAAGCTATTCTAACACAAAGTCTGAAAAGTCACTTGTTTTCTTATACAAATAATGAAATATGATCAACAATCTGAGCTCAAAGTCTTAGTGATGCCTTTCAATTTGGGTAGAGTTTCATTTCTAATTATAGACTGAGATCTAAAATAATAAGAGAGAGTCAAATATATAGTGCTCCAAGAAAGACTTGGGCACTTTATTTCACAAAAATGTGTTACAATGCATTTAATGCCTTTAATGCATTTTAAATTTTGTCTATGGGCTCTACTAGAATCAAGCATCAGTCTTTAATATGGGTTGCTTGATGTATTTCCTAATGTGTGCATAACTATTTGCTTTACTCAATGTAGAAAAATGGGCCACACCATTGAATGTTCATGCTCTTCCAATGTCCACCTGGTGGGCTACTTTACCTTCTAGAAACATATCTTATGCACATATATTTCTGATCTTTCTCCATCATTCCCCCTTTCTTGCTATATTTCATCCTTATCTATGCAATTTGAGCCCTCGAGCTATCTCTTTCAATCTTGATGGCTCCTTACACTCTTCCATCAGTGGTTTTTACCTTTAGCATTTTGGCCTTTTGCATTCAGGTCCATGTTCTAGCTTTCAAAGATCAATGGCTATTTCATTTCCATGAATTTGACATCTTCAGGCCCGTCATCGTTAGGAAACCAATGGCTAGTTTGTTGCCCTAAATTCAACAGCTACAGGGACATCACCGAGTGTTTGGATCTCAACGGCTAGTTCATGGTGCTCAAATTTGATGTCTATGGGCCCATCAATCTCCTCAGCAATTTCTTTAGATTTCTTGTTTGATCCTTCCTGAAGGGGACCTTCCCTTCGAGGTCTTGAGAAAGGTCCCTTTTTCTCAGTGAGAGCCCCTTGTAAGGGCACATACCCTTCAGGGGAGTCTTCGGATGGCCTTCGGGCTTCTTTCTTTAGCGGGCTTTATCCTTCAGGTTTTTCCTTCAGACAAAAGTCTGAAGGAATTCCTTTGGATTTTTTGTCCAGAGGAATTGTTCCTTTCCTTCCTTCATTCTTTCTTCTTGTCGGTCCTTTGTTTTTCTTCGATGGACTTTTGCTTTCCATCGAGCTTATTTCCTTCAGACTTTTTATCTAAATGAATTATTCCTTTAAAACTTTGCCATGGGAACTTTTTTGAAGGAATTCCCTTACTCTCTCGGCCTTTGAATCAGTCCACTTACTCCCTGTTTGCCCTCTGCAAGGGCTGTTTGAGATCCAAAGTCACCTTTCAGATTTTTACAACAGTCCACTTTGGTTTCCAAGTGCCATCCACAAGGGCACTTGTCCTTTGGGCTCTTGGAAGACCCCTTTTAACTTCTCAATTGAAAAAATGACTAAGTGTTGAACCTATTTCTTTCCTACAGAGTCTATAGAAACTAACCTGCAGAGTCTATAGAAATGATTTCATAGATTTGGGGGAGTCCATAGAAGTGAGAAACTAGCCTGCAAAGTCTATAGTTTTGAGGTATTGAGAGTCCATAGATTTGAGTCTGCCTGTAGAGTCCATAGAAACCAAGTCCATAGTTTTCTCTAACTTTGAAAGAGTCCATAGAAATCTAGCTAGTGGAGTCTATAGAAACCATTTGTGAAGTCCATAGTTCCACCCTATAGAGTTCATAGAAATGAGTTTGTAGAACTAGGGGAGTTCATAGATTTGAGTCTATAGAATTGGCAGAGTCTATAGATATTGCCTGTAGAGTCCATAGAAATGGGCCTATAGAGTCTGTATAAATGGGCCTGTAGAGTCCATAGTTTTTTTGAAAAGCTTGAAAAATGGAGAATTTGAATGCACAAAAAAAATTGGGAAGGGAATAGATAATTTTGGCCTGTGGGGCCAAAATAGTTCAAAATAGTTTAAATGTTGTCTAAAAAAATGACTGATATTTTTGGAGGACAACACAGATGATGCTAATATAACTTATACCCCAAGAATAACATGGAAGTGAATATACTTACTCTCAGTGAAGGGTTTAGTGAAGATATTAGCTATTTGCTTAGTAGTCTGGAAAAATTTGAGATTAATGACCTATCTATGAATGAGCTCTTGAATGAAGTGCATATGAATCTTGATGTGTTTGTTCTGTTGATGTTAGAACATATTCTTGAAAATCTAAATGATATTTTGGCTATCATAAAAGATGATTATGGGTCACTTGAACTATATACCAAACTCAGTAAGAATCCCCTGAAGCCAAATAGCTTCAGTAGCATCATTGATAGCCCCTCTATATTTAGCCTCAGTGGATGATAAAGCAATAACATTCTACTTCTTGCTAGACCAATTAATTGGTCTTGAACCAAGTGAGAAACTATATCTTGAATTGGACTTATAATGTTGAATATCACCAACCCAGTCTAAATCTATGTATCTAAGCAAGCCAATATCAATACCTGCTCCATAGTGAATCCCAAAACTGTGAGTACCCTGAATGTAGTGGAGAATCCATTTGGTTTCTTTCCAATGCAACTTATGCATTTTCTACATAAACTTAGAGACCATGCCTACTGTATATGAAATATTAGGTCTAGTGTGAGTTAGATAGATGAGGTTTCCAACTAGTTATCGATATAAGATAGCATCAACTAATGGAGAAGAACACTCAACCTCAAGTTTGACTCCAAAAAGAAAGGGAGTTGGATCTGGCTTACAATTACCCATGTGAAACCATATGAGTAAATCAAGAGCACACTTGGATTGTGCAATGGTAATACTTGAGTCAAATTGTGAAATCTCAATACCAAGGAAGTAATGTAATAAACCCAAGTCAGTCATAGAGAATCTATTATGCAGAGCAATTTTCACTACTACAATAGAGGATGATTAACTTCTTGTGATAAATGGGTCATCCACATATAGAACTAGAATCAAGAGTGAATTATCTTATCATAAGATGTAGACATTCATATCAGAATTGCATCTAGCGAACCCAATTGTGAGAAGAAATGAATCAATTTTTGCATACCAATCCTAAGGAGCTTATTTGAGGCCATAGATAGCTTTTTAAATTTTTCACACTAAGGAAGAATCTTCCTTAAAACCTTGTGGTTGTTTCATATATATCTCCTCCTCAAGGTCACCATGAAGAAAGGTACTCTTCACATCCATCTGATGAACATCCTAATGATAAGTTGTAGCAATGGAAAGAGTGAGTTGAATAGAGTTCATTTTAGCTACTAGAGAAAATGTTTGAATAAAGTCTATGCCAAGAACTTGTGAAAATCCTTTTGCTACTAATTGTTCTTTAAACTTATCTACTAACCCATCTACTACAAATGTTTTTGATAGATCCACCTACATCAAACAAGTTTCCTTCCCTTAGGAAGTAGTATTAGATCCCAAGTGTGGTTCCTAATTAAGGAACTATACTCTTCATGCATATTTGTATCCCACTAAAGAATTATATATGCCTCATGAAATGATTATGGATTATAAGCACAAGAAATGAAAACATGTAGAACACCTTGAAATTGTGAATGAGTCCATCTAACATATGATGTATTCCCAACCCAGTCACTTGCACTCTATAGAGTCTATCTAGCCTAAAGAGGATCTAAAATTGAAGAATCAAAGGTAGATTCTTTAACTTCAAAAATGTGACTATGAATAGAATGAGGTGAATCTCTATCACTATCCTCATCATCTAAACTAGAAGAAGAATCTTCATCAATAGGTATCTACTCTAGATGATCTAAGTCATCTAAACTATCATCATATCCTAGAGAGTCTAATGAGGAGGGAGAAGTGATGTGTGTGGATTTTGATGGACCCTCTTGAAAGTGTACACTCCTTTTAGTGAAAAACTCATGTATGGTAGGATAAAGAATCCTATATCCCTTAACACCTTCTACATACCCAACAAATATGTAAATCCTACTCTGACATTTTATGGCCTTATGTTTCTTCTTAGGAATACGGGCCATAACTAGACATATAAATACCCTAATGTTCTTAAATTAGGTTTTTGATTTCTCCAAGCTTCAAAAGGAGTGATCCATTTCAATTATTTATGAGGAACTTGATTTTGGATATAGCAAGCATAATTAATGGCTTCTGTCCAATATTGTGGTGTAAGCGATTTGGAGTGTATCATATAGTTTGTCATTTCCTTTAAAGATCTATTCTTACATTCTACAACACCATTCTATTGAGGACTATATGGAACTATTGATTATATATCAATCCCTTCTAAATTATATAACTACACAAAGTGATGATTAACATACCACTATTATTAGTGTGCAAAACTCTAATGGTTTTCCCTGACTGTTTCTCAACAAGAGCCTTGAAATCCTTAAAATGGTAAAAAATTCTTAAGACTTTTGTTGAATAAAATACACCAAAGTATACCTAGAGAATTCATCTATAAAGGTAAGTATGTACCTATCCTTATTGAATGAAGGCTTTAGAAATGGTCCAGAAATATCACTATGAATTAGTTCCAAAATTTTAGTGGCTCTCCATGATTTAAATTGTCATATTTCTCTTCAGGATGTTTACCAAGCATGCAACCTTCAAAAGCACCATTATAAAAATGAACACAAGGCAACCCTATTACCATATCTTGTTGACTAAGTTGTTCTAAGTAGTGATAGTTTAGATGGCCAAATCACTCATGCCATAGTTTGCTCACTCCATCAAAATGAGTTTGTAATGCAGTAGAAGGGTAATAAATAGAAAAATTTGAGAAGGTGTACAACTTTGATTGGTGAGTTTCTTTCCTAATGGCCACTATAGTATTAATATGTAGCTCCTTAATGACAACAAAATCTAGAGTAAACTCAACTTTCTTGCCTGATCTAATGTGGGTGATTTGATAAATAGATAGGAGATTATTTGATAGTGATAGAACACATAAGACATTTTTAAATGTTACATCATTAACTTCAACATATCCTCTCCCACAAAATTCAAAAAAAGTGTCATCACCTGTTAGAATAGATGGCATAGAACATGGTTCCAAGGATGAGAACAAGTCTCATGAAGAAGCCATGTGATGTGAGGCACCAAAATAAATCACCCATGTGAATGGCTGATATTCTACTACAACAATGGCCTTTCCCTTACCTTTCACCTTGCTACTTTATTTTGACTTAGAAGACTCATGTATTGATGAGGTTGATTTGACTATATTAGGGACACTAATGTTGTTTTTCTCAAGCATATTTGTTAAATGATCAATCTATTTTTTCATACATTTTTTTCACCATGCCCAGTTCTCTTACAATAGCACATGTGATCCTCTCTTTCTTGGATTTCCCACTTGAAGAGGAGGACTCATATGATAATTTTGGCTTATTATCTAATTTTTGACCCTTTCATTTCTATTGGTCCTTCTTGGTTTGTTTCTTCTCCTTATTTATTGAAGTCTTTGATTTGTCATGACTAAACAAAGCATGTGATTTAGAGGACTTTAATGTACCCATTTGGATGATTTTATCTTTCTCCCTAGTTAATTATTTGGAAAAATCATCTAAGGATGGAATACTCCATGTAGGTCCTATGTTAGGTTTCAAAGTATGAAAGATAGAGACAAAAACTGAGTAGTTAGGACCTAAGTTGAAAATAATCGAGAGGCATAATTATTCATCCTTTTTCTTTATACAGCACAATTTTAGTTGCAACCTAAGTGATTTAAGTTTGGTGAAAAAGTCTTCTATAGTGTTGAAATTGCCTGGACTCAAACTAATGATCTCATTCTCTAGATCATGACCCTTCATTACATCTTACTTCCTAAAGAGTTATTATAAAGTGTTCCAAATCTCATGTGATAATTTAGCAGATTCAATGTGAAAGAGTAAGTTAAGAGAAATATATAAACACAAAATACCATATGATTCATCACACCTATTATACCACTTAAATTAATTTTCACCAATTTTTAGTTTAGTTTTTATATTCATGGTTATCTTGTGTAAACCTCTGCCTTTTAGAAAAAATTGCACTTTAGATTTCTAGTCATGATAATTGAATGGATTGAGAAGTGGAACTAAATTTTGATCCATGATGTATTGTAAGTAGAAACTATATGAGTAATAGAGAAGGCAAGGCACTCAATAACCCCCCTAAAACTAACAAAAAGAACCCCTCCAATTACAGAGGTTTGGCACTTTATATTTTAGTGCTTATACAATCAACACTTTAGTGTTTATACAATTAGTAATTTATGTTTTAGTGTATATAAAATTAACACTTTAGTGCATATATAATGGGCACTAAATTTTTTTCACAATAAAGCCCATCAAATCTTAAGATATCATGTAGGGTCAAAGACATCCATAAACATGAGTATAGAGTTGATTTTTGAGGCTTCAACTCATGTACCAAGGAGAGATGATGCATACACTAAAACTAATATACTACCCAATAGATATACACTCAAATACAATGAATTTTAGGTACAAATCCACACAATAAACCATAAATATATAGATGATGTTGTCAAATTGCATGATTTGGTATAGTATTCACTATCATGTAATACACACAAAAACAAGATGACTATCTGAAGTTGTTGAATGTGTAGTAAAGTGTAGTATTTACTATCATGCAATACACATAGTAACAAAGTGGATAGCATAGAATGAGTGAAATATTTATATTAAAGGAACAAATACCAATGAATTCTCATAAAAAATGGATCTCAAACTCAGCCAATAATGCATCCATAAATGATAAATCTATGTAATGATTACATAAGTGACAATGCAAGATCAAAAAAAAATGGATGTTGGGCTAACCAAGAAAACATCCATGAGGAGAACAAGAGTGTTAAATTGTGAGTTAAGGAGAATAAATTTTATTTTGCTTGTGAAGGGGTTTGACCGCATGCCAAAACTAGACCTCCCCCTTCAGCTTCATGAAATAAAGTGCTGAAAAAAAATTATAAATAACTCCTTAAAATATGATTTCTCAAAACAATATTGTTTTTATAAAAATACAATTAAAAAAACTCAAATTTTCTCCATCATCAAAAATATAATTTTTTTTTGTAATTTTCTAAATTGTATCATAGTTAGTAAAACTATGATAAATTTCAAAATTATTAATGAAATTATAAATTTAAAAATGATATAGAAAGAGGAAACCAAGGTGCATAAAACCCATAAAAATTTATGAGTGATCATCTACCAGTTTTTTGTAGTTGGCAAAATAAAAATCATTTTTAATCAAAAAAATGGATTTACAAAAACAATAACTTACAAATCTTTCCTCCTTATAAAAAAATGATTTAGTCTATTATCCAACCAGGTTGAATCCTCTTTTAATATCCACAAAGGTTATTTACATAACCAATATAATTGAAATAATTGAAAATACTGATGAAGATCACCAATTAGAGAAGAAAGGACTATAGGTGATACACACAGATCTACAGGTTTTTTATTTACAATCTTAGTTAGATACAAAATCAAAAATGACTCAAGATTTCAGTAAATTTAAAAAAAATGGTGTTTGTTACTATAAAAAATCTATGACACCATGATGGAATAGTCCAAGATCTAACTGATAGAATAGAACATACAAACTGCAAATGCAAATCAAATAGAAGCAAAACTCTGTTGTTGAGATTGAAATCAAAATAGAGAAAAATTATAATAATATTGTATTCATAACTCATTAAAAAGATCTTATATGAGAGGAATATTTATAGTTATAATGGAGGAATAAATCCAAGACATTTGGCAATGTGAACATAAGAATTTTGCCAAATGGTTTATGTGCTCCATATATCAATATTGGTGGGTAAGGGTATCTTTACCTACCAATTTGAATAAAATTTTCCCATGTGAATGTGAACCTTAATTAACTCATTTATGACACCTAAGTGACCTCAAAATAACACATAAACAAGATAAATACAAGTGTAAAAATAATCCATAATAATAAATATAAGAAAAATAATATCCTATACTAACATCCATTAATAACCTAGTTGGGGTTTATATCGAAGCAAAGGATTAGAGACATTAAAATTATAAAACTTCTACCATAGGGGTGAGGGTTGGGGAAGGGGTAGAAGTAAGGCCAAATTTTTTAAAGGAATCCTTGGGCACATTGATATGGACCTTAATAATAGAATTAAAATATTTATTATTGAGTACATAACTTAGCTTTGATCACAATCAAGGATTTCCATGACTTTTTTCTTTCTTAAAAAATGTTATAAATAGTGTGAATTCCTTTTATAAAGATTAAAAGATATTTAACCTTAGGATTTTCTACTAAAGTGTTACCTTGGTGGTTGAAAATAAGAGACCAAAATAAAAATTGAGTGTTGATAGACAACCAAGTTTTAAATTGATCTCATTTATAAAAGAGTTAAGGTTTAATAGCTTCCCAATATTTTAAAATAATATTAATAACAAAGGCATATGTGATCTCAGTGACCACAATGAAAATAACAAGGTGTGAATCTCCAACCCTTTATTATTCCATGAGGGATACTAGAAAATATGCAATGCCTAATAAGAAGTTTTCAAGCTTCGTTACCTTAAATGGTATGAGGGGCCCATTTTGTAAAGATATAAATCCCTTAATTTTGAATGTTAATAACATACATAACTCCATCATATTTAGCTATAAAACAGAACTCATAAGCTACTTTTTAAAATCATTATTTCCCTTTATAATTATCCCATAAAAAATATCTGAGTATTTTATCCAAATTTTTGTAGGCAACCTTTGAAGGGGCCCAATAGGACGAGTAATAAACATGAGTTATTACTATTTTTTGAGTAAATTTGGAAGTTTTTTCAAGATAAAAGGGATTTATTATCTAAAGGGAGATATTTTTCTCAACTCAATAAATATCATAGTTATATAAATCAACTTAAGAGGCTTGAAAGTAAAATTGAATTAATCAGCCAAAATTAGGGGATCCAATCAAGGACATCCTTAGACCATGCAACCCACATATTTTACACAAAAAAATTATGTTGTTGTAGGATTACACATAAAAAACATAATGAGACAACAAAAATGATTTTTATTTATTTCACATATTGTAATTAAACGAACACAAAATTAACACTATGTTATGAATATTAAAAATAAATAAGCCCTACAACAATCTCAATGAGATGATTTACACTCTTTTAATTTCATAGATAACTCTCCTAGCTTTCTAAATAATCTATCAACCTATATCAACCTCCTATTAGAATTGGAGGTATGTTTTAATATAGATATATAATTTGTATACACATAATATTTTTCATTTTTATCATTTACTAACACTTTATTTTGCATCAATCTATCAAATTTAATCTCCTTAGGTACATGCCTTGAAGGGTGCATTACGAAAGGTGTGATTAGGCCTTGAGTGCTTTGAAAGATATATTGTTGTTTATTTATCATTATAATATATATTATAGCTTCCTTGGACTCAATATTATAAGTTATATCCTTCCATCTTACACCCTAAAACTATATCAAGACCTATATTTCCTACTACATTGGTCCAGTCTGATGTAGTATTATATGTCATATGTCCCTTCCCTACTACATTGATCTAATCTTTGTCATTATGAATGTGTCATTTTAACCATCACAACTATATCATCCTCACATATATAATTCATGGTCAATCAGCCTATTTCAAACTACATCAAGTTGGCCAATGGCATAGTTTTAACTTTTAGAATGGATTAAGATGATTCACAATTAAAAATATAAGTCACCATTTCATTCCAATAGAGATAAACTCATTTAGTATTCTATGTCTTGTATTTATATCCTAGATCTCCACTTGGAGGATTCACTATTTAGGATCTTGTATTGAAGGAAAACTTGTCTTATGGAGTCTTTGATGCTTTAGTAGGAGTCCTTTTAGCCTAGATCTGATTCAACCTTTGATATCCTTACAACCACAATAATCTATTTCAAAGCACCATTGGCTAAGGAGGATATTGAGTCTTTAAATATTCTCTTCATTGTATTCATATTCTAACCAAATAATCTTATTTGGTAGATAGAAGTTACATAATTGATTAGATAATGAATGTATATCTTCTTGTTTAAGCTTTATACAGACTTATACTTAGTGTGGCTATAACATTTTTTGAACTTAACATATTTCCATTTTAGTTATCCTTGGCCCCTATTTGCCTACCATGTCTCATTACCCTTTTTGATATGTTTCCAACCCTTCCCCTTACTTACATTGCTTATTTAAAATATTAAAATACATACAAATAGAGATATATCTAGAGTTATTTCATGTTGTTATTAGAATGAATGCTTTGGAACCATTTCATTTGACATTGTGTTGTAGGTGTTCCTCTTGGCAAGTTTTTGGATCCATTTGGTCACATCTCGAATCAGTAAGTATCATCAGGTTCTCTTTGATTAAACTTCTTTGAGTCTAAATATTTACTATATAGGATAGTTTTAGGTTAATCCTAACCCATTGCATACATTTTGGTGAACCCAATGTGAATTTAACCGTTGCCTTCACGTCTTCAAGAAATTTTATCAAACTAATTGATATAGTTTTGTATTAATTTTATTTTCAACAAGTTGCATCAAACATGTTGATATAGCTCTATTTTTATCTTTCTTCACAACCAATTGTATTGAATAGATCTATCCAATTATGTATTTGCATCCTTTTCAACCAATTATATTAAATAAGTTGATATAATTGTGTCTTTGCAATTTTACAAAAATTATAATGAACAATATGATATAGTTTCAACATTATACTTATTTATATCTTTCCCAAAAATTTGTATTTAAAAATATTGATAAATTTATATTTTTACCTTTTTCCCAAAAAACTATATCAAATAACTCGATATTGTTTTGATACAAATTTTTAGTCTTTTTTAGCCAATTGTATCTACTAGATGTGATACAATTTTAATTTTATATTTTTTTTAGAAAATTTCATCAATATAATCAATACCATTTTATTACTATTTGTAAATCTCTATGTGAACAAATTGCATCGACCATATTGATATAATTATATACTATGTGAAAAATAGCATCAACTAGCACCAATATAGTTCTATTTAATTAAATTTAAATTAAATAAAATTAATATTTTCATTTCCAAGTTTAATCAAGACTTTAATTTAAATTTGGCTACCTAATTTTTCCAATTCATTAAATGTCAAAAATTATTTTTTGATATTGATTTTTGAACTTTATTTTTTATTTGTTTGGCTTTCTCTAGAAACTATGTTTTGGCTATTTTCAAATTACTTAGCTACTATCATGAAGGGATACATTATGTTCTATTTGAAAACATCATGGAGTGAGGCACTTATGCTAATAAACGTAGACATACTATAGAGATAAATATGGAGTTTGGTTTCCATGTGCCTTAAAGTATACTAGAAATGCATAGGAATATTTTTTTATTGAACCTTAAGAAGCTAGCCATCCATAAGATTTCATGGTGTACCATTAGTCAATTAAACTTGGGAATTTAATCTTAAATTTCCCTTGAAAATAATTTTAATGGGATACTATTATTTTTTTTACCTCTTTATTTATTAATCTAAAACATTGGGCCGACACTATCCACCGATCAAATAAGTGTCTTTGAGAGCTTACACTATTAGTCACATTCTTTTAGTGCATTTACCTAATCTTATTTTTGAAAAATTATTTAACAAAGATAATTACATGTTTTTATGATATTGTATGTTGTATTTCATACTACATCAACTAGCATTGTGATGTAGAGACCTCTTTCATTCTCTGCTCTAACCCCAACTCAATACCTACAATCATCAAACCTTGCATTCAATCTTCATAATCTTCTCTTATCTATAAACTCGCCCTCTAGGTTTGACATCATTATAATTTTTATCTTATTACATATGAATTATTGGATTCTCTGTAACTACCTTAAGAACCTTTGTTCTCCTCATACTCATCTATTCACCTTCTCACTCCCTTTCATTGATCTTTTTTTACACTGGTCTTCACTAGTTTATGACAAGACCTAACTTACCTCCTTTCTTGACCTTGGAATTATGAAGAAAATATATCAACTTGGATAGCCTCATTGAGGCTTAAAAGACTTTTTTCAATTCCACTCAAACCCTTTTTCAATCTCAACTACCCTCTTGACTTCTCAAACCCTTAATCATGTTTCTCTCCTAGTAACCTTTTTTAGGCTTTTCTCGATTGCAAAGATAGGTACTATTTAATTTTTAGAAAATAAAGACATTTAATAATACCATCTATCCTATTTTTTCTCCATAACAAATTTCATTCACCAACTCACCTCCTTTATACCCTATTCCACCACTGACTAGGCCTAATTAGGTCTCTTAAGCCCTATTGTCAACACAGTCACCTAAATACCATACATACAGGTCTGTAATGGTTTAAAACCTTATTATACATATTCTCAACCTATTTAAAAATTTAAATTTACTTGGTTACCTTCTAATCACCTTTAAACAATGGATTTTACAGTGTTTTGTAACATAGTCTGTCTATAACATCTTAATACAAGGTTTTGTTCAAATTTTAGTCATATTAGGTTTTGAAATTTTTACCAAGAGTCTATTTCACCAATTTATCATGTATTAAATTCATAAAAAACTTATACTTACTTCATTATTTAATCATACTCATAGGTTTCTCGACAGTCTCACGTGGACAAGGCACTTCATGCTACATAGGACACATGTTATAATCCTTCAAGACACAATACCTTGAGACTCCAAGTTATACAATGAATTTCAATTCACTGTTCATGTTGAAAAAAAATTTAACCCATCATACACACCTTTATCCAAACTCCATCATGCTTTAAAACTATTCTTGAGATCATATACAAAGATATTGATTATATTTTGTAAATAGAGTATATGCATAGTCTAGTTTTCTGAACCCTTGATTCTTTGTTGGAGTCAAACACAAATATATACATATGAATGATATATTAATTAACTTACACACTTTAATATCACATAGATACTCATTACACTTTACCTTAAGAGGTTTCTTCCTTCATTTTTTTGTACGCTTCAATGAATATGCACAAAAAAATTGTCTCAGTCCTATAGAATTTTTTTTATTACAACTTAATCTACAAGATAATGTTCCCAAAATATTTAATTCTTTAAAAACATCAAATTCCACCATAAAAATTTGTCAATACAAATATTTAATGGCATCACTTCAATTCATTTTCATCTTTTATTGGTTTTGTGTATGTATATTAAGAACTCTATCATTTGGAAAGAATATAGAGGTTTTGAACTTTATCTCCTTCATCCTACTTCTTACTCCTACCACCTTAAATAAATAATACCAACTTATTGACTTTCTTCCATAAATCTACTACCTTTTTCCCTACTCAAACTCGTTACATTCCTCCTACACAAAAGAAAGTACTTTTTTGGATAACTAGCTCTATGACAATTAATTTGACCTAATGATTAAATTCATAACTCTTGGTTTAGGCCACCTTCCTTATGAAATATGCATGGAAAACCTTTTTACACCCAAATATACCTATACATGTCCTTATACAAACATTGGATTTTTTGATACATCATGAAACTCCTTATAAATCTAAAAACATGATTTAAATTTTCAAATTAAAGTTTTGGCATGAAACTCTCCCAAGCCAAATAACACCTACCACAAGAACACTGAATGACTCTATCACCCTTCTTGAGTCTTTGTAGGTCTTCAAACACCAAATAAACAAAGATTAAAACAAAACACACTAAGATGCATTGACTTACTTGATGCTCCTACATCACATTAATACAATTATATGTTGTGTTGTAACTACATCAGCCAATGTGATACAGTTACCTACATGTGTGTACTACATCAATCAGATCGATACAATTCCCTATGTTTCCATTCATGATTGCATCAAATAAATTGATACTATCAATTTCTTATTGTATTCATTCTTATAATAATTAACTTCATAAAATAGATTTATACCTTTATTTTTATGAGACTTGATTACATCGAACAACTCAATACAATCTATTTCTTGTTATAATACTACATGAAGTTTGATATAGTCTAGTTTTCATCCTTTTATATTTTGAATTACATCCAAAAACTTGATAGAATCTTATTTTAATTTTCCAATGGCATTGCATTGGATGATATAGTATATTTTTTAATAATTTTACCATATCATCTAGTTCAACTTTGGTTATACCTTCCTTTTCCATCATGTAGTATATTTTTTCTAATTCTAAATAGTAAACCTAGTAAGATCTGATAGATTTGATAAATTCACATAAAACATCTAAATTCACATTCCTTATACTTTTTTAGAAAAAAAGATGTAATAAATATCCATGTGGCCAGTATAACAAAAATACATGGGCCACCTTAATCTCTTGATCCACATAACTATCATCCACACATGCTTATTATAGAAGACGAGAGTAATATTGAGTATACTACTGGAATGATAATTTTCATTAACTATCATCCTAAACCTAGGGGAAAGGAATGTAAAATGATCTATAACCTAATGATGGGACCTCATATAATATGTCCCCCTTCACCTACACACATATTTTCCATAGGATTTGGGTTAAGTCAAATATTTAACTTCCCCACTTCATTATATCTCCATCATGCCTAGTATTTCTACTAACATGGTGGGTCATTCCTTTAGTGGGCCTGATAAAATTTCCCATATTAACACTAATTTTAATGTTACCACTAGTGTATGTCAATATTTTTGTTATATAAAACAAGCTCTTAACACTAATCAAATCTTGTTTCAAGCCATAAATCAAATGACACTTTCCAAACTAACAATGCCAATCTAATGGTGAAAATGTATAATAAAATATTACAATTGAAAAAACATCCTTAAAAACATCAATGGGGAGTAAAAAAATCAAATTCCCCCACCCACCTTAGATATTCATATGGTAATCTCATTCCACAACGCCCTCTTCTTGACAAAGTAATCAAGCATATTCAAAATAAACCATGAGTTTCTCAAATTTCAAACATAGACATATGTGGTATCACTCCCAATATCTCCTATAATGGATCATTTGATCCTAATTTGAATTTTAAATATTTTGGTAACCTTTACAAAGATTGGATTAAGCTAAACATCTTTGAAGCTACCAAACTTCTAGCCAAAACCTTTGCAAGGGATGCCTTATATTAGTACAACCAACTTAATTCTAACTCCATCTCTAGTCTATAAGACTTAGTTAGCTCATTAGTTCAATGATTTTAGACAAATGGCCTTCTTTAAAATAGCTTAGCTCACTTAATTAATTAAAAACATGAAGAATTTGAAATTTTCCAAGTCTTCATTAAGTGTTGGAAAGACTTATCTACCAAAGTTGAATAGAACATCAAAATACAACTTCCACTTATTTCCTAATTGTCTCCATCCTAAACTCCAATATTAAGTCATGAATATATCTCCAAAATATTTGAAATAATCCATTGATCAAGATAAATGTCAAGACTCCCTCACAAGTTAATTTGAGCCCTCCTAACCTACATTTAGAAATCTCATTCTTATGAAGTCTCAAAATAAACATGATACTAGTTATGGTGTTATAAATACTTATGATTACCCACATGCTCTCCATGCCACTCTTCCCAATGGACCCAATTAAATTAATATATCCCAACCTTTCACAAGAAGTCCCTTTCAACCTCCTCCCTCTTCACTAACATATGTGAATAATGTTGATCTTCATAATCCTCGTTTCCTATTTAAAATTCAAAAAGGTATTCCTAAACCTTCAACTAGATAACTTGATCCTTATCACCCTAAAAAACATTGGTATGATTCTAAAAAAAATTGGTATCATGAAATTTGGGTAAATTCCCATGAAATATGTAGGCAAATTAATAACTTTGCTCTTAAACATCTCTTTAGTCCCAATAGAGATCATGAAACTATGATCCTCAAACATCAACAAACCTATGACACGATAGATAAAGCCTATGATTCCAATTTTAAGCATGATGATTTCAACTAGGCTCATGCTCACCTTTACATATATAAATATACACTTCCAAACCATTAAAATATTACTACTCAATCTCCTTCATCTAGTGTTGTGGAGGCTTTGGTTAATCCCCATCCTTATATCAATGATGAAACTGTAGTCAACATAAACAACATGAGGAAAATAATATCTTACATTGAGTTGTATCCACATTTAACATATGTTATGTTTCCCACTTACATAACCATTCAAGAGACATATCTTTATTAGATGTTTAGTATATGAAAATCACTACCCACTCAACTCTTGTGACCACATAGACCATATCGATACCATCAACTTTTATAATGATGGTTCCAATTCTATCAAACACATTGATACAATATAATAATAATCCTACCATTGTAGTGATGAGTCTAATGGAATCTATTAGTTTTCATCATTTTATTTTTCATGCATTGCCCAAACTGATATAGTTAATTATTCCTAGACTAAAACTAACTACATCAACTAACTCAAAATAGTCTATTTTTATTCCTATTTTTACTGCTACCAAATCAACCAGCTTAATGCAATCTTATAACATTACTTCATCCTAGACTAGGGCATATACTAACTTGATTCAAGGTATTTCTAGTAATCCTATGTAATAAATTACATTGACTACCTCAATGTAATATGTTTCTTATGACCAAACTACAAAAACTAAATTGATGTAGCCTATTCCTCTTGACCAAAATACATTATTTGGGTGGATAATACACATTCCTATTTGTCCTCACTTTAAGTGTTATTTATCCCCTCATTTGGATAATTTGATTTTACATTACAAATACTCATCTCAATCAGGGTAAATTTTAGTGGTGAATATTTGTTAATTTATGAATATTTTAATTTTAGGATTTTGGTTTTGGCAAATTTTTAGGGTTGGAAGATGGGAATAAATCACCAAAATTTTAGGGACATAATTTTTTTGGGGGTCAAATATCCAAACCTTTACAATAATATATAATATTACACTTTAATTTGCCACATATATATAGTACAACCCCTTACTAATACCAACCAAGGAAACAATAAGAACCAAAACTAGAGCACCATATAACTAAATGATATCATTGAACTAAAAAACTGAATAACAGCACTGAGTAAAAAAGATGGAGCACATCACCAAATGACAGAGATGAAATACTAAGCTAAACAACTAAGATAAATGATAGAGCTAAATGATAGAGCCAAATGATCAAGCTAAACAAAAGTGTCAAGTAACAAAGTTAAATGACATATCTAAATAATAAAGTTGAATGCAAAAATTAAATAAAAACACTAGGTGACAAAGCCAAATGATAGAGCTGAATGTCAGATATGAATGACAAGTTAGATGATATAGTTGAATGATAGAACTAAATAACAATGTTGGGTGGGAAAATTGAAAGATAGAGTCGAAACCCTTCTACTAGATGATAGTGCCAAATAGGAGTATTAAATGATAGATCCAAAAAGCACAAACTATCATGGCATCTAGTGGGAATGGTAAAAATATAGGCTAATTATCAGTGAATTCATGCATATTATTTTATTTTAAAGAGAAAACCAAAAATTCTACACAATCAAAATGTACTTAAAATCCTCATAAATTAGATTTCAATTATTCAATAATATTAAAACAATTTTACATGTAGAAATCCCCACTATTATCTCACCAAAAATAATCAACCAAAATAACAGATCACCCCCTACAGATTTTTTTGATGATGACATGCCACCATTCAAAGATGCTCCTCTGGTTTTTGATGAAAATAATAATGACACTCAAGTGGCAGAAGATAATGTTGGTTCTCACCAAAGGTAAAGTTTAGCTAAAACTTCCACTAGGAAATCTTCATGAAGGAAGAGAAGTAGATGGAAAATTAGAAGGTCCTTTAAGGTGGATTGGGCAAAAGAAATTCCCTTCATAGAACCTAAAAAGGCTGATGATACTCTGATAGAATGCAGATATACAATATGTAGCTGGAAACTAAGAAAGTAACACATAATGTAACTAAAATTGGACATAATTGAGAAACATTATGGAAAAGTATATGAGACTTTGAAGCACCTAGATGGACTAATAAAAAGAACACATAGGTGGAAAATTTTAGAAGAATGCATACATGTAAGATATGCATGCGAGTACGAAAATGATAAGAAACATAAAAAAACATCTTATGGAGAAAGGGGGAACAATTGAAGCAAATTTTTTAAATATCATGTAGTCCCATCTAGAGTAAAAATACATATAGTTCTCTACTATATACCATATTCTAAAAAAAGGTAGACCTATTTCTAATTTTTTAGATTATAAGATTTTATTTCAACATAATAGATTTTTGGATATTCCATAATCACATTGGTTAGATAGTAGTGCCTAGGAAATGGTAAAATGTTTATCATTGTTTGAGAAGGAATATTTAAAATAAAAAATTAAACATTCACTATTCATCTCATTGTCCATTGATGAGGTCATAGTAATTGACAACACAGTTTAGGTTTTCATGCATGTGTATACTTTTGAAAACTATTCAAGGAAAACTCATATATTAGTAGTTCATAAAAGTGTATAAAATTGCAATGCATAAAATATGCACAAATTGGTTGTATTGAATTTGAAATATAAAGCCAGAATGGATGATTATGCAATACCTACAAAGATAGTGTGTGTTGGGGTTGATGGTGCATTAGTTATGCAAGGGCATATAAATGGTTTGTGTGTTTGGAACTAAAAATAGTTTCCACATATATGATTCCAATTCAATTCATGGCTCATAAGATGAATCTTGAATACAAAATGGTTAACAATTTTTTTAATGTGGCAAAAGTGGAGGAGCTCATTTGTGACCTACATGCTTATATGTCAAGCAATCCAAAAATATTTTTAGAGTTCAAAAAGTTTTCAATAGGGGTGACTAATGTTAATAAATTTTTTTAAGATGTTGATACAAGGTGGATTTCTATGTATGAACCTGCATGCCAAATTTGTTAAGAATATACATCATTAGTAGGTTTTATGTATAAATATCATAGAGAAATTGACAAGGCAAAAGATTTATTATACCATTTAATAGATTCTAAAACACTACTAAGTTTATGTGTAATTCTTCCAATTCTTAAGGAAATGAATTGTTTAATGAAACATTCTCAAGAGAGATCCATTTATATTTTGGACTTCATAGACTGAGAAAAAAAGTATGTCAATTCTAGATATACTATACACTTTAAATGAAATGTTTCAAGGCCCTATTTTTAGCAATTGGCAATTTTTGATAGATTTAAATAACCCTAAAATTTATTTGAGGTTGAATATAAATGATCATATTTGTGTCATTGTTAATTACAAGGATATACTATGCATACTTTCTACAAAAGACATAATCTTATGGGAGATAAATTTGAAGAACTACCTGTAACACGTATTTTATATGACACTATTCTATTTGAAACTTGGAAAAACTAAGTAGACTTTCCAAAAACTTATCTATGGAGATCATAGATCATTTTCAAAGGGATTATTTTTTGGAGGCCATGATATTTTTGAATCCCATTTTATAGAACAGTAATAATAGTCAAAAGATGATAAGCAATTTATTTCATAAATACATGGGCTATCTTGTAAAGCATTTCGGTAAATCTATAGAGGTGAATTGAGTATAAATAAAAGGTATTTGGGAAAGGATTTACCGACATCCTAGTCAACCCATTTTGAAACTATTATGTTTTAATAATATCATCTTCTAAGGAAACCAATAGAGAATGGGCCAATTACAAGGTTATGGAAAAAACTTTATCCTAGTATTATATTGTAGGAAAGTCTAAGTGAATATTTTTGATTATATGAGATTTTTCAAATAATGATTCTAGGCTCAATGGAAGATGAAATAGTATTCAATGCATTATCATTCATAAAATTAGAACTTTGAAATATATTAGATAAAAATTTAGAAACCTATTTGAGATTATATGTTTCACATTATGTAGTGGATATGTTTTATTATGAAAGATATATGGAAACATGGAGTTCTCTAATTGAAAGAAGAGTGTTAATAATACAATGACAAACAAAGAAGATGTAAATAATGACACTGAATATGTTACTGACATGGTAGATGTAAATTTCATAGGCAATGATCAGGGTTGTGTAGGATTGTTTCAACTACCAGACTATTAGTTTGGAATTTTTGAATTTCAATTTCATATAATTTTATAATTCATTTCAAGTGACTACTATTCAATGTATTCATGTTTTAATTTATCTAATTGTTTGTAAGTACTTTTCACATGTTTATCATAACATAAAATAATTATTATACATTTTCTAAAATTCATTTCCTTGTTTCTTGATAAGTGCTAAATGTAAAAGATTAATATATTTTAATTGTGTTAGGGGAACACTATAGGTTAATATCACACAAAATAGAGGACTTAATTCATTTATTTCCTCTCCTTAATATTGTTTTGTATGTCTTTGTTACATATTTTGTATAGATCTATTTTTTTCTACATATGTGATGTATTTATTGTTCATTCATAGTAAATCATATATTCCTTTATACAGTGATTAATTTGTTTCTTTCCATTTATTTGACATGTATTTCTCATAATTTTTGTGATTTTATTATTATGTGTTTGATTTGGACTGGTTACAATATGTTATGTGCCTTCAATGTACTCATGTTTTACGTTATCTAATTATTTGAAAGTACTTTTCACATTTTTATCATAAGATGGAATAATTATTATACGTTTTCAATTGTTCATAAAATATAATAACTATGTCAATGCCAATTCACTTTCATGAGGATCTTTAAAAAACTTGTCCAATTGTTTGGAGTCATTTACTTGTGAAAAATCATGTTCTCATACATCAAAATAAATCGTGTAGAAATTTGAAATACCCTTATTTTTTACAGACAGTCAGTCTTAAAATTGATTCTTATTAGAATATAGTGATCAAATAAAATATAAAATTTGAATCACATATCAATTAGTATTAATTAAACTCTTTCCATATAGGATACCTATTTGTTGATAAGAGTTTCCTAATTAGTCTTATTTTGTCATAATTTCACCAATACACAATTCACATATTTTTAAAGACCTTACCTCTTCTTTATACCAATTTTCATATGAATAGAATTGATTTTATGAGTCCTTATCTATCTAAGCACCCTCATAACATTAAACAATTGATGAACCTATTTTATAGTTCATGATCACAATTAATCATGCATCTTTTCAATTTTGATGAATCCTCATTATTATTGACTATCATAATACTATCTTCAATGCATACCTCTACCAAATAGGAATGTGCCTTTATAATGGCTTCAAACACATCTAAAATCATGATTTACTCAAGAAACAATCCAAATATAATAAAGAAGAGATCTTACACACAAAACAACTCACTCTTTTATCATACGATGCAATAATTTTTATACATTTTCTGAAATGCATTTCCTTGTTTCTTGCAAAGTGATGATTGCCAAATATTAATATATTATGATTATGTTAGGGGGAACACTATATAAAGGATTATATTAACATTAATCCATTCATATTTAGATGTGAATTTCACAAGTGCATCACAAATATCAAAAGGGGATCTAACACCATACAAGTTTACAACATCATAAAATTGAATTTGCAATCTACATGACTCATCCAATAATTAAAACTCAATAAATTGATCGATGTATCTATAAACTTTAAATTATCATTAAAAATATAATTTTTAAAAGAAAACATTATTTACAAATGTATCAAATAGATTCTCAACTACTTTCTCAACCACTTTCTCAGCTTCTTTCTCAATCACTTTATCAGCTTCTTTCTCAACCACAACATCGTCTATGCAATTACTATCCTTCAATATATCTACCTTTTCAATATCCATAACCACATAATTAATATGATCAAGATTTTTCCTATCTTCTTTTCCATCATCTCATATAAAAAGTAAACTTGGATCAGCAACTATCTTCTACTTAAATAAGGCACCAGGATCCTATACTTGTTCCTTAATGATTTTTTGGAGTGTGTTGTTTTGTTTATTCAATAGAACAAGGTTATCCTTAAATTTAGTGATAGATAATAAACTTTTCCATGCATTTTTTAGATGCACATTGAAGACCTCAGCTTATTTTTTCAAGTTCTCATATTTTGTCTACATTTTAAAATAAAATGTAATTACATGCAAACAAAAATAAGTATGACATGAAAGTTTATTAAAATGAAGATAAATTACCAAATATTTTTCCTTCTTCATATTCAAAATGACAATAAGGTTGGTGTTTTTTACCCATTTATTATAATATGCCTAGGACTTTGCATTCAAATTATCTATCCTATTAATCATAATACCAAATACATTATCATTGTAACTATTAGTAGAAGTAGCTGACCCAGATTTAGCTTTGGTAAATAAATCATCAATCTTGATAGGTTCCTATTGCACCAATGCAAAAAAAATTTCTCACTGGGAGTGGTTGTGATAATAGGTATTTATTTATTTTATTAATGACTTCACCTAAAACTCCCACACATGTAAATTTTTTAATTAGTCAATTACTCCCTCCAAAATATTAGAAATAATAATATCTTCTACCAAACTATTTAGTGGAAAAGATGTAATGGCATCATTAGGCAGGACAACATTCTCTATTGGGGTGGGACTATCTGGTGAACCTTGTGAAGGTTCCTCCTAAGTAGTCACATGAACATCTATTACTTCTCCCTAGATAAAATCATGTGGATTTAAAGAAGTTCCAACATCAACACCACTTTCAAAACCTAGATATTACACATCAAGTTCAATTTATAGCAAAGAATTCAATCCCTACACACATGATACACCTCTGACAGAGAAAGAGGGGAATTGGGAACTTGATAATTATAGTGTTGTGGTTTGTTGTGGTGGTTGTAATGGAAGATCCTTCCCCCTTGAGTAAAATTAATTTAGGGGTAGAGGTGGTGACATAATGTTCCTCAGAGATAGAGGATGGCTTGCAATATGTAAGTTATTTTATAAAATAAATAAATTTCAAAAACAAAGTTATATGCTAATTTGAAATTAAAAGTTTATTACTTATATTTGGAGATAGTATATACTCCAATCTATGCATCATATTGTGAGTGAAATGGGTGTTTTGATCTAGTAAATTATGACAACTTTTAGTCTAAAAACTATAATAAAAAACAAATATATATATATATATATATATATATATATATATATATGTATGTATGTATGTATGTATGTATGTATGTATGTATGTATGTTTATATATATATATATATATATATATATATATATATATATATATATATATATATATATATACATACATATATATATATATATACATACATACATACATACATACATACATACATACATACATACATACATATATATATATATATATATATATATATAATGTAAAATACCTTCCACAGAGAGTTGAGAAGTCACAATAAATGTTATTATTTGTTGTTCCACTATCTAAATTCTTACCAAATCAATTATAACAATAAAACAAATAAAATAAATAATGTACTTAATTCTAGAAAATTAAAATCTCATTTGAAATTTTTAAATAAAAAACCTACATGCAAAGATGACCCCAAAGAAACTCATGAATGTTTTACAAGATGATAGGATTGCAAGGATGATTTTGTAAACTCTGAATATGTAGATTATTCAACTACATGTTGTCCTTTTGAGCTATATTATTTTCATGAGTCAAAAATTCTTTCCCATAACTTGTAAAAAAAACATTTCAAACATTTATTAATCTTTACCTTGGTAAGTGTTTAACAAACAAACAAATATTAAAACCTAGATCAATAAATGACCAAATAAACTAATGTCCTGCTCATCCACAGATAAAGCATTTGTCATCATTTTTGGATCAAGAATAGTTGGAACTTGTGTTTTTTGGAGGTCAAATAAGGCCTCATTTTACAATGCTAGAATAAAATTTGAATAATAAATATTGGAATTAGGATTGGTAGAATAAAAATTTAATTCAATCCTTATTTTAGTGAAAATAAAAGAGCACCAATCAAATCTATATTTTAAAAGAGTAAAAACAATGTAAAATAGTGCCCAATAGGGAATATTTGTTGGTGTTCCTTGAAATACTATTATGGATTATAAAAATTGAACCATTGATTTTTAAAAGGGGTGACTAATGGCTTCAACATGGAGGCCCCTATTCTAACTATCTAAAATGAAAGAGAAAACAAGGATTTTACATCTCAAATTTTGAATTTTGAATATAAAAACAAAATTATAAGTACATAACAGTTTGACTAATGTGAAACCCAAAATTTGTCACCAAAAAATTATTGTCATCATCTATCAATATTACTTTCTAAATCATTGGGGTTGCATTGTGAAATGGAAGCCCTGTTGGACTATGAATATATTTTGGTGAGGTACCAAAGGAAATTATTTTGGATTCCAAATTCATGGTGAATATCTTATCATTAGGGTCATAAAAATACATGATAATTTTAATAGCATCATGTCTATGTCATACTAGGGCATGTATAATAGGCTAGTAAAGTTACATTCATGAATCCAATCATTGTACACATCTAGTTATTACACGAGCCTCAAAATGTCTAGGTGTAACAGTTTCTTAAAAATGATTTTTTTTCCATGGCTTCAAAGGGGGATGAGAAATATCTTCTATAAAATGTTAAAAATGAGGATGGGGGTGAGTATTTATAGATCAAGATAGGTGACTGGGCAAATATAAAATAGACTAGCCACACAAGTCACCCATCAACATGTCTTGGTATCACTATTTAGTACTTGGATGTTTGGCCTAATCATTTGGTCCAATTGTCTATCCAATTATGTTGTTCAACCATTTGGTCCAGTCATCCATCCTAGCTATGTGACCTAGTCATCCATCTTTTCCATTCAGTCTAACTGTCTGGCCTAACCTTGTGTTCCAATCATCTATCCTAGTTGTTTGATCTAGTCATTTGACCCAATTATCTTGTCTAGTCATCTAGTCCAATAGTTTGACCTAGTTGTCTAGTCTAATCATTCATCTCAGTCAATTGGTTTAACCATTCGACTTAGTCATTCAACCAAGGCATTTAGTTTGACCATTTAGCCCAACCATTTGGCTAAACCATTTGGTTCAGTTAGTTGGTCCAACCATATCATTATAATGGAAATAAACATCAATAGATAATTGGCCATCACCTATAGAGGACTCACCATACCAAAAAATCAAATTTTCCTAGATTCACCAAATATTTCCAATAGGTTTTCTAGTAGAGCCTCTTAAAATTAACCCTAATCTCAATATGATGTTGACCTTAATGAGATAAGTCTTAAAATAAAAACCTTACATCTCTCTTACATAATTATTAATAAATTATCCCCTTATTTATAAGCTCATTATTTCAAAAAGTTTATTGATGAATTTCTTGATTTGATATCAATGCCTAAAAATATGACTCCCCTCTCTTCCTTGACCAATCGAGTGTTTGATGTATTCCATATCAAAATTCATACACTTAATTAAAATGATGGTTTTTCCTTAGATGACCGATTATTAGATGGTTAATCCCAAGATAAGGATGCATAAATCCTTTGTTATTGATATTCCTTACAATATTATGATGATTCTACTTTACACTCGCATAATATTAATTTATTTGATGTTGTTCCTTCTCGTTATACTACACCTAAAATTATTTATCTTTCAATTAATGTTCATAGGTCTGAGATGGATCAATTACCAACTTCCTCACTAACTACTCTAGTCACTGATGATCCTATTCAAAGTATGCTCATTGATCATCCATGATAGGACCATATCAATTTTGTAGATTTTTTGATCACTTGAGCTTCCTTCCTCCCAAGATGTCAGTTATACTAATCTGACCCAAACCAAAGTAGTCTCCTCATGACATAGTTGAAGTACCTAGTCATGAACCTACTCTTAGATGTTTCAATGATGATGATCTACTCAATGAGGATATATTCAAGATCTAAAATGACTCTCCACCTACATGATGGATAGATGAGTCATATTGTGAGTTTCATAAGATAATTGGTCATTAATCTAAAGACTGTCAAGCATACCTAATATTATTATCATAATATTAGCCACAAGGGTTATTTCCTTATATAAATAGTTGACCTCCCTAGTCTAGTTGAACTAGTTATTTTCATGGTATGAGTACACATACTTCTACCCACTACCAAGATATTTGACAGTACATTGATGTTATTTTTCTTGAACTAACCCAAAATTTTGGTGATTAGAACTTTTCACCACCCAAGATATATCTAAATTATATCCCAAAGTAATTGGAACTATATTGTATTTGGCATCAGTGTGCTACACAACAAATAGATAAGTGTAGAGTAAAGCAACATCATTTTTTAGAATTTTTTGAGGGCTACATTTTCACTTTCTCATCAACATTCCTAGGGTCATTATAAAAAACAATATTAACCTTCTACTTGACCTATGCCTTATCATAGATCATGGGATTCTAGACACACACTTATGTAGGTTCCTCACATTAATTATCCTTCATAATAGGTACCGTGCCATCCTTATTCTTGTTCATATTGTTAGGGGTATAATCAATGAGTTAGGGTGGGGGGGAGAGGTGGTGGTGAATCAGTGAATCAAGATATTTCAAAACCTCAATCTAAATCCTTCAAACCCTTAATCATACACCATAAGCAATCAAGAAGCAAAAAACCCACTCATAATAATGAACATGAAATATAAGCAATATAACATAATATTTATGTGGGAAACCCTCTTGAGGGAGAAAAACCACTCTCAATCCTTAAAACACATGGACTAATTATATTATAAGATGATTACAAACATGATACTTTATTGAATCTCCCACTTCACAAGGAGCACCAACCCCTAAAGATGACAAGTACTAACTTGCCTAAGATGCTGAGCACCAACACAACATCTATGAAATGAATAACTCTAGAATTATGATTACTTATCAACTTGAAGGAGAAAATATACAAAAAAAAACTCCTTAAATCCTCTTCACTCATCCAAACCTTCACACACAAGCAAAGCATCCAAACCCACCTTTTAGATCAATCTACACACCTTTGCTTGTTCTCATGCATCAAACCTGTAAACTCAACATTAAAATTAGAACCACAAGGTCATACATTAAATAAACACTTTTATCTACCTCTCAACACATCCACATGTATCTCATAGCCTTCATAAATCTTTTTCTCATTTACACACTTTTTCAACTCAACTCAAAATAGGCCAATTAGACCTTGTACTTATACCAATCTCTTCTTTTAAGCCATCTTGTTTGACCAAGATGATTTACATATTTAAAAAAAATTTAAAATATTTCCATAAACATGTTACATGTGATAACCACACTCTTCATAGGTTGGTCATTACTTCATTATCCCCAAACCACCATTAGGTCTTGTTGAGACCTAAAATAATTAGACCTTCATTCTCACATGTTAATTTGAGACTACTTGGACCACCTTCATCCCTTACCAATTCTTATAAAACATAAAATATATCTCTAATATACCATTTCTCACTCTCATATCATTCCATTCCACTTGGAACACCAAATCAACACTTGAACTTACCAATTAGGTCTCCTTGCTCTTTAGGCCTTTACACATAAAAAACACGATCTCAAACTTATGAAATAAATACTAAAATATTTCACATATCCATATGATTATATCACATGGGTTAAACCTTTAGGACCTATAAAATAACTTCATGTGATTTATACACTTCAACATAATATCTAAACACTCGAAACAACTATCTTAAAATGACCACTAAAATTGGTCAAAATATAGTCAATCTATTTTGACTCTCCATATTTGATGAAGGGAATATCATGAAAAATAATTACTTATTATAATCCTTTTATACTTATATAACATCTCCATGCTTATTTTCTTCTTTAATTATTCCCATAACACCTTCAAATCAGTCCTACAACATGGCCAATACACTCAATAAACACAATCAACTTCTAAGCAATTGTTCACACTGAATATAGATTGGTAAAACCTCAAAAATCCACACATATGGTCCTCATAGCGTATATAACACTATAAAATATTTATTTCATCTTCAAACATCAAAATACTATCAAGAACAACTTCAAATATCCTTCTCCTGTCACTTACAAAACATCATCAAACACACAGTCAAATTTGAATATATATATATATATATATATATATACAAATTTGACTGTGTGTTTGATGATGTTTTGTAAGTGACAGGAGAAGGATATTTGAAGTTGTTCTTTATAGTATATATATATATATATATATATATATATATATATATATGAACATTATAATATTATAATTAAATGTTATGGATTCACCTTGAATTAATTTACAACTTTTATTTTTACATCATCTTCAAATTCGTCCTATATCAAAAGATCTAAGAAAAATACTATAGACTAGTTTTTCCCTTTGTTAATTCAAATGCCAACAATCACTATGTACTATAAACCTTGTAGACATGTGTCTTCATCTTGTGTCCCTTGGAAACTTGATCAAATTTCATTTCTCTATATCCTTGGGAATATCCTACTATTTACCTTTCATCACTCGCCATTGATATTAGATCCTCTCTTATGATATCAAGCCACCTAGCAGCCCCACATGCCTTCTAAGAATCCTTTGACATATTGACTTAATATGAACAATTGGATCACTATCTGACAATATCACATGATCTTTTATATCCTTATCTAGTCAAATTAGATGCTTTCTGTTATATCTCTTCTTGCAAATTTGGCAAAGTATAGAAACTTATGAACTCTATCTGAGAGGCCAATTTTACATTGTTATAACTTTTTCTACGCTCAATGTCCAAACCTAAAATTTGAACCATGTGATCACCTCTCATATGAGAATCCAACCATGTATAAAAATAACCTAAAACATTCACACATGAAATATTATGTCATCAAACTACTTACTCAACCTTGTCTACCAAGATGACTACTTGAACCTAGACACTCATATGACTGCTCTAATGAATTAATTTTACTTCCATAAGCACTCTAAGAACACATAATACCCCATAGGGTATTGGAAACATGTCCATAAAATCAATATCATCCATCAGTTATATTAATAATTCAAACATTAAAGGACTATGCATGAACACTGAAGCTCATTTAAGCACACTTTATCATTGTCATTCTAACACACATGACATCTCATCAACATCATTGGTCACCTTGGAGACATCATTGACAAACCTCCAAAAATCTCCCCCTTTATCATTTATTTAAAAATCAATACAAATTTTATGCTTAGACTCTTTCTCTCTCTTCAAGAACTTTTTCCTCCTTTGATATAATGATAAAGTGGGCTCAACTTCTATTCATATGGACCTAAAAATACATTAAGGACCAATAATAGGAAAGGACCACCTCTAGGAGATAATATAGACTCCCCCTAACATTGTTCATACCTCTTATTACCTTGAGTTTTTTTAAACATTCTCTGTGACTACACTCTTCTTTGATCATACATAGCTTCTATGAAAACAAAACATACATGAACATTAAAAACTACATGAACTTACATTGAAAACATTAAGAGGAACTCCCCCTAAATCACCTGATATTATGTACCCTTTTGATAATTTTCAAACCATTTTCAATAATGATGAATCAACATAATTTCATTCATACCTTTTCTCTCAAATTCTACTGCACAGTCTTCTGATCTAAAGAACTGACCATTTACAAAGCTCCCCCTTTATTTAAGGATGAGGATTCAATATGTTATCAAAGTACCTGACTTGGATTGATCAAGTCATAATATCAACATGTTTGAGTTCACATTTATATAATACTTATTCATATCTCCACCATGACTAAAACATCTCACATATGCTCCCCCTCATATCATTCATATCTCTTGAAGCCTTTCAAACTATCTGAGTTATCCCCCCCAGCTCCACACTCCACCTAGATCATGATATCTTCAAAAGTACTTCTCAATAAACTAAACCTATCAAAAACTCTTTCTATGAAATAAGATATCTTGAAAACTCATCATCCTTGATCATACACCTAGAAATATTCATTCTTTGCTTATAGACCATGCATATACAACTTCATTCTTCACCATATTGACCAACTAGATCATCCTTCAGATCACTAAAATTCTTCATGTCCTTTCATAGTAAGCCATCACATTTTCTCATGACCTTTCTTTTCCTTCAACATCAATAAAAAACTCAACTATAATATACCATGCTTGCTCTTGCTAAAAAGTGTATCTTTGAAGCCTAGATAGAGACACCCCTAACCCACATTGTCCTAGAACAATGTGAAACTAGGAGTTGCCCATAAGTCCTCATATTCTCTCTCCTTCTTGGATAACTTGAACTGATGATTCTCATTCTCCTTCTTTTACTTGACTAAATAAACTTGTTTATTTTCTTTATCACTTTATTTTTTCTAAGACGGTATTGACAATACATGGAAAAAATAAAGATTCCTAGCATACCTTTTTATTTGAAGTATCAGTCTCACATTTCAAAGCATCAACACTTGACATTGTTAACTGATATTATTTAAAGGAAACTTGAATCAACAACATTAGTTTGTTTACTTAATTTTATAGATACCTTAGGATAAATTTCAGCTACCTTGGTCTCTTTAGTGAGTTTTGTCTCTTTATTCTTATCATGAGAAGATAATGAGTGCCCTTGGCATTCTTTAACCTATGTAACATCTTCTACCATGGCAAACAATCCACTTGGAATTGTAAATTGATCATGGCACAGAATTTCCACTTTTGGTTTCCATATTTTAAATTTCCTTTTACCTTGCACTCTAGGAGCCTGGAATGAATTATTCTAACTTGATGTCTTTTATTTGTAGAACTTAGCAATGTGATCCATTCCTATACAATTGTATCAAACCACTCTTCTTGATGGAAATTTAGCTTGTCTTACATTGTTAAGATAAAATCTTTCAATGTGTCCTATGTTATGACAACTATATCACTCACTTTGAATCACATCACTTGATTGATGATTCCATTCATAATTATAAGAAAATTAAGTCATCGAAGGTCTTCTACACTCTCCATCCTTATGATCAATTTGATTAAAAGTGTAGTAGTAACCATTAAAATTTATATACCTCATTGCATTTGTTTTTCTAATTTGATTTGTCTTCCTTCTATTAGCAACTTCATTTATTGACTAATTGTTGATCTTAAAATTTTGATTGTTCTTATTCATAAAATTATTCAAGTCATCATGTGTAGTATTCTTTTGTTCTTATATGTATCCAAGACCAGTTCTATCACTTGTATATTTTTTACTACTTAGAATGTTATCTAGAACAATTGATCCCTTTTCAAACTTCAGAAATGACTTCACTTGACTTAAAGTTTTTTCAAATCATCTCTTAAAGTACCAATCTTAGTTACATGCCTTGAGAATTCAACTTCTTTGTCCTACAAGTTTGAATTCACAGTCTCTAACTGATCATTAAGAAGCGTGACTAAATTTTTATATTGTTTGAAGTCTTCATCTATTCTTACCTCAAACACACTATATTGCACCTCATAGTCCTTTATTTGAGACTTAAACTTCTTGGTTTTAGTATTCTTAATATTTATATCTTTAAGTGAATTCATCAACTTAGTCTCATAGATTACCTTATCTTATTCATCATCTATATCACCTAAACCACCTCCAAACCATGTAAATTTTGCTTGATATGAGCAGCTACCTTCTTCAGCCATGAAGAGAGCTTAATATTTAGTAGGAACATCATATTCATGATCATTATTATAATCACTACCATCATTATCATAATATGAGTTACAATATCCCTTGGTGTAGAGACTTCTCTTGTCCTTGTAGAAAATTTTTTGGCCATTATACCTTTTGAAACTGTTCTTGCTCTTATCAGACTTGAATTTATTCTTATCATTATCATGATCTTCTTCATGTTATTAATTATCATTTCCCTTATGTTTATGAGGACACTTTTTGGTAAAGTGACATATCTCTCCACAATTGAAACATTTGAAGGGAAGTTTACCCTTAAACTTGCCTGAACCTATTTTTAGTTTTTTTGTTAGCAATGTTATTAGTTCATCATCATCGATACCAAAAATCTCATCATCCTTGACCTTATTACCTTGGAAATTATTATTTAAATTATTTTATGGATTGAAATATTCTTCTTTATTTGGTGTTTTATCATCAATAACTCTCATCTCATAGGCAAAAATAATTCCATGCAATTCATCCATCTTCATTTTGGTGAGATCATGACTTTATTTTATAGCAAAAACTTTTGAATCAAATTTGAAAGTGAGAGACCTTAATACATTTTTCACTTCAATGAATTCTTAAATAACCTTTCACATGCCTTTGATCATGTTCACTACCTCATCAAATCTTAGAAGATATGAAGCCACAGTATCCTCTTCTATCATTTTGAGACTTTTAAATTACCTTTTGTAGGTTTGTTGTTTATCCAACAAGAGTTTTTAATCTCCTTCATATATGAGCTTAAATTTGTCCCAAATCTCTTTGGTATATTTTAAATGGATTACCTTGGTGAACTTAGCCTCTAAAAGACCACAAATGATAGCATTCATAGCTTTGGAATTTTTACCACTCAGATTCTTGTTTGCAACACTAGTTGGAGGAGTAGGTGGCATGGAATAAGCATCCAAAATATATTACCAAGTGTCAAACCCTAAGGACATGATGTATATCTTCAATCGTGTACTCTGAAAAATATAATTAGATCCATTAAACAATGTATTTTACTTAATAGAGAAACCTTGAGAACTTGTCATTGTACCTAAGATTACCTTCAAGGGGTTAAAATTGTATAAAAGGTCTTGCTATGATACCAAATTTTACATGTACAATCACTGAGAGGGGGGGTGAATCAGTGAATTAAGATATTTCAAAAATTCAATCTAAATCCTTCAAACCCTTATTCATACACCATAAGCAATCAAGAATAAAATAACCCACTCATAATAATGAACATGACATACAAGCAAAATAACATAAGATCTATGTGGGAAACCCTCCTTGGGGAGAAAACCCACACTCGAGCTTGTAAACACATGGAATAATTATCATTTAATATTAACATAAACATGAGACTTTATTGAAGCAACCACTTCATAGGGAGTACCAACTTGCTTAAGATGTTGAGAACCAACACAACATCTATGAAATGAATAAATAAAAAATTATAATTACTTCTCAATTTTATGTATAAACCTTTCAAAACAACCTCCTTCAATCCTATTCACTCATTAAAACCTTCACACATAAGCAAGGCATCCAAAACCACATTGTGTATCAATCTACAGACCTTCACTTGTTCTTATGCATCAAACCTATAAATTCAAAATTAGAATTATGACCACAAGGTTATACATGAAATATTCACTCTGATATTCCTCTCAATACATCCACATGGCTCTCATAGTCTTCACAAATCTTTTTCTCATCTACACATTTTTTCAACTCAACTCAAAATAGACCTATTAGACCTTGTACTTATACCACTCTCTTCCTTTAACCCATATTGGTCAAAAAATATGATTTACATATTTAAAACACACTTAAAATATTTCCATATGCATGTTACATGTGAGAACCACAGTCTTCATAGTTAAGTCATTACCTCATTAGCCCTAAACCACCATTAGGTCTTGGTGAGACCTAAAATAATTAGACCTTCATACTCACACATTACATGTGAGAATACTTAGACCACCTTCATCTTTTACCAATTATTCAACAACATCAAAAATATCTCCAATATCCCCTTTCTCACTCTCATATAGTTCCATACCACCTATAACACCAACTCCACACTTGAACCTACCAATTAGGTTTCCTTGCTCTTTAGGCCTTTAAATATAGAAAACACAGTCTCAAACTTATGAAGAAACTACTCAAATATTTCACATAAATATATGATTATATCACATTTTTGAAACCTTAAAAATATTTTTAATTCCTTCATGTTATTTAGACACTTCAACATAGGATCTATGTACTAAAAAACTACTCTCTTAAAATGACCATTCAGACTAGTCAAAATATAGTCAAGCTATTTTGAATATCCATATCTAATCAGGGGCATATCATAACAAAAAATGAATTATTATAAGAATTTTAGATTTATAAATCATCTCCATACTTATTTTATTCTTCAATTGTACTCATAAAACCTTCAACTCACTCTTTCAACATGGTCACTTAATCTGCCAGTGTATTCAACAAACACAATCAACTTTTAAGCAATTATTCACACTAAAGATGGAATGGTAAAACATTAAAAATAAAAAAATGTTTTCCCAATGGAGTATATAACAATATATAATATATATTTCATATTGAAACATCAAAATACTATCATGAACAACTTTAAATATCCTTCTCTACTCACTTACAGAACATGGTCAAACACATAATCAACTTTGGAGATCTATATATATAATTTAAAAAGAATTAAAATATTATAATTAAATTTTATGGATGAAATTTTAATTAATTTACAATTTTTTTTTGTATCATCTTAAAATTTATTCTAAATCAAAAGATATAAGCAAAACACTACAGACTGGTTTTTCCCTTTGTTAATTCAAGTGCCAACTGTCATTGTGTAATGCAAACTTTGTAGACACATGTATTAATATAATGTCCCATGAAAACTTGATAAAACACACTATGTAAATATCCTTAGGATTATCCTAATTATTAAATTTCATCTTTCATCATTTATCTTAGATCCTCACTTCTAAGATCAAGCCATTTGGTAGCCCTATGTGCCCTTTGCGTACCCTATAATCAGTCTCCAAGGAACTTTTACCACTTGGTATCCCCATGTGCCTTCTAAGAATATTTTAACATATTGAATTAATACACACCATTGGGTTGCTATATAATTATATCACATGCTCTATCAGATACTTATTTGTTTAGATTAGATGCTTGCCATTAGATATGTTGAATGCTTATTATTAGATCTCTTCTTGTAAATTTGGCTAAGTATAGAAAATTAGTGAAATTTATATAAGAGGCCAAATTTTTAATATTATAAACATTTATATGCTCAATGGTCATGCCTAAAATTTCAACCACATGATCACCTCTAATAGGTAAATTCATCCATGTATCAAACTTCTCCTAAAACCTTCACATGCATGAAATATGATGTCATCAAATTGCTTACTTTGCCTTGTCTACCAAAATGACTACTTGAACCTAGACACTCATATGAATACTTTGATGAATTAATTTTACTTATATAATCACTCTAATAACTCATAACACCCCATAAGGTCTCTACAACATGTCCATACCATTAATTACCTCTTTAAGTCAAACACTAAAGGACCATGCAAAAAAATTAAAGATCATTGAAACACACTTTGGAATTATCATTATAGAACACATTAAACCTCATCAACATCATTTTTCACCTTGGATACATCATTTAAAAACCTCCAACACATATAGTACTCCTAGTTTATCCATAGAGCTCATACGCTAAGAAGTCCTTGTATGAATATTTGAGAAGATAAATGAGACTATGATTAGAGATAGGTTTCAATTACAACAATACTTATATGATGTTATTGATGATTTATGTATAGGTGTATACCAACATTTTTTAACACATATGTGTCATATCATATTATTTTTCACATTATCACTAGATTGGATTGGATATTTACATTTCATTATAGCATTTTTGATGCATTGTTTTATATATATTTATTAAGTTATGATTTTGTTTAACTTTAAACACTTATTATTTTTTATCATTTAATTTAGTGACACCTTGTTTATGCCATTATTTTTTTTAATATTAGAGATTAGGTATCTCCTTCAGGATTTATTTATCAATTTTTTACCTTCATCTATTTGTGATTATTTGATGAGCATTTTTCTTCCCCTTATTTTTTGATGACCATTTATACTCCCCCTCTTTTGGGATGACTACTAATTTCATTTGGTATTTTCTATAGGTTCCTTGTAAGTTTGTAAAAAATCTTAGTTACATGTATATCATAGAAAAAACCCCACCCTTTTATAAACATCACTTTAAGTCCCTATTATTAGCTATGAGAATTCACATAATTGTATAAAATATTACATAAACAAATATCTCATGATACCCATCACTCCCTTATTTTGATTTCATTTAAGGCACATCTATGTCAGTTTTGTAGTTGTACACTTACTTGTGAGAAAGCCCAATTGTCTTTATACACTATGGTATTTAAGTATCTTCCTCTAATGGCCAAGTGTAAGATATTTTTTCTTAATTAATTATTTCAACCATGGTTATTTTTTTGAATCTATATGGAGGAGGAATATAAAAATACACAAAAGGTAAAATTCATATCATACAAGAAAAAGGCAATGATTAAAAGGCAAAAATAATCTTAAAAGTCATATCACATCAAAAGAAGTGATATTTATTTAGCCCATCACCTATCTTAGTCTAAGATCAAACTCCACCATTTTATTCATGATAGATGTAATGTCTATTAGGGTGCAGTAGGCCAATATATTGGGATAAGAGGTTTCATTATCTCATACTATATAATGCCACCTAATTTCTCACACAAGTGCTAAATATTTACAATAGACTGATAGATCTATAAGGGGTCATGAGGAACATAGAACATGTTATGTGAAGTTAGGATCATTTTAATTTTCATTCATATAGACTTTATGGGATGATTTATGTAATTCACTTATTATCTTAAGTTGTGTTCACTAGTCAAAGTGTCTTAGGTCCTCAATGTCACTAGTTCTTAGTACTTTATCATTTGTTTCATGTGTCTCATTTTTGTTAAGGATTTACAAATCACCCATGTGGTACCTCACACTACTTGTTTACATAAAATTAACCTTGATATTCCCATTGATAGGTATCACTTTTAGTTGATCACATCTCCTACTTATGTATATTGAATTTTAGTTTATGAGTTGTATTGTAATACCTTAGATAGAACCAGGTTTTCCTCGTAAATAGCCCATCCCATTGGTTTTGCACACCATTTAATTTTCCTTTTAATATCATTATATGGTTAAAACTAAATATTTTATGTACAAGCACAAGCACTAAGTTTGAGTTGTCATTATTTAGAGCTTCCTATCATTTTCATTTACTCTTGTTTCACTTCACATGTTAATCATTTTCTGAATCCTTTTCATTCATTAATATTTAAATTATTTACATATATTTATTTTAATCCTTTTCATTCATTTATATTTTATTTATTTATATATCTCTATTTGAATCCTTTTCATTTATTGATATTTTATTTATTTGCATATCTTATTTTTAGTCTTATTCATTCATTGACATTTTAATTTTCACATTTTTGTTTGCATTTATCTTACATTGACATTTCATTTTACATATATTATATTTTATGGAATGAGTTACATTGATGTATTGTTTTATTTTATATTTATTCTTCTTTATCCTTTTACATTATTTTTTACCGTGCATTTTCTCACATTTTCTAGAAAATAATAGCACATACATTATACATCATATTTTTCCCCATAATCATATAAACTAATAAACACATGTGGTAGAAATAAAATAAATTCATAGATAACATAACATGAGTCATATAAAAAAAATCTATTTATATAAATGGCTAATTATTTCTTTACACCATGATAAAATATAGTATAAAATTATCTCTATAATTATTTTCCATCTTATCTATTAGGTGGGGAAGTGAAAATTTATGCATATAATCATGTAAATATTGTCCTCTCTAAGTAAGCCTCTAAAGATTCCACATCCATGACTACAATCATTGGATCTACCCTTGTAAATTGGCCACTTAGACCTATATTATCATTATATTCCCTACCATGACCAAATGTGTGGCTCTCTCATGAGCCAATTCTTTTCATTTCTATAGATTTCCATGTCCAACCCCTAGTGGTAATCATACCTATACTCCATCTAGTGCCTATTTGTGTAGCTCTCAGGAAACCTCCCATATTAATCTGAATTAGATTGCACATGTCTTGATTGAGGGTACCATCAGATCTATCATCTATGTCATATAATGTTGTGGAAGCATTTAATATAATATATAATGATGAGTAGCCTCCACCATGGTCCTCCATCGTGTCTCCTCTATTGAGGCATATGAAAAATGCCAACCAAAATGACATCAAAACTCATATATATATATATATATATATATATATATATATATATATATATATATATATATATATATATATATATATCATAAATTTATCACTAGAATCAATCACTATATATATAAAAAATGAAAGTAATCAAAATACACATTTACTCACATATCACTAGAATCAATCACTATATATATAAAAAATGAAAGTAATCAAAATACACATTTACACACCCACTATAGTACTATATGCTCAGCAATGTATCATCTCCTAGCTACCATTACTCTAAGGTGGTGTAAAACCCATATACTATCATAAATAAATGACATAATCATGATATAACCCATGGCATACTTTCCACACTATCATCCATTAGGTATTGGCTATGTATAAAGATCCCCATTTTCTAGAAGTTGTGGTTGTGGTAGATGTTGTTACACTACTAACATATCTAATCTCCATTTCATCTTCATCATCTATCCACCCTAGGATGATGTGGTTGTATGATAAGTACCTCAATAGGTACCCATCTACCTCCTACACCACGTCAATCCCTCAAATGGTAGGCACAAAATGTTGGGACCACTAATAGAGTTATTTGGTGTGGAAATCTAAACTACCCATGTAACTAATCAAATAAATGAGGATCTACACACCAAGGGTAGTGCTTTTTAATCCTATACGACTATCACATCTATAAATTAGTTGGCCATGGTGGCCACCCATCCATATTCCCCTAGTAGGGATACCAAATAATCTAGACATGATATACTATCTAAAATATAGGCATATGTGATGTGGTCCTCACCACATGATACTATGTCCACCTCTACACTCATGGGATGGCATCATCAATGACATAGGGTAACCTTGTTGATATTTACATTAGGAACCATTCATAAATATATTTTCAAAAAATAATAGTATGATCCATTGTTTTTTGGCCTTTAGTAAAAATACCATAAAGCCCATGCTCTAACTACACCCAAATAATAGACCCCAAATCATATAATTATCCTTACTCCATCATTAAGTGACACATGCCTACAATATCCAATGATGCTCTCCCATCTAACTTATGAAATATCACTCAATTTGTCATAAGTTTAATCATCACCTTATATATATTCATAATGGTTGACACATATAAATGAAATGATCATATGACCAAAACTTACTCATCATACCTCTCTGCGCATGTATCCCACATAACTAAGGCTTTCCTCTCATCAAATAACTTAGGAGGGTCACACACCATTGGTGTTCCTATGATCGATAAACCTAATATTTCTTGGATAACTTCCAAGTTGATGGAACTATGAATTGTGTCCCCATATAACATCCACAAAAAGGTGACTGTCAATCTCTCCCATGATCCTAAGAACATGGACACCAATTCCACACTCAATGAAATCCATCACATCTCTATTATCCCATCAAATATAAGGATAATTAGTTGTGCTTGATCGATTGTAAATTATCTCTCCAATATATCTGGTAACCATATCACATATAATAATCTCCATAACCTTTGTCATCTCTAAAAATTCTAAAAAATAAATCACAAATTAGGACTCTATCCAAAATATGAAACAACTACTAAAATTCAAACATAGCAATCAATAATTTTTAAATTTACTACTTCATTGGTCATGTATACTAGTACATAATCCATATTCATTCATATATCTACTACATCAGCTAGGTATATTACTACATCATCCATCCATGCATTTTTTACTATATCAATCATGTTATATGACATCAACCACCTTTACACTTCTTGGTATCACCTAGGCTATATGTTATTGGCCATCCTAAGTATGTTTTCTATGCCATTAGCTACTTGTTAAAATGCATCAACTAGAATAATTATTTCACACCATTAGGCATGCCATAAGAAATCAACCATATTGATAATTTTACTACTACATTGGCCATTGTATATGACATCAACCATAAACCTAAAAACTACATCGCCCAATTAATATAGTATCAACCATGTTTTTTTCCTAACTCTTTTTTAATTACATTGGCCTAGTTGATACCATTAAAATAGCATGGATATTTTTCCTTGGCCCTGATAAATGTCACTATTCTAAATTTTGACTTACTTTCACCTATTTTTTACCCACCCTATTTTCTACTCTAGTATTACACTTATTGGGGTAAATTATGTTGCACAAATTTGCCCCTAGCACCTACTTTTCCTAATCTAGTTTATTTTAATCCAAAATGCTTAAAATTAATAGTTAATTCATTCCCTACCTATAAAACACTAGTTTTAGATGTGATGCATCCATTAGCTCATATACCTCCTCATATATAGACCACCATCTCTCAAATTTCTAAAATTAGATACACATATCTCTAGTTTCCAAAAATAACAAATGCACGAATGAATAGATTTTCACCCTTTTAAAGTAAAAAATTTCAAATTACCTAGCCTTGAATTATTTACTAATTGATTATGTATTTTTCATATATATATATATATATATATATATATATATATATATATATATATATATATATATATGTCATTTTCATGAACTACAAGAAGATTTATAATCCTAGTGAGCTAGAGAAGTTTTTGGTGCTAGTAGAATATTTTTGTAAAAAAATTGAATTTTCATACTATTTTTCAAGTTCACCTCTTATTCCACACACTAGGTGCCTCTCATCTGCTACACATGGAATTTATTTTCCATAACAAGGTATTTAGGGTACATATTTACAACTTATTTAGTTTCATTTATTTTCTACATTATATTGCACTTAGTCCGTTCAATTATTGTGTTGTTATGTACTTTATCAAATCACCATCCGATGTTAAAATATTTTGACATGTGACAAAATTTAGATGGGGTATATGTATACACATAATGTTTTTCACTTTTATCATTTACTAATGTTTTTCTTGTAATAACTTGTCAAGTTTTAATCTCTCTGAGTAAACACCTTAATTATTGCACAAATAAATAGGTGGGAAGGCCTCTGGTGCTTTGAGAGAGATATTTCTATTTATCTATAATTCATATATCTATTATAGCTTCCTCATATTTGATCCCCTAAGTTATCTCTTTCCATCTTACCCCTTTAACTATATCATGACATATATTTCCTACTACATCAATCTATTTTGATGAGTTATTATTTGGTATTTATCCCTTACCTACTACATCTATATGATCAATACATTTATTAATATGTTAGCATAACATTTGTAACTATATTAACATGGTCGATGTAGTTATAGGTTAGTCAATTTATTGTAAACTACATTGAATTGGTTGATGGTGTCAAATTAACTTTTGGGATGGATTAGGATCATTGACCACCATAAATATAAGTCACCATTTAATTCTAATAGAGAGACATTCATGTAAGTATTTTTTGCTTGCTCTTCCACCCTAAATTTACACTTTGAGGAGTTACTACTTAGGATCTTGTGTTCAAATAAAGTTTGTCTTGTGGAGTCTTAGATGCATTAGGATGAGTCATTTTATCTTAGATATTGATTTATCCTTTGATATCCTTACAACCACAAGAATCTCTTGAAAATCACCATTGGCTAAGGGGGAGATTGAGGCTCAATAGGTCCTTTTAAAGATAAGAAAATTCTAAGCCTATCTCTTTCATTTTGTAGATAGAATTTTCAAAATTACTCGGATAATAAATGTATATCTCCTTGTTTAAGCTTTCTCTACACTTATACTTAGTGTGGATATAATATTGTTTGAACTTTCCATATTTCCATTTTAGGTAGTGTAGGCCCTCATGTGCCTACCATGGCTCCTTACCCATTTTTATATGTTTCCAACCATTCCACTTACTTACATTACTTATTTTAAATATTAGACTACTTACAAATAGATATCTAACTAGATCTATTTTATGGTGTTATTATCCTAAAGGATTTAGAACGTTTTCCCTTTACATTATGATGTAGGTGTTCCACCTGATAGGTTTGAAGATCCATTTTTTCACATCATATATCATTAAGTATAAATGGTTTCTCTTTGATTAACCTTATATGATTCCTGATCTTTACTAGATAGGATAGTTTTAGGTTGATCCTAACAAATTGCATACATATTCCACCTACTTACATTAATTACCTCAACCAACTCAACTACCAATATATACCAAAATCATTTAATTACAATAAAACATCAATATGTGCCACAAAAATTTAATGTATAATATAGTACCAATGTTTCATAACACATCACAAGTTCTACTACACATCTCCATGTGATGTGGTATCAGCTATGTTATTTCCAATGCCACTCATATTAACAATAATTATTAAGTACTTGAAATGAATCCTTCTCCTAACTATCAGCTAAATTTTATTTATGTGGTTTCATTATATAAATAATAAGCCTATAAAAATCATGTTGACTTACTCAAACCTCATATTTGACACTAAATAGGTCACACCCTATCATAAATCAGCCACATAGATGTTTCAATATTTAAAGAGTTTCTACCAAAAACCATAAAATTGTAAGATATATCTAATTTTATAGATAGGCCTAGAATGTTATAAATATGTTTACTTAAAAATTTAAGATGTTGTAGAGCCTTGTAGTGTATTTTATAATTTTTGGTAAAATTATATTATTGTAGCATGTTTTTTTTTTGATAGATGACCTTAGAATGTTGATGAGAAGTTTCCTAAAAATTGTGAAATATTATGGAGCAATGTAGCATTTTTTGGATTTTCTTGAAAAACCATAAATGTGAACTAATTTATGATTTGATATATGATTTCCTAAGGTTGTTTTAATGTCCAATGCAAAATATGAGATTCCACAGAGCCTTGTGATGTTTTTTTTATTTTTTTCATTGACTTACAACTTTGTATCAAGTTTGCAATAATTATGGCATAAAGGAAAATTGTGAAAAAACTTATATAAATGGTTTGATGATCTAAGAGATACTACTGAACTCCTAAATTTTAACAAAACATCACAAATATTCTAGTACCAAATACCTATAACATTGATTATTTTCATGTAACACTAATGTTATTTTTGGTTGATGCAAGACTGCTTATGAACCTAAATAATACTACATTGTATAACCTAAGTACTAAAAAGAATAATCAATTCCTGATTATGCACATTTTAGGAGCTTCTCAATATGTAATCCATACATAACAAGTTTTAATGTGCTTATCCATATCACATATTCAAATTCTTAGCCTTTCCACTTCACCAAATATTATATATATGATTTTATTAACTCTTATATAAATCATCATCTCCACCTATTCACACTCTTTCTCAAGCATATGTTCTCTCTACAACATTTATTCATATTTTGTGTTTATTTTATTTTCATTGCATTTCCCTTCATGATAATGATATAGGTATGTAACATTGAAAATAGGAAAAAACATTATCCCTTTAGGTAGCTTATTGGACTTCATTGTTGGTAGGCCTTGCCATTTTGAAAGTATATCCTAATGTTAATGCCTAAATGTCATAGACAATAGCATATGCTGATAATAACCAGCCCATGTACATAGGCCCAATAGATGTATCTAACAATCATGGCATACATCGATAGATGACTCCATATGTGCATGTTGATAGGATCAGTCCACATATGTACCTAATAGTGTAATCATGGAAATGGAAAATGTGAATGTGTGTAAAATTCAAACCTATCCAAGTCAATATAAATCATGGAGATATATGAGATAATTTATTACTTGTAGTTATCTTGTGATAGGAAGTTAAGAAATGACAAGTGGCATAGTAGCTAACCTTGAGTGGAATGCCACATCAACGATAAATGGATGGTAGTTGAGCTACCTAATGACATGCAAGGATCTTTTAAATCCTATAAAATGGAAAAAAAAATAGAATTCTAAAGAAAAGATGTTGAACCATAGTAAAATGTTATCAATCATTAATAGAGTTATAATAAAGAATAAAAATTATGTTGGAGTGAATAGAGGGATAGTAAATATAGCCTATGACATTACTAGTGTCATGAGGCACCTTATAATATTATTTTGATAATGAATGGATAAACTTGTTACTTTTATTGTCCATATTTTTGTTGTCTCTATTTATCCATGAAATATTTTTAGCATGATTTGAGTGAATGTGGTTATCTATGATATTGTATTTAGTGATGTCATTTTGATTAGATAAGTGTTCAAATAGAATTACATGTTTGTTCTATAGTTTATCATTGTTATATTATGTTAATACAATACCTAATCAATGTTATTTATCATATGTATACCCACACATTGCCATGTATTTTTTAGGATAATATAGGGTACACCATAGTATTTCCATGTGTATAAATATGCATGAAAGACATTATCTGGCTTTGCCATTTCCAACTAACCTTGACCCATATTATTTTCTCCCTTTGTGCCTTAGGTGAGTGTGTGAGCATAAATAACTTGATATAAAAATGTAGATAAATTATAATGGTAATGTGCATGTGGCATAGGACTAGCACGTGTAACTAAATTTAAGCCCAATATTTTGGTTATGTTTCTAGGATTTGTCAAATTTTGTTGATGCAATGGTGAGGGATGATGAAATATATCTAATTATAAAATATTGATTATTTGTTGGATTAGTTGGAAGAATTTTTTTCAATGAACCACCTTGGGTATGGAAATCAATAGCTGAGGGAATGGATAGAAGATAAATTACACAATGTGATTTACAAGGCATTATTTTGTAAGCTATCAATGCATCTACATGCATGGTTTATAGCATATGTGATGCAAAGGAGTAGAAACTATGGAAAATAATAACATTGGATAAAACAACATGTAAAGAAGTTGAAGAAATTAGTTGTATTATGGACTAGATTTATTGATGTTTAGTGGTGTGGGGAATTTAATAGCTACATGATAGAGTTTTTTATATCTATACATTCCTATGCAAAGGAGGTTGAATACTAGGTTTTATGTAAATACATATTTACATATTTAAATTAATTTACATTGGATATCAAGAAGTTCATGATAGATAATGGAATAGAGAACTTATCAATGGTCAACTAAGTTCCTATCTACATGAGTGGTGTGGAAGGTATAAGGTGAATAGAACATGATTTATATAAGGTATCGAGGAAGAAATTTTTCATCTTGGAGTGACCAAATGATCATGATCTCTAAAAGAACAAATATGATAAAATTTGGTGGAAGTTGACGGCCAAAAATGACCATAGGAAAATGGTAGAGTTTGACTCAAGATATGTTGAGAGGACCCATACAAAATAGAAAGGGCATTCAAAAGACTCTTGCATAGAGGATGCAAAATTTATTGACATATAAGTGTACAAAGTGAATTATAAATAACTCTAAAAAGATATGTTAAAGAACCTAAAGAGATAGAATTCATATGAATAAATACTACCAAGGAATTTTCCATTTTCATTCCACCTAAAGCTCATGTTCATGCACTTTCTTCATAATAAGAAGAACTAACAAAGAAATTAGCCATCTCTTAGGCATACGATATTTTATAGCATAGGAAGGAGAAATAAGTGTGTTATATTAGATAGTTCCTTACTAACTAACCAATATAGTGATATCATATACTATAAAAACTTTGGGTCCAATGATGTATGATATGCCACTGGCAAGAGGTGTTCTAGCCCCTTAGATATGTAGTAAAACACAAGGTAGAATGGTAGGAGTTGTATGGATAGTGACAAGATAACAAGGCATTCAAATGATATGAGAAGTTATAGTAAAACCTAATGTGAGAAATGGTGGAACTGAACCACCAATATGAGGAATGGGAGGACCCTTAGAGGATCAAAGATTTATACATGCATTTGGCACACGAATATAATAGGTTCCTCAAGTGCCAATTTCACATATACCTACCTAAATTTATTACAAAATGTCCTTTATTTTTATCAAATACTATGGATTAGATAATGTCATAGATCACATTCACAAATGTGAACTCATTTAGTGCATGAGGGGTGTTATGTTGTTGAAGTATAAGGCAAGCTAGTTTTACACAACTTTATAGGATTGAATCCAAACTTGTTATTGAAATTTTGATTTGAGCCAAGCCATTGTGGATTATGACATTCTACAAGGTACCTTATATAAGGAATTTGACATTATTTAGTTTGAGCAGTAAATCAACATTACACTAAATTATAATAAGCAAGACTTGATTGAAAACATCTATGCATATGGTGTTAAGTTAAAGAATATAGCTTCTAAGATATCCTTTGATATTCACTTGCTATTACATGTGTAATGTTTTTTTAAAGGGTTACTTTCACCCTTTTAGTGTACTCTCTCTAAGTAATTATTCATCAATCCTAGATATACCTTGTAAGAGGACCAAATAATTGAAGTCATTAGAATCACAAATATAGGAAACAACATATTCATGAAGGCATATATTATCTCAATGTAATCATAGCTATAGAAACTCATGACCAATAACACATACAATTCTCTAATTGGGTTGCATTATATTGATTGTAAGTTTAAGGGACATAATAATAATACTTGACCAAGGTATAATGTTAGAGATCTCATTGATTCAAATTATAAAAATACATCAAAATTACACTGAATTAGAATAAACAAGACTTGATTAATAGCATCTATGCATATGGTGTTAATTTCAAGAAAATAGCTTCTAAGATATCCTTTGATATTCACATGGTAAAACATGTGAAATGGTTTTCTAAAGGGTTACTTTCACCCTTTTGGTGTCCTCTACCCAAATAATTATTCATCAATCCTCAATATACCTTGTAAGAGTAACAATGAGTTGAAGTCATTAGAAGTACATATATAGGAAGCAGCCTATTCATGAAGGCATATATTTCCTTAATGGAATCATAGATATAGAAACTCATGACCAATAACACATACAATTCTATAATTAGGTTGCATTATATTGATTTTAAGTTAGAGCGACATAAGAAGAAGAAGAAGAAGAAGAATAATAATAATAATAATACTAATAATAATAATAATAATAATAATAATAATAATAATAATAGTTGACTAAGGTATATTGTGAGATATCTCATTGATTCATGTGATATATGTCATGAAGTCCATAATGTGCTCAGTTTCCATCTCCATCATAATGTAACCTAGTATAATGTCTCTCTCTGCTAAAATATTTGTGATGATTCTACCCATAACACTAAATACTATAGAGTGATTGATGGTATCCATGAGGTAAGATATCTAGGCATGCAATAGGACATTACAAGGCTATATAAAAAATCTTAAGTTGATTACAGGAAATAACATGGTTATAGAGGCTATGGCAGGGGACACAAAGGTGGAAAGTTCCCCTAACACACTTATGATAAGTGCAAGTCATCAGACCATTACCATTGGTACTTCCCCAAGTATCCCACTTGTGGGTATTGTCTAGGTGACCAAAAGGTCTAAAAATGTATATATTTTTATGCTAATCTTATTCATAAGGAAAACTCTAAGAAATATGTTACATTGATTAATATTGAGTGTGACTTTGAATTGTTGGTTATAAGGTCATAAATTAAATTAAATACAAAACCTAAGGTGTTTATAACTATATGCACCTAAAATCACTCACTTCATTATATTCAACTAATATTCTTATTAGTTGACACGAATTCCACTTATCCTATTTTATCCCACTAATTTATCCCAGTCCTATTCCATTAATCTAATATCCCCTTCCATTAATCTACATTCACTATTATTATTCATCCTAACCATTCCATTAATTCTTCCTAATCTCCTATTATCCTAATCTAATTCTAATTAGCCATTATATGGGAATTTAAAATTCCCATGATCTCACCTTCCACCTACTATCTTGCCCCAAAGGTATTCCTACATCCTTAGGAATCCTAATCCTCATTCAACCCTTAATAAACCCCATTACCTACTAACCTACTCCCTAATCTCATTGACCAATTTTAAATTCAAAAATATTCTAAGTACCCACCCACCACTCTATATTAGCCTTACCTAAACCCTATGGGGAGATTTATATAATTGGAGGATTCTATAAATCTCTCCAATTTATCCCTCTTCCTCTAGAATTTTCCTATTTTAGAGATTTCCAAGGAATTAAAAAATCCATTGAAATTCCTCAACCATAGATCTTGATGACTCAAATTTAAATTTTAACCATAGATCTTCCCCCCATTTTCCTATACAACCAACCTCTCCTTCCACTCTCAAACCATGAAGAATAATGATAGGTAAACCATGCAAAAATGACTCTAGAAATCTTATAGCTAATCCATAATCCACCATCAAAGCATCCATCATTTTAAAATCCAAAATCAAGCATCACTTTGTCAATCTAAGTCTAATCACATGCATTTAGATCCTATAATGGAGGAATGAGAAGGTAAGGAGCATGGTAAGAATGTTTTACTAGTTCTAATTTATCTTCTCTATCCTTTCCTAGGTTTTTGATTTTATTGTCATCTTGATAATATAGATTGAACCCAAATTTTAGTACACATTTTGGAAACCAAAATGGGACCTCTTTCTACCATTTAACCATTTTTACTCGTTAGTGTTGTTTTGACTAGCTTACAGGTCTGATTGGGCAAAGATCTCAAAATTTTGAAATTTTTACATATACAGATCTTAGTCATGATATTACATTGTTAGTCATGAGATTACAGTGGCAAGATTATCAAAGCTAGTAGTGATATTGTGACTTAGCTATTAGTGGTTAAGGCTGTAAAAGGGCTTAGCATTTTGACAATCTCACTACTCTCTCAGTAGTGAGGTTTCCCTATGAATCACTTGATTGTTGATCCCATTCGTGATATTACAAACTGCTAATGGTTTCTACATTGCAGTTCTATTTTAGATAATCCATTAACTATCCCAGTAGTGATATTGTCCTTCTACTCATGGGATTGTCGATCCTAGTTATGATATTTTAAACCACTAATGGTTTGTCTTACATGTCACTTTGGATAATCTTGCTACTTACCCAGTCATGAGTTTGCCCTAGTAATCATGGGGTTGTCATTTTTATTAGTGGTATTGTTAAATATACTAGTTGGGTCCATAATATATCATATTTTTTACTAATTCTTTGCACGTGTAGGTTGTTGGTCAATTGTTGTTGATTCTACATGTAGGTCAAAGAGAGAATCCCCTCAAAAATTAACTCCCTAAATCTTTTGACAATCTTAGGACTATCTTAGTAGTGATATTGCCCTAGGAATAGTGGGATCACCATCCTCAGTCACAGTCTAATCTTTTCATTTCAAATTGGTAAAATACTACCCCTTCCATTTTTGAACCATCATTTTAGTATTTCAAGGTTCTTTCAAGAGGGTGCTAAGGGTCTATAAGTAGAAAACTAGAGGTTTTGTCTCTTTATTTAAAATTTTAACATACCTCTATATCAACATTTCATCATCCATATCTAAACACTACTTTTGACAAGAGGTGTTTTGTCCTACAAGGCTCACTAGGTGTCTAAAAGGGGAGAAACTTATCTAAGAGCCCATTATCTAGACTGGTCTAGCATCATTTGATTATACTGCAACTGGAGAAGTCATGGGTTTGCCCTGTAAATAGTGGGATTGTTTTTATAGTGGTGGATTTGTAGTTTAGCCTATTTTAGGATAGTATTAGGCTTCACTATCATATTATATCATCAAATAATTATATTTAAACCAAATACATATAATGATTTAATTTCCTAGACTTCTCTTTACTTAAGACATATATATATATATATATATATATATATATATATATATCTGTGTGTGTGTGTGTGTGTGTGTGTGTAGATATATATGTATATATGTATATATATGTATATATATATATATATATATATATATATATTTATATATGTATATTTGTATATATATGTGTGTGTGTGTGTGTATATATATATATATGTATATATATGTATCTATATATATATATGTATATATATGTATATGTATGTGTGTGTGTGTGTGTGTATATATATATATATATGTGTGTGTGTGTGTGTGTGTGTGTGTGTGTGTGTGTGTGTGTATGTATATATATATATACATATATATACATATATATATATATATAATTTTAGTTTAGAAATGTAATATCACTACTTTTGTTTTTGTTGTCAGTCACATGTTTGTTGATTTGAGTCATAGTTTTATGGTTTATGACAAAAACACTAATATTAATTTGCACCTAGTCACATGATTGTTATTCCCAATCATGAGATGGTCAAACTACCATAGTTTTATGGTTAACTATCATGGTTAGCTAACATCTACGTTCTTGTAACTCTCATAGTCATGGGTTTGTCCTATAAGCCAGGATTTTGCACTGTGTAGTCATAGGTTTGTATTCATTTTTGCCTTTAATTTGGTCCTTTTTGAGATCATTTTTTAAGGCATTTTTTGTGAATTTTGAGTCACTCTACCCCTTGACTCCACTAGGAGTTTCCACCTCCAAACCCCCATGTTATGTCATGCTCACCCCAAAGAAGTTATAGAGCCAAGCCATGATTTTTTAGGGGTGCTTTATTAAGGCATATCTAGCTAACATAGTATTTATTTTAGGGGTCATCTTTGTTAAACATCATCTTGTGGGACATATTTTGGGTCTAATATTTTGTCTTGTAGCTTACCTCTCTTGAGTGCCACTTTTTTACATCATTTTTTGTATTATATTATCATTTTTAATCATCTTATCTTGATTATATTGTCTTATATATATTATTTTCTTATGAAAAATCATTACTTGTGTATACTTATGTGTGTGTTTTAACTTGTAAATAATTATCATATCATGTAAAATCACACATAAGTAATTAGATCGATTAATTAATTATATCACGTGTTTGCCTATTCATTACCACCTCCCCCTAGGATAACACATGACATGGATTTTATCACCATGCACACAACTTAGTCTATAGGGGTTAGTGTTGTGTATTTCATCACCACACACTGACCAAACTTCATGTTCTGGTGGAGTATAAAAATCAAAGACAACTAACATTAGGCTAAGTGGTTGACCCCATATAGGTAATTCATGAAGGGGAAGAGTTAACCCTCTAAATCAGGTATTCGATAATACCTTATATGGACTTGGGCCTCAATTTACCATCATGTATATAAGGGATTCCCCTAGAGAGCCTATTCATCCTACAATATGACCTTTTGGCTGTAATAGGTGTTCCACTACCAGTCAGTAATAGTGCCCAAATGACCATCAAGTGTAAGCAAGGTTGAGAGGGTTTACTCAATTCTATAATGGGTCACTATCCTAAAACCTCACTTGTGTAGTCATTATATAGTGTGGGCATCGATTTATACACCCATCAGTTTACTAATCATAGGTTGTGGTTTGCTTGTTTGGGTGTGTGTTATGTTAGACCCATGTTATTTGTGAGTTGAGTCAACCTTTACCTATCTAATCTTATCTAGGTCCTTTTCACATATCACCTTGTACATTCCATCCTCATCATTTTATCACCTTATATATCTCTATCCCATCCTCCCTTTTTTACATATCCTAATCAACATCTTAGTCATCATCCCATTATACATATCATCTTTGGATAGGTCCTATACCATCATTAAATACATCCCCATCACCTATATCATTATCTTTTACATCCTAATCTCATCATCCCATAGAACATACCTTATTCTATTGTTCATCATTATCCTATTATCCTCTTATACATATCAAGCTATCATCTTGTATACCTTTGACATCATCCATTTATCCTATCCCCTATCATCTTGTCTTCATCCCATATTAGCCTAGTCATCCTCCCTTCATCCCTCAATCATTATATTATGCATCCTTATCATCATACCATTCTACGTATTATCTTTTTATATAATTTTATCATTGTCTGACCCCATCCCCTATCTTAATCTTATCATATCCCACTCATCATTCTCACATATCCTAGTCACACCTTATCACCCATATCTTGTCATAAGTCCATTACATCCATTAATTCTAATCATCATCTTGTCTCATTATCCCATTACCTACATTTTTTCTTACATATCCTTATCCCATCATCTTTTTTTACATATCAATTTGGACCCATATTATATATACTTATCACATCATCATTTTATACATATCTTTGTCTTAATATCCTCCTACTTTAACCATCACCCCATATATCACATACATCCTAATCATCATTTTGAATATCTTTCACCCCCCCCCCCGCCTTTTATATATCTTGATATCTTTTGTACATCCTACTAGTCCTATCCCATCCTAGTCCCACCTATCATTATTCCATCACTTTCCCATCTTAATCATCATCGTGTCCATGTTTATCTCAATATCACTTTATATATATCCTCATTTTATACTTTACCCCATATACCATTTTGTCTTAAACATATTCACCCATGCCCCTATCACCAACATCTTGTACATATTTATCTTGTTATTCTCTTGCTTATATCCTTTCATCTTGTACATCCTCATCATAATCCCCTTACACACACACACACACACACACACACACACACACACACACACACACACACACACACACACACACACACACACACACACACACACATATCATCTTTTTTTACATCCTTTTCTAATCACCATCTTTTCCATTCCCTCCTAATATAACCATATCTACCCATCACCTTATCCACTCACATATCTTAATCACCCTCGTGTATCCTTTTTTCTAATCTCATCTACCATATCTTAGTCTAACCATATCCCCATATCATTGGTCATCCTAATCATCATTATTGTATATCCTAATCTCATCCTCTTATACATAATTTATTGTCTTGTACATTCTATTAGACTCCCATATTAGTCACATTCACTCACCCTCCTAATCACACCTTATCATAAAACCATCTCATCCATAATCAATCACACCTCACTTTGACCTTACCTTATCCATGAATCACACCATATTATTGATCATTACCATATCATTTTATTAACATCACCCCATTACATATTCAATCATAACTCATAACCTATCCTAATCCCTTCTTGACTCACCATCCACATTTAATCCTAACTCCACCTGATTTATAGTCCTAATCATCCCCATATCATCTTATCTCATTATCCTATCATATTGTATATTATTGTTTTCCTTCTTGTACATAACTTGTTCTCTTGTACATCCTTTTAGTCACATATTATCACTAGATCCATACATCATCCCCTAATCACATCCTAATCATACCTCATCATCCACATCTTATCTTAAGTATTTACCTAAACACTTATCTTGACCTTGCCTTCATCACCTCATTTTATCCTAGTTGTATTTTTGGTCATATACAGGTCTAAATCATCCACCTTTCATTACCCCTTTATCATTTCATCATCATACTTATCTTCATTCCATGGTCTTAATCACATACCATCCCACCTTGAGAAAAATTAGTCTGAGGCGTTGAGCTAATTATATCATCTTATCACTATCTTATCTTCCTAAACCACTTGTTCAGATACTCATACTTAGTCAATATCTTATTATCACCTTATCACTTTTTCAATTTAAATCTATTGAACCCATCAATCATCCCCAGTCCAATCATCTTGCCTTATTCATAATTAGCACCCATCATATCATCTACTTGCTAGTTTGGATATAAGCACCCATCATATTACCAATCCTTTTGATAGCTTGACAAATATACATTGTTGATAAGTTGTTATCACCTATTGCACTATTAGTCTAACATTTGATCATAATCCTTAATCCATTAATCTATCTCATCTCCATCATCACCTACCATCCTAGCTCAATCACATTGATCTATTTTTGTTCAATAATATTATCCTATCTACATCATACATCATCTACCAACCATCACCAGAGAATTAGACTCTACCTTCATTGACCAATACATACATGAAAACAAGGATGAGATCTTTTTATGGCTCATTATGATGGGTGTAACACTTTCTAAAGGTGTTGATCCCATGTCCCTAATTGCACCTTTTGTCTAAGCCCCGTCATGTGAGTCATGTACCAATCCTATATTTTCTAGCCATAAACTGCCACCTACCCATTCTCATACTATCAAAGGGAATACAATCTTGGCCACCTTAAATGCTTTAACCCAATCATATATACAACCATCTACGTCACAACATGAAGTGGGTCCTTATACTCTCCTTACCATATCATTGGAGGCCCTTTTCAATGAACTAGTCACTGATAACATGATAGTCTATCTACCTATTCGATATCTTGATCCTATTAATCCAACAACCTCTTAGTATAATGAAAACCAATATTGTCCATAACATCAAACCTGGGGACATACCATTAATCGATGTCAACCTTTCCAAGACTTTGTCCAAGACCCCATTAACCTTGGTGATATAATAATTTATGATGAACCAGATGAGTCTCAATCCTTGGGTGAATAAAAAGAGGAATGCTAAAATCCCCTTTCCAATCATGATCAAAATCTTCCCATTTGAAGCCAAGGTCAATATGTCACACCCATCCTATATGATCCCCCATCCTCAAAAAATCCTCCATCAAATCTAAGTATATTCCTCATTAACCTAATCCCCTCATCTACCTTAAATCCTTCTATGAGACTATCATTGTTGAACCTATCATTTATCCATTATATCCCTCTCACCCATAACCTCAAATACCCCATGTTGGGAGGTCAATTATAGATAATGCATCTATAAATAGTATCATTATATCCTATGTATCGGGGTCAGCTTCAAAGTTAGAATTTGAGGTCTTATATTTCATAAGATCCTGTTCAACACCCATATCTAAATCAGATTCCTCACCAAAAATGTCATCTCTCATTGATTTTGATAACGCCTATCATCTAGAGGATACCGATAATCTAGATAACTCTTATTCGTTACCAAGAATATATTTTGATTCCATTCTAGATGAAAACATCATAAATGATTTATAACAAGCTTTATTTATCAAAGATTGTCAGAGTGAGTTCAATCCTCCTTTGGATGCATCTAATATATCTAGTCCTTGTGATCCTTTTATTGATATTTAGTAGATTTTCTCTAATGTCAAAACTGGGTCTCTTAAAAACCCATATGAAGACTATGTTGCCCCATCACCACTCATTGACCTCATCATGCCATCTTCAACACATCCATCCATCATAGACCTCTTTCTTCCCATTGATGACCATTTAATCACTTCCATCCATAAATATGAATAGGAATATGCATCTTTGGACCCTTCTTCAATAAATATAATGAGTGACACCTATATGAAGGTCCAAGATAATATTCCAAAAAATCATAAATCATAATGAAGTAGTCTTTCATCCTATTAATCGCAGTCAAGGAAAATCAACTCATCAACTTAATCCAAATTCATCTCTCTTGAGTGAAGCCCATGAACTAGCATTAGGGACCCATCAAAGTCAAAATAATCAATCAATGTCCCTTGTTGAAGCCAAAAATTAGGCACCAAGGGCTAGTCAAAATCAAATACAATCAAAGGCTCAAAATTATATGGCCAATTATTTGTCAAAAAATTAGATCAAAGATGATCCACAAATTCAAAGTGTCTTAGATATCCTACATTATTTTATCACTTAGCGCCAATCAAAGGAATAATGTCCAATACCTCTGATGGTGTATATGAATGCTAGTCTTAACCCTCCATCACCCATCACCCTGTCCTCTCATGATCCTATCATTCATTATCTTCCATCACCCATAACACTATCCTATCTCTATCCCACTCTTTCATCATCCATCATACCATCCTATTATGAACCCATAATACAATATAGTTATATCATCCATTTAAGTCCCATACATCCCCATTAAGATATAATCACATCCATACCTCTTATCACCCTCTTAGGCAACATTATCTCTCCTAGGGCTAATAAAGATACTTGATCTAGATATCTGGAAGAGTAATAATCAATAATCATTGAAGGTCACATGGACCCCAATACATCCAATAATAATGACAACATGATCCTACCATCACACATCCCCAGAACTAATGTTGGCTAAATAATCCATTCAATATCCATACCTTGCATCTCATCCATCATCCAATAAATCAAGATACCCAATAAAGATTCTAAAAGGTCTAAAATTCAACAAAAAACATTCATCCAATGGTGAAAACTAGTCTTCTAGCACCTTGGGCAACTACCATGATGAAAATTGGTTTCTAGTGTCATCGTAAAATAATATGTTATCTTCATTATTCCTCAACACTTGGGGGAAAATCAATCCATTACATATCCTCATCCATTTATCCCACTTATCACATCCCTTTTCCACCTTGTCTATATCACCCATCATCTTATCCCTTGATCCATTACTCCTATCCATCATCTACCATCATATCATGCATTATATCTCTTCTTCCTTCTTAGTAAGGAAGTGGAATATGTCTTAATAATTATCCTCAAACCATCTTGGCATATCTTCCAATAGACACTTAGGAAAATAACCATCTAGTTCTTTCACTATAATATCATTGGATATCCTTAGTCCATTCATCCTTGGTCCTCATCATTGCCATCCTTTGTCATCCTACCCATAATCCCTCCATCTTTCTCTTGGTTTCTAGGCTTGGTATTCTCTTTCCTAGTAATCACATTTGTATATTGTACATACATATTCCAAAAAATCCCTAAAAAAATTTTAAAATGTCAAAAAACCCAAAAAATCATAAAATTATAAAAAACCAAAATAGTAAATCATGTCTTATCTTATGCCTAATCCCCTACTCACATCAATCCCCATCCATCTCATATTACCCCATCTTTGGATACAATGTCTAATCTTGGCACCAAATCAGAGTGGATGCCCATCCCTTCATGTCTTCCATCTCATCCTATTGGCCAAGTCTTATCAACATACATCACTTTGTCAAAGACTTTAATATAGAACCCATCACTTACCTATCAATTCCTTTTTATACCTAGCACCCATCAAATTACCTCTTTTCTAGTGTGGAAGGTACTTGATCCCATCACTATCCTTATGATTACCTCTTCATGTCTAGCACCCATCCAATCATTTTTGCTAGTATGAAAGGTATTTTATCCCATCATCATATCCTAATCTACTTGCTATATTGGATCCTTATAGGGCCCTTTTTTTTGGTATTCCTTGGTCATCACTTATCTAATCACCATCTTTTTCCACTTTTCAATCTGATTTCAAGACTTTATCACATCATCCATCCTTAATCCTTAACTAGGGACAACACCTTGGATTCATCCTAATCATAATCATCCTATCCAATCCAAGTCTAACATCCATACCCATGAAATCATGATTATCCTAATCTAACCCATCACCCAAACACTCATCCTATCATTAGGCAAGACATTATAACATTGCATGTAGATACTTGTGTGTGTGTTACTTATTTGTTATATTTATCTTATTTGCATGTCATCTACATATCTTTTTTGTCTCATGTTTTTCATATCTATTTTTATCTATTGGTAAATGATTGAGGATGCTATGAGGACACCAAAAGTGCCCTTGAGGATGCAGAGTTTGACACTTGCCCATGCACTTTGGTATAAATGTCCCCTTGGTCATCCTTATATCATGGGGCATATTTTTAAGTGTTATATTTATTAGATTACTTAGACTTTAATGATAATTATGGAATTTTGATGGCTTTATCACTCACACCCTCATCATTACTCTAATCATCTCATCATCCTTATCTCCATTACTAATCTAATCCTCTCAATCCATCTAACTAACATTCAATCTTTCATCTTCATCTCATCATCTACATAATATCCTTCAATCAATAACAAGCCTAATCATCCTTATCATCATCATCATTTCCTAGTAAAAACTACATTGGACTAAGGTATTTTTAGACTATATAGATAGTACTTGGCCATATTTCAATGTCCAAAGATAGTTCAACAACTATCTCTATCATCTATCCTCAACACCTAATCTTCTAGTCACCTGATCATATTGATTATTCTCTATCATCATCTACATCATCTTGATCAATTTATATTTGAGCGAAACCCATCCTTAATCTAATAAAATTATCAGTCTTATCCTAGCCACTAGCTCTCCTTTGCATGCATCCTTGCTTAGGATACATCTAAAGCTTGCGGCCTTTTAATCCTGTCATCTTGTTGAGGTTGATTCCCCCTTGGGATGTGTTGACAACCATGACACCTATCATAATTATTCTTTATGAATATGTCCTTTCCAAGGACATTGTTATCAAATTATAGCTCATTGCTTGAATCAAATCACTTATCTTATTCACCTTTTATCCCACATCTGGCATCCCATCCCCTTGTATCTCCATCTCACCCCACCCATCATTCTTATTTTTAGTGGCCATTAGACTCATTCCTCCATACATATCCCTTCGAGGGGGCATCATATCCTCTAACATCATCCTACTAACATTCATCCATGTCATGGTCTTTCTTTGAAATACCATTACTCCTTCTACTTCATCCACTCACAATGACCTTTCAAAGAGGGTCAAAATGTATGTACCTAAAATCACTTGCTTCATTACAGTTGAATAATTTTACTATTAGTCGATAGTAATTCTACTCATCATATTTTATCCCACTAATTTATCCCATTCATGTTCCATTAATCTAATATCTTATTCTATTAATCTACATTCAATAATCTTATTCATCAGAACTATTCCAATAATTCTTACTAATCTCTTATTATCCTAATCTAATTATAATTATCCATTATATGGGAATTTAAAATTCTCGTGATCTCAACTACCACCTACTAGCCTACCCCCTAGGTATTCCTATATCCCTAGGACTCCTAATCCTCATTCAATCCTTAATAAACCCCATTACCTACTAACCTACTCCCTAATCCCACTGACTAATTTTTAATTTAAAGATATTCCAACTACCCACCCACCACCCTATACTAGCCTTTCCTAAACCCATAAACCCTATGGAGAGATTTCTAGAATTGGGGGATTCTAGAAATCTCTCCCATTTAGCCCTCTTCCTCTAGAATTTTCCTATTCTAGAGATTTCCTTGGAATTAAAAATTCCATAGAAATTATTCAACCATAGATCTTTATGACCTAAATTTAAATTTTAACCATAGATCTTCCCCCCATTTGCCTATACAACCAACCTCTCCCTCCACTCTCAAACCATGAAGAAGAATGATATGGAAACCATGCCAAAATGACTCTATAAATCTTATATCCAATCTATAATCCACCATCAAAGCATCCATTATCCAAAAATCCAACATCAAGCATGACTTTGTCAATATGAGTCTAATCACATGCAATTGGATCCTATAATGGAGGCATGAGAAGGTAAGGACTATGGTAATAATTCTTTACTAGTTCTGATTTATCTTCTCTATCCTTTATTATTGGTGTTTATCAAGGTTTTGAATTTTATTGTCATCTTGATAATATAGCTTGAATCCAAATTTTGGTACACAATAACAACTCATAGTGGAATGAATACACAACTAGTAGCTACTCACATTAATAAATCCAAAGTAGGATATGAGCTAGAGAGATATGAAGATAAGGTGGAATACCTTAAACCCTTCATAACATCCTATCCAAAAGGCTCATGTTAGAAGAACATATGACACAAAGCCATGGATGTTATCTAGAAATTATAGGATTAAATTTAGTATGTGTGACAACTTGACAAAAATATAAGGAATGAGATCCAACCCAAAGTAAAGGTTGATATGTAAGATAATAATCTTGTCAACGTATATGCATATTAAAATCTAAGGGAATGATTCCTATGATATATAATATTTTGGCTGATTAAAAGTTAAAATATCACACTTGTGTCAAATCTAATGTGAAGGAATGAGGTAAGGTTATCCCAAAATGTAGGAGACATCTAGTAATTTCTCCTATATGGGGACATTAATAGATGGTCAATATGAGACATTATAATACACACATAGATTAAAGTTAATATCTTCATTGGAGATATTTTGTGTAAGATGGGAAACCCTATAATTTAACTCTCACCACATGTTTTATTTATTAAAAAAAACTTGATGTCAGCCCATGGGAATTATATATAATTTTGGTATTTGGATAATGGGTAAAACTTTTCAAGGAAAATTTTTGGTGATCAATCTCAGCAAGGTAGACAACTACCAAACTTTACTTGTTAGACCTTGGTGCTATCTGAACAAGTTAGACATGCACTTCAATATGTGTTACATGATATTTTATAATGGGAAACAATGTGAAGTTATTCTCCTTTTAAGTAATCAAGGGCGCCACTATGTTTAGAGTGTTGATTTGGAAGATGAAATCAATAACATCACAACAAAATAATTGAATAATTTACAAACCAATAGAATGTAATTCTGAGTTTGGAAGAGTTACAATCTAATTTTAACATCACAAGCATTACCTATCACTGATGGGTGTGATAATCCTACAATGTGAAGGAATAATGTATGTTGTGGTGTACTCAAGGCCTTATAAGAAGAGAATTTTACATAGGCATCATGCCTTGATTGGTTTCAAGAATGATATGGATATTTTTCACTACATATAGGGTGAAGATATTATTCCACATTATCAAAGTAAATCTTTATATATGTCCTTGATACGATGGATCCATAGGTGTTACCCCATTTTTACATGACCTTGAATCATGTGTCCCAAAGGAGGATGATTATTTGAGTGCCTTAATATAGACCTTGAAGAGAATTATTGTGCACTAGTGAGATACTCATAATCCATCTCTTCTCACCTTGACCAAAATAAGGGATGTCATATTCTTTAGGTTTCAATGTATCAATTACTATAAAGGGTTCCACATATAAAATGGTGTATCTGATCCATAGATACATATTCATGAGTGTGAGGATAAATGGACAAGTGACACACGTTATTACCAAGTATAAATATGGGTTCATACTTTCTAATAAGCTATGAATACTTGGGATTGCATGAGGGATGTTTTTAATGAGACATGTTGAGAGACTTACAATTGGATGGTCCTAAAGTATAAATTGATCCATATATTTTATTTGTCCTTATCTAAGTTAGGAGTAGTTGAACCCCTACTATACATATGATTCTATAATTTAAGAACAAATAAAATAGGTGTGTAGTGAGAAGGTACTTATGATTCCCAAATTATATGAGGACTCAAGGGTAAACAATGATTCTAGTGATGATGATTAGGTAGTATGGATAACATGAAACTGATAGTATATGGCTGAGAAGTAGAAGAATGTTCAAAAGATAGTGGAAGAACCCAAAGAAAAAACCCCTAGTCATTTAAAATTTGAGACTACTCGAGGAGAGTGGGAAGTAATGGTGTGAAAACTAATGAGCATAAGTGTTAATGAGATCCCTTGAAAATAAATAAAGTATATATCATCTCAGAATAAGAACCAAGATAGCTAATATTTTTAACTATTGGTCTAATGTAAAATTAGTATGCATCATCAAAATACTTTAGGAATTATAATACCTCTCCCTAATAAACTATACATAAATTAAGGGCATACATTCTTATTTGGGAAAAATTAAGATCACATTGGTCAATGGTGTGAGACCTATGAATATGTGGCCATACTAAACGAACCTAATTTTATGCCGAGGTTAAAGACAAGATCAACATCATGTTGGTTTCCAGTGTGATATCATTGATTGAATAATATAAATGGTTGGGCCCCATGGTTATTAAGATCAATAAATATGAGAACATCCACATATATGTTGAATATCAGTTATTTAATGTTGCATGCATAACATACCTCTTTTCTAGCCCTTTCACTATGAAAATTATTGATGAAATAATAATCTACAAGATCTACACCTTCATTGATGGGTTCTCATGATATCAGATGTGCATATTGAATAGGAGGATAAAACCAAGACCACATTCACTACCAAATGGGGTTAATTTTCTAACAATTTCATGTCATTTATTTTTAATAATGTCCTTGTCATCTTCTCATGCATCATCATATAACCCTTAAATTAATTTATCCACCATTCCCTCCAAGTATATCTAGATGACAGGATAGTCAATGAGTTGGTTAAATACCATCATCATAATTTATGCCTCATGTTCAAGTCTTATCACCATCTTAAAATATCTCTCAACTGTTTTTAAAAAAAAATGTGTAACACTTTAGCATACTACTTGGCCATGTGATTTGTAAGGATTCCCTCCCTGTTGACCCTACTAAGTTGGCCATCATTATTTTTCTATAGGTTCCCACCACTCATTAAGAAGTGTGTAAATTCTTAGGGAATATAGGCTACTATAAAAAGTTCATTCATCACTATGCAAAGATCGATGCACCATTGAAAGAACTTATGTGCAAAAAACATCCATTAATATGGGATGAGGTGTAAGAGAAGGCATTCAACACATTAAATAGGAGATAAGTGTGTCGATCCTCCAATTTATTAATTTGAAAATCTCTTTTCATGTACATATTCATACATTAGGGATAGTGTTAGGTTTCATCCTATCCTAGTTAGATGATGACAAGATAGACCACCCCATTTATTTTACGAACCCAAAGCTTACAACTACTAAGTAGAATTACACAACCATGACAAGGCAATTAGAATGTTATACATGGTATATACATTATGTCAATACCTATTTTCCATGCCATTTTATTCTTAATTAACCATGAAGCCCTAAATCACTTTGAAAACAAGACAATACTCCATGGAAGGATTTATTGATGGAATTTTTATTTCAATAATTCCAATTTTTTTTGGTTTTAAAGCTTTAAAATCAAAATTTGGGTCTTAACCACCTATCATGCATTAATATATATGGGGATACATAAAACATTGAAGATGGCTTAACAGATGCTTAATTGTATGTAGTCCAACACATGTTATAGGATATTTACAATATTTTTTCTTTCTTCACATTTAGTATTTATCCTAGTAACCTTTTTACCAAGGAAAATAAATGATTGGTTATCCAAGCCACAACATATCAACTTGATATTTGTAAAATTTACAAGCTCTGATAGGATGAAGTCCCATTATAATTTATTTTAGAAAATAAGTGCCTGAGAGTGATAAAAGAAGGATATGAGGGCATTTTTGGTGGAAACATTGCTAGATAAGCCACTACATGCAATATCCTAAATTTCAGTTTATGGTTGCCAAAATGTTTCCATGATGCTAAATGATGCACATATAAGTGTGATGTTTGTAAATGACATGGGAAATCCAAAAATTAGGATGAGATTCCTTTGATTCCCATTTTAGCCCAAAAACCTTTTTAAAATTAGGATTTTGATTATGTGGGTCTAATTTCTTGATTTTCACTTAGTCCTAGTGTGCACTATATTTTCACAACCACTGAATCTCTCATCTTTGGGTTGATGTCACACCAAAAAAAAAAATTAGTAAAAAAACATTTAATTTATAATGGGATAGTATCATCAATTGTCATGATTACCTATGATCTTGATTATTGATTGATTAACCCATTTCATCAATGAGATTATGTGCATACTATTATTTAACTGCATGATTTCACATCACAAGACTACTTTGTATCTCTTGTAGGTAAATGAGAACGTAGAAGCTTTCATCAAACTTGGAAATTCTAACCAATATTTGTGATTTTGGGTATAAGAATAGGGATGACCATATGTTATCAGTATTATGGGCCTATGGGATCAGTTACAAGCACCTCAATAAGTCACTCCTTTGTAGCTTATATTTTTATTTCCATCTTTGTGTGGGGAGTGCATCATCAAAATAGAAGACAAGGAATCACTCAATTCACACCTAGAGGAACTCATGTAATTGGATGAAAGTCACACTATTTATTAATGGATCTAAACCATGGATAAGGCCTAATAAAAATCCTAGCATGATCGACACATAACAAGAAAGATATTGATTGATGGAGACCCTTTTCAAATATATGACTCCATTAATTAAAGAATATAGGGAAGCTTAAAATCCATTTTTTATGGATCTATATTATCTTGTATATTTTGAATACTAACATGTACAATCTATGATGATGTAGAATTTTTTTGTGGTAGTTTGGTCAAACTATACCATGCTTAGAAATATTGATCTGTGTTGTAATAAGGATTATGCCACTCGATATTTATATATTTTTTTTGGTATGTTAGTATAGTTTAGGTTTTTTTTTAATACATAATATACATGTTTCATTCTTTTTAATAAAAATCCTAACCTCATCTGACTTATTATTTTCTTGGCAAGTGTTACTACACTATTTTTTAAATAACCTATCTTAATGAATGTCGACTTATTATAATAGGTAGCTTAAATAATGTGAAATATGCCAAGGAATAAATGAATTTATACCTTGGTAAACATTAATACAAAATTATATTTATATTTTTGAATATTAAAAAGTTGGAGACAATAAAAAGGTACTTATTTCACTGAAGGACTAGGAACAAGATTTAGTGTGGGGTGAAGGGTATACCAAGTTGATAAATGATTGGACATGCATGAGGTAGGTCAACCAATTATATAGATACATGGATAATTATGAGGTGAATAATTTCAATATAAAGGGATCACAATGCCAAGGAATGTAAGTGTCCTAATGCATGAAAAACATTTGTAGGGAAAAGAAACACACTTGAATGGGATTGTATTGATAAAGAAAGTCAAAAAAAGTTACGCAAATTTTTCACCAAAAATAAATTTGCACAAGATCCTATAGCATAGGAAGGAACAAGGAATAGTTTAAATTAAAATAATAACCATGAAATGAGTCAAAATATAATAAATAAGGGGTGGACTAGGAAGAGATCATAAATGCATAAGATGTTGAGGTTGCTTAGAGGCTAGAGTCGATACTAGATTAAAAAGCTTAGTGGAAATGGAATTAATTTTGGGTGGATAGAGCATGTTTGAATCTAAAATGGAAAATACCAACACACCTAATGATCATGAGACATAATAATTTTAAGAGGAATATATCATTCATGATAGTGTTAAGGTTGAGTAAGCGGCACTGAATGCCCGAAATGTCTTAAATAAATAACGATGAGGCAATCTAAGAAAAGAGGGTAAGGAAATTAGTAGCCCAAGGATTAAGGTGATCAATATTGAAACATAGATAGAGGTGATGCCAGATGAGGGAAATAAAATATCATTGAGGAAGAGATTTGGAAACCCCTTTAAGGGAACAAGATACTAAAATTTTAAGAAGACATCAAAGGGATGAGTGTTAAAGAAAGATTATAGAGATAAATCATAAATGAAGACCTTGTACCCTTCAATTTTTAGGGTTTAATTATTTGTATATCCAATATCACCAAATAATCTAAGGTTTTAATTACATGATATAAAATGTTTGAGGATATATTGAGAAATGAAGTACCAAGATTTATTATTAATACCCAGACCATTGATGGTTTGTCAGAGGGCATCTAACCAGGTTAATATGGGTTTATGTTGACCCCTAATTTGGTATCCCTTTCCATTTTGAAATTTGATGTTAATTTTAGTACCTAAAGATCATAGAGCATGTTTCAAACTAGTATAACCATCCCATGTGTGTGCACTCAATGAATGTACCTAGCAAGCATGTATTGCACTAGCGGACCATTCTATATACACATGTCGATAAGATTAGTTTATATACATGCATGATAGTGTAGCTTGAAAATGGTATAAGTAACCATATTTCGATGTTAGACCTTTCCACGTCAGTGTAAATCATGGATATAAGTGGTGCAAGCTATTACTTTTAACTTCTAACAGGTAGTTAATAAGTGAAGACAAGTGGAATAATAGCTAACCTTGAGTCGAACATCACACTAAATTCCAAGGTATTGTATTTGATCTACCTGATGACACAGGGATATTTGTAAGTGAATAAAATTTGTAAAATGTTATACTAAAATAGATCTAATGAAAAAAAAGTAAAATACTATTAAATCATTGATAGAGTTATTGAAAAGAATATAAATGTTGTTGAAGTGGAGAGAGGGATAGTAAAGATAGTATGTGACATTACTAGTGCCATGTTGCACCTTGTAATATTTTTTTCTTAGTAATAGACAAGGTTATTATTGTTATTGTCATTAGTTTGATAATATATATGTATCCATGAAATATTTCTTAATATGCTTTGAGTGAATGTGGTTATCTATGGTATTATATTTGTTGATGCCATTCTTTTTATTCAATAATTCTTGGGTAGAATTACGTGGTTGTAATATAGTTTATCACTATTTCATTATGTTGATATAATATCACTTATATGTTATTGTTAATTTGTATGCCCACATGTTTTCATGTACTAATATGACAGTATAAGGTATGCCTTAGTATTAATATACATGTAAATATGCATACAAGACATTTATTGGATTTGCCTTTAAAAACTAACCCTAACCCATCCCAATTTATCTCTCTATACCTTCGTTGAGCATGTGATCATAAACTACATGATATGCTACCATGGTTATATAGTGTTATGGAATGAAATTGTGGTGCAAGACTAGAATATGTGACCAAAGTCAATCCCAACATAACTCAATCTCATATGCATAAGTCAAAAAATTTCACAACACATTACATGGTCATATTGTTATCGACTTTAATTTTTCATACATTCATTTCATAAATATTTATTTATTTAGGTGTTCTAATACTAAGTCTCACATTTGGTACTCTACTTCTCCTCTCTTCAAATATGTACAATTCTTATACTTTATAGTGTTGATTTATAATTATTGACACACTTGTAGATGTAAGTTGCATATATATTCAACAAAATCTTTAACTTCAACAATCTTCCATCTCTCATATTTGATGTCACACTGTTTCTATTCAAATTTTGTTTTCAATTTCAAAGGAAGAATTAAGAGAAACTTAAGAAGGAATGGTCAAGGCTTGATGTGTACCTGGATATAGTCTGAGCATCATAATCCAGACGATGTGAGTACTCCTCTTTGGCTGTGGAGGAATGACACCTGCAAAGAAAAGAAGCTTGGACAAAAGAAGGCATTTAAATGGACAGATGGTGGGTTGTCAAGCAAAAGCTTGATCCCAGAAGTATGAAAACTTCCTTAAGGGATATAAACCCACTAATCAATAGAAAGAAATGTCTGATAAATAGCTGAATAATGAAGAACTGAAAGTGATAAAAGATGGAAATGCAAAGGAGAAGCAAAGACTTACTTGAAAGAAGCTGTCGAATTGATCACAGTCACCGGCGTCGGTAATCCTACCGGCATCGGTTGGTAAAGATGCCGACGTCGGTTAATCTGCCGATGTTAGTTTGGGTAGCGACCGGCGTCGGTCGAGGTAATTAGCTTGGATGGGCTCTGGACAGGTCTGTGGTCTGTGGACAGAGTTTGGTTAGGGTTTTGGTCTGTGGACAAGGCCAAAGAAGGGTCTAGGTTTGTTAACAGTCTTGAGACAAAGTTTTGGGCTTGGTTGAATGCTCTGGGGTCTGAGAGTCTAGTTGAATGGGTAGAGTGTATGGTCCGATAGAGGACGGAGGAAACAGGGAGGTGGATAAGTCGAGATTCGAGTCTGGCTTGGTTAACAGTCTAGTCTAGGGAGATATTGTTTGAAAGCAATAACTAAAAAGAGAATAAAAACATAGACAGTATACTTACCTGTGCCTTATGGAAGGTGTGCTACTGATGATTCTCGTACCTTCTGTTGATGTAGCCTGTGTGGAGAACCTGTTGCTGATGGAGAACCTGAAGCTGTTACTGCACCTGAGGGAGAGATTTTGCAGATTGATGGATGGTCAAAGATTAAAGGATTTGAAGGATTTGTCAGTTGCTTTTAGAGATTAGCTGATTTCTGATTGGGATCTCTAAAGAGTCAGAAGAATTGATTAAGTATAACTGACGTCGATGATTCTGCCAGCGTCGGCCGACACTTAACCGATGTTAGCGGGGTTAAAACGGGAAAAAAGAACCACTAAGCCCATTTTTCATTCACCAAGTGCACTATTCATTGGAGAATGTCAAGGATTGTGCTAAATACGCACGAGAGTTTGTTAGGTGGTTAGAGAGAGTAGGAATTGGTCTTGGGTGAGTCATAGGATGGGAATTAGTCCAAGGTGAGGTGTCCTAGGTGAGGTGTCATGTGTGAGGTGTCAAAGGAGGGGGGTTAATTCAAAATAAGTTAATTATTTTAAATTAGTAATTGTTAGGAATGGGTTAAGAATGGACTAAGGGGGAAAGTGACCAAGGGTTAGACACTATTTAGGTGTCTACATTTGCCCCTTTTTGTCTTGTTGGTTGTTCTAAATGAACTGCAAGACAAAAATAGGAGTCAATTGCCCTAGGTATGGGATAAAGTTGATTTCGTCGAGTGAGGTGCAAGAAAAAAAATAGGCGAGGGTTAGTTGTCTCGATTATGGATGAGGTATCCCCCCTCAAAGCAAGAGTCGAGAGAAGGGAACCTAGAATCAGGTGCTGATTTGACAGAGAGTGGATGAAAAAGGGGGAAGATAGAGTGAGAACGCTGCAAAAGTTGTGATTGCATGTACACCACTTCATGAGAATGGTCAGGTCAAATTGTCACAGGTCAAGGGTCAAGGAGTGCCAAAATTGAAATAACTGGTCCCCAGCATTTAGTCATCTGCTAATTGGGTTATTCAATCAAAGCTGAAGCTCCAATGGTCATCATTTTCCAAGTATCCCAAGCTTAGGAAGTGCTCTCGAAAACATAAAAAATTCACAAGTAGTGTGGATCAACTGGCTTGCAATCCTATACTCATGAAAGTCAAAAGCGTGTGCACAATTTTACTAACCAATCATGAGGTAGCATACATGTAAAAACAACCAAGGCAAAATTGCTTTGGAAGGAGTCATGGTTTTAGGAGATGGGCATGATCTCCAATGTCTGGTGGTCGATGTATGGATGCAAAAGTGATCTAAATGTGCCCCAAGGGGTCAAAATGACATGGTCTGGAGGACTGACTGATTGGGGGCATGATTTGGGTCATTTTGAAGAGGGATGAAGTTTTAAGTCTGTCGATGTCAGTTATAGAACTGATGTCGGTGGACAAAAGAGGCTGACGTCAGTAGAAATCGGCTGACATCGGTGGCCTAAGGCACGGTTATGCCGACGTCGATGGTCTGCCAAATCTGACAAAACTAGATTGGCAGCCCACCAAAAGTCATTTGATATTTGTCCAAGTGAAAAAGTGAGCTCTAGAGTTTAGTGTTTGAAAGTGACTCAAGTTGATCGAGGAGAGGTGTGAGGTGTCAGATAGGCATTGGTGAAGAGAAGGAGTCGATTGGATGCTACAGGGACGCGTGTGGGTCAGGAGAAGTGTGAGAGTCAGAGAAACACAACGGAAATGGTAGAGGGGAGTAGAGGACTCACGGGAGGTCCACCACCAGTGGCACCCATCGTGCCACCATGCCGGTGATGCTAGGATGAGGTAGGAAGGTCTCTGAACGATATTTGAACTGAATTTGTTTTGATTTTAGTTTTTTGAATTTTTGTTGTTTGAGGTAGAAATCAAGGGGGAGGGTAGGTAGAAAGGTGGGTGGGTTGTCTAAGATAGCTTAGGAGTCATTTTGAGAGGGTTTTGGGGGTGTAGGAGGGTAAAATGGGGAAGCCCTAATTTTTAGGGCTCGCCCCATTCAGCCCTAGGGCCGAACCAGTCGCTGACGTCGATGGGTTCACCGACATCGACTGACCAGCTACCGGCATCGGTCGTTAACCTGCCGACGTCGATCAGTAGGTGATCGACATCGGTCAAGTGAGTGCCGTCACTGGCATGATAAATGATGTCAGTGGCTGCTTGGTCAAAAAGGTTGGGAAAAAAAAGGTCAAGTCGAAAGGTCAAAGCTACGCCAAAGGCTTCCTGGGTGTCGAGTTAGGTATAGATGGTCAAAATGGTTGGTAAAATAGGAAGAGTAGGAACAATTTTAACATGAGATTGACTGTGGATGGATGGATGCAGGCGAGGTAGACTCTGATGCTACGGGATCACCTCCTAACCTTGCTGATGCAAATGCATGGAGGCGTATCAGTTGAGGAGTGGGCACAGATGAGCGCAGTCAGGCTAGGTAGGTTGAGACGCTACTACAAAGTGGTGAGGGATGTGAGCCTGATGGTAGCATTGATCGAGTGGTAGGACCATGCCACCAACACCTTCCACCCACCTACAGGTGAGATGATGGTCACGATCGAGGATGTGTACTAGATTTTATGGCTATCGATACAAGGAGCTGATATCTATGTGTGCTTGAGAGAGGTGCATGACATCCACATGGTCACATTGTTTGGGGAGCATGTCACGGAGATGAGCTATCATTCAGCCAATTTTGTATATGAGCTTTTATACGCGGCAAATGAGGATGCACATCAGCTGGTGATTCTGATGATAATTGGCATCACAGTGTATGCATTATCAGATGTGTAGGGAGGCAAGTTCCTAATGGCTATGACCAAGGTTTTGATGGACATGCTAGAGTAGCAGACAGCATTTTCCTAGGTGCCTATCTTTTTGGCCCAGGTATATAGAGAGCTATGGGGCATTAGTCAGCAGTGACGGTATAGCCTGTGTGTAGGCCACCTACTGCATTATTGGGCATATGAGCACATAGTGGTTACTTGACCTCTCAGCCTCCCAGTGGTGATCCAGGCTGGCTTTAGGGTCAGGTTCAGGCGATGGCACAAGGTGATGGTGCAGACGCAGGTGGACAGAGTGGTCAGGGATATTGATCACTATCGAGGCATACTGGAGGCCCTAATTCTAGCAGACATTATCTGGAGACCATATTTGGTCTATCTAGCATTCAGAGACCAGGGTGAGCAGATGGTCGGGACGCAGAGCAAGTGATGGGTTAGAGGCAGGCAAGCTGGTGAGCTCGAGAGGATTCTAGCTGAGAGAGTGTGGTGCCAGTATGGGCTGCTACAGGATGTACCTCTCACTTTTTCACAGTACAGGCGAGATGACATAGAGGCACTGCTCCCACTGCCAGAGGAGACAGAGGAGCCCAATTTTGAGGAGTTATCAGTAGGACCTAGGATAGCTGACCCAGGGTATACAGAGGCCTACACGGCATGGTGGGCAAGGCAGTATACAGGTATATAGGTGGGTCCTCAGTTAGATCTACAGGCTATCATGAGGGAGCGAGATACAGCCTGTGAGGAGAGGGAGACCGTGAGGTAGGAGAGAGACGCAGCTTAGGCCCAGGTCTCAGTTTTGCAAGGACAGCTAGCAAGGGTTACAGGGCAACTGGTAGAGATGATAGGTCAGGTGGTAGTGCTAACAAGGCAGGTCACTCTATTACAGGGACAGCTGGCTGCAGCTCAGGCATAGGCAGTGGCAAGTGGGTCCACCGTAGAGTGTATCTATGGTTAGATACAATGATGCACTGGATGAGATCACGTATTATGAGAGGGCTATCAAGGGGTTCCCTCAGATACAGTGATACTCAGAGATGTGAGCAGAGCAGAGCCGATAGAGATCTATGTCTCGAGCGATGGCTTCAAGGTCGCGCAGATGACGTAGATCAGAGGGGGCAGAGGATACAGCCTCTTCTCGGCCACCGCCACCACCACCATAGCCACAGCCTTGAGGGCAGCCCTAGAGATTCATTTTTTTGATGTATATACCAGCCTGTGAGCTGAAGATGAGAGATGTATGATGAGAGAGAGAGATAGACACAGATTGTGTCTTATTGTATAAAACTATTTGTGATATATATATATATATATATATGATGAGCATTTTTGATTTAGTGACATGTGTAATAAAAAATGTATGGATGTGTTTTGATGTTTATGACATTTTGATGTGATGCATGTGTTGATATTTATGTGTTATGTGTATGATGTTGTGATGAAAATGAATGTGATGATGACAATGTTTATGAAATGGTTATATAATGATGTTGATTGATTGTGGATGATAGATTATATGATGATGACTTTAGATTAGATGATGATAGATGTGATATTTAATGTTTACCTTGTGGATTATATGATGTGAATGTTTAATGAGTTATGATGGATTAAATTTATGACTAATGACTTATGTTGTTATAATGAAAATAAGAGTATACTAATGATTATGTGAATATGTGATTGACTGTGCTGTGATTGACAGGTGACGAGAGAAGGAGATGGAAGAAAGTGATGAAGAAAATGGCCGAGCTAACCCTAGAAGACCCCATGTCAACTGAGTGCTACCTACATAGCCCATGTCATTAGGGCCTCAGGCCAATGTAGTTCTCCCAAGAAGGGAGGAAAAAGATTGAAGTGGTTGATTTTGGTCATGATAAAGATATAGCATTTCCCATATGTCTGAGGGTACGTGCTTGAAATGATAAGGAGAAGATGATGTTACAATTTTTTTCCAAATGGTGTAAGTTGTAATATTGGTCGGGGTTTTTCATTCCTAGCCATGATCCATATTCGTGATGGATGTATGCTAAAAATGAATTGAGGTCTATTTATGCTTCAGCAAGTATTGGTTTATGCTTAACATAAATTGTGTGGTTTGAAAAGAGTTGGATTAAGTCATTTTGACAAATGATGTGGGTGAATATGACCAAAGTATAGGCAGAAAGTAAAAGGCATAAGTGCCCTTTTATTGACAAGGACCAAAAAGACAACATAGACAGGGGTGGTTAGAACCAAGAGCCTCATTTATACGTTGCATTATTGACCATAGTTATGTTAGAGCGATAATTGAATCACTTTTGACATTAAAGTGAGCTCGAAGTCCCTTGAGCAGGTGATATGATAGGAGGAAAAGGGTAACCCATTTTTTAGAGTATGGATAGCTTTGCCCCTTTTTATAGGAGACCCTAAGATAACTACAAGTCAAGACCATGACCCGTTTTTTTTTTTTATTTTTTTTTTATTTTTTAGAGAGCAGACTGATCAATACGGGAAGTCCACATAAAGATGTCATTTGTTTGGTGGTCATTTGTGAAGCTGATCGATGCGGGAAGCTTCTAAAAAAGTGTTGTTTGTAGCAAGATTTAGTCATAGCCATCCTTCGAGGGAGTGGTCTATATTTTGCTTTATGGATTTTGAATAGCTGTCCTTCGAGGGAGCAGTCTATTAGTTACAACAATGATAGTGCAGCTGTCCTTCAAGGGAGTAGTTTGCTTTTTGATTAGATTTTGTGACCTTGGATATTTTGACACCTTGATTTAATTTTGACAGAATATTGAGTCATGGACAAGACTTATAGAAGATTAAGGTCTCCCTTTTTATTAGGATGAAGCATCCGTACATCATAAAAGGGTTGTAGAGGATTTTGTTAAGGGAAAAAAGGTGAAATAGATTAAGGATTAAAAGAACAAGGATTGCTCAAGGGATGAGTTCAAGTTAAATGCCAAGTGGATGAGTACTCGACTAATAGTAGAATGGTCGTAGATGCAAAGCATTAAGAGGCTCAGGTTCTGGTAGGCCTTTAAGAGAAGATAGACGATAAGTCCCTGATCCATACTTGTGCATTATGATATAGGGTCTGAGCCAATTAAGAGCAAATTTACCTCGTTTACTCTGTTCCATATTGGTCACATGTTGGTTATCTTTGAGGATGAGGTCTCCAATATTGAAATCTCATTCTCGCAGAGTTTTATTATAGGCACGCTTGATGCGATTTTGATAGACATGGAGATGATTGAGGGCAGCAAGACGACGTTCATCGAGTAACTCAAGTTGAGCTAATCGATCTTGATGAAATTCATCATTAGAAAGAATGTCATGGAGTGAAATGCAAAGAGACGGGATTTGTACTTTGAGAGGTAAGACAGCCTCTGATCTGTACACTAGAGAAAAAGGGGTAGCACCTGTAGAGGTTCGGATGCTAGTGTGGTAGGCCCACAAAGCGAAGGGAATATGAATGTGCCAATCCCTTCTAGTGTCATTGACCACCTTCATGAGAATTTTAGTTAGGATTTTGTTAGAAGTCTCGGCCTACCCATTTTCTTGTGGGTAGTAAGGTGAAGAAAAGCTGAGTTTGATGCCGAAAGAGTCGCAGAATTTTTGGACGGTCTTGTTTTTAAATGACTTGCCATTGTCGGTGATGATTTTGTGAGGTACACTGAAATGACAGATGATGTGAGTGTTGATGAAGTTGACAATCTTGTCGGCTTTTGTGGAGACAAGAGGAATAGCTTCCACCCATTTAGTGAAATACTCAGTGGCAGTGATGATGGACTGATGACGAAGAGATGAATGAGGGTTAATCTCACCGATGAGATCTAAGCCCCATTGTGAAAAAGGCTAGAAATCCTGAGCGACTTGTAAGGCGTGACTAGGGAGATGAAGCAAGTTAGCATGCTACTGACACTTGATGCAATGCTGAACATAATCGCTACAGTCTTGATGAAGAGTGGGCTAATAATAACCCAGGTGAAGGATGCACTTGGCAACCGAGTTACCACTGAAGTGTCTACCACAAATCTCATCATGGGCTTATTTGATAGCATGAGAAGCTTTAGTGGAGTTTAAACAGTGAAGAAGAAGGCCGTCAAAACCTCATTTTTAGAGAAGGCCCCCTAGCATGGTATAGCGAGCGATGTGCTTGATGAAAGCCCACCGTGCATTGCTAGAGAGGTTGGGAGGAATGAGAGAATGAGCCAAGTAGTCCTCAAGTTGTTTATACCATACATCTTGTGGACTAGAGTCTATGGTGTGGACGAGATTGATGTTATTGGAAATGTATGAAGGCAATGGCAGATGATGTACCATGACATAAATTCTTGATGAGGATGATGATGAAGGAATATGTGAGGCAAGGGAAGCCATGGTGTCAGTAAATTTATTCATCGATCGAGGAATAATTTGCAATAAATGATGGTCGAAAGATGCTAGAAGAGTGTCAACACAGTGTTTGTACCTTTGTAAAATTTCATTTTTACAAAGATATGAACCATTGATTTGATTGACGACAAGTTGTGAGTCACCAAAGATGTTAATGGATTTGATGTTTAAAGAAAGAGCAGTTTGAAGTCCAAAAATTAAGGCTTCATATTCGGCCATATTATTGGTACATTCAAAGTCAAGTTTGAAAGACAAGGGCATGGGTTCACCTTCATAGGGAATGAGGATGACCCCTGCACCCCCACCGAGTTGACATTTAGAGCCATCGAAGAACATCATCATTTGGTAAAATGTGTCATCAGTCAAGAGAGTGGCGATAGATTCATCGGGAAACTCGCACTGAGAAGGTTGATTGTCAGGAAGAGGGGCATCCACTAGTTGGTCAACGATTGTTTGCCCTTTTATAGATTTTTGCTAGACAAATTCTAAGTCAAATTTAGCAAGAAGCATGAGCCAACGAGCCATACACTGGTTTTGATATGGTTTAGAATGCATGTATTTGAGGGGATCAGTGTGGGTGATGACAAAGGCTTTGTGATTGAGAAGATAGTGACAGAGCTTGGTAGTGGCAAAGACTAATGCCAAACAGAGTTTTTCAATATGAGTATACCGAGTTTCATAGTCGACAAGTGTTCGGCTTATGTAATAGACTGCTTGCTCACAGTGTTGCTCATCTCGATGCGTGATCATGGCACCTAATGAATGATTGGTTGCTGAGATGTAGAGATAGAAGGGTTGGTCGTCTTTTGGTGGAATAAGGACTGGTGGAGAGACCAAATAGCATTTGAGGGCATTAAAAGCCTCTTGGCAATCATTATCCCATTTAAAGGAGATGACCTTCTTGAGGAGGTGATGAAAGGGCTGGTAATGGTTAGAAAGCTACGAAATGAAGCAGCGGATGGATTGGAGCTTTCCTTGTAGGCTGCGGAGTTGTTTGAGATTAGTTGGAGGTGGCATTTCGCGGATAGCACAAATTTTGGCAGGATCTATCTTGATGCCACGAAAAGAGACAATGAATCCCAGGAGCTTTCCTGAAAGGACCCCAAAGACACATTTCTTGGGGTTAAGGCGGACCTGGTACTGAAGAAGGTGAGAGAAGATGATTTTGAGGATAGTCAAATGGTCACGACGAAGCTTAGACTTGCCAAGCAGGTCATCAACATAGTCCTCCATGATTTTATGGAGGAGATCATGAAAGATGTAAGTCATGGCATGCTGATATGTGGCACCTGCATTTTTCAGACCAAAAGGCATGACTCAATAGCAGAAAGTTCCCCATGGTGTGATGAAGGTGGTTTTGTGCTAATCTTCTGGTGCAATCAGGATTTGGTTATATCCTAAAAATCCATCCATGAGTGATAACATCTCATGGCCAGCTGTAAGATCAACAAGTTGGTCAATGTTTGGAAGAGGAAAGTCATCTTTGGGATAAGCTAGGTTAAGGTCACGATAGTCTGTGCAGATCTGAATCCCCCCAGTCGCCTTGGTGATAGGAATGATGTTAGAGACCCACTGTGGATAATCGATGGGTTGGATGAAGGAGACAGAAAGAAGGTGCTGAAGCTCTTCTTTGACAAGAAGTGAAACACGAGGATGCATTTTGTGAAGATTTTGCCTAACAGGCTTAGCCTCTGGGTTTGTGACAATGTTATGAGTGGCAATGTTAGGGTCGATGCCAGGCATGTCGGTATAGGTCCAGGCAAAGGCTTTGCGATTGTCTGAGAGAAATGAGGTATAGTCAGCCTGCTCCTAAGTGTCTAAAGACTGACCAATCTTTAAGACTTGAGGAACATCAGAAGATGAAAGGTTAATGTCAATGGTTAACTCATTTAACATAACCTGTGTTTCAGAAGGGAGGGAGCGCTGAATGAAAGAATCAACGGCACCCATATAGGTAAGAATGGCATCATCGTCTATGCAGTGGACTATGTTGATGGTTGCCGATTAATCGTCTATCATGCTAAGATAAATGAGAGGGAGAGACTTAGGAACCCCATTAAGCTGATAGGTTAGGGGTTCCAAGCGGATGGTGTTTATGCAAAAAAAAACTAGGAGGGATGGAAACCACTGACTCCATAGGTGAGGATGGAGGAATAGGTAAGTCTAGAAGAAATTGGTCGATGGTTGATTCGGGGTAAAGGTTTGTGGAAGCCTTAGTGGGTTCTTGGAAACCCATTCCATACCGTTTCTTGGCATTATCGTCATTGGGTGTTTCGATAGGCTGATGGGAGCCTTGTTCGTAACGTCCAAAGCTAAAACCCTTCCATGCACACCTATAAAGGTAGGTATGTGCAAAGGTGGGGTTGCTAAGAAAGGAGAAATTGGATGTGAATATTTGAGGTGAGGATGAAGGATTTGATTCAGTAGGAGCTTGATCCAGCCCCCCATAGACAAGATTGGTTCGAAGGGTAGGAGGACCATAAGGAATGACCATTCCGATTCGACAGTCATAGTTTGGGTTTTGATGAAGCTGTCCATACTCTTGAGGAGTCTGGAACATGTCTAGAATAAGGATGCGATATTCCCCTAGTGAAAGTCTTTGGAAGATGTCATCCATGGGGTCCTTGGTTGTTAATTAAGAAGATGATGTGGTGGCAACCACTGTTTGCGTACTAGTTGATGCTTCTGCGGATGGAGATGATGTTTGGGTTGATGCCTTGAGTGGGATAAGAAGGTCGTTTGGGCTATAGGTCATGTTACAAGTCTTAAAAGGGGATGGGTCGGCAAGGATGACATGGACTTGTTTGTCGTGTTCAAATTTGACACAACGGTGAAGTGTTGAAGGGATGCAAGCTATGGCGCGGATCTAAGGTCGCCCTAATAGCATGTTATATTGGAATTCTCCTTCAATGATGTAGAAGAGCTCTAGGATTGTGCGTGGACCAATGCGGATATGGAGGACAACAGTGCCAATAGTGTTAGCGATGGTGTCATTAAAGGATCTAAGGATTGCATCAATTTTTGATACGCAATTCTTTGGAAGAGCCAATTGATCAAAGGCATGGGAGGAAATGATATTAATGCTAGTGCCCCCATCGATCATAACTCATTTAATATGGGTTTGATCAATGTAGGCTGTGATGAAAAGGGCAGCATCCTGATCTTCCACGGTAGAGGTAGGAATTTTAGAATTGCTAAAAGTGATGGAGGCGATGGGGGATAAAGAATGGACTAAGGCAGCAAGTGGTTGAGGGTCTTCAGGTTGGACTTCTGCTACATGTAGGGCTTTGATTAGAGCCTGGTGATGCTAGGGGGAGCTTTGGATAAGGTCATGTAGGGTCATCTTCACAGGCGTTTGGTGAAGTTGTTTTATCATAGATTCTGTGATTACCTCTGAAGAAGGGGGTTGGGACGCACCTAAGATGGAAATCTTGGGTTTCGGTGGTTGAGGTGCCTAAACAAAAGGATAGGTCCAAGGGATAGTGGCTTTTTCTTTTGCCTTGTCCTTTTGTGACCTAATGGTTATATGGATAGCATTGATTTCAAATATAGTAGGTGAAGAAGGGGTTATGGCCTGTCGGTGAGATGTTGATGTGTTTGAAGAGGTTGGATGGGAAGGTGTCGGGGGTTGGTCAAGAGTGTCCTTAAGGAGAAGAGTGTCTTTCTCCATATAACAGCAAACGACTGCCTTGAGGGCACAATAAGTCTTGGTATCCTGTCCTGGTGTACGATGGTATAAACAAATCTTTGTATCATCGAACCAAGATGGTTTTGACTCGAGGGGTTGGAATGGCTTGATGGAAGGAAGGGTAATGCTAAAAGTCTACAAAATTTGGCGTAATATTAAAGCATACAAACCTATTATGGGGTCTGTGCTTGTTGATGCATGATGCGCTGGTGACTTCTGCTTAGGGGATGTTGAAGAAGGTTTTTGCACCACCTTTTGGGTTGGTGGTGCGGTGACAGATGAAGACGACACTTTCTTTGTGAGAGGTGCCAAATTTTTGAGAGGGGGTTGACTTGTGGTTGGCAAAGGAAGTAATAGAGGTAATTTGTTTTGGTTAAGGGTCAGAGTAGGAAGGACACCGATTAGGGTAGAAGGATGAGGACCTAAAATGGAGGGCAAAGTTGATGGTGGAGGAGGGGTTCGCTTCTGTGGTCTGGTAGTCTTCTTTGACTTGGTTGGAAGACTACTTTTGGTCAAGGTTTGGTCCAAGTCCACCTTCACTTGCGGGTGAGTGCGGATAGAGAGAGGGTGAATGCCAAGTGACTTGATTGGTTTAGATTGGGTAGATGTAGGTTTAGAAGCGGGGGTTTGGTCTTTGTTTGGAGTCTTGGATGATTCTACCTTGGGGGGATTGGCAGCATGAGACGAGAGGGCACGGGAATGTTGAAGAACTTTAAGATGTTCCCACAATCCCTGATGCTCCACTTTCCTTGAAGGGAGAAGTTCTAATTTCTCCACTAGTCGGGAAAATGGTTGAGAGGATGTTGGATGAGGTTGGGATTCTTGAGAGGATGTGTTAGGTGTGGCAGTAGTTTCGAACCCAAGGTGTTTGGGAGTTATAATTGGATTGTCGTTGGTCGAGGAAGATGGAGATTTAGGTTCTTCTCTTGGTGGAGAAGAAACTGGAGAGTGTGACTCCTCAAGCGGGTAAAGGGCAGGGATTATGGTGCCCTCCACTTGCGGTCGAGGAGTAGGTAAGGTCAGGTCCTCCATAGGCAAAAGAAAGGAGGATGGAGAGACCGGTGGTGCTGGTAAGGTTGGGGCGTCCTATAAGATGAGAGAGGTTGATGGAGAACTAACTGGGGAAAGAGGTTTGTCCACACATGATGGACTAGTAGATGGGTTAACCTCTTGAGGTTGGTTAAGGATAAAGGGCGAGACCGTATTGACCGTTCGAATATCATGTTTGTGTGTGTTGTCAATCAAGGTCTGGACATTATTTTGGGTTGGTGGATGGTTGGGGAATGGTTGCTTGAATATGTCGATGCCCTAGTTTGGAGGTGCATTGGGATTATCTAGAACGAGCTCTCCCTTTTCAAGCATGTCCTAGATTATGTTTTTGAAAGCTTTACAGTTTCCCGTGTCATGACCTTTGACATGGTGGAAATTACAGAAGTCATTTTCCCTATACCACGCAGGGATGGCGCGTGAGGGATCAAATTGTGGCAGTGGTCAAATCTGGGGGAGGTTGATAATCCCCTGTTTAACAAGTTTTTCCAGTATAGACGCGTAAGATTCTCCAAGAGGAGTATATTGTCTTTGTACATATCTCTGCTGGAATTGACGGGTGGCACTCTGAGATGTGGATGGCTCAGGTTGATTGGATGAAGAGGACAAAGGTCTAACAACCACAGCGTTAGCTGAAGCTTTAGACTTAGGATTTGATGATGAAGGTTTAGAAGAAGAGTCATTAGTCTTAGAGTTGGGGTTCTTGCTTCACAACTTGACTTTATTCTCCTCGATGGCACGTAATTCAAGTTTACGAGCCATCGTGAAGGCTTTGTCAAAGGTACGGAAGGTCTGAACCCTTAAAGTGGAAGAAATGTGTTTGGCACAAGCTCAGGAGAATAGTTCAATAAGTTTAGTTTGAGGTAAGGAAAAGGAGAGTTGATTGATAAGGCCTCTCCAGCGAGCAACGAAGTCAGCTATTGATTCGTCCTCGAATTGGCAGATAGTGTAAAGGTCCGTGATCGAGACCTTCTTGGTGATGTTAATGGAGAAGTGGTCAAGAAAAAGTTGGGCTAGCTGTGTAAATGTGAAGAGGGAATGGCTGGTAATGGAGCTGTACCAGTCGAGCGCAGCGCCAGAAAGGGACATAGGAAATGTGCGCAAGAGTAATGCGTCATCATGGGCAATAAGGTAATAGGCATGTCTAAATGCCCGTAAGTGTTGTTGTGGGTCTTCCTTGCTTTGAAAGCGAGAAAATTTGGGAAGCTCCCACTGGTTGGGGTATGGTCTAATTGGTATGGAAGGATGAATAGGCTCATTGCAAATTTACTCGTATGAGAGAGCATTGCGTAAGCCAGAAATGGAAGTCTCTAAGCTAGACATCTTATCCATCAGCATTTTGATGATATCTGCTAACGGATTGGTGGGTGGAATGCCCCCTAGATTATAAGGCACTTGAAAGATATTAGGAGGGGCATATGACGTGGTTGGTTGCGTAGACGCAACATATGGGTAGCTGGTTATGGGAGCAAAAGTTGGGGCCAAGGGTACTTGTGTTATGGGGTTGGTTGGCACAAGTTGGATAGGAGCCATCAAGGATGGTTGAGGAGTGGCTATGCTTGTTGACGGATAAACGGTTACTCTTGTGTTGATAGGTGCAAGAGTAGGGGGGATAGAGACTAGTAGGTTTTGGAAAGGTGTGGGGTTTGGTTGAGTGATTTGAGGTTGAGGGAGTACTGGAACCCCCATGGAGGTAGGTTTAGATGGAGAGGTTACGTTTTGAAGGTAAGACACGGTTGGGTTATTGGTGGAGGTGTTGTCTAATGGCTGAATTATAGGGGCTATTGATGTGATTCTTGTGTCAACTAAGGAAGTCAGCATCCCATAGATTGGGTTGTCTAGGGAGTCTCGCATTTGGCTATTCACGAGATAGTGTTGTAAGGCTTTGACGTTAAGGTCCAAAAATCGTGCGAAATCTTGGTCCCCTTCTGGGATGATAGGAGTTTGAGGTGGGGTTGGGCGAGTAGGAGTTCTTTTAGTCTCCGAGTTGAACTCCATTATAGGACTGGTTGTAGATGGTGAAGGTGGAAGCAGTTGTTGACTAGCGTGATCAAGAAGGGCCTTGGTTTGACTGTGTGTCAAAACCATTCAAGGTGAGAAAGGATCAGGTTTCAGAAAACTGTGTTCTATCAGTCTCAGAAAACCAGAATGAATGTTTAGACAGCCAAAAAGTTGAATTTTAAGCTTGCTATTTTTGGAAAAAAGAAAATAGATAGAGACTGATGTCAGTATAAAAACTGATGTTGGTGAAGAATACTGCTGATGTCGGTCAGATGACCGATGCCGGTACAGAAAAGTTGCCGATGTTGGTTACAGGATCGATGTCGGTTACTATGTTTTCCAAAAACTTAGAAAAAAAGTTTTTGGAAATGAAGAAGACGTCCTTTCTAGCTCAAAAAAGATAGATAAAAATAGAAAATATGATGATGATAGACAGAGCCTAGCGTTAAATCCCTAGAAACAATTTTATTAAGATCGTGTGGCTTATGCCTTAATGTGATGTTTGAGGAAGTTGGCTGTAAGAAGGGTCCTAGAATAGGTAATCTAGAGATGGTTTCAGGTATGTTAAGGTGCTCAAAAGTCTGTATTAGCTTCCGTATAGGCCTGGTGCTAAGGAGCAAGCTCCCCTCACTTCATGATTCCAGTGGTTAGCTGGTTTCACTTAGCCAAAATATACTTTCACTATAGTTTAGACTCTGCCAGAGAATAGAGTTGGCTTTCCACTTGGTGGTGAAATCCAAGTAGGATTGTCGGGTTGGGTAAGGTATCCGCTAGGTGATGAAATCCCAGATGGGCCTTGTCTCAAGTGAGTTTTATGTTTTATTGAGTGCACGTGGTCTGGTTGTGTAACATCAAGTGATCTACGGTTTATTCAATATGCGTTTTACTAATTACTAAGTGTGGACTAGAAAGATGCAAGAAAGCAAGAAATGGAATACAGTAAGTTTTAAAGCCCCAAAATCGAAATATTAAATTGGAATGAAGACAAGTTGGAGAAAGGGTTGAAGAAAATGATTTTCTTACTAGTCTATAAATGCAAGAAAAAGGAAGAAAAAGTTCTTTTTATTTCCTGCTTATGATTTTTTTAGAAAAGAAGAAAGAGGTGAAAGTTAAGAAGCCTAATGCAACTAAATGAACAAAGAAGGAAGGGAACCCAAGGAAGGCCCTAAAGGGGTCCCACCAGGCATGCCAGAATGTTTCTATTCAAATTTTGTTTTCAATTTCAAAGGAAGAATTAAGAGAAACTTAAGAAGGAATGGTCAAGGCTTGATGTGTACCTGGATATAGTCTGCACACCGTAATCCAGACACTGTGAGTACTCCTCTTTGGCTGTGGAGGAATGACACCTGCAAAGAAAAGAAGCTTGGACAAAAGAAGGCGTTTAAATGGATAGATGGTGGGTTGTCAAGCGAAAGCTTGATACCAGAAGTATGAAAACTTCCTTAAGGGATATAAACCCACTAATCAATAGAAAGAAATGTCTGATAAATAGCTGAATAATGAAGAACTAAAAGTCATAAAAGATGGAAATGAAAAGGAGAAACAAAGACTTACTTGAAAGAAGCTGTCGAATTGATCACAGTCGCCAGCGTCAGTAATCCTATCGGCGTCGGTTGGTAAAGATGCCGACGTCGGTTAATCTGCCGATGTCGGTTTGGGTAGTGACCGGCATCGGTCAGGGCAGTTAGCTTGGACAGGGTTTGGACAGGTCTGTGGTCTGTGGATAGAGTTTGGTCAAGGTTTTGGTCTATGGATAAGGCCAAGGAAGGGTCTAAGTTTGTTAAAAGTCTTGAGACAGTTTTGGGCTTGGTTGAATGCTCTAGGGTCTGAGAGTCTGGTTGAATGGGCAGAGTGTATGGTCTGATAGAGGATGGAGGAAACAAGGAGGTGGATAAGTTGAGATTCGGGTCTAGCTTGGTTAATAGTCTGGTCTAGGGAGATATTGTTTGAAAGCAACAACTGAAAAGAGAATAAAAACACAGACAATATACGTACATGTGCCTTATGGAAGGTGTGCTACTGATGATTCCCGTACCTGCTATTGATGTAGCCTGTGTGGAGACCCTATTGCTAATGGAGAACCTGAAGCTATTACTGCACCTGAGGGAGAGATTTCGTAGATTGACAGAGGGTCGAAGATTGAAGGATTCAAAGGATTCGTCAGTTGCTTCCAGAGATTAGCCGATTTCTGATTGGGATCTCCAAAGAGTCGTAAGAATTGATTAAGTATAACTGACGTTGGTGATTCCGTCGGCGTCGGCCAACACTTGACCGACGTCGGCGGGGTTAGAACGGGCAAAAAGAGCCACTAAGCCCATTTTTCATCTACCAAGTGCACTATCCATTGGAGAATGTCGAGGATTGTGCTAAATACACATGAGAGTTTGTTAGGCGGTTATAGAGAGTAGGAATTGGTCTTGGGTGAGTCATAGGATGGGAATTAGTCCAAGGCGAGGTGTCCTAGGTGAGGTGTCATGGGTGAGGTGTCAAAGGAGGGGGGTTAATTCAAAATAAGTTAATTATTTTAAATTAGTAATTGTTAGGAATGGGTTAGGAATGGACTAAGGGGGAAAGTGACCAAGGGTTAGACACTATTTAGGTGTCTACACACAATTATATATCTTATCTTGGATTAATCCCAAAAAAATTAAAAAGTGGTGTCCTTATAGTGATCATAATAACTAAATTATTTTAAGTATATTTATATTATGTTATATTTGAAACCCATATTCATGGTTTTTCTCCAATAGAACATTGAAACATGTGACAAATAGTTATGTTGGCTAATTATATTTGCACATCCAACTAAGGATGATATGTTGAACTAAATTTTATATTGGTATTTAAATTATTATATAAGTTTAATAATATTTATATCACTATCAAACATTGTGTTGTGCATAAATCAATGAAATCTCATAACTTCCTTAAAAAAATGTTAGTAATATGTGTAACATTACCATTTTTGTTGAATGCAATGAAATGTGCCATTTTTATAATATATCTAAAATTATATAAATAGAATAATGTTTTTTTTTTTTTTTTTTTTTTTGGTATTTTAGGCAATACCAAAACAAAATGCATGCTAGTATCTTCACTTGGAATGACTAGAACTAGATATGATTGATACAACCCTATGTTTTGACTTATTCCTTTTTATAACTAGAAAATTCTATGCTCCTAAATATATTTGGAAACATCCACACTCAGCATAGGCAAAATTTAATTATTATCCAATTTTTCATAGGTTTTTACATAACCAAAATGATCTACTATACCTCCATTATATAAATATTTTATCAATATTTCAAGCATTGGACCTTTAGGTATGCAAAATTGCACTTAGAAAAAATATCTTCTTTCATGAAATAATCTAACTATAGTGTTTTTTCCACACTTACATTTTTAGTACATGATTTACATGAATCTTTAAATATTCATATTATACATATAAAAACTTTATATAATCAAATCCCATGACTTCTACTTGCATCTCTTTCAACAAGAGACACCTCATACTCAGTGAACTGGAAACTCTACTAGACTTACCACCCCTGTGCTTCAACACAAATTAATAATTTAAAAAAAAACTAAACCCACTTAATATTTATTTGGTTTATCTTACCTTAACTATTGATTAATTATATTGCTTAATAAAATCTATGAAACACAGATTTCATGGCAACAAATAATCCCTCTACTTCTTAAGCACTTTCACTATGGTATAGAACTCTTGATCAGAGACTAAATAATTTTGCTTCACATCATTCAATTTCCAATTTAATTGATTAATGTGATTACCTTATTAGATCATCCAAAATCCTATTATTATAACATTTACATTTCAATAAAATATAAATACTTTGTTAAAATCAAGAATGAAAACACTAGAGATTTGTTCACTTTCTTCTTCAAACTTTAGAAGGTATTTTCTACTTTTGTGCTCTAGAATAACTATTTTATATTACCTCACATTAATTATGTGATAGGTACACATTTTATACTAAATTTTTGAATTAAATTAGGTATAATATCTCTAAAACATGAATTTATCATGCTTAAAACATGATCTTAGGTGATGGCTACTCAAGGATAGCATGCACCTTTTATGGATCCATCTCCAAACCTTCTTAGGAAATTAAAAAATAATCCTAATGGACATAAATCAATTTGGTAGACCATTGGAAACAATATTTTTAAATTATCTCAAATAATAATTCACTTTTTATGGAAGTGCTTCTTCTACACTTGCTTACATTTTATTTTTGCCTAGATATGAAAATATAAAATACACTCTCCTTCACCTCTTTCATGAATTTATTTCCTGAAAACTATCAACAATCTTGAACCTTTTTCCACTAAATTTTTATTCTTCAAGGGATTTAAAGTGTAACTAATTTCATTATTCACTAAATTGTAGTTATTTTCATGTCCATCATATTATGAATTTCTATTGAGATATCAAGATCTTCCTCGTAACACATGGCATACACCCATGTGCATTATGTCACACATGACTTCATATGTTTATGTGCTAGTTTGGAAACTTAATATACATTACTCATTAACCATAATTTGTTTTCCCTTTATAAATCAAGATACCTTATATGTATTTGGATGTGTAATCCTCTTTAGACCAAGCTTCTCTAGCATCTCTTATAAAATAATATTATCTATACTATCGCTATAAAAAATCACATTGTAACACTTACCTCCAAACTTTAAAATGGTTCTAAGAAGTTTCATCATCTATGTGGGACTAATCTCTTAGTTTTGTAGTTTCAAAAACACCTTCTTCATCATGAGAGATTCCCTAAATTTTGTTTTTTGGTGTATGGATAACAAAAATACTTTATTCATTTGCTTACATAATATGTGAATTGACATCATTACTTTTACCACTATCATTATTCATATGTGGGTATTCATATGCTCTATGCCCAATTTCACCACAATGAAAACATTTACCCATGAATATTATTCCTCTAACTCATCAATATGACCCTCTATCTAATGTAGGATATCCTCTATCCCTTTATGTAGTATCATTATGGTAATAAGTGTTATATTATCCCTCTTGTATATAATAACCTTTGTAGTTATTTTTTTATCCTTTCAATTGAAGAAAACTTTCATTTACCTCTTGTTGTGCTTTATTTTCTATGGGAAAAAATATTCTCAACTTTCAACACACATCGATAGGCTTATTTAACTAAGTGTATATGTATCATTTTGAAATCATCTTTAATGTTAATGTGCAATCCATTCATGTACCTTGAAATCTTCATGGTATTATATTCAACATGACTCACTCTGATAGCAAGTTTATAAAAATCTTCAATGTAATCCCTTACACTCATCTCACTTTTTCTCAAGTTATATAATTATTAAATAAACTTAATTATTAATCTAAAGACAAAATATTAGCCTTCAAATTTTAAACCAATTTATCCCAAGTATTAATTCCATTTTTACCTTTACATAATCTTTACATCTACACATGTACTCACCATAATCATGCACAACCCTTGAATTTTTTGCATGTGAAATTCAATTTATTTGGATCTTATATACTCTCATACTCAAAACATATCTCTAAATTAGTGATATAATAAATTATTTCTATGAGACTCAAACTCATAGAATAGTTAGGAGTGTCTAACTTCATCTTATAACTCATCCTTGTAATTGCATATATGAATATAACTTTTGGTTCATCAATTAGCTCCTCTTTATATATAAACTCAAATTATCCTTATTTTACTTCATTATCACCATATTAATTCATTAAAAAATTTATATGTTATATGGTGTCCATATCCTCTAAGTAGGCTAGCATTTTACTCATTAACTTAAAATAGGTTTGCAGTCATTGCACTCTATGCACTCTTGTAGTGAGACCTCCTTTATGTGTCATTTCCTTGAAATCAAGATCAAATCCACCACATATACCCAAATAAATCATAGTTGGAATATGTATTTAATGTTTTAACCACACACATAAATGTGGAAAACATGTTCACTCTTCAAGGATAACCTTACTTTGATACCAAATAATGTAATTCATGTTAGGGGATCTAATTAAGGATAATTGTAAACCACACAATAGATAGATTTGTATTTCACCCTAAAATGAAAACCTAAGTGGTTTGATTTATCCATTTAGATTACTAGTAAATATGAATATATAAATGAAATGGCATAAGGGTGATAACCATATCTATAGTAGAGAAATTAGATGTGAAATTTAGATATAAGCATACACTGAATTTATTATGTTGAGATAGTCTAAAAATGGAATGTAAAAGTATGATAGCTATAAGAATGACAAAGAAATTATGTAATTATATTTTTATGATGCTAATGCATTTATGGATCTAGAATATATAGAAATCAGGCTTGAAGGAGATTGTAGAAAAGTCATCAGATTTTATATTTGACACTTATGGCTCTCTAGATAGTAATGTAAGCCTAAGATGATTACATTGATTCTACCATTTGGGTTTGATGCTAGTATTATGTAATTAATATATTATAAAATAGGATGAAATCACCTAGATGATTCTAAGTTTTATTTTTACTTTGCCTAGGTGCATTCAAATCTAGGTCATAGACCATCACTCTTTGTGAAATGAAAAAACCTTAAATTTCCATTTTCATAGTGACATTGGGGGAAAATTTTCTAGTGGGAACATGGTGTCAAGATAACCCTAAAAACCCTACTATTTGAGAGTATTTCCTACATATCTAATAATCTATAAGATGACCTCAAACTCTTAGTTCTTCCCTACATGTTGTCTTATGTGTGAATTATACAATATGTGAAAATTACAACAATGACATGGGTTATATCTTAGAAAATTGGGATCTTGTGTTACTCCTTTAGTAATTCATATTTTTAGATGTGAAGTCCCTATGATTGGTATGTAAATAGGAATAAATAGGGAAGATTTATTCAATTAAATATTCTCTGAATGCTCTTTGGTTTTTTTTGATAGGTGTCCTAGGTGAGGAATGAATGAGCGTTGATCTTATATTTATATCAATCCATTTGGAGTAATTATTGGTTTTCTAGATTTGCACCCTAACTAAGAAGGGGATTGTTCATGTCCTCTTCCTCAAATATAGTCTAACATGGGAATGATCCTAGGCTATGGGTCACCTAAACTTGGATCAGACCTCTAGAGAAGGATTGCTTCTTTATGGATCTATCACCTAAACTAGACCCAATCTAACACTTGCCTGGAAAAGGGGAGACAGAGTAATAACAATACATAAATGCATATAAAATGAGGTGATACATGAGTAATCAGAACACTTATACTTTACACAAGACACACTATGAGATACATTCAAGACCAAAGAAGATTAGTCCCACACAATTATTTCATAATAAGGCATTACTCAGTCATCAAACCAGCATGAGAGGGCAGCTAACCACTTTCAAGATAAATAACAAACTATAAATTTCATGTATAATGGCTTGTGAGAACTGTCAAGCATTTCATAAAGGTGAAAAAACACAGAAATAGATAAAGAACATACATTCACTTAACTACAATATATAAATTCATAGGACACACTTCAATCTAGCTTGGAAAATGATGGAATTCAATCTTTCTTGTATCAAAAGGTGTTACAGTACAAATTTTGGCATAGCCTAAGCAAGACAAAACATAAGATTATATTTCTCTAAAAATGTTAGATATTTATTTTCTAAAACTTTTATAAAGTATTTCTCAACATGTGGTAGAAGTTGGAAGATATATAGAAAAAAGGAAGAGAGAAAGGGAACTGTGATGTATTAGCACAAGTTCAAGGATGTTGACTCATGACCTTCTCAATATAGAACAAATTAATTAAAAGAATTAAATGCTTATTTTCCTTATCCATCTACTTGATGTCCTTTTTGGAAATTCATGTCATTATCTATTTGATTTGATGAAAATACCATGTCTTAGAATTGATAGAATTATGACATATCTACTTTGGGTGGCCTTCGGTACCTATTTATCAAAAATGTGACCCTATTGATAGGAAAGACACCTATCCATGATTATGTTTACATATGTAATTGATCCAATATCAAACATAGGTATATTATAGGTGAAAACCAATCTAATTATTGGTTTTTCACATAATCATAATATCCATAAAAAGTTACAAACTGCTTGAGCTTGCTTCACAATCATTAGTCCATCTTTGATCTCTGTATTAGACCTTAAAATAACTATTCTATATCTAAACACTATGAGAGCTAAGAGGCTATTATACGTGAGGATCCTCCATATAAAATCAATGAACATGTTAATGAAATGACCTTGTAATAGGGTCAACAAGATTTAAATTATCGACTAGAAGTACTATTTAACTTTAATGGAGACAGAGCCTTATCCTTCACCATCTTACTTGCATGACTACATCTATTATTTTTTGAGATCTAATGGTGATATGGGTCCTTAATATTTTGATCACTTGGGTTGAAAACTAGTTCATCAACCTTCAATGGAATCTCTTAAGATTTGCCCTTTGTTCATTAGTTTTCAATTGCCAACTTAGACCATTTATATTATGCCTAATTGTCTTTATTATTATTGGTCTTGAAGATATACTGACTTATTGACTCTCATTTCACTATTAGATTTGGATATACAAATACATGTGGTCCCTTGATTTCCTACCAGCTAAGATCCTTTGATATGTTGACTTGATCTCACACCATTGGATCAAGATGTATGATCTCACACATACTATACATATTATTGGGCCCACTCTCCTCTCAGTCACCATGCACCATCAAATTTTTGGTATGATTGAATTTTGATCATTGATATGATAAGACCCACCTTTTTTTTATGCAATCTTACACTATTAGATCTCTGCTCAGTGACTTTACACTATTAGATCATGTCCAACTTGTAGCTCTTTAAGGGATTTTAACCCAATGACCTATTGGCTTATTTGACCCAAGCACGCACAGTTAGATCTATGTTATCAGTATGTGAGCTCATATGGGCCATTATATCTTGATCAACTTTAAATCTTTTAAAGGATTTTGAAACTAAATGGTTACTTTATAGAGCTTGAACTTGATGTTAATGCAAACATCTTATGTTGTAGGTCTAAATTTGGAAGCTCATAGCTTGGGCTAGAAGACTATCATGGGCATGAAATTTATAGGATATGATCCTAACATGAAGAAAAATGTGGTGATACAATCCTTTTACTCATAAGGCTTCTTGAGAAAACTTATAAAATATACAAGTGAGTTGGTTTGTTCATTCTTGAATGACATCCTATTTATGATCTAGTTTCTTAAACTTTTACTTGAGCTTCTACTTGATCTTTGAAAGCTTTAATTATGATCCTTTAAGACTTGTGTAACTTGGTTCATGATCCTAAGTAATCAAACACCATGAAAACTACTTAGACCCTTCATCTATAATTTTAGACCTATCCCTTGAAGATTAATTAGATCACTCTTTAAGCTTGTTTAAAGTGTTTCAAAAGATTTGTGAGAAATATGATATCTTTGTACCACTCATTCCATCTAAAACATTTGTTTATCTGATCAAACCATTTTTAGGCAAAATATCCTTATGTGGGTCAAATTTGGTCAACATATTTGGTGACTTGGTTGGGTAACATACCTATCGAACCATCTATATGAATCTTGGACCATTTACATGACTACAAGATATCCTCTTAACTTACAAAGACAAAGAATTCCAAAAAAAGAGGGAAGAAACAAACTTGAAATGGAAACTGACCTAATAAAGCAAAGGCAAATAACCTACTGAACAACTATGCAAGAAATAATTTTTTTGGGATTACAAAAAACTAATGTATTAGAGTAACACTTAGATAAAATTAAGATCAACTATGTGTAGACACCTAAAACTAGTCATCGATAACCTCCAATCAAGCTTTTGGGTGAGTTTCCACCTAAAATGCACAATTTGGCCTAAAAACACTAAAACATGTTAAATGATGTAAAAATGACATATTCAAGTGCTGATTTTGGATAGGGTATCACTGAATGGGGTAATGAAATTTATGGGCCAACTAACTTTGATCAGTTTATTTTGAGTCAAAATACCAAATTTGCACCTGGGTGTTTTAGACTGCTCTTTCCTATCAAATATTTTGCATAAGACTTGTGCCTTTGTTATTTGTTTTTGGAAACATCCTAAATTGGAATACACATCTAATGCATCTAACACGAAATTCCAATTCTAATCCAATCAAATTTAGGACTAATAACAAGGCATTCTAATCAATTTGAGTAATTTGTGTATAAAGTGCTTAATCATGTTTAAGAGCTAATTAACCCAAATTAATGCCTAATCAAGAATTCCATGGAGACTTGTTGAATACTTTGTTTTGGAAATGAATATGGAATATATGTATCATCAAGTGACCTCATTTGTTGGGAAGACATCCCTAGGCCATAAATGCCACAAATATCAGGATTCATGCCTCCCATGCCTTATCAATGCTTTCCATGATGCCCTCCATGCCTCTTAATTACCTCTTCTTCTAATATCATGATGAGGATAATTAAAAAATAAATTATAAAAATTTAATTAATCCTCAACCACAGATCTTAATCTTGAGATGGACGGTTGAGGTTGATTCTGATCAAATCTAAAAATCTATAAATAGGAGGCTTCACAACATCATTTCTAAGCTTAATTTGTGCAAAGTTATAATGCAAGAATTGGTTCCAAAAGCTTCAAGAAACTAGTGTTACCATGCCAATTGATTCAAAGCCAAGCCAAGCCACAAGCCAAAGGTGCCAAGGAGAGATGGAGGTTGCCAAGCTTCCATTTCCAAGGACTTCATGAGCACAAGCTAAGCAATCCACCACAACAAGAATTTTGGAGCATTTAAGGAAGGTAAAAGAGTATTCTTTTGCATTTTAGTTATGTGTTTCATTCATGATTGTTAACTAAGATCTCCCTAGTGTCTAGGCCTAGAGATGTTATTCTATTAGTGTATTTATTTTACTTTGTTTTCATTTTGGAACTAGCACCATACTAACCATCCTCTCTTGAGTCAAATTCCTAGATCACATCATGGCATGCCCGGTGGGACCAAATGCATCCTACACCTAAAGGAGATCCTTTTGAAACTTTAAAATATTTATTTGAACTTTTAAAACTCTTAAAAATTGATTTTATAACTTTATTTTGCCATTTTTGGTTGCCACAATTTGCACATAGTAACTGACATCGATAGAAATACTGACATCGATTATTGACTTAACCAACGTCGATTAGTAGAACTGACATCCTTTAGATCTTGATTTACCGTAACTGACATTAGTGGTATTTATTGATGTTGGTCACTATGTTTTTCTAGAAACATAGACTCGAGACATACTTTTTCAAAGTTTGTTATTTCAAACTCAAAAGGGGTTCAAAGTTAAAGGACATGCTAATAGTTTTTCTATAGGACCAAGTGGGATATTTGCTCAAAACATGTCTAAATCACTTTTTCATGCTTAAAATTTGATTAGGAACTTTGTTTTGGTGTTCAACAAAGAATTTTAGGTGTTTTTGGTGAATGTTTTTCAAAGTTTACAACTAATACAAAGGGGTCAAATGAACACCACTAAACATTTTATTTGGGTTTAAAATCGAACACACTTGTCAATTTTTTCTTGCAATAGTTGTTTAATTAGATTTTGTTTGGAAAAAAGAGGAATGTTTCATGTATGTTCTTCCATTTTTCCTCTATAGGGAACCCTTGGAATCAAAAGTGCCATTCCTATTGCAAGTAGCCTAGTCTAAGGATTAGAAATAAAGTCATCTAAAGCACTCCCTAAAAACTCATCAAAGTTTGGGTGACCTTGAAAATGACCCTAAAGTCTTTCTACTTTCATGCTTTCTTTATTTTTATGCATCTTAGCTTATGAGGGGGACTTTAACACCTCTCACAAGTTATTTAAGGAATCTTTGACCCAGGGTTTCATCTCCTGACATTGACTTTATTTGAATCCTTTGTAGTTTCACATAGGACATAATGGTACTTTGGACATCGCACTACACTGAGTGAACAATAGGATTTAGTGGTTTCAAAAAGGACTAGACCTTTTTACAACAAGATGAGTGATACAGACCCAAAATCCATGATTTTATTTTGCATTGTTTGGCATAAAAGTCATTATGCAATTGATTCCCCTAGATCATTCAAAAACTTTTTAGATTTTAGACAAATCCCCGCTTGCTGTAAAAGTATCATTGGTGAAAGGTGCACCTAAAGGTCCATGTCACATTAATTCCATTTGAGAAAAGTGGGGTGTAAAAACCCTACTATATAATTTGCATTTACGTTTGGATGAACACTTGAAATCTTCTCAAATGATGTATATTGATGGACTCCAATAATACCAAGCAACCTTATTAGTTTAGGATCTAAGAATGGTTAATTAGTTAGTCTTGTGTGGATTCAAAACTTGGTGTAAACAAATAATCTAAAATCAAACACATGGTCCTCATTCTCCTTTGAATAAAGAGGCGTTATGTTGCCCACGTGACATCATCCATTTGCCTTGTTCAAAGTTTAGTAAAAGCTTGAGAGTTATATCATCCACTTAGCATAGTTATGCTGCCTAATTGAGTCTAGACCTTTACCAAAGTTGTTTAAGTCTTTTACTTATAATTTAAATTCAAAATTATCCCTTTACAAGTTTATAGGGTTGATGTGTTAAGTGGGTTCACCATTTGCATTAAACTTGAGGAAACTTAGATTTAATTTCTAATTTAGGTTAAAGGATATTTTAGACTCATAATCATTATCATCACTTGGTAGACTTAAGCCATTATGTTCTAAACACTTTTAATTTAAGTCTATGCACCACAACATTTTGAGTCAAGAAAGTTATTGTTATGCTACCAAAATTATAGGAAAACATCTTTGCCTTAAGAGAATTTTTAAAACAAACCTTTTTTGTCACACCTTTTCGTAGTATAGCATCATTATACTACCCAAATAATTTCAAATTTTATTTCATTGACCCTTTTTAATAGAATGTCAAATTTGTTCCTACAAAATTAGGCCAATTCAAGTGTACTTTTGATCCTTTATCTAAAACATAGTTATACTACTCACCTTTGTCTAGATTGTTTGTCAAAAAGAGCCAATTTTAATACCATTATTTATGAGAAAATAAACTATTGCTAAAGTGATTTTTATTTCATACCTTATACCTAGTTGATCCAGTTCATGATCAAGAATTGAATGCCTAGTTTTTTTCAGAAGTATTTCAAATCTATTAGATTAAAACTTTCATCTATTTTCAAAGTCTAGATTTTGACATCATTTTGCCAAGAGTCCTAACAAATGCCTTGTTTGAGCCTAAATTTTGATGTCATATTTGGCCAAAAGACCTAGAAACTTTTAGATTCCTAGATTAGACTAATTTGAAACACTTCAACCTTAGAGTTTGGCATTTTGATTTTTGGTCTATTTACTTATTTATCTTTGTGTGAATAGTGAAACATTAGATATTTGACGCTAGCTTATTTATTCATAAATATTTGAATAAACCTTTTGATCCTTTTAACAAATCTAGACCAAGTTGAAGGCATCATTTGTTTTAGATTATGTCCTTTTTAGATTTTGTAGAACTCTTTAACCTTTTATTACAAGGCATTGACTATGGATCCCAACATGTAGTCTTGCACTCATAGTGGACCTATGTACAATCCCAGGATTAGTAATGTAGTTGCATAGAAATAAATGTTGAAAGACCCCTATGTGGATAATAATGCTTATGAGATGAGTTCTTATCCCTCTTATAATACTCAATTAGGGGCCTAAATCTAGGATCCATTGGATAAATATTTGGTTAACACACCACCTTACATAGAACAAGACCAATAATAAACCATGAAATACTTAGCTACAATACCCATGGTGGATAAGCTAGTACTTCAACATTCATATTCTACTAATTTAGCTTCCACGTATGATCCATTTTTTTAACAACATTTATTAGAGAATAAAGATGAGATTTTGGTTAGGGACATAGAGGTAGGGGCTATGTTTCCAATAGACTTTCCTAATGAAAATTTACTAAGTCTAGTAAGAGTGCCCCATAATATCATTTATGATCAACTAGCTTCTTTTATCAATCCTATGGATCTAGTCCAAATAACATACCAAAACCTCAATATATCCAATTGAGGCAAAAATATCATGGAAGATCACTTTAACCAAATGTAAATAGCATACCAAACCTACCTAAATTTAGCACATGATTTCAATCAGATGAACATGGTAAGTAAGCCTCTCATTGACCTAGTTCCTTCAATAAGAGTGTTGATGGAATTAATTAGATAAGAAAATTTGAGTTTTGACCCATTTGTACAAACCACTTTGCTAGATAACTTGATACACATGTTAGTTAATAAAGAAGTGTCTTCAGGTTCTACACTGAATAGTGAGCCAAATGTAGTGGACAATGTGTACATAATGTCCAATCTTGATAAAAGTGGTATTAATGCATAAACAACTATCCAACAACATGTGCTTATAGTTAATCCCATGAGTGGATCATCATACTAAGGAATAAGAGTTTCTATACCCCAGCCCCAACTAGCTGCTTCCACAAGTGTACAACCTATGGGATTAGCTAATCAAATAATGGCTAATATCACACCTCAATGATAGAATGTGATGAATCCTACTCTTCCTCAATAGGTAGTGAGTTGTATTCCATAACAATAGACACAGTCTAGTGTATCAATGCAACAAAGGATGAATACATTACAACCTCAATCAGGAGAAATAAATATTCCACCTATTAAGTAATGACAAATATTCCTTTTCAGTCATAGACTAATATGCTAGTCTAAAACCAAGTAATGACTAGTCAACAATGTGCAAATATTGGTCAATGATAGATATCAAATATATAATCTACTTTCACTTCCTCATAAGGATTCATGTAACAAGGAGGTCCCCATGTTTCTCAGGTACCTACTAGATAACCATTGGTTCAAAATGTGCCATAGATTTAGAGACAAGATCTTAGTCCACAAGTTCCTACTCAATAGTTGGTTAGACTAGTCAGCAACATGTCCCTCTTCAACAACATTAGGCACATTATATTTATATCTCTTCATCCCAACCATAATATCCTCCAAGTCAAACCTTTATTGTCAACCCAAACTAGAATATCATGTAGCCAAATGTGCAATTTCAAGTACCTCCCAATCCACGTATGCATATTCTTAGTCCATTCCCCAACCAAGCTAATATACCCCAATAAGTATCTCCATCATACCCTAGTCAAAGTTTCTCACTTGTGACCTCTTAGCCATTTACCCAAACCAATATTCTCCCTCAAACCAATATCTTTTCTTGTTTTCTATCCTACGAATTGCAATAGATGAAGGATGTGATTGTTACCATTCAAGTGGGAAGCAGACTAAGAAGTTCAAATTGGATGACATGTGTTCCTATCCATTTAACATGGATTATTTTTAGATACCATTTCCTCTAAGATATGAACCACCCACATTTGATAAGTACAAAGGGAAAGGTGATCCTAAGGCCCATTTGACTAAATTATTTATCGCATGTCAACTAGTGGCATATAGCTTTTGTTGTTATTTCCAAGGAGCCTACTTGGACAAGCCTTGGAGTGGTTTTTAAAGTTGCCCAAAAATTTAGTAATAGACTTTGATATTCTTTTTGATAAATTTGTGCAGCACTTTTCCTATAATATTGAGCATGAGATTTCATTAGTGGACTCGACATAAGCAAAGAAAAAAGTTGGGGAGAGTTTTACAAGTTATTTATAGTGATAGAAAGCCCTTGCAAGCAATTTCACCCACAGTTTACCATATAAACAATTATCTATTGTGTTTACTAAAAAATTGCATAGTGAGATAGCCTATCATCTCAAACTGTAATATTCACATAAATTCAAAGAGATCATTGATAAAGGTTGATTGATCGAGTGAGCACTCATCAATAAAGGAGTCATCAATCTTAATTATACCAATCAGGGAAATACCCAACAATAACATCCTAATCAAGTATAAGCATTACAACTAGCACATGATAATAATCAAGAAAGATCAAATCAATTCAACCATAATGATAATGTTATGGGAAATGGAGTAACCAAATATTGTCATGTTCAAACTATGTAGACATCATCTGTACCACCTTTTCAACTTACTCCTACCTAGTAACCTCTCTAACCAATGCCATAAGTATAATAACCAAGACCTACACAATAAATATAGTAGCCTTTACCATTGCAAACCCCTCCTCCTAAAAAAACCATCCCTGCATGTTGTGTCTTTAGTAACCTAGGGGAGCCTATTGAATCTATATTTTGCAAGCTTACTACCACTAATCTAATTATTTAGCCCATACCAAAACATTATCTAGAAGGCATTCGTTATCTTGATTGGTACCATGAAAATGAATTCTATGACTATCACCGAGTCAATAGGTATAATCTACGAAGATGTGTCCAAATCAAGAATTTAATCAAGAATATGTTGGAGAATGAGGAGATAAAATTAGATAATGGTGCTTCCACTTCCAATCAAACTCTTGGGATCTATCAAAACCCCTTTCCCTGACATAACAATCAATAGTAGTAAAACAATCAATAGTTAAAATAATGGCTAGTGCAATAGCAAAATCAATAATATCATAATCAAAAGTTGAACCAATAAAATTAAAAAAATTAGTAGCATAATCCATAATGATAAAATAATGGACAAAACCAAGGTCAGAATAGTAACAACCAACAAACCTACCATGTAGTTATACATGACTACAACAGGGTTATCGGTCATATTGTAGGGGGTACCATTAATACCATCTCCATTAATCATAGACCAAACACTAATCAGCCTAGACCATTGCTAAACAATAATATTTATCCAAATCACATAGATAATCCTTCTTTGACCAACAGATGCATATCGGCAAACTAGCAAACTAAGACTCCCACTTTTGGATCTTATAGTGATAATGTGTTCTTGCCATGTGACCACATGAAAGTGCACCAACAGTTGAGACTTGTCCTATTTGGTCCCACACTAATTCCAACATTAGTTATCAATAATGGTCTAGTATTTAATCTTGATTATGAAGTCACAACCAGAGGTCAAAGATTACTATCTCAGGCCCACAACCATCTGCCACTTTGCCTACCATCCAACCAACCATTTAGCCTTAGAATAAACCATTCACTATTAATCAAGACAAGAAGTTTGATATTATGAAATAATTGTAGAAGACACCAACAAAAATTACTATTTTGGATTTGCTATAAATGTCAATAATCCACAAGAACATATTGAATGAGTTCATGACCTAATCCACTATTGCTAGTGACATATGCCCTAATAAATTTCAAGCTTTGGTTGGACACCTAGCTCTAACCCAACAAGTCACATTCAACCAAAATGATATGTATTCCCTTGGCCCACTCCATAATAATCTATTGTATATAGAAGTTTATATCAGATGGCATAAAGTGAAACATGTCCTTATCAAAAATGGATCTGGCCTCAACATAGTGTCTCTCAATCTCATCAAGCTTATTGGGTACATAATGATAGATATCCATCCAAAAATAACAACTATCAAAGCTTATGATAATCAAGAAAGAGAATCATAGGGCACCATTAGTTTTCTAGTTATCATTGGGCCTTTGACCCATGATACACTTTGCCATGTGTTGGATCTTGAGTTATCATACAACATGCTTTAAAGTAGGCCTTGGTTACATGAGATTGATTTAATCCCATCAACACTTCACCAATGTATCAATTTTTTCCACTCAAAGATGGAAGTGAATATTCTAGGAGATTTATATCCACATGAGCACTACAAGCATCTTGAGGCCAAGTTTCAAAGCTATAATTATTAGTATGGTATGAATCCAAGTTTTAATTAGGATAAAGGAAAAGTTATACTTATTGATCCTTCATCAGATAATTGCATAGATCCTACTACCTTGGATTCCTTTTCCCACATGTCACCTCTTGAAGCTTCTAATCATTTCACCATTTCATATAATGGACCAAGAGAATATGTGACCCGTGACACATTTCACATTTCCAATCTTCCTCAAAATCTAAAAACCTTTGGGCAACCTAAGGTCATCCCATATATGCATTGGTAATAAAAGAATAAATATAAGGGACCTATCACATTTCTACCAACATCTAGCCTAAGACTTGACCCTCTTAAAGGCAATGAATCATGGTTATACAATGATGACCAAGCTAACTATTATAAAAATGTAAAGTATCCTATTCCCAATAGGATCATGGAGCATCACAATTATGAAGGAAGAGGCCTCAAATTGAATTAGTAAGGAACCATCAAGCCAATTTCCATGACTAAGTATGAAAGACCTTATGGAATTAGATTTAAATTTCTTGGGGGTGACCCCACATCTTATTTAAACTCCATCACCAGTGACTAGTGACGATGATGTTGACAACAAAGAAGAGTCTGATCATAGCCTCACCTTTGATAACATAGCTGAAACCAACTTGTTTGATAAAAATGATGTTTGTACCCTTATCCAAGCCATTCATCATAATTCATTACCATTATATTATCCCCAACTGATAGATTAGGACCAATAAGAATCCAATTTTTTGATTGATGAGTTTTAGAATGATGAGGCATTATGTGATTTCTTAGGCCTTAGAGACAATGTTCTATTGGGAGATCACAAATCAGGATTCTCAATCACATTAGATCTTGTAGCCTATTTCGGAGAGCGAGTGAACACCCTTAAACAAAAATAAATAATTAAAACATTAAGGTCCCAAAGTGAAAACCTCTTTGAGGCACTTTTTGACCAAGGAAAAAGTAAAGATAAAGTCTAGTTAGTGGTGAAAACATGTTTTAGGTGCTATTAGATTGGGGGTGTTCATTCTTCTTTAAATTTAGACTAGGAGACCACCAACGATGAACTTTACTATAGATATGAGTTTAATTTTGAGAAATAACAAGTATTTGATCAAATTCTCTAAGAATTTCCAACTATTTTTGTTACATGGCCAAATATCCCCTTAGGAGACTCATATTCATCATGCCTAGGAGAAGTTGAAGAGCAAGTCCTAACAGAGGACCCTGACATAGTCCAATATTTCAAGTTGTTGCCTACTATACTAGAAGATGATTTGACCCTTCTAGTCAAAGATATAATGGAGGTAAATATCAAGACTCTATCAGACCTAAAATGGATAAACTTAGGTACATCCCTCACTAAGGAGGAACTCAACATTTTTATATCTCTGTTGAAAGCGTATGTAGATATCTTTACATGGTCCTATTCTGGCATGCTAGGATTAGACCCTACCTTGGTTTTGTACCACCTTATGGTTAATCCTGACACAAAACTAGTAAAACAAAAGCTACATAATATGCATCCTCGCATTGTTGTATTGGTAAAGAAAGTTGGAAAAAATCTTGGAAGCAGGATGTATCCAATCCATTGACTACTCAAAATGGATCTCTAATGTAGTACCTGTTAGCAAAAATTTTGAATGAATTAGAATTTGTACTAATTGTTTAGACATCAACAAAGCTTGTCCTAAATATGATTTTCCATTGCCTAATATCGACATGATCATTGACTCCATGGTAAGTTATGAAATGCTTTCACTCATAGATGGCTTTTCAAGGTATAATCAGATCGGAATAGTGCTAGAAGATTAGTATAAAATAGCATCTACCACTCCATGGGGAACATTTTACTTCTAAGTGATGCCATTTGGTCTTAAAAATGTTGGAGCTACATATCAAAGGGCCATGACTATCATATTCCATGATATGATACACGATATTTTTGAAGACTATGTTGATGACATATTAGGAAAATCCAAGACTAGGGCTGACCATCTAATAGTGTTACATAAGATATTTGAAAGAATATGAAATTACAAAGCCAAACTTAATCTGAATAAATGTGTGTTTGGTGCAACTTCAAATAAATTACTTGGCTTCATTATGTCTCATAGATGTATTGAAGTCAATCTGGCTAAAGTCTATGCTATAATTGATATGCCACCACCAACCAATTTAAAGCAACTTCATAGTTTTCAGGGTAAGATCCAATCAATCCAATGCTTCATCTCTCAATTAGTAGATAAGTACCATCCATTTACACATCTTTTAAAGAAATGAGTTGCATTCTATTGGGATGATCACTGCCAAATAAATTTTCAATAGCTCAAATATTATCTTATCAATCTTTCTATTTTATTACCTCTTATGCCAAGAAATCCATTCTTGTTATACATATCAGATACTAATCATGCCCTGGGGGCACTCTTGGCTCAACATGATGATAATGGAAAGGTCCATGTTGTATACTACTTAAGTTGTACCTTGATTACATATGAACATAACTATGCACCTATTGAAAAATCTTTCCTAGCCATGGTTTTTGTAGCTTAGAAACTATGTCATTACATGTTGAATAATAAAACCATGGTCATTTCAAAGGTAGATCCACTCAAGTATCTACTATCTAAAATATCTTTGCAAGTTAGAATGGCTAAATGGATCATGCTTCTTAGTGAGTTTGACATAGAGTATGTCAATCAAAAATCAATCAAAGGATAAGTTCTTATAGATTAACTTGTTGAAGCACCTCTCATAGACAGACAGCCACTCAAGTTTCCATTTCTTTATGAATCCATCATGACTATTATTAATACACCTCTTGAAGAGAAACCCTAGAAGCTGTACTTTGATGGTTTAGTCACTGCACGTAGATTAAGGGTAAGCTTATTTTTTATTACACCACAGGGGGATCTAATCCCTAAATCATTCAAAATTAGCTTTCCTTGTACAAATAACATGGTTGAGTATGAAGAACTTGTTGTAGGACTTTGACAAGTAGTACAGTGGAATATATATTGTCTCTAAGTTTATGGTGATTCTAAGTTAATCATCAATCAAGTCACAGATCATTTTTAGACCAAATATGATAAGATGGTTCCATATAAATCCATGGTTGATGCTCTTAAAAAAAATTGCCAACATTCAATTTGATCATATACCGAAGGTTAGTAACAAAATTATAGATGCCATGGCTACTATTGTCTCTCTTATTAGATAAATAGATAAAGATAAATATTATCCGTTCCTCATTGATAATTTGTCAGCACCAGCTCATGAACCTTCAATCATTGCCATGATTTGTGATATTGTTGGTCATAATTCTATTTAGTACTTATACCTTTATAACTACCTTCATGACTAAGTTATACCACCTAACCTATCTAGAAAAAAAACCAAATCCTTCATTCATCATTCCTCTCATTATACTTTACTTGGATCCACTCTTTACCATCATAGTTTTGATGGAACTCTACTTCAGTATTTAACTTCAGTAGATTCTACATTAGTGTTAAGAGAAGTTCATGAATGATTATGTGGATCCCATTATAGCATGGAATTCGTATCCAAAAATATCTTGCATACTAGTTATTATCAGTCCATAATGGACACAGATGCCACTACATATATAAATAAATGTGACCAATGTCAATGACATGCTAATTTAATTCATGTCCTAGCAAAAACTTTGAAACAAATGTTGAAACCATGGCCATTTTCTACATGGGGACTTGACCTCATTGGGAAGATTAACCCCACTTCATCTGATAGCCATAAACATATACTTACTACCATTGAATATTTCACTAAGTGCGTTGAAGCCATACCCCTCACTTACATGACTAGAAAGCAAATTTCAAAATTCATCTTCAACCATCTCATCTACCACTATGATATCCCCTATAACATTATATTTGATAATGTAGGATCATTCAAGAACAAAGATGGAGACCAATTATATACTAAATACAACATCACACAACACTTTTCTATAGCATATTACCCTTAAGGTAATGGCTAGGTTAAGGAATCCAACAAAACCATTGTCAACATTCTCAAAAATATTGTCAATGATGTTGGTCATGATTGGCACCTACATATATTCCCTACCCTTTGGGCATACTGTACCACTCATCGTACCTCCACAAGAGCCACTCCATACTCACTTGTTTATGGTACTAAATCCATCCTTACCATTAAGGTTGAATTTCCTTCACTATGCATCTCTTTTAAATATGTCCTGGATGATCATGACTATCAAGTAGCTCACCTACAAGAGCTGGATCTACTTGATGAAAAATACATAGCTGTACTCAACAATCTTCAAGCATACCAGAATAGACTCAAAGGACACTACATTTGGTGTGTGAAGTATCTAATATTTAAACTTAGTGATATTTTTCTCAAAGAAAACCAAAAGAATACCATGGCCAAGAAGAAACATAAAGGGAAATTCAAACCAAACTAGATAGGCCCTTTCATCATCACTATAGATTATGGATTAGGAGCATATAGGCTTGCCACACTAGAGGGAGAGGAACTTCTAGAGTCAATGAATATTTTTCATCTCAGGTGGTATTGTGCTTGAATTCTAAGGTGTATTATTTGTAAGGACCATTTTAGTTATGCCTTTTTGTCACTATTATGTTTTGTACACATACCATTCTTATCCATCCTCTTTGCCATATCCACTTTCTGCTTCCGACCTATCAACCTAGTGTGTTCTAAAAAGCTAGACTATTTGACCTTGATTTTTGTCATTCATTACATAGTTTTAGCATCAAGGTATCTGATTAGTTCATCAGCTTGTTCAAGAAATTTAGATAGGGATCATATTTTGGGATAGTGTGATAGAAGTTTTGGTAGTTTCATCCTTCATTTGTTATTCTTTCTTACCACTGGTCTTGCTACTAATTATAACTGCCTTTGGCCAAATTAGTACCTTTGATCTATGCCATTGTATCCTAGTTATAACTTCTTATGGGAAAACTAGGGGTAACATTACGCCTTGACATACCAACTTGCCACTTCCTATGCCATACTATGTCTTTTTACTAACTGTGCTTATTTTTTTTAAATTGACTATTAAACTAGTCAAATTCCTTTGTTGTAAGGGTAGAACTACAATGAATTAAGGTCCTATTTTGGGACTATATAAGTAGTACTAAATACTTATTGAGGTCATCTCAGTTACCCTTTCCCCAATGTTCTCACTATTTTGTGAGAAATCTAAGTTTGAATGCTCTTACCATTTTGCAAGCAACCTAAGCCATACTCTCACCATTTTATGAGCAACCTAAGTTTGAATGTTGTCACCATTTTATGATCTTGAACCGTTTTGTGTCTCATCATCCTCAATTGAGTTGAGACACTCCAAAACAATTCCAAAAACATTTAAAAAATTGTTAGAAAATAATAAAAACATTGATCACTTCTTTTCCTTAAGGATTCTAGGAACCCTTACTAAGTTACAAGAAAATCACTTATCATTTAGTCTCCCCATATTTTTTGACCCTTTTTTTCTCATACACTTGCCATTTTTCAAGACCATTCCTATTATTCTATCACATCCATTTTGTTTATTTTCATTAGTTATTATTTTCTTCCCATTCCCAAGGAGAACTACATTTGGCCTAAAGTTTTTAATTGGATATTACATCCAAGGAACAATGTAGGTAGCATCCACTTGCCTAGTGCACATGGAGATAGCTTAGCCACCCCCTCATTTTCTTCTATTCCCCATTTTATTCATTTTTTAAGTTATCACCTATTTTCTAGGGGCAATATTCGTAGGGTTTTTATTGCTTTATTTGTTTGTCTACCTATTTATTTGTTTTTAGCACTACTACCTTGATTTAGTTAATGTTTGTTTATTAGGTGATTCCATACCCACACTTATACTTGAATCCATATATATTCATATGTTTACATTGTCATCATGGTTTCTATCATCAGTGCATTATTTTCTATTGGGTATTGGATTACGAGAGTCAGTCTTAATGCATGTTTTGGCCAAGTCTTTATGGTGTTCTATCATAAATCCTACCTTCACATGATACAACAAACCTTAGATTCAAAAAGTCTATTCAACAATGGTGGAATTTCTTTGGCATTGATATCTCGATTCACTCCCAATCATATCCCAAATAGAGTAATTAACTATGAAATAATTTTAACCTTTATTAGTTCAGATGAGCATCTCCCTACTAGTAGGTTTTTCTAATTTATCATTACCCTCTATGTTAATTTATCAACATCCTTGACCAAGTTTATCATGTTTTCCATAATCAGGGTCAAATGATTATAACCTCCTACATTTTACACCATCCCACCTACATTTATCAATGATTATAACCACCTTTGGGCAAATCATCGTGTTGTCACTATTTTAATTTCTTTGCCCATACAGGGGTATGTTATTCTTATTTTTCTATCCTAACTAGGGTAGCTCCATATTCTTAATGCTTATAATCACCTTTGGGAAAATCATTGTGTTATCATACCATGTTGCCACTATCAAGGTACAATGCTTATAACCTCCTTTGGGCAAACCATTGTACACCATCCCACTTGCATTCTCAATGATTTTAACTAATTTTTCAATATCATTATGTTTTCACCCCATCATCTTTCCTTTATATGGTCCACTCGTTTCACTTGTTTATGTTCAAGGGACCACTCATTTACCCACTTGTGCCAACCATTCCCTTGAGGGTGTATCATATAGTTAGTTTATCATCATTATAGTTATAGGCATACAGGACCTTTTCATTCTTTAAGAAGATGTTAATATGCTTATAGATTTCAATGCCTTACCGAATAGGGGCAAACTATACACACCTAAAACTGGCCATCGATAACCTCCAATCAGGATTTTGGGCTAGTTTCCACCTAAAATGCACAATTTGGACTAAAAACACTAAAACTTGATAAATTATGTAAAAATGACATATTCAAGGGCCAATCTTAGCTGGGGTATCACTAAATGGGGTAATTAAATTTATGGGCTAGCTAACTTTGATCAATTTATTTTGAGTCAAAATCCAAAATTTACACCTAGGTGCTCTGGACTGCTCTTTCCCGTCAAATATTTTGCACAGGACTTGTGCCTTTGTTATTTTTTGTTAGCAACATCCTAAATTGGAATATGCATCCAACACATCTAATGTGTACTTTTAATTCCAATCTAGTCAAATTTAGGACTAATAACAAGGCATTCTAATCAATTTGAGTAATTTGTGCATAAAGTGCTTAATCATGTTTAAGAGCTAATTAACCCAAATTAAGGCCTAATCAATAATTCCATGGAGGCTTGTTGAATAATTTGTTTTGGAAATGAATATTGAACATCTACATCATCAAGTGACCTCATTTCTTGGGAAGACATCCCTAAGCCATAAATTCCATAAATATCATGATTCATGCCTCATCAATGCCTTCCATGATGCCCTCCATGCCTCTTAATTTCCTCTTCTTTCAATGTCATGATGAGGATAATTACAAACTTAATTCTAAAAATTTAATTAATCCTCAAAAATAGATCTCAATCTTGAGATGGATGGTTGAGGTTGATTCTAATCAAATCTAAAAATATATAAATAGGAGGCCTCATAACATCATTTCTAAGCTTAATTTATGCAAAGTTATAATGCAAGAATTGGTTCCAAAAGCTTCATGTAACTAGTTTTACCATGCCAAATTGATTCCAAGCCAAACCAAATGTGCCAAGGAAAGATAGAGGTAGCCAAGCTTCCATTGCCAAGGATTTCATGAGCACAAGCCAAGAAAGCCACCACAACAAGCATTTTGGAGCATCTAAGGAAGGTAAAAGTTTTTTTTTTTGCATTTTAGTTGTGTGTTTTATTGATGATTGTTAACTATGCTCTCCCTAGTGTCTAGGCCTAGATATTTTATGTTATTAGTGTGTTTATTTCCCTATATTTTCATTTTAGAACTAAAACCATACTAACCATCCTCTCTTGAGTCAAATTCCTAGATCACACTATGTGTAGGGAATTTAGCTTCCTCAATATTAGTGTTTTAAATGTATCCCATTGACTAGGATAAGAAGCTCTTCACCATCCATCTTTGTAATTTGAAAGGTATTGTGAGATTTACAGTTGAAGACTATGTATGGACCACTCCAAAGAGAGTCAAATTTTGTGTGCCTTCTTGGCTTAGCTCTATCCTTATCCCACTTGAAGGCCAAATCTCCTTCTTAAAAACTTATTGAAGAAGATCCTTTGTCAAAATATCTCTTTACCATTTCTTGATGGGACTCCATAGCCAATATGGATTGATGCCTTGTCTCTTCAATCTCTATGAGCTCAACATATCATATTTCCATTGGCTCATTCTCTAAAATCTCAAGTTGATACATTAGTTCCAAATTAGGGAATTTAAGAGCAATAAGCATTCTTGCTTCTTTACCATATACTAGCTTGTATGAATAATTGGATATTAACCTTTTATAGGTGATCATATCAACCCATAGAGATAAATTCAATTTTAGGTGCCATGACATTTTATTATCTTCAATAGTCCTCTTAATGATCTTCAACAAATTTTTATTAGTGGACTCAGCAAGGCTATTGCCTTGTGGGTAATAGTTTGATGAGGTACTAAGAAAAACACTATGTTGAACTACCCATTAGCTAACCTTAGAACCAATAAAAGCTATATCATTATCAAAAATAACGGTTGAATGGACTCAAAATCTAGTAATCAACCTTCATAGAAGTCCATAACATTGGTTTCATTATCTTCTTTCAATTCCACTACTTTTATCCATCTAGTAAAATAATCTATGATAGTTATAATCTATTTATCTTCTAATATTTAAGGAGGGATAATGAGACCAATAAAGTCTAAACCCCATTAGACATAGTGTTGATTCACTAAAATTGGTTGGAGAGGTAAGGCTTCAAGCTTTACCTTCCAACAAATATAGCATATTATCTGGATTTTCTAGTCTACACATGACAGTCACCAAATATACTTGGCTAGTAATACCCACCTCTCATGATCTTATGGGATATGATGCTTTCTAAATAATTACCTACACCATTTCCATCATGGAATATCTTAATCAGTCTCTTTGTTTGACCTAGCTCTATGCATCTTAGAAACATGCCATTGATATCCTTTTTGAACAAAAAGATTTCAACAAAAAGAAAAGGAATTAACTAAAATATAAAATATCTTCTCTTTAAATTGGTTAGATGATAAGGATAAATGCCATATTTTAATTATCTTACCATATCTTAGAGACAACTAGAAGGTGAGGTGTGATCATTTTAAACTTATTCATCATTTGACACCATAACTACTCAATTATCTGCTTGCAAGTCTTGGGCTAGATGTTCACAAAGTCCTTTGCCTCTAATTTTCTTTGTGACCTTGATCTCAACATCATATTCCATGACTTTGGTTATCCAACCAACTCTTTTGTTATTTATTTCCTTGTTCAATAGAAAATCATTGACACTTGGATGTGCAACCATCAAATGTATCTTCTTATTGGATAGCAAGTATTTAAACTTCTTAAGAGACCTTATAACTAAAAGTACATGATTCTCAACAAAATAATACCTTATTTCATATTATTATAAGCCTTGATTAAAGAAGGCTATTGGCTACTCTAAAGTGTCTTGATTCTACTACATGAGAATACCTGAAATAGTGTCAATATTAACATAGGTATACTAGAAGAAATCCTTTGTGAAATCAAGGTTCAAGAGTGTAGGAGCACTAGCTATATCTTTTTTGATTTATTTAAAACTTCTTACTCATTATTTAGACTAAATGGAACTCTGACCCTTGTTCATCATGGTTGTGAGTGGTCTAACTAAAGTAGCAAACATTGTAATGTATATTCTTATGAAATTGATCTTGCCTAAAGATATTTGCAAAGATTTCTTGTGTTTAGGTAAGGAATGTGCAATAATAAAGTCTATTCTATTTAGATATATGCTTGTATCTTGTTTATAAGTCATATGTCCAAGAAGCCTACCTTAATGAATAGATAAGACACACTTTTTGGGATTCAAAGACACCCTAAATTACTTGCACCTTTCAAACACTTGTCTGAGGTGGATCATATTCTCATCTACATTCTTAAAAAACATTGTTATGTCATATAGATAAACAAGTATGAACTTGTTAAGGAGGCCCTAAAATTCCATGTCAATAGATTTCTATAAATTTGCTCTAGTATTGGATAAACCAAAAGGCATATTTCTATACATAAATGTCCCCCATTTTATGGTGAATTCTATTTTGAACTATTCTTCTTCTTTGACCAAAATTTGGTTATAACCACTATAGCCATCCAATAAGGAGAACCTTTCTAAACCTTTAACTAACTATAAAATTTGCTCCATTTATGGCAACAAATAGTGGTCTTTAAGATAGGCCTTGTTCAAGTCATGAAATTCAACTCATAATCTTATTTCATCACTATTTTTTCCTACTATAACAAGGTTTTCCACCCAAGTTGAGTGTTTAATTGAGAATATTATAGCTGACTTAATGAGCTTATGTAGCTCAACTTTCATCAAAGGTTTGAGATTTGGGTTAATAGGCCTTTGTCTTTGTTTGACTGGCCTATTCTCATCCTCTAACTCAATGGAATGTTGAACTAGACTTGGATCAAATCCTTTGAGATCATTTTACTTCTATACAAAGACATCCACAAAACTTGAACATAACTCAATAAAAGTTTCCTTCTCTAAAGATGTGTAAACTTTGCCCAAATTTAAGCTCTTACCAATTTCAATATCGACATTTGTATGTTGTTTTTATTTTTTTGACAATGAAAATTTATTTTTTCTCAATTCATCATCTTTACTAAATATGTTTTCAAGGGTGTCCAACCCTTTAGGAAACTTATTTGTCTCCAGTTACACAATCTAGTCACCATACTACTGCAAGTGCTTTTCTTGGTTCCTTCAAAGAATTCAACTTCCTCTTGTAACACCTAACAATCTGAATATCATCTTCAAATACTTTCCAATTTTCATGGTTTTCTATGATATAAGTCCTTATAATCACCTTGATGTTTGATTGAACCCTTTAATTCTTTATGTCATCTAGGATACTAAATTATGACCCAATGGTAGCTAACATGTCTTCATGTTTATTCTTATTTATTGATATAGAAAAAATATTTAAAGCTTTAAAGTCTTAAAGTAAGTCCTATAATCTATTCCTATAGAACCTAAGTGTTGGGTTATTTCATACATTAATTCTTCTTACTTAGTGAACTACCAGTTCACTATCACCAAAGACTTATAAGGTATTAACCTTCATCTTTCTTGCTCAATGAAAACCATGCACTTGTGCTTCATATTCAATAAAATTATTGGAAAAACTAGAATTATAATTAAGAGAATATAAATACCTTTTATTGGATAGAAAAATTAACATCATTCTATCCCCAGTGCCATGTTTGTTCCTGGATCCATCAAAATATAGTTGCCACAGACTATCACTAGGTTGATCATCATTCATCAATGTTGGAATTGGTGTATCATTTTCATGAATATAATAGAAACCAAGTACTTATTATTTAATTAACTTTTAAGGATCATGATCATGTAAATTAGTGTCCCATTCATTAAGGAAAATATCTATAACTCCATCTAGAGGTGATTCAATTTTCACCTCACTATTTTCTAGTACTTTGTCTGAGATAACACAATTAATGTTCACCATACTTGGAATATATGGGTAAAAATTAAATCTTGAAATAGGTTCAAAATTTATTTTTAACTTGGTACCATACCTATTCTTGAACATCAAATATGTCCAATCAGCTGATACATATCCTCTCATCTTTGAAGTAAACTCCCTTGATAGACACATGGTAAAGTAGGGAGGTAAATCCACTATGACTACATCTTGTTGAATGGTAACATTGGGGTAAGCATGTAATGTTGACTTTAGATCCTTGATTATACCTATTTTCTTTGTTGGTGACCCATCCAATTGTAATACTCCTTTGGTATTTGGTTCATAGACAATACTAATGTTGTCTGTAATCTACTTAGGCATGATAGTGCTACTAGCTCTATTATCTACCATACAATTATGGATTAAGAAATCACCAACAATAAGAGAGAGAGAGAGAGAGACAAAATGGAGGAGTTTTTTAATTTTACATTGCTTTTGTCCACCTTTGTAATTTTATGTACTTATTGATCAGGCTGCTTGGTAGTTTGGTCTAAATTAGCTAAGACAACTCCTTGTTTCTCAACTAATTCTTTAGATACCTTAAGAGGTAAAATCTATTGAATGATCATGTATTTTTGGAATGGAATGGAAATGGAATCCCACATTATAATTCTAACATTTTATTTCTTAATTTGATTTATTATGCTAAATAAGGCTCCACTAACCTTTGATTGCAAATTTTGAACCATTGGTTGTTCTCAAATTAGGGGTATTTGGGGACCCTTCCCTACCTTTGCATCCTAGTTATTCTATGCTATAGGGACAATAGGGTGATACTTGACACTCTTAGAAACAAAATTAAGAACATTATATATATTATTCACATCTTAAACTTCCTTAATTTCTCTTCTTTTATCTCTAGTTAGAGTTGTAACTTTTAAACCACTTGTGTTACTATTTTCACCAACTTGATTAAATGCAATATGATCATCCAATTGTTAATTAACATTTATGGAATCAATCTTCCCTTAAACTTGTTGAGCCTCTCCTTGAGATTCCATATTCATGTCTTGATACTGACTTTCTTGAAGAGAAAACTCTTCTTGTGTCATTTATGGCATAGTAATAACCTATGATATTAAGGCTTGGTTTTGAGTGTCATTTTTATTGAATGGTTGTCAACATAAATTTTGAATCAATTTGTTTTCAAGAATAATATCTTTTTAAATATAAGATACATTAGGATTAAGGGTTGCATATGGCTTAGTTTGGGTTATGGCTCCTTGGTTCTGGTCAGGTTGCCTATTGTCTTTGAAACCTTGATAAGGAGGTCTTTGATTATTGAAGGACTAATAAGTGTTTTGGTTTTCCTATTGACAAGGCCTACCTTGGTTATATTGTCTCTTGAGTTGAAAAATATCATTCCCAAAAAATTGTAGCATACTTTTCAAATCTCCAATCTTACTAGCCTAATTCGAAGGGGCCACAAATTGGGCTTTTGAGGATGGAATAGGATCTATTGATGGGATCTGGGGAAATTGATGGGGAGGAATAGGTTTAAATTTTAGGAATATGGGCATTAAAGGCCTTGGATCAAACTTACCATCTTGTATCAAGTGATTTTTTGCTCTTATTTCAAGTTCATGGGCATTTGACAAAGTATTACCACCCATGGACTATATCATGACACTAATATCAAAATTTAGGGCCTTTAGATAGTAAAAAAATGAATACTCTAGGGATGGTCTAACCAATGCATGGATCCTAGTCCATGTCTTTTGGAATCTAAGGTTAAAATCAGACATGAACTCATGGGGGTACATTTTTATGGTAGTCAATTATTTAACCAGTGATAGGTGATCAGATTTGTCTTTAAACTATCTAACTAAGGCCACACATAACTCATCCTAAGTAGTAATGGAGGTCAAAGGAAGATTACTATACCATTGAAATGTTTTTCCTTTGAAGGAGGCAACAAGTAATCTGATAACCACATTATCTTGAACAACATTATGAACATAACATGGATTAGAAACATCCTAAATATGCTCAATAGTAGTAGTTTTATCCCATTCCACTGAGAAAAAAGGGATACTCTTTAGGTAAGACATAGATATGTTATCATATTGGGCAAAATTTAGGAGACTACCCCTATTAAATAGAATAAACACTTGATTCTCGAATGCCATTTTAACAATAGGGATTTGGCTTATGGGGAAAATAGCTTCGACTAAAACAATAAGATGACCAGGAGGTGAAAATTTATTTTGAGGATAAGGTCTAGTCTTATTAAAACTTGCTTTTTTATAAGAAGTAGAATGTATCTCAATGAATTCAAAAGGAATACCTTTACTTGATGACCTTGTTGTAACCTTTGGCATGAAAACACTATGTGAAAAATGCTATGACCTCTACATCTTAAAGGATATTTAAATTTTTATGATGGTAGATGTCTCCTCCTTTTTAAATTTCTTCTTCTCAATCTTTAAACTTCAATTATGCCAAGGAAATTTTATCCCACTAGGCATGCCAAAACTATTAGTGTTCCATATTTGTACCCTAGCTCATAAGGGGATTGTTCAGGTCCTTTTACTCAGATATAGTCCAACATGGGAATGATTTTAGGTTGTGGATCACCTAAACTTGGATCAAGCCTCTGGAGAAAGTTGAATTCCTTCTGGATTTATCACCTAAACTAGGCCTAATCTAACACTTGCTTGGAAAAGGGTAGATAGTAATAACAATACATGAAAGCATATTAAATGAGGTGATGCACCAGTAATTATAACACTTATAATTTACACAAGACACATTATGAGATAAATTCAAGACCAAAGAAGATCAATCCCATATAAGTATTTCACAATAAGGCATTGATCAATCATCAAACTAGCATGACAAGGAAGATAACCACTTTCAAGCTAAACAACAAAGTGTAAATTGCACTTATAATGACCAGTGAGAACTACCAATAATTTCATGAAGCTAAGAAAACTTAGACATAGAAAATAAATATACATTCACTTAACTACAGTACATGAATTCATAGGACACACTTCAATCTAACTTCCAAAATGATGGAATTCAGTCTTTATGACATCAAAAGGTATTACAGTATAAATTTTGAAATAGCCTAAGAAAGCCAAAGCACAAGAGTATGTTTCTCTAAAAAAATTAGATATTTATTTTCTAAAGCTTTCAGAGATTATTTCTCAACATGTGGTAGATGTTGGAACATATATAAAAAAAGGAAGAGAGAGGGAATTGTGATGTATTAGCAAAAATTTGAGGATGTTGACTCATGACCTTATCAATAAGGAAATTTTTTTGTAGAATTGAATGGTCATTGTCCTTATCCATCCACCTGGTGTCCTCCTTAGAACTCCATATCATTACTTATATGATCTACTAATGAGGACCATGTCTTGGAATTGATAGAATTATGCCATATCTACTTTGGGTGGCCATTTATACTTGTTTATCAAAAATGTGACCCTCTTAATAGGTGATACACCTCTCCATGATCATGGTTAATTTTTATTTCCTCCAATATTGAACATAGGTTCATTATAGGTGAGAACCAATCTAATTATTGGTTTTCACATAGTCATAATATCCATAGAAACCTGCAAACTACTTGATCTTGCTTCATAATCACTAATCCATCTTTGATCTCTGTATTAGACCTTAAGAGACATTTTATATATATAAATACTTTGAGAGTCAAGAGGCTACTATACATGAGGATCCTCCATCTAAAATCAATTAACATGTCAATGTAATGACCCTGTAATAGGGTCGATAGGTTCCAAATTATCAACCAGCGGTCCTATTTTACTTTAATGGTGATGGAGCCTTATCCATAACCATCTTGCTTATATGACTACATATGTTATTGACCAAGCTCTAATAGAGATATGATTCCTTAATATTTTGATCACCTAGGTCATAAACTCGTTCATCAACCTTCAATGAAAGCTCTTAGGATTTGCCCTTTGTTCATTGGTTGTCGATTGCCAATTCAAACCATTTACATTGTACCCAATTATCTTTATTCTTATTGGTCCTAAAGATAAACTAACTTATTGACTATGATCACACCATTATATTTGGTTATATGAATGCACACAAGCATTTAATTTCCTACCAGCCAAGATCCTTTAACTTGTTGACTTGATCTCACACCATTTGATCAAGATGTATGATCTCATATGTATCGTAGATCTTATTGGGCCCACTTTCCTATCAGTCACTATGAACCATCATATTCTTGGTATGATTTAAAATTGATCATCTATATGATAGCACCCACCTTTTTATCAATTTATATCATACCATTTGATCTATGTTTTGTGAATCTACACCATTGGATCTTGTCTAACTTGTAGCTCTTTAAGGGCTTTTAACCCAGGGACCTTTTGACTTGTTTGACCCAAGTGTGAACCATTAGATCTATGTTATTAGTATGTAAGATCATGTAGGCCATTAGATATTGATTAACTTTAAACCTTTTAATTTATTTTAATCCCAAATAGTTACTCTATGGAGCTCAAACTTGATGTTAGCATGAATTTTTTATGTTACAAGTCCAACTTTGGAAGTTCATAGCTTGGGCTAGAAGACTCATGCGAGCATGAAATTTATAGGATATGATCCCGACATGAGGAATAATGTGATGCTATAATATTTTTACTCATGAGGATTCTTAGAAAAAAAATTATAAGATATATAAGTGAGCTAGTTTGTTCATTCCTAGATGACATCTTGTTAATGGTCTAGTTATTTAAACTTATGCTTGAGCTTTTTCTTGATCTTTGAAAGCTATAATGATGATCCTCTAAGGCTTGTGCAACCTGGTTCATGTTCTTAAATATTCAAACACCATGAAACCTACTTTGACCCTTCATGTGAAATTGTAGACCTATCCTTTGAAGATCAATTAGATCAAAATTTAAGCTTGCTTAAAATGTTTCAAAATATTTGTGAGTAATATGAGACATTTGGACCACTCATTCCATCCAAAACATCTATTCAAACTATTTCTAGGCAAAAGATCCTTATATGGGCCCAATTTGGTTAATAGTAATAACTCACATTAAATTATTTAGGCCTACCATTAAAATATGTTTCATTTTCAAATTAGATGAATTTAATTCATTAGACACATATGTTTAAACATGTTAGTAGTGTTGATATTATCATTTATCCCAAACATTAGTGTCTATGGAGTAAGAATTGAATTATATGTTCATAACTCATAGAGATGGAATATTAATACATTTTAAACATTTTAGGTAATAAGGAAGATCTAGGTCATCAACATAAGACTGATCAAACTAAGATTTATAGGCCAAGGGGCATAAAGATAGAACAGATGTGAGACTTAAAAAAGTGGAAAAGGTAAAGAACTGAGAGGAAAAACTAAGGTTTGAGTTTTCAAAGTGTACAATATTTAGATTCTATATAATCATAATATATCATCTACATTTCTCGTAATAATGAAATTTATAGTTTAAAAGAAAGAAGTCAATACATAGGTGTGTATATGCATGTTGTCTTTACATGTGCCAAACTTGAGTACTGGTGACTGATATTCAACCAAGAGCATGTTATAGTATAAAATCAGTTCATATAATCTAAGTTGAAGGTACTTGAAATAAATTAAAATTGAAAGAGCAAGGTTTAGGAGTATACCTTGGTCAATGTAACCACCTTTCCTATTGGCAATTTTTTTTGAAAAATATGTATCATTGTAAGTCTCTAAAACTAAGATTAGGAAAAATATAGATAAAATATTTAAAGTGAATATATCTAAGGAGATAGAGAGAGAGAAATTTAAAGACACATGCCCAAAAATTTGGAGAAAAAGTGAGTTTTCACCTGGCAGTTGGGATTAGCTCAACTATGTAGCCCAATGATATTTATAACCTAGTAAGGATAGATGGTCAATTCCAACCTAAAAACTTGGAAATATGGATTTATTTTATCACCTCAACCATACCAAAAATGTGAAACAACTACTAAAATAGATTGGCTTAATAAATTCCATAAAAATCCATGGGGTATTAGTATAATAAAATTCATGATGTGGTAATAGTCCATAAAAGAGTTTTGGAATCTAAAACTAATTTGGTTATTAAAATATTAGGCATATGTTACATATAATATGCACCTTATATATGTTTCATGTTGAAACTATGTATAATAATAGTACCAATGTATATAATTTTGTAACAATTGTGAATCTGAATCATATAACCATGTGTTTTGGCAAATTCAGATAATTATGTAAGTGTGGAGGACATGTTTCCAAAGCATGTTCCCCCACTACATATGGAGAAATATAAAGATTAATATAAGTACCAATGTGGAGTACATCTTCAAAAACATTCCCTCATTATGATTTGGAGATGTTGAATATTGAATAGGTATGGATAACACACTTCCAAAGCTCAACCCCACTAAATTTGGGAACTAATATAAGTACCATAAATTGAATTAATGTAGATTATATGTTTCCAACATATGCTCCCATTGAATCTAGAAACTATGAATGTGTGGAAGCCATGCCTATATGACATGCCACCATTAAATTTGAAACTATTCCAAGTGTGGAGAACATGCCTCTATAACATGCCCCCACTAATATGCCCCTCCTTTGAGGTGAGGTAAATATAGAAAGTACTAGTTACCTCACCTCAAAAGGATAAGAGAACTATATAATCTATGAATGTAACCATGTAACATATAAAAGGGAACATGTCTAGGTAAATGTATCATTGAAGTATTTAGAACCAATATGATCATATATATACCTAATATGTATGACAAATATTATGGAAACATTTGCATATTAATAGTACAATATCAACAAACAAGCAAGCGCACACACAAGATCACTCAAATTCAAGTTTAAATGGTAATGGTCCAAGGAGACCACAAATAAGGGGCATGTTCAAATGCCACACAATCAAAGGGATATGACTTAGTCAGATGTCCATAAATTAAAATATGACATATTAAAATGTCCATGCAATAAAAAATGATATATGGAAATGTTAATGAAAGAATACATAGGCATGGGGTCTGAAAATAAAGGATCATATTCAAATGCTCGAATAAGGAATAAAATAGCAAGGCAAGACTCTTAATGAAATGCATATAGTAAAACATAAGCAACCATAATAAAATATCATAGTAGCCCATGGACTAAATTTGATAGGAAAATATGTCAAGTGTATATCATATCAAGTACCATGTGTAAGATTATAATCATGTATATTAGGCATTTGTTAAGTATATATGTAAGCTCAAACATGATAATGTAGAGTGTCATATAACTTGTGTATCGAGATCAAAAAATTAAATCTCCCCAATGTCTATATGACATGAATAAAGGTAAATATAAAAATTATAAATAGGAATGAATCATGTATTTGTGTATACCTATATCGTAATAAAGTATAAGCGTGACACATATATGTATGTATGATTAACAAAGTATGTCATACAACAAAATAGAACTAACACATAGATGAAAAGGAACCAATATAACATGTAGGTGCCAAAAATGTTTTTGTATTTTTTAATTTTTTTGATTTTTTAGATATTTTTGAAGAGAAAGTATCTATATGTAATCAAAAATTCATCATGTCTATAAATCAATCTTAACTCAGAGAAGATAGATCATACCATACACTTCCAATTGGGGACACATTTGTTAAGTGGGAACATGACCAATATGAGGATCTAATAGACCTAATTAGGGGATCTATTACCATAATACACCATGATATGAAGGTTTACAAAGCCTCCAATCAATCACAATCATGCAATAACCCTAAGGGAGTCATGTGTTTTGGTATCTCACTAAACTAATAACAAGTAAATCTAATCTAGTGCTCACCAAAGCTTATGGCACAACATAAGGGGTTAGTAAATAATAATAAAATGTATAGAAGAATATCAATCAATAAATGTATGATTAAGACCCTAATACATGGAATATGAAGAGTAATATTATTCTAAGACAATAATTATACTACTTCTATCTAATAAAGAGAAGAACAAAGTTAGAGAATACTTACCTGAATGATGAACCTATGGAGACTCAATCTCTCCCTTGACCAAAGGGGATTCATAAGAGATTGTTGTGATTTTTAAAGATTACTAAGAAAGAATAAAGCATCCAATATTTATCCACAAGACTAGATTTTCCAAGTAGAAACCCTTTGTTAAGACTCCTCAAGTATAATGGTGGAAGAGCAAATTATAAAGAAGCATAAGTGAATAATAAATCTTGATTGCATATTGAAATAATGATGAAATTATCTTGTATATATAGGCGTATTTGACCCTAAACCCTTCCAAAAGTCCTGGCTGATAGGGTCAACCTAGTCAACCTAGCACAATTTCAGACAATATTCACTAGGTTAGCCAAATGCCAAACTAGTTCTTAAGTAAAAATCACCTAAAACTATACAAGGTCAACCTAGTAAACCTAGTACAACTAACAAAAGGGACTTATGGTGAGGAAAAGATGGATAGAACTTGGAAAAGACTAGAGTTTTCTAAGTAGGAGTAATAGTTTAGGGAATATTTTTTGGATCTAGTTAGATTGGTAATAAGGGCAAATAAGGGATAACAATTCTATGAATCACCAATGGTCTACCCACCCATTTCTTAGTACACCCTTTAAGGCATGCACTTAGATAAATTGAGTGTCAATGGGTTCCTACAAGATGTAAATTGTTAGTAATTGATAAAAATTTGAAAATATTATGTGTATACATATGCCCCACTCAAAGCTCATCATGTGACACTAAGGTGCAATAGGGGATGGTGATTTGAGAAAGAACATAATAATACATAATGTTGATACAAAAAAAAATTATATAATTTTAAATCATAAAATAACTAAAATTAAATGATAAAAAGGGGAAATAACTAAAAATTAAATGTGATTCATACCTTGACTTACCTTTATTGCTAGATGGTTATTTTCTATGTTGTTAGTTTTGATTAAATAGGGCACAGAGACTAATTTTGACAAACATAAGAATACAAAACTAAAGATCAAAAATAAGCAAACACAGGAAAGCCAAGATAACTATTGCTATGTGGATGAGACATACTTCAAAATTTGGCAAGCTGGGGTGATAAGTGCTATGTTAGACCAAATGACCAAGTAAAAAACAAGAGTAAATCATGTAATTGAGAATTTAAGGCTACTAAAGACCAAGAAACTCAAACAAGTAAAACTTAAATAATAAAGACAAACTCACCAAATCAAACCAAGGATACATGTCAAAAAGATGGTAATTAAACAATGATGTGAAATAAGTAAAACAAATGGTAAAACAACATTGATGAATGAGCAGTGACAATCTTTGTCTCATAAAATAATTGAAAATGGTGCATTAAAAGGGAAAATAACATTATCGAGTGAGAAGTAACAATCCAACCTCACACAACAATGAAAAAAGGTATGGACTTAAGTGCTCATAATAGAAGGGTAGTAAAATAAGAACAAATGGTAAAATTAAGAAAAATAAGTCATGGAATGTAGTTCTATGGTGTAAATAAATTAATCCATAGTTACTCAAACATATTAGAATGATCTAAAGATAGATAAAACTGAAATAATGTAGTGCTAGCATACTTTTTAGATGTGAAGAAGAAGGAAACAAAGAAGAAGGGAAAATAGATTTGGAATCACAATTTATCTATCAAGGGGGAAATGAAATGGGTGGAAGGGAGAATGAAGGAAAAAATAAGGTAGAATAACTCTTTTATCAAATTCAAGACATTCAAATTAGTTTTGTCAAAACAAGAGGATTGTCGACCTTAAAGACTCTAAAGAACTTTTCTTAGCCACACAAGTCTTAGGTCAAAAAATGAAGTATATATATCATCCAATGAAGTCTATATGCATGAAAATTAGAATGGGCCTACCTTCCCACATGTTCTTCAAGGCCCTTTATAGAGTCATCTATCTCCTACAAAGATTGGGTAATTATGTGAGAAAGTAGGTATCACCATACAATTTTTTGAATTATCCTATTCCAGCCTACTAGCCTACCATACCCAATGGACCTTGCCTCTATGTGAGGCCAAATATGAAGTTTTAGATTCAATTAGAGATAGGAGATGTGCTTGTAATCACATATTTTGGTGTGATATCAACTTTTGAGATATGTATGTTACCTTTTGTATATCATTGCCTTTTGTTTCAAATGATTTGGCTTTTAACTTTATTGATGGATTTTTCAATTCCTCCTCCATATGGATTTGGAAAACCAAACATGAGTGCTAAAGATGACTTTCATTTGAATACTTAAGACTTGGTTGATAAGAGAGAGAACTTAAAAGAGAATGGGGTCTAAGAGTCTCATAAATCTAGGTGAAATAAAAGTGTTATCTTGACTTCAACCTTGGTTTATCCAATGTGGAGTGAAACAAAAGGAAATCAAGAAGAATGACACATGGAACAATTTTAATTACTTCAAATCACAAAAAAAATGTGACAAAGGGAGAAAAAGGGATACAATGATAGTAAAGTGTGATTCCTTATCATAACGATGAGGGAAATGGAAGAAAACATACTATCATAGATTTTTGTGCAAATTCCATCTATCAAAAGAAGCAAAAGCAAAATATGAGAACAAGGATCAAAAATGCATTCTAGAAAAGGAATGACAAGATGGTAATTTTATGAGGAAGGTCAGGTCTTATTCTTGGTCTTACACTTCAACTCATAAAATATAAACCCATGAGGGCTCCAAAAAAGTGTGTAAAAATAAAAATAAATAAGACTATGGTACATCATGAGGAAGGTCAGATCCTATCTGCAGTTTTACAATGCAACTCATGAGAGAAAGGGGAAACCAAAAGACTAAAAAGGAAGGACTAAGATTTTTTAAAAGATATAAACTATTGTAGATGGAGAGACCTATGTAAGTAACCTATAAAAAGAGTGAGGTAGATAGCATATATAAATCATGAAAGGAATGGAAGGATCCTACACTAACATCTATATCAATGATGAGCATGTGAGAGACAAGCTTAGGTATCTCAGAATTTTTCTTGAATTTGAATTAATTTGGTATAATTCCAAGTAGAATAAGAGTGGGCATCATAATATGCACCAAAGGGTAATTAAATGTAGGGATAGGCATCGTAAGATGCCCCAAAGTCTAAAATGATATGTGGGTAGGCATCATAAGGTACACCAAAGGCTAGAGAAATGTATGGATGGGCATCATAAGATGCCCCACAAGATGAAAAGAGGAAGAAAATATAGGAAAAGGTAAGAAGAAAAGAGAACCCCATATAGTGTCTAAATGGATTCAAGTTGTCTAAGAAGATTCTGATAGGGTACATGATGCTTGAGATAAATGAACAAAATGCTAAGAAAGAGAAACAAAGAATTGGGTAGAAAATAGGCAAAGTTAAAAAAGTTATAGAGTTGAATAGGTTGACCTAATATAGAAAATAGGGTCTAAAAACTATACAGAGTCAACTTAGTATAGAAAATAGGGGCTAAAAACTATACAAAATTGATAGGGTCGACCTAGTACAGTAAGGGAAAATTAGACCATATAAAAATTGAAGGATGAAATTATGAAATATGTGAAATAAAACCTATAAGGGTTAGATTCACATTGGGTTCACCATAATATATGAAATCAAAAATTCATCATGTTTATAAATCAATCCTAACTTGGAGAAGATAGATCATACCATACACTTCCAATTGGGGACACATTTGTTAACTGAGAACATGACCAATATGGGGATCCATTATTCCTAATTATGGGATATCTTACCATAATACACCATATTATAGAGGGTTATAAAGCCTCCAATCAGGAACAATCATGCAATAACCCTAAGGGAGTCCTATGTTTTGATATCTCACTAAACTAATAACAAGTAAAGTAAATCTAGTCTAGTGTAGTGCTCACCAAAGCTTGTGGCACAATATGAGGGGTTAGTAAAAATTCAAAACATGTATAGGAGAATATTAATTAAGATATGTATGAGTAATACCCTAATATATGGAATATAAAGAGTAATATTATATAAAGCCAATACTTATGCTACTTCTATCTACTAAAGAGAGGAACAAAGTTAGAGAATACTTACCTGAATGATGAACCCATCGAGACTCAAGTTCTCCCTTGGCCAAAGGGGTTTGGAAAGAGGTTTTTGTGATTTATAAGGATCACTAAGAAAGGCCAAAGTACTCAATACTTATCCATAAGACTAAATTATCTAAGTAGAAACCCTAAGTTAAGACTCCTCAAGTAGAATGGTGGAAGAAATGATTATAAATAAGAATGAGTGAATAATAACTCTTGATTGCATATTGATATAATGATGAAATTATCTTGTATATATAGGTAGATTTTACCCTAAACACTTTTTGAAAAACCCAATAAATAGGGTCAACCTAGGTGCCCAGTACAATTTCAAAAAATTATTCACTAGGTCATGAGCTAGATCAACCAAAGGCCAAACTCGTTCCTAAGTGAAAATCACCTGAAACTATACAGGTTCAACCTAGTCAACCTAGTATAGCTAACTAAAAAAAGTTAATGTGAGGAAAAGAGGGATGGAAAGTGTAAAATACTAGAGGAGTGTGCAAAGGAGGAGTAATAGCTTACGGAATAGTTTTAAGAGATGGTTATATTGGCAATAAGTGAAAATAAGGGACAATACTCCTCACCAATGGTCTACCCACTTATTTCTTAGTGCACCCTTTAAGGAATTCACTTAGAGATATTGAGTTTCAATGGGTTCTTATAATATGTAAAACATCATTAATTTATAAAATTTGAAAATATTATGTGTATATAATATCATCTTATGATGCCATCCAATAGATAGTCATATGTGTATCCCCATGGTGAAGCTAGTGTAATACCTCATCTATATTGTCAAGGAACATGCATAGGTGTAATATTTGACACTATGTTATCAATTGTGTTCTGCATATGTATAATATGAATCTTTGTTCTTGAAGCTATAGTAGGAGTAACATGAGTATGGGTTCTTCAAACCCATAATTGAATAATATATGCTTTCTTTGGCATAGCAATGATATGTACATTTGGAGGTGATCCTTATATCTAATCATGGTGTGTAGTATATGATTGGGATTCCATAGAATCCACTATATGTCTTTGATGTAATGATCTATCAATCACTATCCACCTAGTAAATGGGATTATCTGGTGCTTACCCTTTTCTGATGAATTAGCCTTAGTAGTCTTGACAGTCAGTTGTCTAGGTATAAATTTCTTTTGTTCAATAAGATGTTCATATGGAATTTTGTAAACTTTAATTCCCTGCTTTGCATGAATGTATTTAACACACCTATGCACTATAAAAAGTACTTATCTAAGAGTGTGTATCCAAGGTCTTCCTAATAACATATCAATTATTCATGTGGAAGGGATAACATAGACGGTAGTAACCATATGTGTAGGTTCAACCTATAGAGGTAAGTCAATCTTTTTGTTAACCTTCTAAAAGGTCATATTGAATTCTCAATCTAATCTAATAAAGGGGTGTAAATATGATGAGTATAACCCAAGTACATAAGTAATGTCATGGTGTAAACATTTTTTCTTACATCATTATCAATCATAACACTTTACATGGTATGTTGATCAAGGTATGCTTAAATAAATAGAGAATTGAGATCATAGTCATCATCCTTGATTTCACTATCATCAAAATAAATATAAGGTTTTTGAACTATAGGAGGTATATATCATGCGTAAGTACCAATAATCCCATCAAGTGGGTGCCCATAATGTGAGGGAGGAGGATGTGCATTATGTGCCATTTAGACTTTTGGTTCTTTATTATAATTTTCTTACAAAGGATTGTTAAATATTTTGTATTTATGGTTATCACTAGGTTTTTATCCTAATTCCCTTATAGGATCCTCAAATGTAAGTTTTTAGTCATCAATAAGATCTTGGATCTTGTTATTCAAGGTAAATCATTTACTTGTAGAATGTCCTAGTCCTTGATGATAATCACAATAATCATTTGCATCATATCCTTTAGGTAAAGTTTGACTCATATCAACCTCAATAGGGTGAGGGATATTTATAAGCTAACACTCTAGTGACCAGTAGAGTAATAAATTTGAGGTCTCAGGTAAACATGTAAATTATCTCCTTGGTACATTAGATAAAACAAGCTGATTAGGTTGTTATGAAATTGTATTAATGATGGTGGTTGTTTCAGTTTTAAGTTTCATAGGTTTTATCTTATAACTTGGTTTGATTTTAGATTTGGTAATAGATGTAAATGTAACTAGTGTGTTTTATACATACTTGAGCTTATTATATGATATAAGCTTCATTTAACAATCCCATACAACATGGCATAAGTCATCAAAATATTTTAACTTCTTAAAATTAATAGACTCATGTAAAAGAGAAAGTAAACTTTGCTTGAATATATATTGAAACTTTTTATTTGCCATAAGAATTATCATTTTGGCTATTATTGTCATTTATCTCAAGACATATTCATTGATAGGTTTATTGGTTCAGTGTTTGATATTAGCAATTTGGGCATATGAAACCTTTTCAAAAATATTAATGGAATAGTGTGTTAATAATTGGTCTACAAGAGGTTTAAATAATTTTATGGATTGGATAGGTAAATAATATAACCACCTTAAAGCATAGTCATTAAGGCTTCTTGAAAATAATTTGGTCAAAAAGTTATCATTGAAAGTATAATCAAGGAATAATGCATAATTTTTTTGAAGATGTTGTTTAGGATCACCCTTGCCATCATAAAATGTGAACTTAGGTGTAACAAATCTAGTTGGAAAAGGGTGTAAAGACATTTCAAGTGTAAGAGGGTTATGCAATACATCTTTCGAATCTATAGTATGATGGGATATTAAATCATTTTGTTCAATGTTTGTATTCTTATCCTCTAAGATCTTTAAAACTTGAATTAATATTGAACTATAGGCTCAGTGGGATTTAATTTATCAATTTGAGTAATCACCAAAGGGGATGAAAACATGTTTTGATAGTAATATAAATTGAAACTAGTATTTGTGTTGACACAAATGGTAATTTCATAATAGATATATCAACATTAGTTTTAGGGAACAAAGGTTTAAATAGATAACTTGTGCCCCCACTAGATGTATTTGGTTGTAATGTGTTCAAGGGGAGGGATGTTTCCACTATAGTTTTGGAATTTTTTGCTTCAATTATATTTTTTAATATCTCATCAATATCTTTAAGATTTTTCCAAATGCACTCATGAAATAATGCAATTATATGCACTTGATCATGGTCTATTTTCTCATTTTCATTTTTTTCATGATTTTCATTATCATAATCTTCTTCTATGATAGCCTTATTAATATTTTTTTCATTATTAAAATGGGTATCATCATGATCCAAGGTATGATATCCTCAGTGGTTTGAGACATATTATAAGGTTGGAGGGGAATCTCAATATGTTAAATAAGTACACCTCCCAATCTAGGGATACACCTAGGTTCCATGAAAATAGTAAAATTAATAAAATAAAAGGTATAATAATCTAAAACCCTAGCTAGTTTAAAACCCTAGGAATCAAAAACAATTGCATTCACAAAAATTGAGTTCACTATATGTTTAATCCTAAAATGGAAACTTGAGTGGTTGGAGTTAGCCTTAGATTAATATTAAATGGGTATATAGAAATTAAATGGCACAAGGGTGATACATAGATCCATAGAAGGAAAATTAGATGTTAAACTTAGATATAAGAATACCCTAAATTTATTATTCTAAGATAGTATAAATATGGAAAGTACAACCATGTTATATATAAAAATGACAAATGAGTGATGTACTTAGCTTGTTCTAATGCTAAGGTAGTTTTTAATTTAGAACATGTAGAAATTAGGTGGGAAGGAGATTATATAACAATCATCGTATTCTATATTTGACGCTTATGGCTCTCTAAATAGTAATATCATCCTAGGATAGTTACATCAACACTAACATCTAGGTTTAACTAATATTAGTATCCTATATGAAATATTTTATAAACAAGATGTGACCACATGGATGCTTCTAGGTTCTACTTCACCTTCACTCTGGTGCATTTAGATATGGATCATGGATTATCGCTCCTTGTGAAATGGAAAACCCCTATATTTCCATCTTCATAGTGACCTTATGGGAAAAAAGGTTAATGGGAACATGGTGTCGAGATAAGCCCAAATATCCCACTATCATAAGGCAATACCTACATATATAATATTCTATAATAGGACCTCATACTCATTTAGTTCTCCCCTATGTGTTGTCTTGTGTGTGAATCATATAATATGTGTAAAATAAGTACAACAATCATCTAGCTTATAACTTAAAAAGTAGATCTCTTGGACTACTCTTTTAGTAATTTAAACCTATATATGTGTATTCCCTATGATTGGTATGGAAATTGGAATAAATAGGTAATTTTTGTTCAATTTAATGTTCTTTGAATGCTCTTAGGTCTTTTTTCTAGGTATCCTAGGTGAGAAATGAATAAGGGTTGATCTTGTATTTATATTAATCCCTTTAGAGTAATAACTCACATTAAATCACTTAAGTTGACCATTAGGATATATTTCATTTGTAAATGAATTTAAGGCTATAGACGCTTGTGTCAATACGAAATAGAGGCATTGACACTATCATTTGTCCTAGACGTTAGTGTTTAGGGAGCAAGAAAATAAGTACATGTTTAGAACTTGCAGAGATAGAAGATAAGTACATTTAAGGCATTTTGGGAAAGATGGAAGACCTAGTTCATCACAATAAGACTTATTATACTAAGATACATAAGACAAGGAATGTAAAGATATAGCAGATGTGAGACTTATGGAAGTGAGAAAGGTAAATAACTAAGAGGAATAACTAAGGTATGAGTTTATCAAGTATGTAAGACTGAGGTGCTATATAATCATAAAATATCATCTAAAATTTGATTAAAAAAAATTACTAACTTATATTATTAATAATATAAAACATAATGAAATAATAAAAATAATTATATTTATTGATTTCAAATGTAGGAATTATAATTGCACATAAATATAGTCATGTTAAAGATGTTACAAAGAAATGTAATCCTAAAAAAATAGAAATGATATTTTTTTACCATATTTTACTTTAATATTTAATTCTCCCATCTTGATAAACACCCTATCAACCTATATTATCCTCCTATTACAAGTGTAGTAATTTTATATAGATACATAATCTACCTACTTACATTAATGCTCTCAAAAACTTCAATTGCCCATTAATGCAACAATCATTAAATGTCCATAACACATAATCATGTGCCATAATAATTAAATTTAAAATACATTAAAAATGTTCAATAAATGTCACATACTCCAAAACACATCATATATTCCATAACACATTGCCATGTGATATGGTATGAGCTTTGATATTTCTAATGTTGTTCATATTAACAAGAATTGTATAGTTGAGATGAATCCTTCTTATAGATATAAAATAACCTTCATTTTTTGGATTTTCATTATAAATTTAATCAAATCTTTGAAGACCATGTTGGCTTATTAAAAACCCATAATTTACACTAAACAGGTCACACCCTATCATAAAGTAGTCACATAGATGTTTCAATGTTTAAGGAGCTTCTATATAAAATAGTAACATTATGCCATATTATAATTTGATAGATAGGCTTGTATTGTTATCAATATATTTAAATCATGAGATTACATAGAGTTCTATATCTTATTTTAATATTTATTATAAAAACATAATGGGGTGGCATGTTTTATTTTACATATGACCTTGGAATGTTGATAAGATGTTGCCTATAAACCATGAAATAGGTCATATTGATAAGTTGTTGCCTATAAACCATGAAATAATAAAGGTAAATATAGTATTTTTTGTATTTTTATGTAAAATCACAATTAAATGCCATGTTTTGATTTGACAAATTAATTACTAAGTTTATTTCTATGTTTCCTAAAAATCATGAGACACTATGAATATCTATAGCACTTTTTAGAGTTATGCATTGAATTATATCTTTATATCAGGTTTTTAGATGTTATAGAACTAAATAAGACTATAAAATAACTTATATAAATAGTCTAAATATTTAAGAGATACCACTAACCTCATGAAGTGTTTTTAGAACATTGTAAATGTTCAAGTACTAAATACCTACAATACAACTTATTTTCAATTAACATTCTCATGTTTTTGGTTGATTTAAGATTTATTATGAACTTGAATTATCTTTCATTAAGAATTCCCGATATATTAAACATCTCCCAATAATATAACTAATTCCAATTATATCTATCATCAAAATACTATCTATAGCAATTAGTCTTACACTACTAGATACTATAACATGAGGCTAGAATTATTTTTGTAGACATTCAATAGTGTTCATGAGAACTTCCTCTTCCTCCAAATTTGTGAAAAAAGAGTCATCATCAAAGTTATCATTTATTTATTGGTATTTAAAGTTATGGGTAAGGGAGATCCTTTTCATAAGGCGTTTAGAGGCATTATCCCCCAACAAGTACCAAAAAACTTCAAAAATTTACAAAGAAAGATCCAAAGGACACCCTTTCTTAATAAATATGAATAGGCAGAAATTACCATACCACTTCTCATTTATTTTCAAAAAATTAGAGGCATCTCTAAAAAGGGTTTGGACTTAGTGCAAAAATATGGACCTAGAACCATGTGCTTACAACATGGAAATGATGAAAGTAAATTCAATCAAATCATAACACTTCTCCAAATCAATTTTGAGAGGGAAAAAATTTTAGTGGGATGTGGGATCCCATTAAATTCCTTCCCAAATAGACAAAACAATTTCAAGAATGTAACTACCTTGGATACTATGTGTTTACTCTTCCTAATTACAAAGGAGAAAGGATACATAATTATAAGTATACATAGAAATAAATATTAAAGGAAATATTAAGGAGGTAATAGGTCTCCAGTCAGTGATATGCTCAATGTTTCTTACTTTGGGGATGAAATTTATGTTTCCATTGTATTAGCATGCCTAAATATCTTGTGTCCAAGCCTTAAATATAGAATCTATAAAAATATAGACCAACGCAATCCCATAAGAATTGATAGAATTCAATATGAAATCAATCAAACCTTGGGGATTTATCATGTGCCATATAATTAAAATGATTTTGATTTTCATCAATAGATAAAGGCATATCATGAGAACTTTTTGGCTATGGGAGAGATTATAGGTAAAAATACTAATTCATTTTTATAGAGCAAACTCTTGATCCTCATTAGAATATTAGGATTGAAAACCCTATTTTTTATGCTTAAAAAAGGCTTTTAGGATCTCTTGAATACTATTAATATGGCCTCTATTATCTTTGAGCAATAGGATGTCTATCTCTCAATATTTGAATAAAATACCTAAAAACCCTATCTCCAATATTGAGCCAATGAGTTCTAACTTAGATTTTAAAATGTTGAGCTTAGTGAATCTCAATCAATTTTTTCTTTTGACACAACTTTACAATTTGAAATTTGAAAGGATTCATTAAGGGGATATATTTATAGCTCTTATTACAACATATTAAACTCTCATGTGGGTAATGTTGGCTCATTTTTTGAAGAAATATAACTTATTACCAAAACTATTAAGAACATAGAAGTGTACACTATGAAACCTTCCCACCACTCAATCCAAAATTTAGAACTAGTAGGGTATGGGACAAGATTCCAACCCTACCTAATGTGTATAAGGTTATTCTCATGATTTAAATGTGAAATGTTGAGATAAAAACAAATTTCTATAAAATTATATCAGGAGGGACCGACCCCTCAACATGAAATTTAATGGGTTGGTGGTTCAAAATAAGGAGACCAATGACTAGTCTATAAAATAATATTTCAAAGGAAAATATGTATTATTTTGTGAGAAATTATATATCTATATTCTTAAGTACTCTATCAATGCATTGGAAAAAATTAAACATAGTGAACTAAGTAGTGGAGAGAGAATGTTTTCTCTGATTATTTGGATCATACAACCCAAAAACAATTACATATAAAACCATGCTTTTCATTCACCATCACACTTCATGATTGGAAAAAATCCTTATTTTTATTTTTTGGATTCAATCATATAAAAACTTACACATAAAATATGATTTATAGTGGGAATTTCCTTCACTAATCACTACCAAAGTGCCACACTTTCCACAACATCATATGAAGTGTATAGGTTAATTAGGTTAAAATTTTGTCTAAAAAAATTAAAACTTCTAAGTGGCATGGTTATATGGTCCACTCCATATTACATTATGAATGGTGTAAAAATTTAGGTTATAAAACTGACAACTTCTCCATGCCCCATTTTACTGCAAGACAAATGAAAGGTTAAGGCAAATGGTTTTCATTTCCAACTATAAGGGTAACCCATTAATTTTAACTTCTTGTAAGAAAAACACATGCATTTTATAAAAGTGATAAAAAATGGCCCTAGTCATTTATTTATGGGTTGTTTCAATCAAACTACACATGTTCCATGAAAAAATAATCATGAATAACTATCAAGGTTTATATTCTCATCATCACAGCTTAAAATCTTAAAATATATATATTACACAAATTGTTTTTATTGACTTTTGGTAAGAAAATATGCAAGTTATACTAGTCACCACTCTTCTTTCATATATAGTATTCATCTTATCTAATTGGGGAAGGGATTTGAGAGAATAATTGTTCCTTTTAGAATACGTAAAGAGGGATATGCCTTGACTATTGGGTTTATGAGGAGGGAATACTCGCCATTGAAAATAATTTTAGACTTAGAGACTCTTCTAAACTAAATAAATATTATATGCTTATGGAGTTCCTCACACTATCATCCTAGGATTAAATTTAATGGCATGTGTAATTAAATATTAAGAAGTGTAGAGTAGTAATTTTACTCAAGAGAGGTGGTTAGTATTGCATTATTTCCAAAATAAAATCAAATTAAAAGAAACACAATAACAAGCATACATATCTAGGCCTAGACACTAAGGAGGAGCATAATAATAAACATACATATGAAAATAACTAAAACATGAAATAAAACTTCTTTCACCTTCTTGGAGCTTCCAATTAGTTTGTAGAGTGGCTTGCTCAGCTTTGTGCTTCAAAAGGTCTATTACAATGGAGCTTGGCTATCCCCCACCTCCTCTTGGCACCATGTGGCTTGTGGCTTTGGCTTGGTTGAAAATTTTGGCACTATAACACTAATTTCAATCACTTTTAGAATAAATTTGGCATTATAAATTTGCATTATCCAAGCTTAAAATTCATGTTCATGGCTCATCTGTTTATAGATTTTTAAAATGGTTTAGGATCAACCATGACAATCCATCTCAAGATTAAGATGTGTGGCCATGAATTAATCCAAATTATGTAATTATTTCATAAATATCCCCCATAAATATTTGGGAAGAAGGGGAATTTAAGATGCATGGGAGGCATTGATGAGGCATGGGAGGGTCTTAATGAGACATGGGGTGGCTTGATGAGATATTTTATGCATTTATGGCCTAGGGATGTCTTTCCAAGAAATGATGTCATTTGATGATGTAGATATTAATTATAAATTTCTAAAAATAAATATTCAACAAGTTCCATGGAATATTTAACTAGAATCATTATTTGAATTAATTAACTATTAAACATGATTAGTCACTTTGGTGCAAACCTTGGCTCTTTCTGCATAAATTAATCAAATTGGTCAAAATGTCATATTATTGGCTCAAAATCTGATTGGATTGGAATTAAAAGTTGATGTTAGATGCATTGGGACCGTATTCCAATTTAAGATGTTTCCAATGCAAAATAACAAAAGCACATGTTTTGTATAAGAAATTTGATAGAAAAGAGCAATCTAGAGCACCTATGTGTGAAAATGTCATTTTAACTCAAAATGATTTGATCAAAGTTAGTTACTTCATAAATTACATTACCCAATTTAATGATACCCTAGCAAAAATAAGCACTTGAATATAAAAAAATTAAACTCTTTTAATGCATTTTAGTGTTTTAAGCCAAATTGTGCACTTTGGTAGAAATCGGTCAAAAGTCTAGTTAAAGGTTATTGGTGGCCAGATTTAGGTGTATACAAGTAGGGGGAAATCTAGTTTGACTTTCCAACCATCATTAATACCTTAGTTTCCTTATTGAGTTATGGGTTTCATTGGGGGATTGACAGAAACCATGAAAGGATAACCTATTATTATTTCACTAAATTTGGGAAACTATAAGTTTAATTTCCTAAATAGTAAAGGGGTCTAGATTAAGGGGAAATTAGAAAATAAATGTGATTTAATTAACCTACTGATTTATTGAATCTAGAAGTGATTAATTTATTTCTAAAAATAGCAAACAAGGGGATAGAGAGTCAAACTTCACTGATTCTAGACTGAGATGGAGGAGATAGAGGTTGTAAATTACTGATCTAGACAGGTAGACTATCAAAAATAGGATCCAAAAGTTTATTTTCTACCTAGATAAGAGTGATATAAATGGGACACCTAGAGGTCTAGCACTATTTTCCAAGTTTTATAATTGTATTCCTAAGTGTCTAATAGTTTTGGGTTCTATTTGTCTGCTCTAAGAGACCCTGTGCCTAAAATATCAAGTCTTGCTTATTTGTGAAGCTCCATGTGTGATTGATTTTATCTTAAGGGATCCTAGTTCCTCTTCATTCTTGATAGGTGATCTCAAATACAACTAAAAAAATGTTAGTGTGTACTATGCACTGAATGTGTGATCACACCCTATGTGTGGGCATGTTGCCTACATACGAATACTCTAAAGAGCGATCAAGGCCAATGTAGTTCTCCCAATTTAAATGTATATTATGCAATCATGTGTATGAAGTGAAAGTTTGTAAAAATTTAGGCAAGATTGAGATGATTCGTGAGTGGTACAGGAGCTTAGACATGTTGTAAATAATAGTGGTTGATTGTATGTAAAGAATAGGAAGACTTGCTTGAGTGTGCTTTAGTATATTTCTAGATTGTGCCTTTTGAATGATTGTCAACCCTTATAAATGCCCTTTGAATGGGATTTTATAGGGAAAATAGTGTTCCTAGGTTAGATGAACTTGAATTAGGCCAACAAGGGAAAAGATAAGGATTCAAGAAAATTTGACCATTTGAGGCTATTGTGGACTTGGAAAACAGCACTAGAAAGTGGACACCCTAGGTCCCAACATTGTAGTTTAACCTATGGTGTTGTTGTCTAGAGGGAAAGGACCCTGAGGGATATATCTATGCCTAAGAGAGGAGTCTAAGATAGTAGGGGTTGAATCTATAAGGCTTTATATGACTGGGAAATAGTGAAAACATGTCTAAGTAGGTTGTGTAAGTGAGTAGGAGAGATCTATGGTTTAGGTGTCACAAGTCATGCTCAATTTATACAATTTGCATTTTAGTATGATTATATTTTCTCCCCCTTTATTCTAAGTATGTGGCAAAGTGAAATACTAGGATAAAGGAAAAAAAGAGAAGCATACCTAAACTTACCTATGAGGCTAAGCCCAAAAAGCTATGTGATGTTGGGTTGTGCATAGTGAGATCATGTTTTACTATATAAGTCTACAAAAAGGAACATGAAAGTAGATTAGTTATTACTAGATAATATATATCTAAAATAAGAATGTATAAAGCTAGGTAAAGAGAGAAGAAGGGTGAGAAAGAAATGAATACGCCTCATTAAGTACGTGAATAAATACAAAACTTTTTATGTTGTTGGGTTATGTTGGGTGATGCTTGAAGTATACTAAACTAATATTTATATCGATGAATGAGTTGATTGCTTAATCCCCTAGAAGTTGTCTTAAGAATGCAAAGGTAGGCCCTTTGGCTCCATCATCACCAACTATGTGAAGTTAATGAATCATGCATGTGTTAATCAATGTCTAGATGATGTGTTCAATCCCTCTGAATAGGTGGCTCAAGATTACAAAAGTTAGCTAAACCTTTGGCTCCATCATTGCCCCATGATGTGAAGCTAAATGAGAAAATATTGGTATAGATGAATGTCATATGAGATGGATCATGGAGCTCCTAAATGTATTGTCTAATAATGTTGGTATGCATAACTAAATGTAAATTAGAAACTAAGCCACTATTTTCCACTTTAAAATATGGATATTGGACTTGTATATAGCTCCTCCTAAAACTAGAATCAAGGCTTAGGAAACCACTAAAGAACTTAGGTACATAGGAACCAAACTTGTATGAAAGTGATGCCAACCATCTATAGATGGAGTAAGGAATGTAACTATTGGGAATGTGTAAGAAAATACAATAAACTCAAAAATAGAGAAGGCCCATGTGTCGCGCACATTGCCCCCAATAACTAGTGTCTGGAACATAGATTCTAAACTAAAAATTGTATAAACTACCATGTTTGAACTAAAAATAGAAACCTTCATGCCACACATGATGCCCCCTATATCTAGATTGTTTGAGTGAACTAAGTGTTGAAAAATTGATTTCTAGACTAAACTATACTGGAAAAACTACAACTAAACTCACTTCTCTACCTAATTTTGCAAAAAATCAAATATTTTGCTATTTAGATAATAGCATCAAAAATTAGACACTTTGGGGTCTAACATTATAGTCCCATTTTTGGTGCTATTGTCTTGAGCTAAAATTGATGACTGGTCTAGATTCTCTATTGTCTCACTAGTCTAGTTTGCTTGTGCTAAGCTTTGGATTCTAGACTGTACTATTCTAAAACTTCTTTTTCAACTATTAGGAGCGTTAATCTTTGTGACAAAACCCTTATTTTTCTCCCCCTCTTCTAAGGGTAGGAATGAAGACCTTGCAATGACTACCCTTAAAATATGAATCCCTCCAAGTGTGTTAAGCTATGAAAACATTTGATATAACATTGATACATATTATTCAAGATATAGCAAAAGTTGTAGAGAAAGATTGTTAGATCCACAAGGGTATGCTTAGATAGATATAACAATGTAATAGCATGTGCATAAGAGTAAATTAGAATTAAAAAGGTTAGTTGTTAGTTGTTAGTGGCATGGAGAAATGAATCATGATGTCCATCATGGCATATAATAAGCAAGGTAAATGCATGATTGGAATCATGGCATTGTACACAAAGATAAACAATCAAGAAACAAGCATACAATGTAAGAAGTAAGAAATTGGTGAGGGTGGCCAAGGGGCCAAATAAGCACACAATGCATACAAGGAATGTTCAAATTGTACATACAGACATAATGGGAACAAGCAAAGATTGGCACAAGGGTCACAAGCACATAAAAGGCACACATAAAAGACATTGGAAAGTGTCCAAAGGCACACACATATAGATAGGAACAAAGGACATTGTAAAATATCCTAAAATGCAAGTAGGAAGCAAATAGGAACTGGAAAATGCAAACACATCTAGCTAATCAAAGTGAAGAGTGTAATCATGTAAAGTACTAGAAATATAAACATGCATATAACTATGGAAAGCAAAAAGTAAGAGTATACAAGATATGTAATACAAAACTAATGTATATGCTATGAAATACAAAAGTGTGATATATGCTAATGGATGTCAATGTGATATCTTTGTAATTAAGTAAGGAACATACTACAACAAGATGTCTAGAGTGTATAGTGTAAGAATGACATAAATTGGATGGTGTAGTCATGTAGAGTATGCCCCCAGTGGGTAGATGTATCGATATCTAGCTGGCATGTAGAAGTAATATGCCCCCTCAATGGGTGGAGTGGAGCAATCAAGGATCTAGATACACTACACACACTCAAAGAAGATCAAGTGAAGCTTGGTAATATAGATAAATTGACAAACAATAGCATAGAACATTGAAATGTAAGTCTAGCATAATGGTTAGCAATGTAAAACATAGATGATGCATATAATTGACATGATTTTATATTTTGAAATATTTGAGCTATGTAAAATCAAGTAGAGGAAACTATGTATAATCAATGCTAGAAAGAAAATTATATACAAACATCACATCATAATATAAAAGACTAGGCTGGGTGGGAAGGGATCTTGACATGTAGGTTGTTGGGGATAAAAATGGAAGAAATCATTTTGGTCGCCATCAAATGCATCGAGATCATCATCATAAGTATCATCATATGTTGTAATAATTGTGTTTGTGTTGTCATAAAATTGAAAATGAACTGAGGGTTTATCTAGTTGTGGAAATGTTGCTTTTTCTCTTGGTCATCTAGTCTTGTTATTAAGTGATTTCATTATAAGTGGTGCTAGTGCTAGTGGTGTTATGATCTGAATAATGCCTCGATCTTGTATTTTATCTAATCATTATTGTAAAGTTATACATGATTTGATATCATGCCAGTGATCCTCTAAAAAAGTCAAAATGGGTTACCTTCACTTTGTGATAATTTGTTGATAGATCTATGTCATACTATAGGAAGCTTGATTAATTTATGTTCAAGTAACATCTGTAGTAAAATTTGTGGTTGATGTTGTGTACTACCTACCTGGATCCCTATATTTTTATTCATAGAAGTAACCATGTTAACTATATGTGCCTAGCGATCTGTCTATGGTTGTGAATATGGAGTATAACCTAAGAATGTTTTGTGAGATGCTAAGAGTGATGTAGGATTCTTAATAAGTGATCTAGAATCATCTTGGTATTCTCCTAGGCTAACTAGTGTAAAGTTCAATCCACATAGATAATTGTTTATGAGTGTGGATGTTGTATTATCATCATCTAAAGTATCTTGGGAATTTGTATCAACATCATATACGTAAGGTAACTTTGAATTTACCACAAGGAGTAACTGTGAAATAGGAATCTCAATAAATATAATAGGAGAAGATGACAATTCTGTGAGAGTAACGGTATCAGCCTGAGGGGTTATATCTAAGGGAAAAACTGGCACTACTAAAACTATTGTTGGTGATGGAATAAGTGTAACAAGTGTAGTTATTATAACTGTTGGAGTGACTAGAGCTATTATAATTGGCTAAGCATCTAAAGCTAGATATATATCTAGAATTAGAGGAAAATGAAAGGTGCTAGTCTCTCCCACCTCATATGTATATATTTTATCAAGAGGAATATGGTGAAGTGGTGAATGTAAAATAAGAGAAAGTGTCCCATATGATGAAATAGTCGAAGATGAGTCTATAACTTGATAATATCTAAATGGTTAATTATCGATTGGACATATATAGAGATATCTATCATGAATGAACTTGGCACATCAATGTAGAGTAAAAGGAATGGATTGCATAACATGTGTCCATGGTTGTCCAAGTAAAATATTATAATGGAGAGGACTAGGCATAACCTAAAACTAGGTAGTAAGGGTTTTTGGCCCTACCATGATATCAAAAGCAATGGTGCCCAATGTAAATAAATAGTAAATCCCTAGTTGCATATACTAGTTCCTACTTTGCTTTTTATGGATTAGCTTACATGTTTGGTATCTTCATATCCTTTTTGTGAAAATTCTAAACTACTATTTTATAATTTTGTATTTCTTATATCCAATAGTTTTTAGTTTTAGCACATTACCTATTACAACTTATTACAAAACATTCAAACACATTTTAAATTGTTTTCATACTTTAATAATGGCCCAATATATTGGCTTTGATGAAACTAATAAAAAAGAGCTTCAAGAACTCTTAACCAAACTCCCAAATATGCATGATGACATGATTAGAATCCTCTAAGAGGAACAAAAAAGGTAACCAAAGGTGAATCTTCTCAAACCATAGATCCACCAGTTGCACCTGACACTACGGGGGTAACTATGTCACAACAACCCCTTATAATAACCCAACCTTATTCTATGCCACCAACTATAGTTAGTACATCCTTGTATCTTGATGTGTCAGCCCTTGTGCAAGAGATTTGATCTCTTCAATCTAAGGTGCAACATTTTGAGCAAGGTACCACTAGATCTACATAGGCATTGGACTCCTTCACTCTATTACATACACCTTTGGCATGACATATAGATATTACACCCTTACCACCTAGATTTGTACAACCTAATCTCGCTCTTTATAATGGCAAGGGCAATCTATAGACATATTTGAGAGCCTTTCATGTATCATGTTTGGCTTATGTACCAAATGACTGGTTATTAACTAAAATGTTTCTGAGGAGCCTCAAGGATTATGCATTACAATGGTTTTATAGTCTACTAAATTAGTTAGTTAATTCATTCAATTGTCTTACCAGCATGTTCCTAGCACATTTCAGTATCAATATCACTGATAAGGTTTCATATTCCCAAATTACACAATAAAAAAAATCAAATGAGCCTCTCACCGAGTTGTTCTTAGATACAAGACCATATTGGTAAGATGACTAGCCTTATGGTAGATCAGGAGTTACAAGACCTCTTCGAACAAAGTCTTCTACTGATTTTGCATGAGACAATCATGTTCAAACATTTCTCTTCTTTCATTAAATTGTGTCACACTTTAAAAGAAAGAGAAATCAAACTCAATTCAATGGGCAAACTTAAGTACATAAGTGCACTAAATACAACTAATAAGAGTAACAACAAAGCTCCATATAAGCTCAAATTTAATGATAGTAAAGGACCGACTCAAAAGATAGTTGATGCCACCTCAGATACCTCATAGAGATTCACTTTATCATCACCTCCTTGAAAACCTTTTATAAATCTATTAGCTCCTCCAGCTAGAGTTCTATAGAAGTTATTCAAATGTAACATCATATCTCTTCCTCCTATCAGATAAATTGATCCAGTAAAGCCTCTTCCATGGGGATATGACCAGAATGCATTTTGTGACTATCATAGGATAGTAGGCCATACTACAAATAGATGCATTATTCTTAAGCATAAGATATATGATCTAATTGATGGCAATCAAATTGATCTAGGCACTTCAATTGAGCCTCCTCCAGCTAGACCAATGTAGGATAAGTCACTCAAAATCTTTTTAGATCCATTTCCATAGCATGGTAAGTCAAATTAATAGGACACATCAGGTGCATATCATGCATCTTAGGCACATCCTCCACCAGTTACATATAAGGCATTGATAGCGAATTCACATCCATTAAGCCACACGGTACTTTTCATTCTAGCATTCCAGTTTGGCCTTCCATTTTTTTTTTTTAAGAGATTATTGAGGATGACACAGATTATCATGCACTCTTCATTAGATCTTTTATTCATGGTCATCCTATTCATAGTATTATAATTGATAATATATCTAGTGTTAACATGTGTACTATGACACTACTACAACACTTAGGTTATACAGAGCAGGATATTACTCTAACAAATATATTTATCAGTGGTTTCAATCAACATAGTCAGATTAAATTGGGTGAGATCCTCATTTCTCTATAGGTTGGTCCTACACACATGACCACCTCATTTATTATAGTTCTTAGCACAGGATTTTTTAGTATGTTACTTGGTAAACCTTGGATGGAAAAAATTTAAGTAGTTTCATCTACAGTACATTGATGCATGAAATTCATTCACTCTAATTAGGTTATCATAGTTATTAGAGTTCCATGCAAGTTGCCACTTCTAGTTTCAAAGATAGTTTTAGTTCCCTTACCAATTCTAGCTCTGCCACTAGTTTTTTCTCCAATTCAGTATCAAACACAAATATGATATCCATCACCAATATATAGGGTTCATACACCTCCATAGCTTCAATATTCTAGATAGATTTTAGCTATAGTATTCACACCCATATTATTTTCATTGAGATCTCATGCATCTACACATAGAGTGCATTTTTAGTGAGTTGTTCCTACTTCTAGATGGGTCCCCAAGAGCCCTATAGCTGCATCCACTTTTTATAGTTATATATGGTCCCCACAGTTAGTTTTTACTTCAAATATTTTAGAGCATTTATAGCATATACATCTTTCAAATCCATAATCCCATCATTTACATCATGTTTCACAATCATGCACAATTCCACTCTTCGATACAAGACACCATGACAGGGAATCTCATCTAAGACTCATCGATTAGTATCATTTCTTTCTAGCATTGACTGTACATATTATATCTTACTTGATTGTACATAGTTTCCTCTACTTGATCTTACATAGCTCAAATATTTCAAAATACAAAAACAATATAATATTTCAAAAATAAAAAAACATGTCAATTGTATGCATCATCTATGTTTTACATTGCTAACCATTATGTTAGACTTACATTACACTATTTTATGTTATTTTTTTATCAATTTATGTATATTACCAAGATTCACTTGATGTTATTTGAGTGTGTGTAGTGCATCCAAATCCTTTATTGCTTCACTCCACCCATTAAGGGGGCATCCTACTTCTACATTCCAGCTATATATCTATACATCTAACCACTGGGGGTATACTCTACATGACTACACCATCCAGGTTATGTCATTCTTACACTATACACTCTAGAGATCTTATTTTATTATGGTCCTTAATTTCTTACATATATATCACATCAACATCCATTATCATATATCACACTTTTGTATTTCATAGCATATACATTAGTCTTGTATTACATATCTTGTATACTCTTGCTTCTTGATTTCCATAGTTAGATGCTTGTTTATATTTTTAGTACTTTGCATGCTTCCACTCTTCACTTTGATTAGATAGATGTGTTTGAATTTTCCAATTCCTATTTGATTACTACTTACATTTCAAGACATTTACCAATGTCCTTTGTTCTTGTCTATATGTGTGTGCCTTTGGACATTTGCCAATGTCCTTTGTGTGTATCTTTCATATGCTTATGGCCCTTATGCCAATCTCTACTTGTTCCTATTATGTGTGTATGTGGCATTTAAAAATGTCTTGTATGCCTTGTATGCTTATTTGGCCCCTTATCCACCCTTGTGTGTTTATTTCTTCTTACTTTGTATGCTTGTTGCTTGATTGCTTATCTTTGTGTGCAATGCCATGATTCCAATCATGCATTTACCTTGCAACTTGGATGCTATGATGGACATCATGTTTCATCCCTCCATGCCACTAAAAACTAAAAACTAACATTTTGAATTCTAGTTTACTCTTATGAACATGGTATTACATTGTTATATCTATCTAGGCATACCCCTGTGGATCTAACAGTCTCTCTTTAAAACTTTTGTATATTGAGATAATGTATATCAATTCTATATCAAATGTTTTCATAGCTTAACACACTTTCAGGGCTTCTTCTTATAAGGGTAGTCATTATAGGGTCTTCATTCCTACCCTTAGAAGAGGGGAAAACAAATAGGGGTTTTGTCACAGAGATCAAAACTCCTAATGGTTAAAAAGTAGTTTTAGAATAATACATTCTAGAATCCAAAACTCAACACAAGCAAAATAGATCACATAGATAATAGAGAATCCAAATTAATCATCAATTTTGGCTCTAGACAATAGTGTCAAAAATGGGACTACAGTCCTAGACCCTAAAGTGTCTAGTTTCTATCACTATTGTCCAAATAGTAGAATATTTAGTTTTTTCCAAAATCAAGTAGGGAGGTGAGTTAAATCATAGTTTTGCAAGTATAGTTTAGTCCAAAAATTAGTAGTTTTTAGCACTTTTTTCACTCAGAAAATATAGATACAAGGGGCATCATGCACGGTATGAGGGTTTCCATTTTTAGTTTAGACATGGTAGTTGATACAATTTTTCATTCAGAATATATGTTCCAGACACCAATTATTGGGGTAAATGTGCATGACACATGAGCCTGCTCTATTTTTGAGTTTATTGCATTTTCTTACACATTCCCAATAATTGCATGCCACACTCCATCTATAGGTGGTTGACATCACATTCAAATAAAATTTCATACAAGTTTGCTTCCCATGTACTCAAGTTCTCAAGTGGATTCCTAAGCCTTGATTATAGTTTTAGAAGGGACTTCTATATAATTACAATCTCCATCTCTTGAAGTGGCCAACAATGGCTTAGTTTCTAGTTTATATTCAGCTATCCATGCTAACATTGTTAGATCATAGCACATTTAGGGGCTGCATGAGTCATCTCATATGACATTCATCTATATCGATATTTTCTCATTCAACTTCACATCATGAGGCAACGATGGAGCCAAAGGTCTAGATATCCTTTGTATTCTTGAGCCACCTATTCAGAGGGATTAGACACATGATCCAGATATCAATTAGCACACACATGATTCGTTAACTTCACATAGTTAGCAGTGATGGAGACAAAGGGCCTGCCTTTGCATTATTGAGCTAACTTCTAAGGGATTGAGCACTCAAATCATTAATTAATATAGATCTTGGTTTAGCATACCTTTAACATCACCCAACACAACCTAGTAGCATAATAGGTTTTGTATTGGTTCACACACCATTATGAGGTGTATTCATTCCTTTCTCTTCCTTCCTCTCTCTTTACTTAGGTTTATACATTCTTATTTTAGATATAATGTATCTATTAAGAACTAATATACTTTCAATTTCCTTTTTATATACTTACATAGTACAATGTGCTCTCACTACACATAACCCAGCATCACACAGCTTCTTGGGCTTAGCCTCATAGTTAAGTTCAATTACGTTTCTCTTTTTTTCCTTTATCCTATTATTTCACTTTGCTTCATACTTAGAATAAAGTGGGGGAAATGTAGTCATAGTATTTTACAACTTGATCATGACTTATGACACCCATACCATAGGTCTCTCCTACTCACTTACAAAGCCCACTTAAGCATGTTTTCACTATTTCCTAGTCATCTAAATCCTTCTAGATTTAGCCCCTATTGTCCTAAACTCTTCTCCTAGGCACAAACATATCCATTAGCATTCCTTTCCCCCTGGAAAATAGTGTCATAGGTTGGACTACAGTGTTGAGACCCAGGGTGTCCCCTTTCTAGCATTATCGTCCAAGTCCACAATAACCTCAAATGGTCAAATTTTCATGAATCCTTATATTTTCCCTTATTGGCCTAATGCAAGTTCATCTAACCCATGATCACTATTTTATCTATAAAATCCCATTCAAAGGTCATTTAGAGTGGTTGGAAATCATTCAAAAGGCATGAGATAGAAAGATACTAAAGCACACTCAAGCAAATCTTCTTATTCTCTGCATATAACCAACCACTATTATTTCTAGCTTGTCTAAGCTTCTGCACTAGTCATGAGACATCTCAATCTTTCCAAAATTTGTATATACTTATATTTCATACACAAGATTACATAATATACATTCAAATTGGGAAAAATACATTGGCCTTGATCCCTCTTCAGAGTATTGGTATGTAGGCAGCATGCCCATACATGGGATATGATCACACATTCAATGCATATTACATACTAACCCCTTTTTCTAGTTGTATTTGAGATCACCTATCAAGAATGAAGAGGAACTAGGATCCTTTAAGACCAAATCAATTACACACAAAGCTTAACGATCAACCAAGACTCAATATTTTAGGCACAAGGTCTCTCAGAGCAGATAAATATAACATAAAAAGCTCATAAAACTCAAACAGTAAGGACTACAGTGCCAAAACTTAGACTACACCATTGGACCTCTAGGTTTCCCATTTTTGGTGTTCCTATCTAGGTAGAGAACAGATTTTTGGATCCTATTTATGATATTATATCTAGCCAAATCAACATTTATATCTTTTATCTCCTTCATCTTAGCCTAGAATCAGCTAAGTTTTACTCTCTATCCTCTTGTTTTCTATTTTTATAAATTAATTAAGCACTTCTAGATTCAATAAATTAGTATGTTAATTAAGGCACATTTATTTACTAATTTCCCCCTTAATCTAAACCCCTTTACTATTTAGTAAATTAAACCTATAGTTTCCCAAATTTAGTAAAACATTTGGAAAACTATAGGTTTAATTTCCTAAATAGTAAAGGGGTTTGGATTAAGGGAAAAATTAGTAATTAAATGTGTCTTAATTAACTTATTGATTTATTGAATCTAGAAGTACTTAATTGATTTCTAAAAATAGCAAACAAGGGGATAGAGATTAAAACTTAGCTGATTTTGGGCTGAGATGGAAGAGACAAAGGATGTAAATTGTTGATCTAGCTAGGTAGATTCTCAAAAATAGGATCCAAAAGTCTATTCTCTACCTAGATAGGAGCACTAAAAATGGGACACTTTGAGGTCTAATGCCATAGTCTAAGTTTTTTCACTATAGTCCTTAGTGTCTAAGCTTTTTGAGAATTTTAGGTTTTGTTTGTCTACTTTGGGAGACCCTATGCCTAAAATATTGAGTCTTAATTATTGATGAAGCTTTGTTGGTAATTGATTTTATCTTCAAGGATCCTAGTTCCTTTTTATGCTTGATAGGTGATCTCAAATCCAATTGGAAAAAGAGATTAGTATGTAATATGCATTGAATGTGTGATCACACCTCATGTGTGGGCATGCTACCTACATACCAATACTTTGAAGAGGGATCAAGGCCAATGTAGTTCTCCCAATTTGAATGTGTATTGTGTAATTTTATGTATGTAATTCAAGTGTGTGTCAATTTGGGCAAGCTTGAGATGACTATGATTGGTGAAAGATCTTGGATAAGCTATAAATAATAGTGGTTAGTTGTATGTAGAGAATAGGAAGATTTTCTTGAGTGTGCTTTAGTATATTTATATCTTGTGCCTTTCTAATGATTACCAACCCTTATAAATGACCTTTGAATGGGCTTTTATAAGGAAATTAGTGATCTTGGGTTAGATGAACTTGTATTAGGATGATAAGGTAAAAGATAAGGATTTAATAAAATCTGACCATTTGAGGCTATTGTGGACTTAGACAACAACATTGGAAAGTGGACACCCTGGTTCCCAACAATGTAGTCCAACCTATGGCACTGATGTCCATAGGGAAAGGGACCTTGGGGGATAGATCAGTGCCTAGGAGAGGAGTCCAAAATAGTAAGATCTAAATATAGAAGGCTTCAAATGATTGGGAAATAGTGAAAACATACCTAATTGGGTTATGTAAGTAATTAGGAAAGACCTATGGTTTGGGTGTCACAAGTCATGCTTAAGTTGTACAAATTGCATTTTAGTATGACTATAATTATTTTATGATCATCTTAATGGAAACACAAAAAGGTTTAGGTATATTGATATACAATACTTGTTAGGAAAACCCTTGGGAACCAACTTTGATATTAATTTTTTACTTAAGGTTATGTGTGAGGTTAACTTCAAAGAAAACTCTTCTATATATTTGGTAGAATAAAACTTGTCTGCCTCAAACCACATGAAATGACCCAAGGGTTTATTATTATTTTTTGATAATATTCCATAAATGCATTGGAAATACATGGAATTACAACCACATAAGGACCTTATGCTTGGATTTATTATAAACTACAATCAAGCAAAAATTACCAAAATAATAATTTTAACATACTAGGGTTCATGTTTGACAATATTGTTACAATAGGCAAGGACATAAAACCTAAAGAAGAAAAAGTCCTTGGTCAAGTTATAAATCCCATCTAAATCAACACCATAGTGTTTCCATGTCATTTGGACCCAAATTTTGAGTATGGATTAATAGAATATTCAACCTATAAAATTATTCAATCAACATATGAATTTCAAGCCACTGACATGCATTTTAAGAATCAATAATTACAATATATATATATATATATATATATATATATATATATATATATATATATATATATATATATATATATAATGAGGATTTTAATAAGAGTAAGGTACATTACACTGATGTGATGTAGGTGACTTGGTAAAACAAATTGGTAATTAAAATCCCCACCCAGGTTCAAATCTCATAATGTATTGGAGGTTGGTTATGGTCATTTATTGGTATTATGTTGATTGTGGTTGTTTCATTGGTATTGGTCAATTGTAGCCTTTCATTGGTATTGGTTGGTTATGGCCATTGATGGTAATATTGTAACCAGTTGTTGCTCTGATCGAAAGATTTGTATCTATATTAAATAAAAAGGTACATTACCTCATGAAATAATTTTGAGACAAACATTTGATCTTTGTATAGTGTCATGGTCTCCACCTCCAAAGTAAGAAACATTTAAATTTGTTTGCTTATGTGGGGAGCTCATTAAATTAAAAAAATTACAAAAAATAGGATGAATAAGATGTAAACAAATGAGTGTTAATAGAAGAAGTATAAATCATGCATATTCAAATAAATAATAATGTTATTACAAGCCAATGGAGAAAAACCCTAGGTCATGCCAAATATGACAGACATTCAGTACAAGAATTTTATTAAATTCACTCACTAATAATATTTTTGATTTTAATATAATCCTATAAAAATGTAATTTCTATTGATTTCACAAATGCTAGATACCTCAATATTTGACTATATCGATAGAGTTCATTACTTTTATTATATGTATCAAATAAACATGTTATTTTTTATGTTCATGGTGGTTAATCATCATGTGTTTCATACAAATTCCTCCCATATTTCACATAAATTTTTAAATTATGATTGGATATGAGCTAACCTAATAACCTATATTTTAATCTTGATAACGTTTACACTTTAATTATCAATTTTTGTCATTGTAAACACCTATTTTTGGTATGGGGTAGTTATTAGTCATAGAATTGTATTATTGTATGGTACTCATGTGATTTTCAAATATTGGTTCATATTAGTTTCTTATTAGCATGTTTCCCCCACTTTAATATATGTTTTATAATTTATTCCTCCTTTTTTACATTCTCTCTCCTCTTTTTCTCTCCTCCCCTCCTTGTTTCCTTATGTTTATGGGATTTTTACTAGAATTGTACATTGTATGGTATTTGGCCCTAGAAACATATAATCTATGGTCTAGGGTGGAACCTTATGACCCTTATACTTAGTAGATTTTGTCATGTGTTCCTAAATTAGAAACCTTTCCTTCTGATTTTTTGACACCTTGTGTGACAATAGGGTCATAATTTAAATTCTAGAAATCTATAAATGTGCATGTGCATTATTTCATATAGGACAATGAATATACATGTATACCACACATGAAATAGATAATGTGAAGTTTTAAATAAATTAGTGTACATGACCTAATACATGATATGACCTAATACATGTGATCAGACATGCTCATAAAAGTACCAATTTTAAAATAAAGAGGGACTAATAATTATTTAGCTTATGTTTAATAAAAATGTGTATAAACCAATAATAACATGACACATAAGGTGTACATGTATTGGAATGTTATTCACATGGTTTAAGACCAACATATTTTGTAGTAAATCAATTCAAAATGTATGCTTCCATCCTATTGAACACATTAAAGGAAAATGGTAGATTAATGACATAAAAATATTATCTATTGACCTTTTACATATAACATTTAGACATCATATGATTTATCTATTAGACCCTAAATATGGGATGCATAGATATGGGTATTTTCCCCTAATTTAAGCATTTAGACAAAAATTCAAGAAAATATCAAGAATTTATTTCTCCACCATGCATTCATTCTAGCATGGAAAGTCATATATGATAAGGCTCAACATTCACTAGAGTACTTGTTGAACATGCATTCTATTTGATATGTTAATTTTTAAATCATACAAGTATTATAAAGGAATGATGATAATTATCTAAGGATGACATATGTCCAAAAATACATCCCTCATTTTTAAAAGTCTTTTAATGTGTGACTATCTTGTTAGAGTTTTGATAGAGGACATTACTTTACCAAAGATCCACATAGAGTTTTGTAAAATGAAGCAAGGCTATCAGATCCATATAAATAATAAATATGACCATTTAATCATTTTTTTCATTTTAATTTTTATAAAAAAATGTGCAGTGTATGGACCAAGTTTATCAGAAACATCAAGTGTACATTTGGAAAAGTCCTTAGGTCAATGGGAGTTTTCTAGGGTCTTAATAACTGTATTAGAAAACATTAATCCTAATATCTATTTTTGATGAATGTTTATATATTTTTGAAAAAAAAAATTATTTTATACCCCCTATTGTCATTTATCACACCAATAATTTTTTATACAATTACATCTTATTTTAATGTTTTAAATATAAGTTAGTGTATTACAATGTTTAGGAACACATGTGACATAATTTAAATTTATATTAATTTATCTCTATTACATTTTGGTGAACCCATACTTTCTTACACCCCTTAGGGTAATAACTTGATTTATTTTGATAAATATGATTGATCTATATATTTTTTCATTTAATTTTACCAACTATCCCTAGCTCTTGTATGTTACATTCCAAGCCCTAGATTAATTTTATAGATTCTTTACCCCCTAGGGATAGATCCTATTTCACATAGAGTCAAGTTTTAATCTATCTAATTTTCCTAGTGTTAATTATATTTCATGATTTTATATCAAATATCCCTATCTCCCTTTTGTTGATTTGTTTGATCCTAAGACCTAGGTAATTTTAATTTCTAAAAATATTAAAACCTAGTTTGATTTTAATGGCTCGCCCTTCAAATGTGATTTTCAAGATGTTAAAAAATATTCTATACATGCCATGTATTTTAATAATGATCTAGAAGATGAATATTATGATGATTATGATTTTGAGGGTAGCATGAATAAATGGGTAGGAAAATCACTTTTTACCCCAATATATCTAAATGAATTTACAAATAAAATGAATGTTTTTTTGGTGTTGGTTATATTTTTATAAGTATTGATGATTGTGGAAATTTGTTTAACCCTAAATTTGATGATCATACTATGGGTAGATAAGGTTAATAATGTGTAAATGAATAAGCATAAGGGTGATAAATAGATCTATAGTAGGCTGATAAATTAAAAAACTTAGATAGAACATATATTGAATTTATTATGTTGAGATATGCTAAAAATGGAAAGTAAAAATATGTTAGATATTGAAATAATAATGAAAACAACATACTAAGTTGGTTTTGATGTTAATACAGATCCAGATCTAGAATAGGTATAAGTAGACTAGAAGAATATCTTGTAATAATCATTAAATTCAAGATTAATTGCCTCTATAACAACAAATAGTTACATCAACCTGGGATAGTTGCAATGACATTAGTGTCTATATCAAATGCATGTGTCCAATATAGAATAACTTTTGAAGTAAGATGAGACCACTTGGATACTTCTAGGTTTTTTTTCACCTTCTCTCTGGTGTATTCGAATCTAGGTCATGGATTGTCACTCCTTGTCAAATGATCAAACCCTAGTATTTCATCTTCATAATGGGTATGGAAAAAATGGGTTAGTGGGTACATAGTTTTGATCTACCCAAATAGCCCTCTATCAATGATTATTACTTACATATCCAATACTCTAAAGAGGGCCTCAGACTTATGTAGTTCTCCCCTAAATGTTGGCTTGTGTGTGAATCATACAATATGTGATAAGAAATTACAATAGTAACCTAGCTTGTAACTTAGAAAATATAGCTCTTGAGATGCTCCTTCATTGATTCAGACCTATAGATGCAATATCAATAATATGTAAATAGGAAAAAATAATGAATTTTTTCTCATTTGAATGCTATTTGAATGTTTTTTGGTATGAATCTAATTTTATGTTAGGTGAGGAATTAATGAGGATTGCTCTTATGTTTATACCAATCTATTTGGATAATATATCACACTAACGCAATTAGGATAACCATTAGGATACATTTCAATTATATATTAGATAATTTTAGGGAACTGTACAATTATGTCAAAATAGGACACTTACATCGACATGGGTGTCTGCCTCAGATGTAAGTGTCTAGGGAGTAGAAAAATAGGTAAAGCCGCATAACTTGTAGAGGCATTATATAACCAAGTTTTAATCATTTTAGGAAATTTATAAGGCCTAGGTTATCAACATAATATTTTTCAAACTAAGAGATAGGCCAAGGGGCATAAGAGAGAGTAGATGTGAGACTTATCAAAGAAACAAAGGTATAGAATTGAGAGAAATAGCTAAGGTCAGATTTTGTCAAGTGTACAAGACTAAGGTTCTATATATTTCATAAATAGCATCTAAATTTTCCCCCTTTATATTATAGTAATGAAATTTTTAGTTTAAATAAAAGGGAATGCATACCTGGATGTATATAACACACCTTGTCTTTTGCTTGAGTCTAGTTTGATTTCTTTGTTGGTGACTGACCTAAAACTAAGGGCATGTTAAAGTATATAATCAATGTATATAATCTAAAATTGAAATCATTGAAATTTAAATAGATCAAGGTTTAGGATTACACTTATGTATTGATGTAACCATCTTGCCTTTTACAAATTTCATTTGAAAGATGTATCATTATGAATCATTGAAATTGAGATTAGGAAAAATATAAATATTGAATGTACACATATCTAAGGAGATAGAGAGAGAGAGATATATATATATAGATAAATATATGAGGGCCCATGCCCTCAACCTTATATAAAATGTGGATTTCCACTTGGAAATTAAGACAAGCTCAACTATGGAACCTAATCATACTTATAACTTGGTAAGTGTGAGTGAACCAAGTCAACTCCCACTGTCAAACTAGTTAGGTTAGATGATAAGATCAATTACAACCTAAAAACTTGTCAAGATTGAGTGTTTTAATCACCTCAACCATTATAAAAAGTGAACCAACTATTGTAGTAGATCGGCTTAATATAGTCCGTAAAGTTCCAACCTGTTGGGTGGTGACAATCCTTGAAAGTTTTCTAGATCTAAAAATTATTTGGATTTTACAATATTAGGCACACATTTCATAGAATATACACCTTAGATATGTCTCATTCTAAATATTTGTATAAAAATGGTACCAATATATATAATTATACCATAAAAGTGTATTTTAATCGTATAATTATGCAACTTGTCCAATTTGAAACTATGTAAGTGTAGAGAACATTCTTCTAAAGCATTCCCCCACTATAATATGAAATAAAAAATTGATATAAGTGATAATGTGGAGGACATGTTTCCAAAACATGCACCCCATGTAATCTGGATAAGTTGCATACTAAATAAGTATGGAGAACATGTTTCCAAAACATACCCCCATTGAATATAAAATTGTGAATATGTGGAATCCATGCCTCTATGATATGCCCCCACCTTGAGGTGAGGAAAGATATAAATTGGTAGTTACCTCACCTCAAAAGGATAATATAACCATATAACTATGAAGGAAGCATGTAGTATATAGTAAAACATGTTTAGGTAAATGTATCATTGAAGCACATAGAATGTGATCACATTAAGTCCTAATATACATGGTAAATATCATGGAAACATCTAATAGTAATAGTAAAAGCTCAAAAAGTAACCAATAATACACACAAGAAAACTCAACACAAATTCAATAGATAATGGCCCAAAGAGACCATAAACAAGGGGCATGTTCAAATTCCATGCAATCGAATGGGCATGATATAGTCAAATGTCCAAAAAAGAAAGAATGACATATTCAAATTTCCATACAACAAGAAATGACATATTCAAATGTCAAAGAAGAAAACAAAGGCATGGGGGGTGTAAACAATGGAGAATATTTAAATTTTCAACAAACATGACAACATCAAGGCAAGATTCTAAAATAAGTGCATAACTAATGAACACAAAAATATCATAGTAGCCCATGGATCTAATGTGTTAGCTAAAAATGTCAATTAATTAACATATCAAGTACACTGTAGAATATATAAGCATGGATAAACGCATGTGTAAGTACATATATAAGCTCAAACATGATAATGAAAAGCAACCATAGAATGATATAGCATGTATGTATTGTGATCATAGAGGTGAATGCCCCCAACTTCCAGGTGATGTGATATAAGGGAAGGCCCAACATTAAAAAGTGCATAGATCATGTATCTTTGTATGCTTGTATCAAAATCAAATAGAAACATGAAATAAATGTATGTAAAATTAATGAATATGATATCCATCAACATGGAACTAACATATAGATGCTAAGGAGCCAATAGAACATGTAGATGCTGAAAATATTTTTTATTTTCCAATATTTTTTATTTATTTTATATATATTTGGAATATTGGAAGAGTCTCACGTAAAATATTTATGCAAGTTCATGATGTTCATTGGGGGTTTCATATTTTTTTCCTTAAAGTGTATCAAGGTGGTATGTCTTTTCCCAATTTTTCTGTAAGTGTAAATGATCCCAACAAACTTCATTTGAGCTTCCCTTTCTTGTCTTTTTTGCATTAGTATTCTTTTGATTTTAATTTAGTGCCAACTCATCCACAACAAAGTCACGTGGCCAAACCTTTTTATTATATGTTCACTTAACTTTATTTTGATAAAATTATAAGTGTTCAGTAGCCTATGTTTGTTTTCAATCAATTTGTCTAATTGATGCAATCTATTTTCATGATATTGGTTATATTTGACAATGTCTTTAAGATAAACACACAAGGAAGGTATCTCAAGCTCAATTGGTAAAACCACCTCTATACCATATACCAAAGAATAAGGTGTAGCCTAGGTAGATGTGTGAACACTAGTATGGTGTGCCCATAAAGCATAAACCATTTGTTGGTGGTATCAGTATTGTATTGTTTAACTATCTTTCCAAGCATATTGATAATAGTCTTATTAGTTTTCTCTACATATATATTACCATGTGGGTAATAAGGTGTATAAAATATATGTTTAATTTATATTTAATACAAAAGTATTTTACCATCTTGTTTTTAAATGATGTTCCATTATTAGAAATAATAGATGAGGTCATACCAAAATAGGAAATAATATTGGTCATCAAAAACCTGCATATGTCATCCCCTATGGAAAACTCAAGTGGAATTGCTTCCACCCATTTTGTAAAATATTATGTAGCTATTATTATGAAATTATGTCCACCGAAATATAATATATTTATATTTCCAATAAAATCAAAACCCCATAAGGAAAAAGGCCACAGTGAAATGATTAGTTTTAATTTGTGTGCTGGTGTATGATTTAAATCGATGTGTTTTTGGTATTATAAACCCATTTTTTCATGTTCAATATATTATTGTTCTATGGTGGGCCAATAATAACCTTGGAATAATAGTTTTTATGACATGACTTTCCACTAAAATGCCCACCACACTCATTATCATCCATTTCTGAGAGTGCAGTGCAGGATTCTTCTTTATTTAAACATCAAAGTAATTGTCCTTAAAAACTACATTTGAAAAAATCATTTCTAATAATAGAATGATAAAGTGATTCATGTTGTAATTTAAAATTATCATTACATGTGAAGTGGTTTGGTATATAATATTGATAGAGGAGATTTTAAATATCATTTTACCATTTTGTGTTTGTATAACTATGAGTAATAGAAAGAATGGCTAAAGCGTTCATTTTATCAAAAGAAATGGAAGGATCTTATAACTGTCATATGGTAAAGTTTGTGTGATCATCATTGACATCAACAGACATCAAGGATGTCTCACTTGACATGGCATCTGCATGGTGGTTATCTTTACGAAGAATACTATCAATAGAAAATGTATCCAAAACCTATGTGAGTTTATTTTCCATTTATTTATATGGTAGAAGGTTCTCTTCTTTGGTTTGGTAATGATTGGTAACTTGATTAACAACCAATTAAGAATAACCAAAAAATTTAATGTCCTTATATGAAGTTTGTGTGATATGGATAACCCCATTATCAAGGGCTAATATTTGGTTATATTTTTGGTTCAAAAAAGGCTAATTTATAGGAGAGAGGCATGTATTCACCCTCAAGGGTGAAAAGTACAATGCCAACACCCACCCTATTCTACATCTAGATCCATCAAAGAACATTATCCATTGATTATAATATATATTATATGCCGTAAACTCATCATGGAAAGCTTTAGTGAGCAAAAAAGGATTTGGTAAGGGAGCTATAGCTAATTAGTTGGCTACAACTTGACTTTTATTAACTTCTAGGATAAAAATTTGAGATCAAACTCTGTAAGTTGAATCACCCATTTTTTAATGTGGATGGTTAGGTGTGTTTTATTTATAAATAAATTTTATGGATATTCTTTAATTATAACATGAACCTCATTATTGAGTAGATAATGTTGTAGGTTTTGGGCAAAAAAAACTAAGGCTAAACATAATGTTTCCATTATTGTATATTTTCATTCATAATTGACCAACTAGTGACTGATGTAATAGATTATTTAGTCTTTGTGATCATCATCATATTATGCTAATAGGGAATTAGCCTCATGAGTGGCCAAGATATAAATAAGTAATGGTGTATATAAAATAGGAGGCATAAGTACTGGTGGGTTTGATGAATATTATTTGATTTTATCAAAACTTTTTTGACAAATATCATCCCATATAAAAAAATCCCTTTTTATCAAATGTGTGAAAGAATCATTTTATCAACCAACTGAGCAATGAAGCACCAAACAGTGTAAATACTTCCCTTAAACATCATAACTACTTTAGATTAGTTGTTGGTGGCATTTTAATAATGTATTTTACCTCTTTTTATCAAGCTTGATGCCTCACTTAGAAATAATATACTCAAGGAGTTTTTTCGAAGATACTTTGAAAACACATTTTTGGGGATTTAAAGGAACATTGAAATTTTACAAGCTTTGAATTTTTTGTCGTAAATAAATACCATGGTCTTGGTGATGTTTATATTTTTTAAGTGTATCATTGATATAATCATCAATAGTGTTGTAAATAAAATCATGAAATATGATTCATGTCCTTTTGGTATGTGTCTTCTACATTGTCAAGTCTAAAAGGCATGACCATGTAAAAAATGTGCCTCATGGTGTAGTAAATGTTGTATCTTATTGATCCATGGGGTTAATTTTAATTTGGTTATATCTAAAAAATCCATCCATAAATGAAAATGTCTCATATCCAGTTGTAGAATTGTTAATCATGTCGATATCAGGTAATGGAAAGTCCTCTTTTAAATAAGCCTTATTTAAATCATGGTAATTAGTGAAACAATGAATATCACCATTAGATTTTATAGCAGGTACAATTTTGGACACTTAATTAGAATGTGCAATAGCTCTTATAAATCCTGCATATAAGAATTTATGAATTTTGTCCTTTACTAATAATGCCACTTTAGGATACATCTTATGAATCTTTTGTTTGAATAGATTTACATCTAGGTATAATAATATATTATGCATTTCCACTGATGGGTTAATCCTAGGCATATATGAATAATCAAAAACTAAAATTTTTGGAAATCATGAAGGACCTACCGATAGGCTTTTCCTACATCATTTTGCATCATTTTAGTAAGTAGAACTAGTTGAGGGTCTTTATATGTTCCATAGTTATATTTTATTATTTCTTCATTTAGAAAATTATATATCTCTACAATAAATGTTATATTATGAATAGTGTTTAATGTGTCATGTTGGACATTTGTATCATCACTCTCACCTAGGTAAGGAAGCATGAGGAAACCTATGCTTATGATAGAATGAAGGGAGATCCTCATATGCCCCCAAGTACTATATTAATGCTTCATCATTAGAGAATTCATCTAATGTCAAAATTTATAGGGAATCATTTTTATCTATGAGATGAGGGTTGACCAATTGGAGCCTACTTGTATAAGTATGCATACATTCTATTTTCACCTTTGAAAAAAATATGTATTATAATAATTATGCTTTTAAATTGCATATTTTTCTAAAGAACCCAAGCCTTAATAGTTTGTATTATTTGTGGGAAAGATAGGTTGGTTATGCCTTGATATTGATTACCTAACCCTTGTCCTTTGTAACCATATTTGAGCAAATATCAAGACCAAAATAATGATCATAGGATTGTGGGGTAAGTTTATACGTTTATTAGACCATTGTACAATGTTTTAAAAGATTAATATCAATTAGACAAGTGTATATGAATCCACGATGATGAAATTCTAATCATGTATGAAAATTATATGGAACTACATATATCTAATGTATGAAAGGTTTTCCCAAAATAATGTTATAGTTCAAATCATTTGGCATAACCTGGAATTAAGTAAGTAATGTGCAAGGACCCATGGTAGTATTCAATGTTATATACCCCAATACTTTCCATGAAATATTATCAAATCCCTTGATGCTCATATTATATGGTTCCAAATTTGAAGGTCCAATGATAATTAAGGAGAGAAAGGATATGTTTTAAATGTTGAGTCTAACAACATTATCCACAAGAACTCTCATTTTACCATTTTATTACAAACACACACTTAGATGTAGAGTGGGTAAACAACTATTTATAAGATGTTAAGGTGGTAAATCCTCCTTTTCATAGTATATATTATACTCATTCTATTTTATTTAATTTAAAATATAAGCCACATATGGTGGTTCCCTATTGAAAGGTAATATGGTCATACACAATGCATCCAAAAAAACATCCTTGTAATCAAATGAATGGTAAAACAAGTCCAAGGGTGAATTTTTAGAAGTAATATCCTTAGATTAGGTGGTAACATGGCATGGGGAGAGTGGTTATTTCATGATTTCCCTTTGGCACTTTGTAGTAATAGGTAAAAGGTTATTGTAAACATTAGAACAAGAAGGGTTATCTAAAAATGCAAGGAATTGTAATAAGTAGATTTGGAACCTCATATAGATTGAATTGATTTAATATGAATGAGGCATAATAAGTAAAAGACACAATAGTGTATTGCAACATGAAATAATTCATAGAGGTATCCATAATAAACATGATTTTAGGAAAATAAAATTTGATTCTTTACAAAAAAAATTAGAAAATAGAAAACCCTAAGCCAACTAGGGTTTTGAGATCAAAGATCGGGTTCACCAAATTTTTAAGTCTAATTTTGATGAGGATCTTACACTAGAAAATAGGGTTAAAATATATAAATTAATAATCATAAGGGTTATAAATAGATCTATAGTAGGCTAATTAATTGCAAAAATCTTATAGAACATATATTGAATTTATTATGCTAAGATAAGCTAAAAATGGAAAGTATAACTATGTTAGATATTGTAGTGATAATGAAAATAAGATACTTATCTAGTTCTGATTTTAATACAAATTTGGATCTATAATTGGTATGAAGCAAATAGGAATAATAATTATAGAATAGTCACCAAATTCTAAATTAAGTTCTTTTATATCTGTAGACACATGTGTTAGCCTAAGATGGTTGTATCGATGCTAGTGTCTAGATCACACATAGATGTCCAATATAGAATAAATACTTAAATAAGATGTGACCACCTAGATTATTCTATGTTTTTCATCACTTTCACTCTAGTTCATTTAGATATGGGTCATGGATTTTTGCTCCTTGTCAAATGATCAAATCCTAGTCCTTCATATTCATAGTGGCTATGGGAAAATGGATTAGTGGGCACATGGTGTCAATATACCCCAAAGATACATATATAAATGAGTATTTTCTACCCCAAAGAGCCATATATCAATGAGCATTTCCTACATATCCAATTCTCTAAAGAGGTCTTCAAAATTATGTAGTTATCCCCTACTTGTTGGCTTGTGTGTGAATCATGTATTATGTGATAATAAATTGCAATAGAGACCTAGATTATAACTTCAATATATAGCTCTTAGAATGTTCCTTTATTGATTTAGACCTATATATATGTTTTCCCTATGAATGATATGTAAATATAATAAAATAGGGAATCTTTGCTTAATTTAATGCTCTTTGAATTCTCTTTAGTATGAATCTAAGTTCATTTTAGGTGATAAATGAATGAGGGTTCATCTCATATTTATACCAATCACTTTAGAGAATAGTTCATATTAAATCACTTAGGCCAATAATTATGATACATTGTATTTTAAAATTATATGACTTTAGGGCATTGGACACTTGTATCAAAATAAAACACCTACATTAATGTAAGTGTCTGCCCAAGACATAAGTGTCTAGGGAATAGAAAAATAGGTATAGGCTCATAACTTATAAAGGCATAAGATAAATAGGTTTTAATAATTTTGGGAAATATAAAATTCCTAGTGCATAAACATAATATTGGTTAGATTAAGAGATAGGCCAAGGGGTACAAGAAAGAGTAGATGTGAGACTTACAGAAGTAGGAAAGGTATAAAACTAAGAGGAACATCTAAGGTATGATTTTTCCAAGTGTAAAAGACTAAGGTGATATATAATTCATAAATATCATCTATAAATGTCAAATTTTTATATTATAAGACTATTTACTAAGGTAAAAGTCATTACCCTTATACAAAGTAATCTAGAGTAATATGGATTTGGAGTTCCATGTGTAGATAAAAAACTAATGATTCTTTTATATAGTTTGATAAAATTTTAATAAAAAATACAATTGATGGTGTATATTTATACATATTTTATCATTTAAATACTAATTATTCTTATTTGAATTCCAATGATGATAATAATGTGAATTCTAAAGCCTCTTAAGATGATTATTGGAATGAAAATGATAAATATTGTGATTACGAGACCAAATTTAAAGAACAAAATAGGGATGAAAATATTTTTTATATTATAAAATATGATATTTAAAATACTTGATAAATATTTTTCATGGATACCATGTCAATAATGATGCATAGGAGTTAGACAATAAATAATTAAAACACAATCTTTCTTCTTTAGCCAATCTCTACTAGCCCCCTTGAGGCACTGTTTTGGATGTTAAGACAAATATATAAGGTTAAATATATAAAATAATATTTAAATACCCATTATCATCCCATAATGACTCACAAATTTTGAGATTTTAAATCAAAAGGGAAGGTTCTCTATTTTCAATATCTTTCTATTTTTAGGCTTCTTCAAGTAACCCTCAAGAGGCAGTTTTTTTTGAGTTATTTTTTATCACACAAGGATTAAAATTTAAAAAAAGGAATTTTTATATATCTATTAAATTTTTAAAACACCATAAAAAAATTTATAATACAAATCACTATGCATGTACAAAATCTCAAGCCATTTCTTTGTCAATTAGGTCTCCTATTTGGTTTATTATGTCTACATTTGTGTTTTGGATAGAAACAACTCCACACATGTCAAAATTAAACTATAGTGTTTTATTAACCTTTATTATAAAAAACCCATCACACATGTATAATTTTGAGGTCTGGTTCAATCTCCACATACCAAAACCATGAAATGGTCATTCTTCTTCACTAACTTTCTTACACATGTCGGGAGAGAGAAAAATGCTGATTTACAAGAGTAAAAAGTGTTTTAATGGTTTGATTTAAATTTAATAAGGTATTTTACATATTTATAAATAATCAATAAATTAAAAAACTTCCATTTAATTAACAAATGAATCAAATATTGATAAATCTCACCTAGAGAAAGCCTTCTTGAAAAGCCTGAACAAGACTATTTGGACAGAGTTGTGGGTTTTGAGAAACATTAAATATTTTAATATAATTTTAAATATTAAAAAAAAAATTATTCATCCAAAAAAATTATTAATTTTATTAAAATATAATATAAATCCAATATTAATGTAATACTTGTCTCTTTAAACTTAACCTATTGGAATAACACATAATACAACACAGAGTTTGTGAAAATTGATTCTTGTTCCTGTTCCTATCAATTATGGTGAAGATTTACTATTTAATTTCAAAAATTAAATAAATATAACATAATTAAACTCTTTAATATTTATTTTATAATACAAAACACCTCAAACCTTGAATATTAGCATTGAAAAAACATCTTTCTTATGTGAATGTATAGAATGTTTATGACATTCTTCTCTCTCTCTCTCTCTCTCTCTCTCTCTCTCTCTCTCTCTCTCTCTCTCTCTCTCTCTCTCTCTCTCTCTCTCTCTCTCTCTCTCTCTCTCTCTCTCTCTCTCTCTCTCTCTCTCTCTCTCTCTCTCTCTCTCTCTCTCTCTCTCTCTCTCTCTCTCTCTCTCTCTCTCTCTCCATTCTTGGAATTTTAAAACCTATTATTCCATTAAATTATTAATAAATTTAGTATTTTACAAGGCTTTATATATTCTTATAAAACCTCTAACTTCTCAAGAACCTCCCAACGTAGGTCTTGAATATACTTGAGGTGTATTTAATTAAACTAAAACAATGATAAAAATGAAAAATAAGTGATTCTTGGTAAAATATAAACTATAAATAACTTTAATACACTAAAAAAACTTAACACACATATAAAAATCATAATAAATTAGTTAAAATTCTCTTAAACTAAAGATTCCCATTCAAAAATTTGAATTTGAATTTTGGCAAGTTAGTGCCAAATTCAAATTCTAGTTAGCAAAACCTAACATAAACACTTAGAAATTATTATAAAGTTTATTATATTAATTATAAGACCCATGAAACATACTAATCAATAAATTAACAATAAAAACAAACAAAAGTTTCAAAAATTAGAGGTGATGCTCCTGCATCATACTCCTAAGGGGCAGAAAATGGACTCATGAACTATTATTATTCATGAGGTCTGCAATAGTATTTCCATGGTGCTTGATCTATTATTGTATAATATAAGTTTAATATTCATTAGTATGATGTTTCCACTTGAATAGATACTTTAAATACTCCCTATTTATTATTTTTTTGACAATCTTCTTGTCCAAGATCATCTCTAGTTCCTCCTTCTTGGCTAATGGTAATTAACTTGCCCACTCTTGGACTATTGTTGCAGGGGCATCAAATAATTTTCCATATTTTAATGTCTTATGGTCTATTAAAGTGTTATAAATCCTGTAAGGACATTATAATATTTTTAAATTCATTAATTATCCTTTTGTTGAGTGTTCTTGGCTTGGGAAGAATTTCCTGCCAAAACACAAATTTGAATTTTTGAAATGTATTTAGTATAGTTAGGAGTGTTTGGACAAATGTAAAATTATTTAATGTTTTTTTAAGTTTATACATGGGTATATGTGTGTTATTAATATTTTTTCATATACAAATTATGACTTGGGAGCCATAAACCCCAAGAATGGTGAATGCAGCATCTATGAGTGAAAGTAGTCTTAAAAAGTTAGTTATAAGCAAGTAGTTTCTTGTATGCAATAAGATTTTGGATTATTATAGGGGTTAGAATCATAGGTATAATGTGATTATGTATTTTTTAAGAATTTTTGGAGTTATTTATTAGGTGGACATAGGATAGTGTTATGGAGGATGGAAGAAAATGAAGAAAAAGAACTATGTACCATATGCCTTGTAACAGTGATGACTATGTACATACACAAAATCAAATAAAGTTGAAAAACTTAAAGTATTATCTCTATTTTATTTGATTTAATATTTTTTTAGTGACGCATGTTTTTTTTTTAAGGAATAGTCTATAATGAGAGTTGCAAAGAATAATGTTAAGCATGACTATGACAAGAACCCTGTCTACATTTATTCAAACCTAAAATCTAGTGGAGAAGTACCTTTCCAAAAAACATGTTAAGAATTATAAAATGAATCTAAAATATGTATTTTTATGTAAATGGTGTGATTTATCCTTATTATTCATGAACTTTTTTGTTTTCAGTAAGATAATGATTCAAGATTTGCAAATCCTAACTATTGAAGTCTTATGAGTATGACTGAGTAATGAATGAAATGGGATTTTTTATGATTTTAATATGGTTAGGAGGACATAAATAAATTTATAAAACCTTTTATTAGTAACTCAATAAATTTTGAAAGTTGATATTCAATTTTAACCCTATTTAGATTTGCATAGGTTGACTACATGTATAAGACATTATGGAACAAGTAATATAACACTGAAAGAAGCCAACCAAGATTAGACTATGAATGAATACGGTGAGGATATAATCTAAAAATTTTATAAATTTTTTTATAAGGATCAATACACATTAAAAATTGATCATATATATATTAAAGTAAATGATGAACTCTTGGCTTGTGAGTGTAAAGTTGAAACCATAAAATAAGACAAAATAAAACTTTGTGTTTACAAGTAGTCCAAGATCTTAAAATTGCTTAGGAAGTTGTTTTATATTTATTTTGAATTATTTAAGGAGGACCTAATTTTTTTATGTGTGTATTAAGAAATAAAACAAGGTTACAAAGAACTGTGTCCTATTGAAACCCTGTCAACGAGAGTCAGAAAACTGTCAAAGTGAAGGAATATAATGGCTTGAAGGTTGTGTGAAGATTTTATTGGTTTTAGGAGTTATATTCAGAGTGTAAAAACCTTATTATGGTCTTGGTGGAATTTTAAACAATAAATAATTCACTAAAACTCATTTTAATCCCTCTCAAGCATGTTAAGAACATAAAAAACCCTAGTTTAGGGTTACAAACTTCAAAGTGAAATAACAAGTACACTAACTAGCCAAAGTCAATGAAATTTTGTAGTCTGATAAATATTGGTATAAATAAATGGATTTTGGAGGTCTTAGGGAGGTAAGGACACTGTCTATATGTATTTTGAAGTTTGTGTGTGTAAATGAAACCTAGAGGCCTAATTAGGTATGTACCTAAGCTAGTAAAAGTGTCTAGATAAATAATTAATTAGTGAGACTTCATAGAGAAGTGTATCATTATAAAGGGTGGTAGAATATGTCTCTATTTTTTGGATTTGGTACCATACTTGTTTGTATAATATATATTTTTAATAAAAAAGGTTATTAGTTATTATGGTGAATGGTGGGTTTGTGGAGTGTAATGAGCAATTGAGACTTTGATGGAGTGTGAGTGGTGTTGATACAAGTTTATTAAGCCTGGATAAGACTAAACAAGTTTTTAGATTGTCTAAATGAGAACTTGTTTAAGATAAGTGGATATTTGGTCAATAAAGCCTTTTGAAAGCTAGTGTGAAGTAGCTTAGAAGAGAATCTTAAAGCAAATAGATGAGTTGAGAGTTTCAAAGGTTCTAAAGTAGAGTGGATAACATAAATAATCCTAAAAAATAGATCTTGTAAAGGGAGGACATCAATCTAATAGTGAAAACAAAGCAAAGAATGGAAGACTGAGTAAATTTAATGTAAGCATTATTGATTACAGGTGTTAGAACTTGGTCTATGCAGAGTTTAGATCAATTTCTCTACATCAACTATTGTACCTACTCTTATTTTTTCTCATTATAATCACATTTATTGAATGGATATAGGTATACAACATTAAAAATAGGAGATATGTGCACTCCACTGGGCAAATCTATCTCATTGCCATTGTTAGAGAACTTCTTGAGAACTTTTCAAAGACCTATCTTCTTCATCTTGAGTTTGTTATACTCACCTTTTGGAAAACTCTTATTTATCATGTGATCCAAAACCACGTCACTAGTTTCATAACTAACCTATCTTGTCTTTAAATTTTCTTTTTTCTTGTACTTATCCACACTTGTTTCTACTTGTTTTTTCACTTATTCATGTTCCTCTTGCATAGCTACAAAAAAATTCTCCCCTTTAGCACTCCTTTTCTCCATTTTTATCAAAGTTCTCAGTTTAAATACTCCTCTTGGTTGCATACTATACATTATCTAAAATGGACTCATACCAATGCTCTTATTGGAAGAGTCATTGTATGCAAACTCTACCTATGGTAGTACCAAATCCCACAGCTTGGGATTGTCTCTTGATATGCACATTATCAAGTTACTAAAGATCCTGTTAACCATCTCAGTTTTCCCATCAATTTGAGGGTGGAATGCTAAACTAAAATTCATATTTATTCTAAGCTTCTTCCACAAGGTCCTCTAAAAGTGACCTATAAATTTGGTGTCTCTATCAGATATGATACTGAGTGGCAAACCATGTAGTCTAACAACCTCTTTGAATAAAAAATTTGTTATGTGTGAGGTATCATTGGTATTTTTTCAAGGTATAAAGTGTGATATTTTTTTAAAACTTATCCACTCTAACAAAAATAGAGTCATAGCCTCTTTGAGTTTTAAGTAGTCCCATGATAAAATCCATACTAATAAAGTCCCATTGTCTATTTGTGACTGGTAAAGTCTAATAAAAATATACAATTATACTTTTATCCTTATCCATATGATAAAATTTTCATTTTTCTACATACCTTCTTACCTCTACTTGCATTATAGGCCAAACGTAATGCCTAATAAGTTATTCTAACATCTTATCAAGGCTAAAATGTCCTAGCATGCTACCATAATGCTTCTCTTTGATCAATTTATCCCTCATTAAACTCTTTAGCACATATAAATGTATTCCTTTGAAAAATAATCCATATTTTATCATTTAATCCAACCATGGTTCTTTGTTCAAGGTGGATGGATGTTGACAAGCCTTATAAGATTTTTAAAAATCTTCATCACTCTCATACAACTCCTTAAGAGAATCAATGCTTACACTCTCAAGATGAACTTTATTGACTATCAATCCCCTCCTCAAATCACCATCCAACTTATTAACTTGGCATTTATTATGTTTGATATTAAAGGTAAAATTCTACAAATATTCTATCCATTTCATATGCCTCTAATGGAGCTTGGGTTTACTAATGATAAATTGTAGAGCATGGTTATCTTTGGAGATTACAAACTCCTTAGGCATTAGCTAATTCCTCCACTTACTCAAATCTTGCACCATGTCATATAACTCCAAATCATAATATGAATACTTATTTTTAGAATCATTTAGTTTTTCACTAAATTATGTTATAGGCCTACCCTCTTGACTTAAGATAACCCACACTCCACTTGGAATACTTTGTTGAAATCAAGAAATGTTAGGATAGGTTGATCAATGATTTTTATCTTCAAAAACTAAAAGTTTATTTCAACCATGTCATTCCACATAAACTTTTTCTTGGATACTCTAATAGTGTATATGATTGAAGTATAGATTCAACTAAAAGTTCTAATGAATTTTCTATAAAATACTGCAAGGCCATGAAAAGTTATTACCTCTCAAGTTGTCTTGGGGGTCAGTCACTTCATTATGGAATTAACTTTTTCCTTATCCATCTTCAATACTCATTGAGATATCATAAAACCAAGGTATAATAATTTTGTCTTCATGAATACACACTTATTGACATTGATTAGTAATTTCTCCTCTTGTAACCTTCTCATGACCAAAAGCAAATGATGGAGATAAACTTATTTTATATGACTATATATCAATATGTCATCCAAATAAAATACAACAAAATTACCTATGAATGGCTTAATAACCTCATTCATAAGCCTCATGAAAGTACTAGGTGCATTAGTGAGGCCAAATGGCATGAGCAGTTATTCATATATCCCTTCATTAGTCTTGAAGTTTGTTTTCCATTCATATCCATGCCTAATTCTAATTTGGTCATATCCACTCTTGAGGTAAATCTTGGAGAAGTAGTTTAACCCACTCAAACAATTCATCAAGTCTTAAATTCTTAGGAGAGGAAACCTATACCTTATAGTGATCTTGTTTATCTCTCTTAAATCTATGCACATCCTCCAATCTCCTTATTTATTAGGCACTAACACTATTGGCACTACACATGGGCTAAGACTCTCCTTAACCATTCATTTATCCAATATTTCTTGAACTTGATTTTTGATCTCAACATTTTCTTATGGTGTCATCTTATATGCATAATTATTAGGTAATATTTCTCTTGGAATGAAGTCAATGTGATGACTAATTTTTCTTATAGGTGGTAGATCACTAGGTAGTTCATCTAATATGATATCAACATAGTCTTTGAGCACATTTTACACCTATTATGGGAATTCATTCACCTTGGTGTATATTATGACTCTTCTAGGCTTGATTACTACTTCAAATCCTAGGTCTTATTCTCTCATAGCATTCACAAACTCCTTTTCACTTACTACCATTACACCTGAACCAATCTTTTGTTCACCATCTTCTTCTTTCACATGTAGTAAGGTATGGATTATACCATCCTTCTCTAAATTTTAAACATTTCTCCTTCCATCATGTGATGTCTTCCTATCATATTTCCAAGGCATTCCAAGTATTACATGGCACACATCCATTGGCATGATGTCACAAATAACTTTATCTTTATAACTCTTAATTTTAAACTCCACCTAACATTGTTCATTAAACAATACTTGTTGCCCTTTTTATATCCATGAAACTTTTTAGGGATTGGGATGAGGTAGCATTTTTAAGTTTAGTTTATCCACCATAAAAACTGAAACTAAGTTATATGTTCTAATTGAATCAATAATTACTTTACAACACTTACCTTGGCACTTGAAAAGTTCTTTAAAAAAATATTTCTTTATGCAGGTTCCTTTTCTTTAGGTGTCTTGATTAGCACCCTTATCATAAGCAATTATTCACTTACCTATAATTCTTCCACATGATATGGAGATCCAACACTCTCCTATTTTATTGCTAAAACAACTTGATTTCTATTTTTAGTTATGTAACTTCCTACTTGTTAACCCTCTGGATACTCCCATAACCTATGTCCTTAAATTTATTACACTTGAAGCACTTACATTTGATTCCACTAGATCCTCTTCCTCTTGATGCATATCCACCTCTAAAATATGGCCTTATACCTCTAAATCCACCTCTAAGATTAAATGATTATTCTTATGAAGTGTTAGCTTATCCTTGGTTTCTTTCTGAGGTATGTCTACCTCCTTACTGACCCCTTCCTTTGTAACTTTTGCCTCTACCTTTACTCTACTATGTTTATCTTCTACTAAGCTTGGTTTTAACTTTTAACACAAGTTGATAACATTATTCAAGATTCTTAGGGCTAACTAGACTTAACTCATCTTTAAAATTATATCTTAATCATGTAAGATATCTAGCAACCTTTTATGTATCCTCCTCTATATGCCTTGGTCTAATGACCAGCTTATAAAACTCCTTTGTATATTTATTTACACTTGTCTCTTTTTGTTTCAAAGTATGAAATTTTTTGAAGAGATTTGTTTCATAGTCACTTAGAAAGAATTTTCATTTAAACTTGGAGACCATCCTATCCCAAGGCTTGATATTTATCTTACCTTTATTTTTTATTTCTTCTTGGATGAAATCCCACCAAAGGGATCCATGCCCTTTCAACTTTGTGCGAGAAAACTTCACCTGGTTCTCTTCTGAAACACTTTCATAATCAGAGTATTTGTCTATTTTTCTAATCCAATCAATAAGTTATTCTCCATCTAATCTTATTGAATATGTAGGAATTTCCACTTTTGATTTAGACCCATGTTTCATTATTACCTTTAGTCTTTTTTCCAGACCTTGTTCATCACGGTCTCCAACTTCTTCACCTTCATCTTCTGGCTCTTGGATTTCATCCTCTATATCACTTTCATCCCATGTTATGACTCCCCTTATTTGAGTAACCTCTAATACTGAAAATCTAGCATCAAAACCAATCCTTAGGTTCTACAATTCACCTAATATAGTTTGAATATTGGCTTCATTATTTCTAGGTGGCATATTGTCTTTACACCTTTCAAACTATCTGACCAAAAATCACTCTACAAGCTAGATGACCAAAACACTATCAATTCACTCTTTTTATATAAGAGTGTATACCTTATTTCAATATCCTTTAGTTAATAGACTTGCTTTGATACTAACTAATGCAGATGAGTTGGACAAAAATAATTAAAACACAATCTTTCTTCTTTACCCAATCTCTACCAACCCTCTTGAGGCACTATTTTGGATGTTAAGATAAATATATAAGGTTACAGATCAAATAATTTTATCTTTACATACCCAATATCATTCCATAACAACTCATCAAATTTGAGATTCTATCTCAAAATGGAAGGTTCTCTATTTTCAAGATCTTTCTATTTTTAGGTATCTTCTTGTAACCCTCAAGAGGTAAGTTTATTGAGTTATTTTTTACCACACAAGGACTCAGATAAAAAATATATATATATTTTTATATACACATTAATTTTTTATAACACCATATCAATTTTTATAATCCAAATCATTATGAAAGTACTAAATCTCAATCTCTTTCATTATTAATTAGGTCTCCTAGGTCTACAACTGTGTTTTGGCTATAAACATATCCGCACATGAAAAAAATAAAATCTAGTTTTCTATTAACCTTTAGGATATAAAATCCATCACACATGTCAAATTTTGTGTTTTTGTTCAATCTCCACATACCAAAACCATGAAATGGTCATTCCTCTTCACTAACTTCGTTACATAGGTTGGGAGAAAGAAAAATGTTGATTTTAAAGAGTAAAAAGTGTTTTAATGATTTGATTTAAATTTAATAAGGTTTTTTAAACCTTTATAAATAATAAATAAATACCAACACTTATCTTTCAATAATAAAAGAATCAAATATTGATAAATCTCACCTGAAGAAAGCCTTCTTGAGAATCCTGAACAAGACTATTTGGATAGAGTTTTGGGTTTTGAGAAAGATACAATATTTTCATATGTTTTGAAATATTCAAAAAAAAATTATTAACATCATAAATTTATTCATTTTATTCCAATATAATATCAATCCAATATGAATGTAAGACTTGTCTCCTTAAACTCAACCTTTTGGAATAACATAAAATACAATACATAATTTGTGCAAACTGATTCTTGTTCCTATTCCTATTCCTATTAAGTATGGTGAATATTGACTATTTAATTTCAAAAATTAAATAAATATAACATTATTAAACTATTTAATATTTATTTTATAATATAAAACACCTCAAAACATGAATATTAGAATTGAAAAAATGTATTTCTTATGTGAATGTACAAAATGTTTATGACAGTCTTCTTGCTTTGTAACTGTAAACTCTCTCTCCATTATTGGAACCTTCAAACCTTTTATTACATTCAATTATGAATGAAATCAGTATTTTATAAGGTGTTATATATTCCTATAAAACCTCTAACTTCTCAATGATCAAAATGAAAAAAAAAAGTGATTCTTTGTAAAATAGACTTTAGGAATAACTTGAATACACTCAAAACAATTAACACACCTAGAAAAATCCCTAATGATCACAATATATTAGTGAAAAGTCTCTTAAACTAAATATTATTGTTCAAAAATTTAAATTTGAATTTTAGATAACACAACCGAACCTAAACACTTATAAATGATTATAAAGTGTATAATATGACATATAAGACCCCCAAAACATCCTAATCAATCCATAAAAAATAATAACAAACCAAAATTTCAAAACTTGGAGTGATGCTCCTACATAAAAGAATCACCAACACATATATTTTACACTCCTAACACATACATGATTACTTGTTTGATGTTATGAATTATGTTGGATACTAAACATAGATATAAAGTGATAGAAATTAAATAGACTGAAATTAGGATGTAAGTAGAAAGAACAAAAAAAAATACACCAAAGTTCATCCTAGAGAAATTCAATGTGAGAAAAATATAGTAGAGTGAGGTGCTTACTTTTCCCCTTTCTAGTATGTAATTATCAAATACATATTGACTACCTTTAAATTGCCTTTATGGATGGAGATCTAATATACACTTTCCCATAACCTGCATAACTATTGTCTTCTAATACCACTTCTTAAACAATCACAATTACAACTAATAATCAACACCATCTAAAATAATAATGAAATAGTGAATTTTAGACTTGAAACTATAAAATGCACTATTGAACCTAACTCCCATTGACTACCTCTATATATCCCAGGGCCTTGAATTTATTAAAAAAACAGAAACAACAAGTATATAAATATCCTAATATATGAATTGAAATAATAGAATGTTCCAAAACAATCCATGTTTGAATATATTATTCATTGAACTAAAGCCATAGATTTTATGATAAGTCATGGTCTCACTACAGGTTTTACTAAAAGGTGTTGGATGTTATGGCATCATGTTTATGTAAAAATAAAGGGATATGTCCAAATTTTACATATCACTTTGATCCTTCCTCTAACTCTTTAAACTCTCCACATACCATCTTGACTTATATTTCTATGTTAATTATCTTCAATAAATTTTTTAAAATCATTTATTACATAGATGAGAATAGTGGAGCTAGTTAGCTGACATATCTAACTTACTATATCCAAAATTTAGATCACTCTTCCAAATTTAGAGATTTTTGGTCCCCAAAAGCTTTAAGAACTTTGTAATTAAGGTAATTTATTCCCCACTTCCTTTCCCTCTCTTATAGATGTAGTTTTTAGACAAATTTTCTTAGCTAAGTGAATAATGTTCACCTTTTCATTCCCTTGTGTGGATCCTTGCCTTACATTAACAAAGGATGATAATGAATTGAATAAAAAAAGATATAACATGGTAGTAATTTTTTCTCTTTGTTAGTATACATGCCATGCAATGTATTTCATACACCTATCCCTTTATCTTTCAAAATAGGAAATATAACTTGCCACTAACATTTTTGTTTTTTATCTTGATTAATACTTACCAAGGAGAACTATGATTTCTATTGATATGATTTGATATCGTAATTTTTCCCATCCTTGACCAAATAAAACCAATTCATGATTTCAAAATATGGCATCACACACATATATATTGATATTACCAAATATCATGCCACAAACATCAAAAGGTATAATATCCACAACAACTTTACAAATTAAATGTTCACTCATTACAAATTTGGTGTTACGTTGATTGGAAATCCATATCTCTACTCCTTGTTTCATCCATCCTATTCCATAAGGATTAGTATGGTTATATACTTCCAACCCAATTTTATCTACCAAGTCTTTTCTTATCCAATTTTCTTGAGATATAAAAGTAAAGAGAGCATCTACCTTTATCTTATTAATCTACAATTTGATATGGAAAAGTTTATAAGGTTCACTTTTTTCATGAGCACCATTAATACCCAAAATACCTTCTCCTGAAGGAACATAAAACCAAAAAAAATCATCCACATCAGATTTACACCATTATATTTTCCATGAATAGGTTTCATAACTTTATTATTCCTATTTTTTCATCAAATGATGTTTCTTGAGATGAAAAATCCAGAAAATCTCAATTATGTTACCATCAATGTCATAATGCCCACAATGCTTTATACATTCCTTGTTAGAAGAAAAGGTAGCAGTCAACCCAATTTTATTTTTAAACCCATTTAAAGAGTAATATATACCATATTATTCATCCATATAAATATATTTGGCTTGGTAATAAGCCTCATTTATATATTTAGGTTTGGATACTAGAACTAGCCTCTCTAAGTGACTATGCAATCCTCCAACATACTTCATTTGGGTGTCTTGATCAAAATTATATTCACGCATTTAGATTACCATATTGTAAAACACAATGGTATAATCCTACACACTTTTTCCTTATTATTATCTAAAATATTTTAGAACAATATGTCTTTTCTATTCATATACAATATGATAGAATTGTATTTTTACCAACACCTTAAACTCATCCCAATTACTAATTATTGGTAGTTTTTTCACAACTAAGGAATGAACATAACTTTTAAACCAAGTTAAATCATGATTTTTTAACTTCAAAATCGAAAATTAAATATGTTGACTCTCATTAATCTAATTTAAATCAAAGTATACCTCATTTTGAGCTAGCCAATTATCTAGCTTCTTTGTATTCATCTTTATTAGAGTTAAAATCACTGAGAGGGGGGGTGAATCAGTGATGAAAAATATTTCAAACTTCAATTTAAATTATTTCAAACTCTTAATCAATGACCACAATAATTTATAAATCTTACATGATGTTCATAACATTGAATAAGCAAGATGATGCAAGAGCACACATATAACACAATATCTACATAGGAAACCCTTTTGGGGAATAAATCCCACTCTCAATCCTACAAATATATGGACTAATTATCCTATAATATTATCAAAAATATTATACCTTTTACTGAAGCACCCACTTCTTAAGGATCACCCACCCGAAAGTATGAATAAGAACCCACATGTTTTAGATGTTGAGCACCCACACAACACCTTATGAAATCAATAGCTCCAAAAAACTGATTGTAGATCAATATAATTGGATAAATAATGTTTAAAATATATATTTCACACTCTTAATACACACTCAAACTTTATCATACAATCAATACATCCAAACACCTCTTTTGGATCTCTCTAGTCTTCGTCGCTCATCCTTAATATGTTATGTATTTTAGTCCATCCACTAAGCACACTCCTGATCTCTTTCCTTTATTTCTATCTGTTAGACTCTCAATTCATCATAATTCAAGTCTAAAAACCATTTCCTTGTTCTCCAATATTTATAGAGTCTTCATGAATATCAACATCTAGGTTGGCCATAAAACATGCCTTAACCCTTAAGACATAACATGCTAAGACATAACTCAAATACATTGTCATAGGTTGGCCATAACATCTATGGGTCACACTTAAGAAGATACATATTTCAATTAGGCCTTAGTATCCCTTATAGGTCTCATGGAGACCTATTCACCAATTTATACTTCCATCAAGAAAATTAAGAACATATGATCAGTTTTAATTACATGGGTCCACTCCATATGATCTCTAAGACATATTTAGGTGATTGCTCCTTCTAAAACACTCTTATACTAAAGCAAAAATTATTCAAACATTATTTTGTATATAGTAGCATCATTAATTAATAAATATTCAACTTTGAATCTCTATATCTTCACCTGTATAAATACTCAAATCTTCTAACTAGATTCACCAGATGTAACTTGAAGTCCTTTACAACTTTGATTTTTAATACATCAAGAAATTTGCCCTGGATCAAAATTTATAGCTCAAAAACTAAGCACTAGTTTTCCCTCATGAGTTTGAATATTATAACTCTAATGGTCACTATACAAACACTAAACATTGAGCACCTTAACGTCATCTCGTGCTTCCTACAAACTATGGACAAATACATATCATCGATCTCCTATGAGTAGCTCGATATTTATCACGCAACATTCACCATTTATCTTAGATCAGATCTCCCATGATTATGATACTTGGTATCTCTACATGCCTTCTACACATTTGAATTTTGGCTCGACCCACACCATTGATCTCTGTTAGTATGAATGCTTGCAAACCATTGATCTTCTATCAACTTAATCAATGAGTGACACTTATCACCAGCACGCACAATCTTATACTCTTTGAATTTTTTAATAAATACACACTATTGGATCAAGATATAGATGATGAAAACTCATCATTAGATCAACTATATAGTGACCTCATATTTTAATGAAGTTAAACTTGACGGTCTCCAGCCCATCATAGTTTGCAAGAGCAACTTTAAAGGTTTACAACTTGAGCTAGAGAACACTTCAAGAGTCCAAATTTTTAGGGGACCTTCTTGGCACTATATACAACATCTCCATGAAATATTTTTACCTCAATTGAATTTCTAAGTACCAAAAATAAATGCACAAACTTTCTAGTTCATTTATATTTGCATTACATGAAGTGATGGTTTGGCTTCTCTTAAACTAGAAGATGAATTTTTCTCATTCTAAATGATCAAGTGACATATCATAACTTTAATACATCTATGGATCCCTCACAAATTCTTCTTTGTCTTTATAGACTTGCAAATGTGCCATATATTCTCTAAGCTATCAAACATAACATTTTTATCATTAATTCACTGGTATCTCATGCTTTATTTGACATCAATGACAACCTAACATCAATGACCATGCTCAAAAATCTCCCCCTTTTTCATTGATGTAAAAACATCTTCAGAATGACTTCATACTCATTTGAACTTCTTCATTCTGATCTTTCTCCCCCTTTGACATTAATGACAAAGGGTATCTTCCTCGACATGCCAATAATTATTCCTCAACATTATGTAAACATTCAAGTACTAATAAAATGCTCAGGATACTTACATACTTTCAATAATATGAATCAATTTCTCCCCCTTTGACATGCACCAATCTGAACTTGGACTTATTTTGATCCAACAACCTGATAAACTATTCATAGAGCTTAGAAATCTCTCCTTACCATCAAGATCCATATTATGTCATATGTTATTTGATATACATCAATTTGAACTTGGGCTTTTCTAACCCTTGGACCTATCTACCTATAGAACTCACAATCTCTCTTTGTTCATACATGAAGATTCAATACCTTGTTAAAATACATGACTTGGTTTAATCAAATCATCATGTCAATCATCTTCAATTTGAAATTCTAATAGACATCTTCATATTTATATCATGACTAAAGCATATTCACATATTTTCCCCCTTACATCATTCACATCTTCTTCAAGCCACACAATCTAATTGAGTTAGTTCCCCTTTAGCCAAATACATCTTCAAATGATATTCTTGTCCTACAATTATTTATCCTTGTCTTGATTTATCAACCTCTTGAATCAACATCCAAATGGGTTTAAAATTAATAAAGTCCTTCATCTATAAGCTTATATTTCACAAATTCTTGCTTACCTTTTGCCTTTAAGATCTGTACTGACTAGCACCTTTATCATTACCTAAAGCACACATACTTTCTTCTATACAAAAAGATGTCTCCTAAGAAGCATAGGTAGAGACACCCACTTGTCATAGAAGGACTAAAGATCCAAAAACTCAAGATATTCCCATATCTCCATGCTCTCACTTGAATTTCAATCCTTCCTCATTTTTAGATTGTTTTTTAATGAGTTCTTAACCTTTTTCTTTTCTTTTATCTCAGGATCCTACTTGATTTCCTTATCCATTTGGGTAGATAAGGCTTGTTCCTTGATATTTTAACTTGTTCCTTGGTCTATCATGGAAAATAATCCACTTTGAGCTTATTTTTCATTTACCTTCTTAGACCTCCACTCACTATGACTCCTTTTCATGTTAAGATTGATAATCTTTGAAGTAGAATATTGATCATTCTTTCAGAATCTTGCTATGTAACCTCTCTCATGACATTTTAAATAAATGATATTTCTCAAACTGTACATACCATAAGATTGAGACATATGATGATTCGTTATAGTTTCATGAATTCATTCATGTACCTGATCATTTGGTCTCTTGATGAAGATATTACAAAATTTTGCAATGTGATAAAATCCTTGACACTTGTAGCAAAAGATGTCATTCTTTCCTTGTAAACTTGTTGACTGTCTTGAGTGATGATGTTCTTCATGATTTCCATTGTCTTGCTCATAATTCTATGCAAATTCATTCTTTGAGGATATTTTACACTCTTTTAACCTATGACCAAACTAATTGTAAGATTAATAATGACCATTGAAATTTGCATACCTCATCACAGTTGGTTGTCTGATCTGATTTGTCTTCATTATACCAATACCTTCATTCCTTGATTAATGATAAAACTTCAAAGTCTGATTGTCCTTGTTTACATCAACCTTTATTTTGTCTTGAGTTACATGGTTTTGCTCTTCTTTGTATCCAAGACTACTTCTATCACTTGTATGCTTTTGACTACATAGAATATTGTCAAGATCATTTGATCTCTTTTCAAACTTCATAAATGACTTCACCTTACAATATGTCTTGGCTAACTCATTTTTTAATGACTCAATTTCAATCACATATGTTAAGCTCTCATCTTTTTTGGTTTTTAGGCTTGTAGACATAGTTTCTAATTGACTATTGAGATGCTTGACAATATCTTAATGTTCCTTAGTGTCATCATTCATTCTTGCTTCAAACACATTAAATTTTTACTCATAATCCTTGATTTGTGATATCATCTCTTTGTTTCTTTTCTTTTCAACCTTCAAATTTTCAAGAACATTCATCAATTCATCCTTATTATCTAAATCATCAATTGTATCTTTACTCATATCTTGATTTAGTTTCATCTACAAAGACTCTATCTCTTATTGATACATGATACACTCTTCATCCTTACTCTTTAATTATTCATTAGGAGTACAAACTTTTGTTTCAAGATGTTGTGTGATCTCATCATGTTCCTTGACTTCATTACTGCACCTAACTTCAAGAAGTCCAATTTTCTCCTTATAGGATTCAATCAAGGAATTTTGTTTTCTATTCTTTCTTTGTAGTAACTTCATTTCTTCCATAGTATCTAGATATTTATCTTCAAGAGTGACTTTATCATCTTCTTCCTTTAATATCTCCACCAAATAAATCTTTGCTTAAAGAACATTCACCTTCATCATGATTAAGAGCCATGAGCAATGTCTTCATGTCCCCATTATGAAAAGAATTATCACTTTTAGATGTGTTTACTTCTTCTGTAGATGAGTTATTATCTTCTTCATGGTAAAGGATCTTACTACCTTTGTATGTTTCCTTCTTTCCATTTTTATTATTGAAGATCTTTCTATACTTGTTAGGACCCTTAGTTCTTGTGTTCATCCTCATGAGATTCCTAATGAGCTTCTTTGTTTTTAAATTTGTCTATACCTAGACATCTATCTATAAAATGACTAACTTTACCACATGAAAAATATTTGAAAGGAAGTTTTCCTTCACACTTACCTAATCTCACATTTAATTTTCTTTCAATCATGGCTTGAAGTTGATCTTCATTAAGATAAAAATCTTCAATACTTAACTTGTTCTTATTGGCTTTTATTTTCTTGATCACCTTGAAGGTTGTTTCCTTCTTAAGAGGTCTATCTTCATCAACTCTCATTCCATAAGTAGTAAGGATGCCATGCAATTCATACATCTTCAACTGAATGAGAACATGACTTTCTTCTACAATAGAGACTTTTTAATCAAACTTAAGACTAAGAGTTCTCGATACCTTTTGTACTATAGTAGCTTCATCAATCACCTCTCCAAGACCTATAATCATGTTTACTACCTCATTAACCCTTATAATATAGTATACCACAGTATATTCTTCCTTCATTTTGAGACCTTTAAATTACCTTTGGTACATCTATAATATAGCCAATTTTACCTTAGAGTCTCCTTCATATATAGTCTATAATTTGTCCCAAATTTCCTTAGAACACTTGCAATGGATCACTTTGGTGAACTCAACCTCAGATAGACCAAAAATGATATAATTCATATCTTTTGAAATATTCTCACTCAACTGCTTACCAGTAGCATTAGTTGGAGGCATAGTTGGTGTAGTATAACCATCCATGATCTATTGATAAATATTAAACTCTACAAACATTATGTGTCTTCATCTACGTAATCTAAAAAGCATAATTTGATAAAATGAACAATGTGCTTGATTTGTAGAGAAACACTAGATCTATTAACTTGTCATATTATACCATAGATCACCTTCAAGTGGTTAAACTTGCATAAAAGGTTTTGCTATGATACTAATTGTTAGAGATGAAATAACTGAGGGGGGTGAATCAGTGATGCAAGATATTTCAAACTTCAATTTTAATTCTTTAAAACTCTAAATCAATTACCATAATTATTCATAAAACCTACAATATGTTCATAAAAATGAATAAGCAAGATGATTCAATATCACACATATAACACAAGATCTACCTGGGAAACCCTCTTAGGGAATAAAACCCACTCCCAATCCTATAAACACATGAACTACTTGTCTTATAATATGATCACAAATATGAGACCTTTTAGTGAAGCACCCACTTCATAAGGAGTACCCACCCCTAAGTATAAACAAGCACCCACTTATTCTATATGTTGAGCACCCACACAACACCTTATGAAATCAATAGCTCTAGAACACTAATTTTAGATCAATCTGATTGGATAAATAATGCTTAACACCTCTCTTTCACACTATTAATACACACTCAAAATTAATCATACAAGCAATGCATCCAAACACCTCTTTTGTATCTCTCTAGTCTTCTTCACTCATCCTCAATCTATTATATACTTTATTCCATCCACTCATCACACTCCCTCTGATCTCTTTCCTTCGTTTCTATCTTCTGCTCTCTTAATTCATCCTAATTCAGGTCTAGAAACCATTGCCTTCATCTTCACTATTTATAGAGTCTTCATGAATATTAACATCTAGGTTGGCCATAAAATATGTCATAACCCTTAAGACATCTAACATGCTAAGACATATCTCAAATACATTATCACAGGTTGGCCATAACATCTATGGGTCACACTTAAGTATCTACCCCTTTCAATTAGGCCTTAGTATCCTTTATAGGTCTCATTGAGATCTATTCACCCATTTAGCACTCCATCGATCAAATTAAGAACATATGATAAATTACATGGGTCCACTTCATATGATCTCTAAGACATCTTTAGATGACTAATCCCACCAAAAAACTCTTCTGCTAAAGCAAAAATTTCTTAAACATTATTTTATACATAGTATCATCATGAATGAAAAAATAGTTAACTTTAAAGCTCCATATCTTCACATATACAAACATTAAAATCTTATTACTAGATTCACTGGATGCACCTTGAAGTCCCTTACAACTTTGCTTTTTACTACATCAATAAATTTTCTCTAGTTAAAATTTATATCTCAAACCCTAAGAACTAGTTTTCCCTCATGAATTTGAATATTTGAATTCCAAAGGTCATTGTATAGACACTAAACATCAAGCACCTTAACCTCATCTTGTGCTTCATGGAAACTTTGGATAAATGTGCACCATTGATCTCCTCTAAGTAGCTTGATATTTATCATGTAACACCTATCATTATTTTTAGATTATATTTCCCATGATTATGCCACTTGGTAGCTCTACGTGCCTTCTACACATTCAATTTTTAACTTGACTTGCATCGTCAATCTCTATCAGTATGAATGCTTTCAAACCATTAATCTTTTATCAACTCAATAAAATCATTACACTTATCACTAGTGCATGCAATCTTAGACTCTTTGACATTTTGACTTAATATGAACAATTAAATCAAGATCTAAATAATGAATGCCAACCATTAGATCAACTATCTAGTGACCTCAGATTTTAATGAAGTTAAACTTGATAGTCTTTAGCTCATCACAGTATGGAAGAGTAACTTTAAAGGTTTATAACTTGAGATGGAGAAAACTTCAAAAGTCCAAATTTTCAAGGGACCTTCTTGGCACTATAGATAACATCTCCATGAAATCCTTTGACCTTAGTTGACTTTTTGAGTACCAAAAATTAATACACAAACTTGTTGGTTCATTCATATTTGCATGATGTGTAGTGATGGTCTCGCTTTTCTTAAGATATAATATGCATGTTTCTCATTCCAAATGATCAAATAACATACCATAACTTCACCAAGTCATCTATAGATGCCTCACAACTTATTATTTATCCTTATAGACTTGCAAAAGTGCCATATTTTCTCTAAGCTATCAAACACAACTTCTTTGTCATTAATTCACTAGTATCTCATGCTCTGTTTGACATCAATGATAACATAATTTCAATGACTATGCTCAATAATCTCTCCTAAATATGGATAAATTTCAATCTTTGCTTCAATTTTGAATGGGTGTGGAGCCTAGCTAGTGTGTAGCTTATCCTCCTGATCTAGATCAAAACTCATTGCCTTCCTTCAAATTTTCCATAGAAACACCTATATTTCCCATGAGAATCCTTATAATGGAATCCAAATTATCAATTTTGGCCATGGAAAAGGATATGTGAGAAATATCCTCTTCCAACTTGTGGAATTACTCTTTGGTTGTATGATATTATTATTTATAAAAATAGGCCATGGATCTAACTTCTTTGTTTTACTTTCTTGTGGAAATATCTTGATAAAAATGAATTAGTTCACCTTCACCACTAACACTTTTGCTCAAGTAGTGGGCATAAATTTATACTTAGGTCACAAAAACCAACCCACATACATGGAACATGAACCAAATAGGATACCAATTAATCCCTAATATACATGGATATTTCATAAAAATAATCACCAACACATATCCTCTACACTTTTATCACATACATGATTATGTGTTTATTATTATGCATTACTTTGCCTACTAAAAAAATATATGAAGTGTTGGAAATGAAATAGACTGAAAGTAACATGGAAATTTAAATAATATTATAAAAAATAATACATATCCATTTATCTTGGAGAAACTTAATGTGAAAAAAATCTATCATAGTGCTTATTTCTCCCCTTTCCACAATGTAATTATTAAGTATAGGTTTACTTCCATCAAATAAAATTCATGGATAAACATTTTATACACACTTTCCCACATTATAAAATAATATTTAGTTATTACAACACTTCTCAGACAATCAAAATAGCAATTAATAGTCGACACAAGTTAGGAGAATAATGGAACATTGACTCTTGGACTCAAGACTTGCAACTGCATTGTTGAACCCAAATTACATTGAATACCTTTACCTATCCTAAGGGCATATATTTATACAAAAACATAGAAATGGGAGGTATATGAATCACCCATGAGATTAAATTAATAAATTCAAAATTTTAAAATAATCCACATTTACAATCGTGACTTTTTGAACTCAAGCTACATGATTTTATAGACATCCCCACCATGGGTTTCTCTAAGAAGTTGTAATATCATGTTTGTGTCAAAACAAATGACTAATCACAAAATGATTGGATAATTTTGAGCCTTCCTTTTACTTTTTAAAATCATCATGTACCTTATTGACTAATATTTTTACATAATCTATCTTCAAAAAGTGTGTTAAAAACATTTAATACATAAATGAGAATAGTGAAATTAGTTATTAGATATAGATAAAATATTAGATCCAAAATTGTAATAATTCATTGAAATAAATTTATTGTTAAAATCACCCTTATCATGAGGTCACTTCAGATGTTCCTCCTCAACCCACTCATGTTTCTATTTATTCCATTATACTTTCTCAAAATCCTAAGTTTTCAAAAGTTTAAAGTTATTATATTACTTCTTCTCTTTCTCAAACTATGATTCCTTAAAATTCTCAAAATGTTTTAGCGCATTCTTAATATCTCAACATCATTCTAAATTTCATCTAATTAAACCATATTTAGATTCTCCAATTTATCCTAATATCATTAATCCTTATTTGATCTCTTCTATCCTAACTTCCTCTATAACCAAGTTTCTTCGTATATTGTCATCCATACTTATAAAATGACCATTATGATGCATATATTGCATTATTTACAACAATAAGTTAATTTGTTTTTCAGTGGTTTAAAAATCCAAGTGTTAGGGTCACTTCTCATGATATACATTTGAATCCTTTATCTCATGATGTAGTTTCATGTCCTCTTATAATTGGTGTTTCCACCTCTAAATTTCTATCGTATAATAAAAATAAACCATTTTCAACATATTAGATCATTTTATGACTTTTGAAAATATTTCTCTCATAATAATAAGTTATTAAGTATGTTATTTCTAAGGAAATTTAAATAATTATGTACTTTATTGGTTTTATACTTGTTAGTTTAGGATATTTATTATTCCATTTATTTATTGTATTATCCCTACACATTTAGATCTAGCTTGATTAGATGTAAGTGGGTGTGAGGGTGAGTTCCAATTAGAGTTCTACCTAGAGTTTAGCTGAGTTCCATATTGAGTTATCCTATGAGTTACACTCATTGTGACAATAAGGTCTCTTATGAGTTAACTCCCCCTACTCCTTGTATATATTCCTCTTCACCAAGCTATTGTATGAACAACCAAGATTTGTAGATATAATATATGGTATTGATGTTATTTTTTTATGCATGTTTATCTATAAGTAAATGCTATGAAATTAATTTCATAATAGTGTTTATATGAATTCGATGTTCTATTAACACCATATATCTTTTTGGCTTGGAACATTATGATTATCATTACTTTCAATACTTTACCATGTGGATCCACACATTCTTTGGTAACTCTATTTAACTAGTTATTTAATAATTTTCAAATAAATATTTCTTAGAATGTTAAATTTTTGGAAGTATCTTAGGTTATAAAAGCATCCAGTGATTACATTAGAAATTATATGCACTTAGGTTCAATACTATGCTAACTAATATGACCTATTAACTACCAGATAGTGAGCTTCAATTTTTTTAATCAATATTCTACAATAAATTAATAAGGAAATAATGACTTTAAAGACTTTTAAATATTTATATGTACCTTATCATGTGGTTAAGGCATTTTAATTCAATACTTTAAAGGCAAACATGTTTAATTATGTGTATAATTCTCAAAGTAAGGAATAATTTCAAAATAAAACAAGTTTCAAGGTCAAAATCAATGAACATGAGTTTCAAAATAAAAATGATGATAATAAGGTGGTCAATGGTAGAGAGAAATCCTATAAAAAACTTATGTTACCTCAAAACAAGAGCAAATTTATAAGGTTGAGTGAAAGTCCAAAAAATGTATTAAATAAGATACTTGATTGAAACATGATTACTTTATCATCAATAAGGGAATTTAATAATGCAAGACCATTGCATAAATATTTTTAAGCCAATGAATATTTTGATTTTTATGGGCATCAAGGGAATTATAAAAATAGATGCATCACTTTGAAAATAATATTAAATATTTAATTGATAGTGATCGAATTCAACTAGATAGAATGCATACAAGTTCAAATGTGATAATAGAAACATACACTCATAAGGAGAAATCAACTAATAATGTAAATTTCCATATGTTATAATGAAAAAGTATAAAAATGTGCCTATAGAATACAAACAACATCCACTTGATAATTTTATTGGAGTTATTGATTCAATGAAGAAGAAAGAAACATATATTCAAATTGTGTTTACTAAAGAGGATATGCCACATGATAATCCATATGATTGACCACTACTTATACAAATATTTGTAGATGCAAAATTATAACATGGAATAATGGTTAAAACTTAAAAATATGCATGAAATAATTTATTTATAGTCTTGGACTTACCTTGGAATATTTGGCCTATACTTCTACAATTATCACTAGATATAATGGTATTAGAAGGAAACTTATTGGTTTCTTTATATTTATTATTAGATTAGGATTAAAGACAATTAAAATTTTGTCTCATTATGTGTTTGCTATTGGATTATATAATGCTTTTACTCAGTTCACCATGGATACATAAAATGAAATCAATTCCATCTATTATGCACAAATGTGTAAAAATTAGATATGAAGGCCAAGTAGTCATAATCCAAAAAGATAATATTTTTCAAAAGAAAAAAACAAGGATGAAGTGTTATACATGGAAGTGACACAACATTTACCTAATGAAATAGTGCATATAATAAATATTAATACATTAATTCCAAAAAGGATTTAATAATCACATATTATATATACAAAACAAACACAAAACTATAAAGAATAAAATATTTGTGATGGATCAATTACTCAGTAAATAATATGATAAATAAATATAATTATCATATTTTTTAATCCTTAGACTTATGATATTCACCACACCAATACATATTTATAGTGGTATCTATGATTCACCTTTACTAACTTATGGCGATTATCATGGACCTCTTAGAACTATAAGTTAGCTCTACCAACCAATATCTTCTCTTGTATCCTTATCACTCTCTATTTGAATGGTATATTGAAATAATTTGATATATATTAGTGTTATATATGGATTAATATTTCATGATTATTGATTAATGTTATGTCTATCATGATTGGTCTTTTGAAACTCCTTCACCTTTATCTTCTTAAGCAATTCTTGGTACACAATTTAGCATCTCATGATTATTTTAGAATTTAGATTGTATGTTCATGATTATCCACCTATTGATATAGGTTATACTATAAATATTGATTTTACACATGCTACTGATGATAGTTTTTAAAAAGATGTGTGATTTATATGTAACAGGTGCATACATGTAATTATGGATTCATAGTATGTTGTGTGCATTGTGTGTCGGCATATCTTAGAATCATTTTAAGTTATATATTTTGTTCTCCTTTCTCATATTGATATTTCATGAGATTTTATTTATTGGATATCATCCCTACTAAAAGTCTCCTTATATTATTTGTACTTTCATATGCTATCTATGTTTATATGATTCTATTATGCTTAATGTATTTTATTTATGTGCTTACTATTTGGTGTGTTTAAACCTTGTCTTTTTTATGTTTAGTTTATGTTCCTTGCCTATTTCCATATATTATGAGCATTTCATGTTTATGTTTGATATGATTTTATTTTATATCTATATATACTTTGTGTCATATTAATATATTTGATATGATGCCCTTATTTACTCTATGTGACTTCATTATTTTCTATGCCTACTCTCTATGCGTTATATGATTGAATAGTTTCTTAGTATAATCTATGCATGACATTAATTTTTGTGTGTGATATATTTTTTCCCTAATTAATATGTGTGGGATATGTTTTCTTTGTCTAATTTATGCTTGATATTACCTAATATGTGTGTGTTATGTTATTTCCCTTGCTTGTTTTGTGTATGATTGTTTTCCAAGTATACTTTATGTGTGGCGTGCTTAATTTGTGCTCATTATTTATTCCTTGATTTCTTATAATTAAGTTATTATGTGTTTGGTGGCACCATGATTTATGTTATGCATATATACTCTTATTTTTCATGATTCTTATCATATATTTATTGAGGGAAATGCTATATATTTATACTTGGTGTTGATATATATATATATATATATATATATATAATTTCACTATTAGGTCATGATACCTTGGTGATTCATCTATTAAAATTTTCCCATGAGGGGCATATAATTAATGTGCTTAAATTGCTTACACTTTTCCTACTTGGGGCATATTACCATTGTTTTGTATTGAGTACATGTTACGTACCTAGGGAACCTTACTATTATGTGCATAAGGATATGATATTGTTATATATATGGATTTATGGATATGCCAACATGTGTCCCACATCCCCATTAATGATTTATATTGGTCTAATATACTAATTCAAATAGGTAGCTTGTGGAACCTTAATTTTATACTTGCATTACTCATATTATGCCTACTTTGGGCATATTTCAATTATGATATTATATAGTACATTTTAGTCCCTTATGGATCATTTTATCTATGACATGCATGATTTCATGATGATGCCTTACCATGCTAGAAATGACTTCTTTTATTTCTTGTCTTACACATGATGTCTATAATCATTATATTTTGAATTGTGTTTCATTGGTTTAGCTCACATATAAAAAGGTAGGCATATATTACATCCATCCATTTTTATTTCCACATCCCAGAACCCAAGACATGTTCATACTATTTTTCTCCTTTGAGTGCGGGTAATTATAGGTTAATGTTTTTGAGATGTACCCAACATGTGCCACTTGTTTCCACCATAGGATTTATCAAGGACATTTCCTAACCCAACTTTCCTTTACATTACATCATCTTTACTTAACTCTAATTGTGTCACTAAAAATTGTACCCATAAATGTATGAAATATTTAGCACAAGTTTCAAGACTTAGATTACTCCATGGGAATTTTTACTTGGCACATTTTTGTAAATGTGGGGAACTTAGACATGGGCACCCTCACATTTTCAAAAAAAATGAAGTGCATCATTTCTAATTTATCTTTTATATATTTAAACATATTATTATGAGCATTCATCTACATTATTTTTTTTAATAGGTTTTATAAGGATGATTATATAGATATAAAGATGTTGAGGACTCATAATTAGGTCACTATGAAATCTCTATCTAAACTAGGTGTATTACTTTTAGTTCTCCCCTTATTTATTTATTCAAGACTATTAATCTATGGAGAAATTATCCATAAGCACAAGTATTTTATATGTCTACAAGAGCATTGGAGTTTCTGCTTAGCATTATATTTTTTGTATAATCCTTAGGTGTGTAGAATCTTATGTATCCCCACTTTTCTAGTTTTAAGTTTGATATATAAGCATACACACAAAAATTAGGTCATTATGTAGAAACTTAATTTTACTATGATGGTAGTTACTAGTCTTATAATTGTACCATTCTAGGGTACTTGTGCATTTATCTATTATTTATTCACATTAGTCTTAAATCATTAGTGTATTTTACCTATATTTCTATATATTTTTCACCTTCTTCCTCCTCATTTTTTTTATCTCTCATATTTATCTCTTCTCCCCTCCTCATGTCCTTAGGTTTCTTAGTTTTTTCCTTGAATCATACATTGTGCAGTTATACATCCCTAGAAACATACATTATATAGTTATGGAGGGGGAGTAAAAATTTGTAGTGTACAGTTTTGGAGTAAGCCCTTTTAACCCTTGTCTTGGGTCTTATGTGTCATATATTCTTGGTTTTCAACCTTTACCACCTATTTTATGTAAAATTTCACACCAATAATGTCCTAATTTGAACTCAATAAGTCTATAGATATATAGTTACATTAGTGCATATAGGATAATGAATGGACATATAGACCATACATGCAAGAGAAATTATGAAAGTGCCAAAAAAATTAATTAAATAATTTAGAGCATATTTCAAGTATATATCTAAAGTATTTAATTCTTCATTGTGCATTTATTTTAACATAATAATTCATATAGGGTTAGGCTCTGTATTCACTAGATTGTTTGTTGATCATGCATTATACTTGGTATGTTGTTTTTAAATTTGTGTAAGCATTCTAGAGGAATACTAATAATCATTTAATGAGAACACATGCCCTATAATACAGTCTTAATGTTTTCAAGTTTTTTGGGTGTGGCTACTTTACTAGGGTTTAAAAGAAGGATATCATTTTCTCATAGATTCACATAAAATTTTAGAAAATCAAGTGAGGTTTTTGGAGCTCCAAAATTAACAAACATGATCATAAAATCAATTATAGCTTATATGCACTTTTAATAGAAATGTATAGTATATTAACTAAGTTTTAAAAAAATCATGTGTATAATTTTGGCAAGGTGCTCAAGCCATTTTGAGTTTTTTAGGTTCTCACTATTTAACTTTAAAAACCCTTATTAGGTTCTTAATGACTATTTATAAATTTATGTAAAATCATTAAAATAATCTATTCTTATAAACCCCATCTTATCCTTTATTACTTAAAAGGAAGCTTTGTTCAACATATTTTATAGTAAGGAGAAAAAAATCCAAAATCTTCAAGCCAAAAAGGGTTCATGAGGGTGGATTTACTTAGAAAATGGTCATATGTGTGTTTTCAGATAATGAGATATATTATGTTGGAAGGGAAGCACACAATAATTTTCTTAGATCATTTCCTTCTTCTAAACCATTTCAAGGGTCATACTATCATCTTACCCTTCTTTCTCCTTAATTCTCTAAAAGGGTCGATCACAAATTTTAAGAGTAACCCCTCAATGGACCTTATACACCAAGGTCTCATTCTACTCATAGTAAAAAAGGGATAACCCCTCTAATATAAAGTGGTAATGGAGGCTATTAATATAACTAGAGATCATGAAGATTCAAGTAGAGAGGATGACTTCTTTTTGGATCCTAAAACTAAGCAAATAGGGGACCAAAATGAATTTGTCACTGGCAATTACTTTATACAGGGGGATTTTAAATAGAAAATTAATCAAATGGGGGATCCTATTTTTTTAAATATAATTACCAATAGGGTTTAGGCCTTATTCAACCCTAAGATAATAAAGGATATTTAGTAGTCCTTCAGGATATTGCATACGAAAGTGACCATGCAGAAGCTTTTGTGCATGGAGATAATTAATGAGTTTGAGAAATTGAAAGGTCTCCTAGTTCATGGCAACTCTATTCTGAAAAACAACAAAGAAGAAGTTGGATTGATTGAATTTTCCCCCCAGGGAACTAAAACCACCCATAGTGGAGGCACTAATGAAACCAGTAAGGAGACTGAGTGTGAGACAGAGGATTTCAAGTCCATAAGGATGAAGTGGAAGAGACCAAATGTAGATATTGAGTAAGGAATTGGAAATTAGACTAGAATCAAAAACAAGGAGGTGAACACTAAGACCAAGAAATTTGTTTACTACTCTGAGTCTAGTCAGACTAATTAGTTTTTAGTCTACGTCTCTTGTTGTTTTTTGGCTAGTTTTTGGTGTCTTATAGGTTGAAATTGGTGGTTCTAGTTGGTTTTTAGTTTTTTCTCACTTTGTATCACTATGTATTTTTGAATTTCAATTATTATCTTTCACTTTCCTTTTATAAGCATACAAGAGCCGTTAACCCATTTATTAACCTATCAAATAAAAAATTTATTACTTAAAAAAAATATAATTAAATTTCTTTTAACTTATTTGTAATTTTTAAAAATAAATTAATGTAACTAAAATTTGATATATTTATCTCTATTAGTCCTTTACAAATATAGGTAAAAAATATTTAGTAATATTTGAACTTAAACTTAACTTTCCAAATTAAATGCTTTACTACTTGTGGTGCCCTTTCAAAGTGAAACTTGATGAGGTTAAATATGAAATAAAAAATGTAAACCAAACATAAAAAAGGGAATGAAATAACTTCAACTTGTACAAAATATGACCTATGCACACTAAAAACAATAATAAAAAGAAACAAATTCACTTCATTATATTATTATCATGTATAAGACTTTTTTTGTAGTGGAGTCAAGTCAATGAAAAAATATTACATTAATTAACAATTTTAATATTTTTAATTGAATGGTGATAGAAAACTTTAATTTAATTGCATTATTGTGTCATAGTTTCATTTTTATTAAAAAAAAATCTAAGTTTTATTATGTAATTAAAATATCATGATTTTTTGATTGCCTTCTCTAAGTAAAAAGAAAAAGAAAAGTTCACGTTTGATGGATGACAAATAAAAAGTTAAAACTGCTATATGATGATAAAATGAACATCAAATTTAAAGACAAATTTTTTTATTAACATCTCATGCCATTACACTTACTCCTCCTATCCCCTTTGTCTAAGAATTTCTTTATTATCCATCAGGCTACTCACTTTTTGAAACAACTCAAGGAATTCATTCCCACTAACTGGGCTTGGTGATGAATGACCAAAAATAAGCCTCTTGAAAAAGGAAACAATCTTGCATTTCACTTCCATTTCCATCTCGTATTTTCTACCATATTACCTAATTAGTTGTTTTATCTTGATAACACATTTATTCCTACTGGTTGATAGGTGAAAAAACTTAGTATTTATGTCCCCTTATTTTAGCCAAATATTTTTTATTTTTATCTCTAGTAGGTTTCTTCTCTTGATTCCAGAGTATAAGTGATAGAGAAGATCATTTTATTTTTAAAGTGTATATTAATTCACTCTCTTGAACTGCATTTTTATCTCAAGTTTTTTTAGAATATCTTCCATGTTCTTTTGTTCAAAAATGTTTCCAAACACTTCTTTATTCTAGATATTCATTTTATGTTTTATGGCCTCGAGATTTTAGGCTAACACAAACATGTCTTATCCTTGGACCTCCTCCTTCCACTAAACTTTCATTGAACCATCCAACCTTGGGTGATGAATCCACATCTTCTCAAACCAAAAAGGATGGTTATTGATATTATTAACTTTTTCTTCATAATACACCATTGGGTTGTGGTCTGAGCCCACTCTTGTGAGAGTGGTTGTCATACTATAGTTGTTAAAATCTTATTCCAAGGATAGGAGGACCCTATCAAGCCTTACTTGAATATTATTGTCTCCAATTCCCTTGTTATTCCATGTGAAGTTGGCACTACAAATGTCCACATCAATTAGGCCATTGGTGGCTATGACGTCATTGAGGTCTAACATGGTGTCATTGTATTCATATATACCACCTTTATTCTCTAAGGGAGAAAGGGGAGTGTTGAATTCCCCAACCACCATCCATTTATAAAAGTACTTAGCTCATCCCAAATCAACTAGTTGTTAGTTCTAGTGTTAGGGGCATGGATATTGGACAAAATCCATTGAGATTTGGTAATTTTTCCATAATATAGGATAGCCATATGGTGGGGGTCTAGAATCCAATTTTAACCATCCAAAGCCTCAAGATTCTAATACATTAAAATACCCCCTAAAGCACCCATCACACATAACCTAACATAAGTCAAGCCTTTCCAAATATAATCTTTGAGTTTATCTAGATTAGTTTTGAAAAGATTAGTTTATTAAAAAAAATTAAATGTTTGGTCTATGATTTAATCTTACATTCCTAACATTTATCTATGTTAGTTTATGTGTTTGTCTATTATTTGTTCATATTAGTCTCAAATTATTAGTGTGTTTCCCCTATATTTATGGATATTTTTCACCTTCTTCCTCCTCATTTTCATTATCTCTCCTCTCCTCCTTATTTCCTTAGGTTTCTTAGGTTTTTCCTTGAATCATACACTATGAAATTATAAGTCCCTACAAACATACATTATATAGTTTTGTAGGGGTGAGTGGAAACATACATCATATAGTTTTAGAGTGAGCCTATGTGACCCTTGTCTTGGGTCTCATGTGTCATGTGTTCCTAGTTTTCAACATTTCCTACCTATTGTATGGCAAATTACACACCGATAATATCTTTATTTGAACTTGATAATTCTATAAATATAGAGGTACATTAGTTCATATGGGACAATGAATGGGCATATAGACTAGACATACGAGAGAAATTATGAAAGTGTCAAAGAAAGTAATTCAATAATTTAAAGAATAATTCAATCATATATCTAAAGTTCTTATTTATTCATTGTGCATTCATTATAACATGAAAAGTCATATAGTGTTAGGCTTTGTATTCACTAGATTGTTTGTTGAACATGCATTATACTTGGTATGTTATTTTTGAAATTTTGTAAACATTATATAGGCCTATTAATAATCATCTAATGAGAACACATGCCCTAGAATACATCCCTAATTTTTTCAAGTTTTTTTGGATGTGGCTACCCTACTAGGGTTTCAAACAAGGATATTAGTTTCTCATAGATATACATAGAATTTTAGAAAAGTAAGTGAGATTTTTAGAGATCTAAAATTGACAAACATGATTGTAAAATCAATTGTTACTTATATGCACTTTTACTAGAAACATATAGTTTACAGACTTAACTTACAAAAAAAGTCAAGTGTATAATTTTGGTAAACTACTCGAACCATTGTGAGTTTTTTGGGTTATCATTATTTAAAATTAAAAACCCTTATTAAGTTATTAATGACTATTTATAAATTTATATGAAATCATTAAAATCATATATTTTTTTAAACCCCCTCTTATCATTTATTATATATATATATATATATATTCTAATTTGTTTTAAACTTATTTGGAACATTTAAAAATAAATTTGATGTAATTTATTTTTGATATATTTATCTCTATGAGAATCCTTTAACAATTATAGGTAAAAAATATTGACCCCCTGGATGGTTGGAATGCTCCAAAGATTCATGGTATGGAACTGCATTCTTGGTCAATGCTTCTTAAAGATGACCCTCTGCGTCCACCTCCTGAAGTGATGGCTTGTGCTTAATTTTTTGGTTGATTATTTGTAGTTGCTCTCACCATACTCTGACTAGTTATTTTTTATTTTTTAAGCCAATTTTATTCTTTGATATAAAGTATGAACCATGATTTGTTTGACTATATTACTTTTTAATATTCTATAATTATATTTTGTTGCTTAATATAATATAAAGCATTATAATAGTAAAAAAATCTTTGCTAACATTAAACTCATAAAATTTAATTTCCAAATTAAATGATTTATTACTTTGGGGAACCGTTTCAAAGTAAAAAATCTGAGGAACCACTAAAGCGATGGCTTTTTTGCTTTTTTAGGGTTTCCTCCATGCACATCATTAAGTCGACCCTTGATTTTTTATTACTCTAGCTTGTGCCATACCATAGCCCTTAGTTTGCTTATAGGACTTGCATTTATTTCCTTTTAGGGTTTCTCACCTTTGAGTGAGGCCAACCTATTTAATGACTTCTCATTCTCTCCTAATCGTTTCAACTATGGAGAAGAATGATGGATCATCAAGTAGTGGCCCCTTGTAAGTGCCCAAGGAAGTTTGTCTTGAAGGTTTACCATGAGGTAAATCTTTATAACTTGATGTTATTTTTCCTATTCCAAAATTTAACTCTACTTATCAATGGATAGAACAATTATATTTGATAGGATATTTTGTGGGTTGAATTCCCTCTAAAAGTATGCTTAGTTCCTAGATTCAAGCACACTGGGAAGCTCATGGCATAAAGCTTAATAGCCTCTAAAATATGACCAAGAGTTTTTTATGTTCTATTTTACTGACCCTTCCCATGTAGGAAGTATCCTCCAAAGGTTAGCCATATGGTATGTTAGGAACTTTCTCATGGTTCTTTCTCCCTGGACACAAGACTTTGTTGTCTTGAAGCACACTTCTCTCATGGTTTGTGTAGAAGTAGACCTTTCCTAGGACCTCAAGGAGTTTATGGAAATTTAAGTTGGGAATGTGAGACACCCCTAGCAAGTCCTGTATATAAACATACTAAACACTTGTTTTCACTACCAATATATTGACCATAAGATTCAAGATTGTCCCCTTCACTTAGCTGATAATAATGCACCCAATTTCTCATCCTATCCTCCTAAGCCCTGTCTAGAAGCCAGAAAAAATATAATTGAGGATGGTTGGATTATAGTAGGAAATAAGAACAGGTACAATAAATCTATGAGCTCAAGTACAGTAAATCCTAAGTAATGGCCCAAAGGACTAGGATCTTATTGAGAAAGAAACTTCTCAATCTGAAGCCCTGAAAGTATTAGAAAAACTAGGGCCTTCAACATGCCTCTTATTGCCAATGTTTTATCTAAGGGTCTCGAGGCTCCTTTGCCTAGCTCTTCTAGCTTTTTAGACTCATAGCCAACCATTAATCTAGTTCCTACTCAGAGGGAAGCACCCAAATGTTCTTGTATGCCTCCTAAGAGGCACAAAGAGTCAGAGGAAGGAGAGTATTAGATTGATCCTACTGTGAGGAAATAATTTGATAATTTTTCAATACCAATAGTGGGAATTTTTTGCATAATCAGTATGATGCCTTAGAATGACTAGACTCTGAAGATATGTCTCTTCACACCCATCATCTATGAATTATACTTCATGGAATGTTTAGGGTCTTAAAAACCCAAAACACAAGTTTGTTGTGTGTGATTTCAGAAGGAAGTTTCTCAAGATAGACATTATTTATCTGTAAGAAGTAAAGGTGGTATATTTTTTATTGATGGTGGTTAGTAACTCTATCTAGCATGATAGTATTATCTTGCATATAAATTATGAAGTAGGATGTAGAGGGGTGATCATGTTTATTTCTCCATGGTGGCAGTCATACCTAGTGCAATCTGACATGGACCCCACTAACTAGTTAGTTTGGACCCTTTTTAGCATTGAAAACCATTCCTTTAGATTTATTAATTTTTATGCCTCAAATGATGCCACTAAATGTACCCATTTATGGTGATGGATTATAGATGATATCCTCGATGTTCATTAGGTCATATATGGTGACTTTAATATGGTGGCATCTCTTGAAGACAAAGTGGACCACTTACCAATGTGTTGGGTAGCTGGCAAAAGGGAGGCATGGTATTATATGTGCACTAAATAGGGATTTTATGACCCCAATATAATTTTTTGACCTATAGGTAGAGTATGGTACACCTAGAGCAATCTCAAGGAGGGTCTCACTTGGATTCTAAAGTGCCTAGATAGGGAAATGATGTCCACTCAACCATATTTATCCTTTGATAATGGTTTTTCTCCTTCGATGTAGGCACTACTAGATTTTGGGCTTTCTGATCACTCCCTCATTCATTTTTGAGGGACATGGAAATTCATGAAACCCAAGGTCCACAAGATGAAAATTCTTTCTAAACACTTCCCTACTCAAACATGGGCCCACTATGGGACACATTCATAGAGTTTAGAATCTAGATCCCCATCCATCCCAAGAATTTGGTTGGATTCTATGGTAGGATAATGCCATCAGAAAGACCTCTCACTTTTTGTAAATATATGGCCACCAACTTGCTAAAATTCAAAGACACTCTTTTACTCTACTACTTCCTCAAAGCTTATCCATATGACTTTATCCCTAGAAAAATATCCCTTCAATGAGATCTTCTAGGTTAGATCTCCTCCGTAGGATATCATATCCAGATAATAGATAATTACAATACCCAGGGAGCTCAAATCAAAGCCAAGATCCACTGGCTCAAGATAGGGGACAAGGCTTCTAAAGAATTTTTTCAAATATTATGATACAAAAACTCAAAAGATCAAATCCAGGATATCTCTAATGGTGGCAAGAGATTATTAGAGACATCAAAAAAATTTCAACATTTTGTCATTCACTATTAACAAGTGTTCATAGCTCAATATTTCTCTATAGAGTGTGATATTTCCCTTTAGTAGTGTCTCATAGTGGTGCCTTGAAAACCAACTCATGCCCAGTGGGTGGCTTGCAATAGGCTCCTCACTATGGATGATATGCATAAGATAGTGTCTCATAAGGAAAATGTTAAAGGTCCAAGAATTGATGGTTTCCCCTATGAATTCTATAAAACCCTTTGGGATATTGTGGGTTTTAACTTATATCATGTTTATCAAGAGACCTTTCATACTCACTCTCTAGGAAAGAATAAAAATAAAGGAAACATTAAATTCACACCTAAGCAAGGGGATCCTGAATTGATCTATAATTGGTAGCTGGTCACACTCTTAAATGTTTCCTACAAGATCATTGCCAAAGCTCTAGCACTCTAGTTGTGCAATCTACTACCACACATCATTCACTTTGAGCAAACAAGATTCATCAGAAGTAGATATATATTAGATAACATCATTATAGTTTGGAAAGGAATAAACTGGGATAGAAGGTCTAAGTAAAAAGCTATGTTTGTTAAAATTTACTTTAAAAAAACTTATGATCGTAGTGATTGGCCATTCATCATGGTCATGCTTAGATCCCTAAGTTTTGGTCCCAATTTCATTCAAACCATCTAGATGATTTTTACAAATGCCTTAGCCATCTTCTCTATTAATGGAGTGACTTCTGAGTAATTTAATTTATTTCACTCTATTGACCAAGGATGACCTTTGGCACCCACCCTGTATGTAGTTACAACTGAGGGTTTTGGATATCTTCTTATCAATGCCTAAGATAGGAGCCTTGTTAAGGGAATCTATCTCCCTCCAAATTTTTTTTAAAAAAAACTTCATGAATATATGCATTTGTTGAATGTCCATTTTATAGATAATTATTTCTTTACTCTTATTGAAGATGAGGATAATGTGGATAACGCCTTGTTGTGTCTCAATGCCTTCTACCTTGCCTCTAAATTAAGCATCCAATGGCAAAAAACTCATTGCTATAAGAAATCATACCTCCCCACATCAATGTGGGCTACCAAATATGTATGGGCTTGGATCCAACATGATGAAAATTTCAAATTTCTTGGCATCCCTTTTGCTTTAGATGCCTCTCCACCCCTGATGTGGAAATATGTTATTGACAGAGTAGCTAAAAAGCTAGAATATTGTGTGATTAAGACTTTATCATTAGTAGGTAAGTTTTAAATCTACTTGAAAGTGCTTGAGACCACTACAACTCCTCATGTCGGTGCCTTCAAAGAAGTCTTACTAGAAACTTGAAAAACTTCTCAAGGATTTTGTTTGGGCCATTTCTTCCCATGGGCAGAGATTACATAAGGTGGTCTGGGATTACTATTTTCTTATGCAATATGTCAGAGGTATGGGGTTCATTGGCATGGCTTATCAAGGAACTACTTTATGTGCCAAATGGTTGTGTGGGCCATTGATGGCAAGGAAGATTAGAAGGTGTTGTTCTGACATTGCATCACTTTAGGCTTGCCTAAATGCAAAAAAGCCTAGAAAGGGCTCAGCTACTCCAATCTACTTATCATCAAATCCTCTATTAAAATTTCTAGGTCCTTTATGGTGAAAATCATTTGGAAAGAATGGGAAAAGATCAAACCATGGATTCTCTAGAATGGCTAAGGGTTTCAGGATGGGTTTTCTATTAACTCCCACTTGTTATGGTGGTCACCTATTATCAATTTTAATGAAGTCCCTATGGCTGAGGTTCCTTAGATCAATGCTCTCAAGTTGTTTCATAGAGGCATTCATATTGTCCAAGATATTTTAAGTAAGTATTCTCATTCCTGGCTTTCTTGATATGAGGTGAAAACCAAATTTTGGTTAGCCAATACTGATCGAGAGTCTTTCCAAAAAATCATCAACATTGTTCCACCTTCAACGCTTCACAAAATTTTTGTTCACTCCACTCATCCTTGGTGGAAGGACTGAAAGTGGTATGTTGAAACTCCATTTTTTAATTAAACCCCTCAGCTTGGATATGGATGGCTTACTCCCCACATGCCTATGGTGGACAAGCTTAACTCCCATTAGGGTATATATTCCTCTATTTGTACCTAGTGCTTCTATTTTCATACAGTCTAGGAGGCTTGCTTTGATCCTAAGCTAGCTCATTTTGCTTAGTGTATCTTATAGCAGGGCTTACCTATTGGTAAAAGGCTTGTTCACTTATTAGTTTTCCTTCCCACCTGCCCTTTATGTGGCCATCTTGAAACACTCCCTCACCTTTTCTGGTACTACTCCAAAGCTCAAAGGGTTTGGACATGGATTCATGACCTCTTCAGGCCTTTCCAACCCAAATTATTTTATTGGTTGCATATTTTTATTGGAGATAAACTTGCCCTACCTTTTAAATATACCCAAGTCTGGTATATTTTCAGAGTGGAGATTCTCTTTTAGTTATGGAAAGAAAGAAATAATGCAATATGTAATATGCTTCTTCAGATTGTAATTTTTCTTCTCTGAACAAGTCCTCTATTATTTCCAATGTTCTTTTACAAATACAAGTGCAAGCTAACAAATTTTACATGGAGCTTGGTCATCTCTAGTACCCTCTCACTCATTAGGGAGATGCTCCTTGTGTTATGGCACAGATTCCTCTATCTCTACTTAGGGAGCATAGACTGGATGACAAAATTGCCTTACCACCTCGAGGTGGACACTAGCATATCTGATCTTGGTGCCACTCTCATAATGGTACCCCATATCAATGCATGGGCCTCCTTCCCCTATTGAGCAAAATGGTTGGGGTGTTCCTCCTCCTCTACATTTGGATGTTTAGGGGGCACCACTTGGAGGTTGGTTGGATGTGCTAGATAAGTTTTCTAGGCTCTCTTTGGCCATTTATCCCACTCATACATAAGAAGAGGAAGATGATAAGGGCACTGCTCAGGCTTCTGGCTGGGAGCCAATTCTAGATGGCAATGACTTGCCAAGCTCAGGTTGGGGTCCTGGTGATATGGATCCTTTGCCTTCCAACCTTGCTCTGGCAGCTTAATATTTTCTCTTATGATGTCATTATGACTTGTTCTTAGCTAGGGCCTAGTTGTTTTTGTTGATGTTATTTCCTATTCCTAGGCTTTGCCTAGTTTGACATTGAGGTGTGCTTCCATACTGCATGTTTTTTTGATGAATTATTTGTATATTTATTTTTTTAATATATATAGATATATTTCATCAAAACAAAACTTGCGGGGTTAAATATGAAATAAAAAATGTAAGTTGAACATAAAAAAAGGAATGAAACAACTTCAACTTGTATAAAATGTGACCTATGCACACTACAAACAACACTAAAAAGAAACAATTCTTTCTCTATATCTTGAAACAAAAGTATGTTTTGCAAATCCACCTCATGAAAGTACTATCATGTATTTGATGCTTTTTTATGGTGGGTTAAGGTCACTGAAAAACATATTACATTAATTAACGATTTTAATATATTTTTTATTAAATGGTGATAGACCATTTCAATTTAATTGTATTATTGTATCAATTTTAATTTTTATTAAAAATAAAGTTTTAAATTTTATTGTATAATTAAAATATTATGATTTTTTATCATCTTTTTAAGTTTTAAAAAAAATACATTTGATAAATTGTTATATGACAATTAAATGAATATTAAATTTAGAGATAGATATTTTTATTAACATCTTAGGGCATTACACTTACTCTTCTATCTCTTTTGTCTATTAATATAATTACCTTTTTTTTAAGAATAAATAAATTGAAAGTTTTATATATTATAAACATCTTAAAATAACTAGTATAAATATCTTAAATATATATTTGAAAAAATTGAGAGATATTAATTTTCAGGTATTTATTTTAGATTTATTACATAACATATTGATTAGCAATTTCATTACCTTCTCCACAAATTTATTATTAGATAGTGACAAATGACCTCAATCTAACCAACTATTATATCAGGTTTGATATTAAAAAAATGGAAAAAAAATAAATTTCAAATAAATTAAACTAATAAAAAAAATTAAAAAAATAAGTTTTCATTATGTACTCAAAATTTCAAGATTTTTGTTAATATATAGATATATTTCATTTTAAAAAATCAATATTTTTTTATTACTATATATATATATCGAATAATCAAATTTAATTTTAAAATTAATTTATAACAATTAAATAAATATAAAATTTAAAATCAAATATTTTATTTACATCCGACAAGATTATATTCCACCGCCACCTTTACTATCATTGTAAATTATCCATCCCCATTTGAAAAAACACAAAGCATATAATGAAAATAAGCTTTCTACATTGTTTGTTTCATGAAAGTTGTAAATACCAAATGATAACTTCATTACAATTTCAATCAATTAAATCGCTCGCAAGTTATTTCTGTGAATACTAATGTTTAAAAAAGGTAGTTGCTTCACATTTAAAAACATTACATAAAATACTTTAGTTTGAATGTTAAACATGACTTTACCCATTTTATACATTTGAAAATGAGACACAAGAAATAAGAGCATCATCCGTTATGTACATATGAATATGTTTGGATAACACTACCGATGTACTATAATATATAATTTATTAATTAATTAAAGCATATGAGGAAATAAAGGAATAAAATGGTCTTATAAATATGAAGATTTAAAGTTGTTATATTTGATTCGGACAACAATTCAGAGGACAATTCGGGTGATGGGTCCATTTTAATAGAAGGTGGAACTTTCAGGAGCGATAACTTTTGCACCCTAGCTCCAATTGACTCACTGTTTGAACCGTTGGAAAGCTAATAATGAGGGGAACGTCGTGAGATGGCATTGAGCTCCGCTCAATGAAATTTGACCCCCTAAAACCCAACGGAAGTGTCCCAAATTTTAATTTTAGTAGTGCAGTCTAAAAATAGTAAGTTTCTAAAAATAGTAATTCCTCGAGTTTTGTATTGTTGTAAATCGTGGAAGTCGAACCAATTCATCTCCCTATATTTTAGGTATCTATATTTTGCCCTAAATTTAGATGTGTTCTTAGCCACAAATTAGATGGTGTGAGCATGCACTTCATCATAAAACATATGAAAAAATACAAAAGAAGGATATTATAAATCTAGGTTTTTTGATACTAAATTCTTGATTCTTGAAGCCATGAAACATTGAGTAAGAACAAAAATAGTAAATGTTAAATAAGAAATTAGTTACCAACAAGATACTTCATTGATTTCTAATATGTAGTGGATGTTTTGTGAGTGCATCATATTTTGAAGGAGATAGAAAGGTGAAGTGGATTTATAATTTTATATATCATTCAATTACAAGCCTCCACATATAAAATAAATTTGAGTCACTAATTAAGATAGGAATTGAAGTTGAAATGTTGTATTTGTTACAAAAGTAGCCTCCAATCCCAAATATTGAATATGATAATGCACACACCCCTTTGTTCCTAATATGTAGTGGAAGTCCCTTAGGTCATCATACCATTTACAAAATCATGGCCCTAAAAATATAACTAGTGGTATATATGTTTTTTTTTTTTTTTTTTATTTAGGTTGAACATGTAAATTTCACATCTTAAAATAAATTAGATATCATTAGAAATATGTTGTGTAATTTAAATGATTTACAGTTGGCTATAAATATGGAATGGGGCTCAAATGAGACCTTCTGAAGTACTGGAGAAGGGGGTTAGGAGTCCCCATATCCAAAGAGTTGAGGGGTGAACCTATCAATTTTTTTTGGGTCTTTATATGTATTTTTTGTGCTCGAGTGGGTGATTTTAAGTTATGTTATTATATGGCTGGTGTTACGATCCATAAGTTTATAAGAATTGTTATGAGTTGTATTTGTGGCTCATGGTTTTGGTACCCATAGTATTGTAATACCATTTATGTGGTTTCCTAATAATGTACTTATATATACTCATGCATGCACTAGGAAAATATATAACTTTGAAGTAGGTTATATTGTAATGTAAATAATTGAGTTAATATAATAAGGAAGAGAGTTATTGTGTTGAGTTTTTTCTTAAATGGATTTCTATAGTGAAAATATTGTGTATTGTATGTGTGTGCCACTTTATTTATATTATAGATTTATTTTTTTAAGCATTTCTTCTTTTGAATTAGTTTATTAGTCTACTTTCTCTTCAAATGTATGGCTGAAAATATAAAATATCATTGAATAACATAGTCTGCCAAGATATAACATTTAAAAAATAACTACAAAATAAATTTGCTCCATGTGGACTCAAGCTATAAACAAAGTATAAAAATTTTAAATGTAATATATATAGCCAAATATATCCTTTAATTTTATCATAATAATGAGATGTAAGTCCATAAAAATATAGAAATGGAAATCATTACTGAGGCAAAAATAATTATGTCTAATACATGCCCCTAATATCTGCATGTTAAGGATGCATGATAAAGAACATAACATAGAAATAATATAAGAATGATGATCACTAATGAGATATATAAGGGTTGGTAAAGTGGGTTGGTTGTTCCCAGCCCCACTTAGATTCAAATCTAACTAGGTGTTTGTAGGCCATATGTGGCCATTTGAGTTGACTTAGTGGTTTCAGTAGTCAGTGGTGACCATTTGTATTAGTTTAATGGTTATCAAGGACTAAGCCCCTTGTTATGCCCTAGATCTCTTTCATAGCTCTGATCAAAAATGATCTACCAAAAAAATATAAGCATGTTATAATCTTGATAAGGATCATAAAAGCATATCACTTGAGCATATGTATAAAATGAACACAATAATAAATGTAGACAACACATATGCATAGCTTGAACATGATAGGCAACATAGAAAACATATATATGAATCATGTGTCATAGAAATCATATATTGTAAATAATTTTATTATTATCACATGTAATGAATGTGAAAATCGTGTATCCCACATAGCATATTAATCATAACCTTTTTGAAATATAGTATTGTTTTAATAAGAAAGTAGATTTCAATCAAATTGCATCATAAATTTCATAAACATTTAGCTACACCTAATCACATGTAGAATATTAAAATAGACCTAACTAATCCATTTTGATTCTAAATAAATAAATTTAAAAGGGGTTTAAATTTTTTTCTTTATTTAATTCAATTGATTTTTTGGTGAGCCCAGTGTTCTACTTTCAAATATGAAGCTACGTTCTCCTAGAAATACCTTATAAAATGGTAAAAAATAAGTTTGTATTTTTGGGCTTGCCTTATTTAAACCCCCTTTGAGGAATAAGTCTTAAAAATAGCATAAAAATATATTAATGTATCCAATGGGCTAGTCTAATATCCCCCTTATAAATTATTGTAGATAAATAATGGATTCTCTCTAGATGTTACCCTATGTTCTTATATTTGAATGATTTTATATTCATATTTATTTGTAAGAGATATCAAAAATTAAATTAGCACTATGAAATTTCATGTTGAATCACAAAATTTAAGGACCTTAAAGGAAGGGAGGGGGACTCCCAAACTTATGTGCACTTGAATTGAAGGGGATAAAGCATATGATGAGATGAGGTTAAGAGGGGAATGTTGAAATGTGATAATGTAAGCTAGAGAGTGCACAATAGAAGGATGCTTTTAAAATATAGCTAGTGTAATCTATAGGATGCACACTATAAGGGTATTTACCCCATTATAAGTAAGCAATGGGTACCATATTTCCAAATTTAAACCCAAACATGTAATATAAACCAAATGCACTAAATCATTAAAACTCAACACTAAATAATTCTATATGATCATTTTTAGGTTCCTATATAATCCCCCACTTTGATGTGTGTGTGCATACATATCAAAATAAAGTTAAAAAAGTGTACATGGGTGATCATAAATTTGATTATGTATATCATCTAACTCAGTCAGTAAGATAATCGACTATCAAATATGAGTAGTTTATAACATGTTGAGTCTTCTAAAATTATATTTTTTGTATGGGCTAAAACAACATATGTTTGCCATCAAAACTAATTTTTGAGTACATATTTGACTTCCTCTCAATAAATTAGACATGTTTAAAAATAATGATATGTCATTTCGAGGTCATATGAAAAATTTATGGTATTTAAAAGTTAGGGGCCTCAACACTAGAGTTGGTCTCGAGAGCTAGACTAACAAACTACAAAGATTACATTGTCAACTCTAGAGCTTGACTGAAAAACTCTGAAGCTAGATGTAAGACTTTGAAGCCACATGTATTGAAAGGTTACAAAATTTTATCCTTACATTTATTAGTTCAGTTGAGTTTTTTGGTGGGTTGTGAGGCTAGGAAAGCATAAATACAAGTCTTGTCAAGCCAAAGATAATCATGATAAATATTAAAATAAAAAAAAGAATAGTGAGATAGATGGAATTTGGATTCACATTAATTATTTATGAGTTTGAGTCCTTGTTCTTATTTTATCAATTTTGCTTAGTTATGAGTGATAGGTCAAAGACTACATAGATGATATACCTGAGTTCAATAGTTTTTATTTCTTGAGATGAAATTATTCCATTAAACATTGTAGATATCATTACAAGTATGGGATCTATAAGGTTGGTTTTCCTTGTAAGTCCAATAAAGAAAAATCTTGTAAACTGTAGAATTTAGTGGAGATGAGGAAGCATTGCTTCAATCTTGATGTAGTTTTCTCACATTGAGATTATCTCTAGGGTATGTCTTATGTTATTTCTCATTGATGTGTTTGTGTTTGTTTCCTTTACTTATATGTGTAACTAGGCTAATAAAAAAAATTAAGAGAGTTGAAGACTTAACCCTAAAGGTTAAATAACTTAGCATTTGGTATTACACTTCTATGAAATCATTTTAATTTTAGTCATGTATGGAGTAGTCACATGTTTAGAGTATGAGAAATATATGCTATGTATGCAGCAGGTGGAGATTACATGTGAAGGGTTGCATATTCTCTTATATATTATAGATGACAACCATAAGATCTATAATACATATTAAAATATCAATTTAGGTGTTTTTTTCTATGGTGCAAAACTTTATGGAAACACACTAACTTAAAAGGGTTCATGTTGGTGAAACTTATAGTGGAATATCTACCTATTTTACAGATTAGATTGGTATCAGAGTAGGTTATTTTTTTTACCATAAAATCTTTACTAACACACTTATGTAATTGTGTTATATTATGTTGGTTATTTTGGTGTGCCTGTTGTAAATATGTTTCCTATTAACCAAATAAAAAGTTATATTGGAGGTATTGTCTTGATTCATTAGCAATAAGGTGGGTTCAAATTCCACTATTGTTGTAGTTGATGCAAGACATTGTGGACTTTATGATGTGATGGTATTTACCCAAAATATTTGATGGATGAGGCATCTAAAGGACATGAAAGAATGAGAATTCAACCTAGAAAAATGTCATTCCAAAATAAATAATGGTTAATAATGTTTCAAAGTGCAAAGCAAGATATGTTCAACATGGATTTGATCATATTTTCATTGTGACAATAGGGTATGGATATACTTGAGTGAAGAAAGACTCTAAAAGTAACACTATGAAGCTTAAGAAATAATGCTTATATAAGTGGATATGCCTCCTTTTTATTTGAAAACTAATGTTTCTTTGAGCCTTCCATGTGGGAAAAATCTCTTTTCTACCTTTTATTATAGATTCATATTCCTATTGGCCAAGAGGAGTGGGATTAAAGATGTTATTATAGATGAAAAAAATAGCGTCAATAATAGGAGAGAAAGAAAATCCAAATGGAATTAAAATAAGAAGTGGGGTAAGAATTTCCATCATAGACTTGAGTTTCTTAATTTGTGGGATTGACAACCTTCAAATTAGAGAGTTGATCATATTTTTACCTGAACAAGGTATTGGCCAAGAGCTAGTCAAATTGGAAACTAAAGTATTGTCTAAAATATGATTAGATTGAAACCTAAAAAAGGTATTGTCCAATAATTAATTATATTGTAACTTGAATAAGGTACTATGTAAATTATGATAAGATTGGAACCTAAGCAAGGTATTATCCAAAAGATGATCAAATTGGAACCTGAAAAAGGTATTGTCCAAATGGATAATAAGTTGGCTTCTCATTTGGGAATATAGGAGGTAAATATTAATATTTTTTTTATATTTTATAAGACCCAAAAACCTTCAAATTTTGGGTGTATGATCATAAATTTTATCATATATATCATCCAATGTAGTTAGTAAGATAATCCACTATCAAATATGAGTAATTTACACCATGTTGAGTCTTAGAAAATGATAGTTTCTATTGTATAGGATAAAACAACATATGTTTGACATCAATGTTAATTTTTTAGTACATATTTTAGTTCCTCTATAAAAATTATACAAGTTGAAAAAATATCATGTTGTTTCAATTTCATACGTATTTTAACCCTAAAATATAGATTAAGGACTCTAGGGTTAAAGGGGTAAATATAGCCTAGAGCACAAGGATGATAGATTATCTATAAAGTAGGCTAATTAATTGTAAAACTCAAATAAATATATACTAAATTTATTATGTTAAGATATGTTAAAATAGAAAGTATAGCTATGATAGATATTTCAGTGATAATGAAAATAAGATATTTAGTTTGTTTTAATGCTAATACATATCTAGATCTAGATTAGGAAGAAATTAGATTGGATCTGAATTCTAGATCAATTCCTTGATTCTATAAATTGTACCTATATAGTTAGGGACACTTATGTTGACATAAGACAGTGGCATCAATTTTTGTCTGACTTATATGTAGGTGTATAATATGGAATACTGTTAAAATTAGATGTGACCACCTACATGCTTCTAGGTTATGTGTCACCTTCACTTTGGTGCACTCATATATGGGTCATGGACTATCACTCCTAATTCTTCATCTTCATAGTGGTTGTGAGAAAATGGGTTATTGGGCATATGGTGTCGACCTACCCCAAATACATTTCTATCAATGAGTGTTACCTACATAGCCAATACTTTGAATAGGGATTCAGACTTATGTAGATCTCCCCTATGTGTTGGATTATGTGTATCATGAAATGTGTGATAAGTAAGTGAAATAGTGACCTAGATTGTAACTTAAAAAATGTGGCTCAGGGAATGCTCTTTAGTAATTTAGACCTGTAGATGTGTTGTCTCTATGACTAATATGGAAATAAGAGAAAATAGAGAAGCTTTTCCCACTGGAGAGCTTGATAGAATAAATGCAAGTTGCCTTGTAAGTATGTAAGAAATTGCTAGGTGAATAATGAATTAGGATTGATAATTTATATATACCAATCACTATAAATAATACCTTACATTAAATCACTTAGGATGACCATAAGAATACATTTAATTTCTAAATTAGATGACTTTAGGTCACTAAAAACTTGTGTTGGATAGGTACACTTACATTGACATAGGTGTCTGACTAAGACTCAAGTGTCTGGGTAGATGGAAAACATGCACAATTCTAAAACTTGTAGAGATAGATGATAAGCAAATTTATAATATTTTGATCATGATATAAGGTTGGAGTCATAAAAATAACATTGGTTAGATAATAGATAAGTAATAAGCATAGAGAGATAGTGTACGTGAGACTTTCGATAGCAGAAAAGGTCTAAAAGTTAAAGTTACATCCATTATATGTATTTTCCAATTGTATAAGATTGAGGTGATATGTAATTTAAAAATATTTTATACATCCCCCCCCCACTTAATATATTAATGAAATTTCAAGTTTAAATGAAAATAAATGTGTACCTAGGTGTGTATAACACACTTTACCTTTGCTTGAGCCCAACTTGAGTGTTTTTTTGGTCACTGACCTACAACCAAGAGCATGTTACAATATATAATCAATTTATATAATTTGAAATTGAAAGCATTGAAATGATTTAAATCTAAAGAAAGTAAGGTTTAAGAGTACACTTGTAATGCAACCACCTTACCTTTTTGTAATTTTATTTGAAAATATGTATCATTATGAATAATTAGAGTTATGATTAGGATAAATATAAAATATTGAAATTAAATATAGCTAGGGAGATAGAGATATTTGAGGACACATGTGCCCAATTTTGGAGAAAATGTGAGTTTCCACCTTACAATTGCAATTAGCTCAACCGTGTAACCCAATCATACTTATAACCTAGTGAGCGTGAGTGAACCAAGTCAAGTCACACTATAAATATGGTGAGGTTGGATTATTTAATCAATTCAAACCTATAAACTTAGTACTATTTAATGATTAATTAACCAACTACTATAGTAGATTGGATCAATACATTTCATAAAAGTCCAACTTAATGGGTGATGATAGTCTATAGAAATGTTTTGAAATCTGAAATTAATTTGATTGTACAATTTTAGGCACACATTTCATAGAATATGAACATTATATATGTCTCATGTTGAAACCTAGGTATAATAATGGTACCATTGTATATAAATTTGCCACAATTATGTATCTAAATCATAAAACTATGATTTTTGACCAATTTTAAAACTATGTAAGTGTGTATAATATGTTTCCATAACATGACACCACTATAATATGAATATTAAAACTAGTTTAATTGTTGAGATCATGTTTCCATAACATACCCCCACTATATATCTAAAACTAAAAATTAGTGTGTCAAAAACATGTTTCCAAAACATGCTCCCACTATATATCTGAATCTATGAAGAATGTGAAATCCATGCCTCTATGGCATGTCCCCACTAATATATCCCCATTTTTGAATTGATGGGAAGTAGAAATTTTTAGTTACCTTACCTCAAAAGGATAAGATAACCATGTAAATATTGAATGTATCATGTAACATATAATAAAAATGTCTAGGTAGATATATCATTGAATAACAAAAAATGTGATCAAATAAATTCCTAATATGCATGATGTGAATCATAAAACATATATATAGTAATAATACAAGCTCATGAATAGATTAAGCACACACATAAGAGCACTCAAAAGAAAAAAAAATACAATGGTCCATGGAGACTGCAAACAAGGAGCATGTTCAAATGATGAACAATCAAAGGGACATGACTTAGTCAAATGTTTATAAAATCAAGATTCATATAAATAGATTTCCACATAAAACAAACAATTATATATTCAAATGTAAAATACAAAAAAAAAATCATGGGGACCGCAAACAATGAATCATATCCAAATGTTCAAACAAGAAAACCAAGACACTCAAGGAAGTACATAAAGGAAAATTATAAGTAACCAACATAAACACATCATACTAGTCCATGGATATATGTGTTAGAAATTAAATTTAATTGCATATCATATAAATTATATTTTGAATGATATAAGCATGGATAAAGGCATGTGTAAGTACATAATCTCAAATATAATAATGTAAAATGACCATAAAATGATATAACCTAGATGTGTCATGATCAAATAAGTGGATGCATCCATTTTCCATATGACATAAGGAGATGGAAGGCCTAACATCTAAAATTTCATAGATCATATATCTATGTATGCTTGTATCACACTCAAAAGAAGCATGAAACATGTATATATAGAAATAAATGATATGTTATCCACTAACATGAAACTAACAACATAGATGCCAATGAGCTAATAAAATATATGAAAGTTAGAAATAGTTTTGGATTTTTTATTTTTTTGAAATTTTTTTAATATTTGATAGGAATAATTGAGGAATTCCTCATCATCAAAAGGTGTAGGATCACTTGAGGAATTTTTCACCCTTTGTTTGTAGTGATACATAGTCACTTCCTTGATATTTCTATGTAATGGTATTCTAGAAGCCATCGATGGGGAAGTGTGGCCAAATCCATCATGGTGTAAGAAAATATCCATATCCTTAATAATAAAGGTGATACACATATCTATATTATTCAATGTTGCATTCAATTCAGTGAACTAATGTTAAAATTTTGATGTCAAAGGTGGATCCCGATTTAATATCCATATGATCATGGGGACCACTTGCGGCTCACATGATATGGATAGGTAGATGTACCCAAGATATTTTGGAATTAGTATAAAGTATTTTAATTCAATTTTATTGTGTCCCAACTATTAAATAAATGTAGTGCTAAGAATGTCATCATGATTATTCCTATCAAACTTGAGATGTTAACAATAGACCCCATAAATATTAGCATTAATAGTTAGTGTATGAACTAAATATATAAATTCTTAGAAATCAAATAATTATGAAATATTAATCTAAGTTAAATTCAACCTAAGATAGAGCAACAAACAAATAAAATAGTAAACATAAACTTGTACCTTAAATTTGCAAGTTTCCTCCATTGCGATGTAAACTTGATTTTTATTCAAAAATGTGGTTTCTCACTCTTCCAATGAAAAGGAGAATGGGCAGAATTTTGTTGTAAAAGGGGTTTTTGGATGATTTGATTCACTTGGATTCATTTTTTAATTGAATATCACTTCATTATCATAAGTTAGGATGGATGAAAATGATAGTTTTCATGTTTATTTATAGTTTTCTAGAGGAAGATCCAATGGTAGAGGATTTTTTGGATATTTTAAATGATTAAAATAATAAATGATGGATAATTAGTTCTCACCCATCAGGATTATGACCATTTTAAATGGTTGAGAGAAGTATGGAAATAGTTAACTAGTCACTAGGAATAAGTCAAACATTTTGACAACTCAAGGGATGACTCAAAGGAGGTTGAGGAAGTTGTGGGTTTGGTTGGAATGATTCAACACATGAGGGATAATAATGTGGAATATTTTGGGTAAGGTTTAAAATACATATTTAATATTTAAATAATTATTTAAAAGTGTGCAAAGTTGATTAATTTGATTTATTTAATTTATTGAATTTAGAGGGAGATGTCATGAATTATATTAAGAAGAATAGTTAATAGGTTTTAGGTGTATTTTGAAATTAAATGTAATTTAGGTATCTAAATTTTTATATCTTTAAAATAGTGTTTTGAATCAATACTATTTCTAATAATAGTAGAAGAAGTAGAGCATTGATGGTTAAGAAGGAAAAAGTTACCCCAAATGAATGAAATTGAGTGTGATGATGCTCCGTCAAAGGTTTATATGAGAAAATAGATAAATCATCAAAATTAATGAAAGAGGAATGGGAGATGGAAATTAAAAATATGTCATCAATAATATAGATACTTGTCTCAATAATAATCTTTGAAAAATTATAGAGGGTACGTTTAAAACTATTTACCCCTAGTTGTTAAATGCTAGAGAAGATATTGAAAAAATTACATTTCCCATTTTATAGACTATACGCTTTGATTTTTCTTGGACTCAGTGGTCTCACTAAAATATGTGGGAATGATATATCTAGATTATGGTAATCTATAGGATAAAAAATAAAAATATAGACTGTCTGATTTATGATAAAGATTTATAAAATTGATATTTGTAAGCATTGATAAGTAGATATAATATTTTGATTAAATGATAGTAGAAAATGTGGATGATGGTGGCCAAAATAACCTTAGATACCCTGTGTCTATAAGGTTTGCCTACATAATCGACTGAGGACAAAATTTGAGTGGAGATATCAAGCTAGATGTAATTTTCCTAATGTAAGATAAACCCATTGATCTTATTAACCCACTTAAGCTAATTATTTCACATTTTTATTGGATGTGATGATGGATTTATTTTCGCCCAAGCAATTATATATTTAAGGATTGGATTGGGAAGTGATACATCTTGAGATAAGTTACACGCTTTGATGTGCCCTATGAATTAGTGTTCATAGGAACAGACAATGAAGGAAGGATGTAGGAGCTTGGATGAGTTGACATTAATTTATTTAGTTATGGATGGATAAAGGATGTATATTGTGATTTTTTCAATCCTAATTAACAAGTGTAGGAGATTAAATGGGAATAGTAAGAAATGAGCATGAATGATTAGTGTGTAAGCATAAATACAGAATTAAAGCAACTACATGGATTAAAGATGATGGATAAGATTATTTGATAGTATGTATTGAATTTATGGATATAAGATAGATGTGATTAAGGGTTGTATGACATAGCAAATTTAGTTTTTTTGAAATTAAATACTTATAAAAGAAAAGGAAAATGATTTTGAAATTAGCACAATCACAAAATTGGCATGTATATTGGTGAATTCATTGAACATAGTGGTGGATTTGTTAAGAAAAGTATTTCATAATTATCATAATCATTAATTTTGCATGTATAACTATAAATTCATTCAAGGTAGTTGTGAATTCATTTTACACTAGAAGTGACCATCTTTCAAAGGGCATAACTTTTGACTCTAGACTTTGTTTGAGTTCTCATTTTCTCCAAGACAAAGGTCTTGAAAAGGAAAATACAACCATGAATACATATTTCATTTTGATTTAGAATAATTTATTTTAAAAAAAATTAAAAATTAATTGTAAACATTAGGTTGGATAATAAGATTACTGTTTGATAGTTTGAAGTGCTTGTTGATGTGATTGTGAATGTTAATGAGTGTATTTGAAATGGATAATGATCATGAAATGATTAACATAGTATATATTTGAAATGTGAATAGAACATACAAGTTTTAATACAACCTTAGAGTATTCTATGGATCTGTCTTCTCAGCTTGTCATAGATCCTCTAAGGAGTACACCACAATGGCTTTGTCTAAGATGATGTATAGATGTTTCTTCTAAGGATGTGAGATGAGTTGATAGTTGTGAGTATTTATTTGATTTTATTTGGATTTCCAATAATAATTTTAAACAATTAAGAGTTGAGAAACCTATTTTTTTATATTTTACATGACAATATGCACCAATGGTATGGAAGAACCATGATGACTATTATGTTATATGTGTAAGGATTGGTAGAATCACAAGTGCATAACATAGTGCATCATGATATGGAAGATCATAATAATGCCTTTTCTAATTCACATAGTGATCTAAAGACAAGAAATAACAATAAAAACAAGATAAAAAGAAACTTTTGCAACAATGATAACAACTAAACATTACAGAACTAAGTAAACATTTAAAATGTAAAAGAAAGTAAATGAATATCAAAACGAGAAAATTAAGTGGCATGTAAGAAAATTAATAACAAACAAGTAATCAAATGACTAGTAAATAAGTAAGCAAATGACTTTTTGGATGTCCTTGGCTAGAGTATAACACTTTGTCATATGAGATTTTTTGACAATGTTGAATCATCCAATCAATAATCTGCATGATGGAGAAATAGGGTATGTAATTAAGGACAAAAGATATTTTTTATTGTTTTTATATTTTTTGGTATTTTTTTAAGTCTTATAATGTTTTTTTATTTTTCTTGGAATTTCTAATGTTTTTTTTTGGATTTTTTTGGATTTAAATACTAGAATATCAACAAAAGGAAAACCTTATTCTAGCACTAAGGAAAAGATCAGTAGTGGATGTAAGGGATACATTATGGATGGAGTATGGATGAATTAAAAATGGATGGTAATTAAGATGATAACTCTAAGGAAAATATGAGGTAAGAATTAAGTGTCTAGTCATCAAAGCATCTTTGTAAGGATACACCAAGATATTTATAAGAACATGTATCAATATGTTTCCACATCCTTATCAAGGTCAAAAATGGGAAAAAGGGTGGTTTTATGGTGGAAAATAATGGATTAATAAGCATGGGTTTCAATGTGTTTGGAATTAAATGTTTAAATATGGGTTTGGATAGGTAAGGGAAATTAACGATGTTTTAGGATAGGTGAATGATAGGCTTGGGATGGTTAAGGATACTTTAGAATTAAAATGGAATGATTTTGTTCCCAAGTGTAGGGTACATGTAGACAAATTATTATTTTGCACATGATACTAAATCCCAAATTTAAGCATGGTACTCTCAAGGTGCCATATAAATGGTTTTCACCTTTGGATGAATTTATTTCTCTTGTTTTTTTGTTCTCTTTTTATTTTTCATTTGATTTTGAATTTTTTGATTTTTTTTGGATTTTGGCATATCAAATATGGAATAATTTGAGATTGATGATGTTGAATCCTATGGTTATTTAAATTACATGCTCTATATATGTCCTTAATAACTTCATGAATTTCTAAGTTAGCTTCTTCCAAATATACTAGGATACCGTCATAGCCCTTACAATAGAGGGTGTTACCAATCAGGGTAAAATGGAAAGTATGTTGGATGAAATATGTGTGTTAAGTGAATGAAGGATTTGGAGGTATGTAATTATATTTTGTATATGTGTCATGATTTAAATGGTTAATAGAACCAACAATCTCATGTTAAACAAGACTGGGAGTATTTGCAAGTTGGATGATTTGAGAAATTAATGTTGAAATAATGATATCTTTAATTTGTGATGGGGATCCATCCTAAAATTTTGATAATGCAGAGGATGTATTAATTTTCTCATCCATTAATTCCATAGATAGGTTTTTACCAAGCTACTCTTTTTGAGTGTTTTGATTAGGATTTAGATGTGGATTGTCTAATAGTTCCTCAGAAAGCTTTTCACTAAGGGACTTACATTTTTTATCTTCTAGATTTTGATTTATATTTTTATTGTAATTTATATTTTGATCATTTGATAATACCTCAAAGAGGTTTTCACTATGAGATGTCAAATTTATATTTAGGTTGTAGTATTCATTATGATTAAGCTACAATTGTTATTCCTCAAAATATGCAGATGTTTCTGGATGCTCTTCTGGTAGGATAATAGCTAAGAAGATTGAAATTATTTGAATATCATGGAATTAAATTAAATGTAAGTAATATTATTAGTCTCAATAAATGTTTTTATGATAATGGCTTACAAGATGGAAGGAAGGATTGGTGATGTTGAGGAAAAGAGTGGTGGCAACATGGTCCTTGTAGAGACCATGAATAGTTCTTATTTTGATTATGAATGAATTTCCCTTAGAAACCATAAAATTATCACCATCATATTTATATTTAATTTCAATTGGTTTGTAGTTGATGTTATAGGATCCATTATTTACTTTGAAATGGATGTGTTTGATAATTCCTTGCTCATGGATTTGGTTATCTACAAGTACCTCTATCACTTAGGGTATATGTTGTGGTATGATGAGGGATTCAACATGTGATAATGGGTTGGATATTTTTCCAATGGGTGATAGGATGTGTTGGTTGAAGGAGGTTTAGTTCAAGATAGGATCTTGGTCATAAATGGGATCTTTGTTAAAAATAGGATCTTTGTCAAAAATAGGATCTTGATCAAAGATATTTTTTTGGTCAAAGATAGACTCTTCAACAAAGATAGGCTCATAAAAATGGATGGTAAACCATGGTTTAAAAATGTGGGTTGGTTTTTATGGATTTTTTAAAATGAATGTGTCAAAAAGAGGTTTGAGAGAAATGGATGGAAGGTTATGACCTTGAATGGGTAGTGGAGTGGCTTAATTAAGCTCAGGAAAAACGTCTTAGCATACCTTCAAGCTATGTTTTTTATATGTGGATACACTTGGATCTACCTTGATTTACCCTTTTACAATTAAATCTTAGATATAATGATTTAGTCTCATAAAATAGTTTGTAGAATAACCTTCAATTTTATGATAATTACAATATTCATTAGGTTTATACAACTTAGGTTTTGGGATATTTGGTTCAATGTATTTGGTGTTTGAAAATATGACTAAGTTTGTAGTGATAAATTTTTTAAAATAATTAAGGTTCACCTAAAGAGGTGAATTTTCACTTGATAGGAACAATAATGTTATTGATGGGTTGGTATTTTTTAATTTGTTATAGTTATGGGGGTGGAGTGATACTAGATGGTAGGGATGCTAGAATTAGATTCCATTTGCTTTTTTAATGAGGGATGTTAGAATTAAGACTATAAAAATTGGATGGGAGACTTGGTTTATTTTTAAAAATAGGCTCACTAGTGATAGGGTGATGTTGATGCAGAATGTTGTGGGATTTCTTAGTAAAAAAGTAGGCTAGAAAGGTGGCTTGATCTTGGAAGGATGGATTTGTTGGATCTATGTTGAAGGTGAAAGCATATGGATTTTTTTGTATTTTTAAAGGTGTATATATATTTGTGAAAAAAAATAGATTTTATGGATTTTTTAAGGTTGATGGACTTCATGTCAATGAATTCATGTTAAAGCAGTGATTTGGATTTGTGAAGTTAATCAGATTTGAATTTGTTGAGTTTGTGAACAAATGTGGATTTGATGTAGTTAGTTTAAATTTTGGGAATGGGTTAGATGTAAAATCAAATGGTTTATTTGATTAATGTGGAAAGGTTAGTTTTGATGGGTTTAGGAGTTGAAAGATTGATTTGGATGGAATATATTTAGATTTGATTGAATTGGGGTTTGATTTATGGATGGGTTTTGGTCAAAGTAAATATTTGAAATTGGTGATGAAGGTAAACCAAAGGTTTTATTTATGATACAGAGACCTCCTCATCTTTTCCCTATGACTCTGATACCTACAACTTACTAACTCATGCAATCAAACTTCTTAATATTATTTTGATATCACTAGGCTTTAGATCACTCTAAATGATGTTCTTATACTCTAAGATTATATGAATCCCCTCTCTCTACCTTTATAAATTCCATAAAAATCTCTCTCCATTCAAAATCCTCATTCCATTCATTCACTATCCCCTTTCATGCAACCTCACTCACTAGTTTATGTAGACTTACTAGCCCTTCAAGACTCATCACCTTTATAGGAATAATTCATTATACCACTCAAGGTATTTAAGGTTATATGAGGTTTAATTTATTGTTTCCTTTCTCAGATGGCTCCTCTTGTTACTTTTACCCAATCCACACATCACCTTTCTACGACTCTATCACCATTATTTATTTGATTACCTTGATCAAGATTCCTTGTAGCCTTTTTTGGGATTTTTCCCATGGTATGGACTAGTACTATTGATTACTAAGAAACTAAAAAACATTTGACACCCTCTATCACCTTATATCTCTCCATGAAGGTTAATTAACTAACCCCCTTCCTAAGTGCCTTTTCTATCTCTTGCTCAAACCTAATTAGGTCTATTTACTCCTTTGTAGCACATAATCACCTGTAGGTGTACATATAGATGTAGTGCCATCATAAAAACATGAAAATATATTTATTAACTTTGAACCCTAGGTAAATATCAAGTTTCATCTAATTCCACTATTGTAAACACTCATTATTCAATTTTTAAGATTTTAACCCTAAACTAGGGTTTCCTAGACTATAACAAGCCTAAGAGACTTCTAAATGGGTTTAATGATTCTATTATTGGTTTCAAACTACCATAAGACTTGGATAAGGTCTATCTAACTTAGTTAAAAATTATTTAATATTTAAGTTCCTTTTCAAAAACTTTCACCATGTTGAAATCATGAATTTCATAGTACACTATTAACACAGTCTGCTTGTGTGTAAGTAAATACGATGTTAAGATGCACATTTGCTTACCTAATGTTATTTAACACTAATTAATTGGATCTAACCCTCCATTATGACTTTATAAATTATCTCCATGCTATGAAGACCTTAATCCTCATACATGAAAATATATTTATTGACTTCAAACCCTAGGTAAATATCAAGTTTCATCTAATTCCACCAGTGCAAACACTCATTATTCCATTTTTAAGATTCTAACCCTAAACTAGGGTTTTCGAGACTATAACAAGCCTAAGAGACTTATAAATGGGTTTAATGATTCTATTCCTAGTTTCAAACTACCATAAGACTTGGATAAGGTCTATCTAACTTAGTTACAACTTATTTAATATTTAAGTTCCGTTGCACAAACTTTCACCATGTTGAAATCATGAATTTCATAGTACACTATTAACACAGTCTAGTTATGTGCAAGTAAATACGATGTTAATATGCACATTTGCTTACCTAATGTTATTTAACACTAATTAATTAGATCTAACCCTCCATTATGACTTTATACATTATCTCCATGTTATGAAAACCTTAATCCTCATACATTCACATAGATGCCTTGACTATTTCTTGAAGATAGAGTCTTTACCATTAGTATTCTAAGCCCATATTCCAAGCCCATGTTCCTATTATGATTAAACACAGTCAAATTTTCATAAAGATAACTAAAGTCAAAATAAATTACCCCTAAATATCACTTGAAACACTCAATACTTTACCTAGACAATTTCATTCTTCATTAGCCTCACTGAGTTCATTCATGAAACCTACACAAATTCCTTGCTATAGTCTTGTAATACACAATATCTAAAATATACATAATAGAGTAATTGTTCCCAAATTTTTAAATAATCTTCAAACATCAATTATAATTATAAAATAATTTCAATACAAAGTCACATAGATATATGTTTCAAACATGTTATTATTCATTGATTCTTTCTCATTACATAGTACTGTCACCATGGATAGAGTACATGATTCTTATTTTTTTTCACCCCATTATCATGATCCTTTGTACATCTACCTATTTCAACTTATAAATGAATCATTATAACTTGTAACTGACCCTTATACAAGTCTACTACCTTTTTATCTACTCAAAACATGTTCCACACATGAGAAACTGCTTTCTTGGATAACTAACTTTCATGTCAATTACCTAGAAATGGTAAATAAATTAAAAACTCTTAGTCTTTGTAATTTTACTATGAAATTTATGTGTAACACATTTATATACTCACCTATACCCATACATGACCTTATACCAACATTTTATTTCCTACTACATCATAAAACTCCTTTTAAAGCTAAGAACATGATTCAAATTTTCAAATTAAGTTTTGGCAAGAAACTCTCCCAAGCCAAAGAACACCTAATGACTCTATCACCCTTATTTGTTCTCTATAGGACTTATAACACCAAGTAAACCAAAATGACAATAAAACACACTGAGATATAATTACTTGCTTGATACTCATGCATCAAACTCCCAGGAAAGAAAGAATGAATTATTTACTTTTCTTCCTAGTCTTCCAATTCATGTCTCTTGGATCTTATATTTTTTGTTGCTCCATCATGCCTCAACTTCTCACCATTTCTCTCATGCTTAACTTTGTCATAGACATTCTTGCTTCCTTGTTTGCTTTCCTAAACTAACACTTGATGTGAACTCATTCTTTGAACTACTAATACACCTATACTCTCACTTTCCCTGGTTATCATATTCATGATTTCAACAAAAAAGTATGATATTTTATTTCCTACCTGCTTCATTGCTTCTTTTTCATGTTCTTTATCATCTTTTATGAGGTCCTCCACTACTACAACCTATACCTTCTCTTCACTCTCTATCATCTCACCATACAAGGCTCTTTCTAAGGCTGCCATTTCTCTCTCTAACTAATCTTGACCCTCATACACAAATGTGTAATAAAATTTCATACCTTTGTCTATCAAGTGTACTTCATTTTTCAAACCTTCTATGAGGTCTATAATCTGACTTGGTTCTACTTTGTCTTTCTCATTACCTATCTAACTACCACTAGATTATTTTTCTTCATTCAAACTTAACTCATCCATCTCAAGGTATTGTTCATCCACATCTTATTTCTCACTTTATTTCTCTCTCACCCAAAACATTTGCATCTCTTTCTTGAGTTGCTTATAAAGTAACATCTTCTTCTCTCTTTCATCTCTCACAACTTTCATATTTATTTTCTTCACCTGTAGCCTTATTGGCCACTTGAGTGTCTTCTTCCTCATGACCCATCCATAGTATGGGTTCTCACTTTCTTTCATATATTCCATTATTATCATTAACTCATCCAACTTTTGCCTTACCTCTATCATCTCTTTTTCTATCTCTCTTCTCTTGGTGTCTTCTTTCACCTTCCTCTCTTTGTGGTAGCTCTTCTCACTAATGCCTTATTTTCTCTTTTCTATATCTATATTAATATTATCCTTATCTCAATATCTTATTCTCACCTAGACCTATTTTTCTTAATAATCCTCCTCTACTTTCCACTCATGACCTCTCACTTGGGTCTATCTCACTCTATGACCTCACCTGAGTCTATCTCACTCTCTTGTCCTTTTCCTAGGACTACTTTATATCTATTCAAACTCTCCTTAAGATCTCTCTTGAGATTTTTGATATATTTCTCTCTCCTTAATAATCCTCATTGGGTTTAGGGTTGCTTACTACACTCATCTTTCACTCATAACTCAACATTATTGCATGATCATATCAAAACTCAAAATGAAAAACAAATTAAACATGTACCTTTTTGCTTGATGACATTATTAATCTTTTTCTTCTATAAATTTTATAATTTGATACCAAATGATGCATATACCTCCTCATCTATACTCTATGACTCTAATACCTATAACTTACTAACTAATGCAATCAAACTTATCAATATTCTTTTGATCTCACTAGGATTTAAATCACTCTCAACCATGTTCTTATACACTAAGCTTCTCTGAATTCCCTCTCTTTACCTTTATAAATTATATACAAATATATCTCTCTATTAAAAATCCTCATTCCATTCATTCAATATCCCCTTTCATGCAACCTCACTCACTAGTTTATGTAAACTTACTAGCCCTTCAAGAGTCATCACCTTTGTAGGCACAACTCATTATACCACTCAGGGCATTCAAGTTATTTTAGGGTTCATTGATTATTTCCTTGCTTAGATGGCTCCTCTTGGTACTCTTATCCAATCTATACATCACATTTCTACCACTCTATCACCATTCTTTATTTAATTACCTTGACCAAGACTCCTTATAGCCTTTTTTGGGCTTTTCCCCATGGTATAAACTAGTAATGTTGAGTCCTAAGAAACTAAAACCATTTTATAACACCCTCTATCACCTTATATCTCTTCAAGAAGTTTCATTTACTAACTCCCTTCCTAAGTGCCTTTTTTAGCTCTTGCTTAGACTTAATTAGGTCTCTTTACTCCTCTTTAGCACACAATCACATGTAGGCATATGTGTGGATGTCATACCATCAAAAAAACTTGAAAATATCTTTCTTGACTTCAAACCCCAACTAACTACCAAATTTCATATAACTCCACTAGTGTAAATGCTTGTTATTCTAATTTTTAGATTTTAACCCTGAACTAGGGTTTCATGGACTGTAACAAACTCGAGAGGCTTTTAAATGCATTTAATGAGTCTATTCTTGGTTTATAACTACCATAACACCTGTATAATTTATGTCTAACTTATTTAATCTTTAATTTTCTTTGCACAACCCCTCACCATGTTCAAATCATGAATAATATAATAATCTTCATTATTTTTATTTACTCCTCTCTAGCACATAATCACCTATAAGTGTATGTACGTATGTCATACCATCATAAAAACTTGAAAATATGTTTTTTGACTTAAAACCCCAACTAAATATTAATTTTCATCTAATTCCATTGTTACAAATGATTGTTATTCCATTTTCTAGATTTTAACCCTAAACTAGGGTTTTTTAGATTGTAACAAGCTCAAGAGGCTTCTAAATGGGTTTAATGAGTTTATTATTGGTTTAAAAATACCATAATACCTATATAATGTTTTTCTAACTTATTTTCAACTTATTCAATATTTAAGTTCCTTTGCACAACCTCTCACCACATTCAATTCATGAATATCATAGTACATTGTTAACACAATTTGCTTGTGTCCAAGCAAATACAGTGTTAAGATGCATATTTGCTTACCTAAGGTTCTTGAAAACTACTTAATTAGTTATAAACCTCCATGATGACTTTCTACATTATCTCCATGTTATGAAAACCTCAATCTCATACATTCACATAAATGCCTTGACTATTTCTTGCAGATGAAGTCTTCACCATTAGTATTTTGAGCCCTTGTTCCTATTATGATTGAACATAGTAAAAATTTCATAAATATAAATTATTAAAATAAATTTACCCTTGAATATCTCTTGAAAAATTTAATAATTTACCTAGATAGTTTCATTCTTCTTTAGCCTCACTGAGTTTATTCATGAAACCTACACAAATCCCTTACTATAGTCTCGCAATACATAGTCTTTACAATCTACATAGAAAAGTAATTGTTCCTAAATATTTAAAGACTCTTCACACATCAATTTCAATTATAAAACAATTTCAATATAAAGGCATAAATATATATGTTTCAAACATATTATTATTCATTGATTCCTTCTCATTATATAGTATTTTCACCATGGACAAAGTATAGGATTCTTCATTATTTTTCACCCCATTATCATGCTCCTATATACCTTTACCTCTTACAACTTATAACTGACCCTTATGAAATTCTAACACCTTTATGTCTACTCAAAATGCATTGCACACACGATAAACTACTTTCTTAAATAACTTTCATGTTAACTACCTAGACATGGTAAATACATTCAAAACTTCTAGTCTTGGTCATTTTCCTTATAAAATGTATGTGGAATACCTTTCTATACTTTCCTATACCCATACATAACCTTATACCAATATTTTATTTCCTACTACATCACAAAACTCCTTATAAAGCTAAGAACATGATTCAAAATTTTAAATTAAAGTTTTTGTGAGAAATTCTCCCAAGCCAAAGAACACCTAATGACTCTATCACCCATCTTCGGTATTTTTAGGACTTCTAACACCAAATAAAACAAAATGACAACAAAATACATAATGATACATTGACTTGTTTTATGCTCTTGCATCAGTTTATATTAATGCTAAGATTGGAACTAGATGGATATTTGAACATATTTTGATTTGTGATTGGTGAATTTTGATTTATGGGTGGTGTATAACTTGTAAAATAATTCAAATAATTTTGACTACCAAAGCCTAAAAATTGATTTGATGTTATCCTTAAAGTAAATTTTAGATGTTTATCTATGCGTAAACATGGATTAGTATTCAAGTTTGAAATTGTTTAATTGGTGTTTGGGTTGGATTATTCGATTGGTAAACTTGAATGACTATTCATGTTTGGATTTGATTGAATGATGGGTAAGGTTGAATGCATATTCAAACTTGGATTTAGATTTATTGGTTGACTGATCGGTGAGTTTACAATGACATTAAAACTTTGATTTGCATGTGTTGAAAGATTGATTTGATGTTGATTCAAATATGTGTTTGAATCAAAATTAGTTGGATAGAACTCTATATTAAGACAATGATTATTTGGATTTGGATTTGTGATCAAAATGGTTGAGGGATTGTTTAACATATCTACGTGTCTTTAAATGGGTGATGTTTCTAAGGGACATACTTAGACTTAATAAACTAAAAGCACTTGAAACTAGACTCTACTAAAGCAAAATACCAAAGTAACTAAAATTTTGATTTCTAATTAAATGCTTTAGGTAAGTTTTTCTTTAAGATGTTTGATATATTTAAGATTCAAATGAACTTAATTTTTAAACTAAAATAATGTAACACATGGTAAACACAAGGAAATAATAAATAAATTCCTATTTTAAATAGTCAATTAATTACACATAAAAGGTGATAAACTAGGATAAGGATATGAATAAATTTTGGGCCTTTTAGTGTCACTGACTCATTAGCAATATCATATGTAGCCTAATATTTCAAGGCTCTAACCATGGAGGATCCTGCCATTCCAATTGCCTACTGAGTCCAATTTTAAGGGTGTATAGAAGGTAACATCTCAGTATTAACCACTAATTGATGCACCAAAATTGAATGGAAAAAGATACTTTAATAGAATTAAAGGTTTAAATAAGATTATTTAAGGGGAGAAAACCATGAAATAAATAGATAAATTAGATGCACACTATTGGGTTTTGTCTCAAAGTGCCTAACATAGTAGTAGGGGTCTCCGTGTGTTGATAATTGATTATATCATATTTTGAGGTAGTTATTTAAACCCTAGGTATTGGAGAATGAAATCCCCTCACTTCAAAATGTTCTTAAAACACATAACCACCAGAAAATTAAAACAATAGGATCTCAATTTATATACCTCACCGATAAATGGGATTTACCTACTACATGGTGATGAAATCCATGATCAATAGATCCGCTAAAAAAATAATAAAAATTAAGTGTTTATTTTTTATTTCTAAGGATCATCACCAATGTGATGCCAAGGAAAGAACATACGTGAACACCACTTGGGTAACACATAAAAATATGGAATTTTTTCTGATTCTCGAGTGTCTTCACTAATGTGATGCCAAGGGAAGAGCATACATAATTTTAATAATTAAAAATAGAATGTTGAAAGGAAAATAAATAATTTCAAATAAAATGTGATGTAATTACTAAAAAATTTTAAAAATGTACGTGAAAGCATTAGCAAAATAATATAAATTGGTTTTTTTTTTTTAGATTTTTTGTGTATTATCTTTGACAAGTGTTATACAAATAAAAAAATTAGAATTTTTTGTTTAGGCTTGGTACAAGGCAAGATAAAATGGAGCAAATAAAAACCATAAAAAATAATGCAAAAACTACTTCTTTGTGACAAATTCATAGTTATGTAGAAAGATAGAAAAGTGAAATTGTAAAAAGTTAAACATAGGAGATAAACATAATATGAAAAACACTAAATAAACAAATTTATAATTACAAAACAATTTTGTTAGCCTGTATAATAATTTCATACTTACATAAATGATTTTGCTAGTCAAAATGATGAATTTTCAGCCTACAAAAATGATTTGTTGACCAAAAACACTATTTCACCACGTAGAATGACAATTTCACTACTTAGAAGGATGATTTTGCAACTTGGAACAATTTCACTATTAGACCTATAAATATAAAAATAGAAAACATAGAGGGGCAAATTTGTAGTTTCATGATAATTTTGTTGTTAAGGGGGATGATTTCACAATTACTTAAGATGAATTTACAGTTGTAAATAGTGATTTCACTAAAAAATTTGATGATTTCATTATTTTTCTCTAATGGAGTTAGAAAAAATTAAAAACACAGATAGGAGTAGAATGTGAATAGAAAGATGATGGTATAAATAAAATTAGGAAAAAGAGACTAAAATAGGACAAAAAATGATTTTTTTCTTACGGGGTATAATTTTGCAACAAATATTTCCAAATTCATAGTTACATAGTGAGTGTACATAATCGAGCAGAAAATGTCAAATAACAACTTATAGCTTTAAACTAGCACTCACAAATCCAAGATTAAATGCATATGCAGATACAAATAATAAAAATCATATGGAAAATGCTTTCTAAATGCAATTATGATGCATGTAAGATGAAAAAGATGAGAGAAAGGTCCCACTCAGTGTGCCAAAATGTATGAATTAAATCTAGAAATGCTAAGAAATCAACTAATTATGCAATCTTAATCTAAGTTAAATTTAAATTAAGATAGTACAATAAACAAAGAAAATAGTAAATACAAACTTATACTTAAAAATGCAAGTTTCCTCCATTGTAATGTAAACTTGATTTTCTCTTCAATAATGCAGTTTCTCACTCTTCCAATGCAAAGGAGAATGGGCAGCATTTTAGTGTAAAATTGGTTTTTGGATGATTTGATTCACTTGGATTCACTAGTGAATAGAATAACACTTCACTAGCATAAGTCAAGATGGATGAAAATCATGATTTTCATGTTTATTTATAGATTGTTGGAGGAAGATCCAATGGTGAAGGATTATTTGGATATTTTAAATGATTTAAATAATTATAGTGGCTAATGAGTCCTCACCCATGAGGATGATGACCATTTCAAGTGGTTGACAAAATTATGGGAATGGTTAACTGAGTCACCAAGAATGAGTCAAACTTTTAACAACTCAAGGGATGACTCAAAGGAGGTTGAGAAAGTTGTTTTTTGGTTAGGATGAGTCAACATGTGAGGGAGAATAAGGTGGAAGATGTTAGGTGAGGTTTAAAATCTAGATTTAATATTTAAATAAGGATTTAAAAGTGTGGACAATTAATTAATTTCATTTATTTAATTGTTTGAATTTAGGGGGAGATGTAATGAATTATATTAAGAAAAATAATTAATAGGTTTTAGGTGCATTTTGACACTAAATGTATTTTAGGTGTCTATAGCAAGATCATCATGCCTTGGTCACTTTACAGGATGGTTTTCATTTGAATCTTTGGAATTAGTTTATCTTTGTATCTTCTCAGGCATAATTTGTATGTAAACTTCACTCTTATATTTTGAAATTTGGTTTTGTAATGCTTGACATTGATTTGTATGATGGCCAATGATCCAATTATAGTTACAATATGTTAATCTATTTTTAGGAAAAATCCTATTGCTTGATTTATGCTTGATAGAAGGTAAATATTACATGGTATGTTCATTTTAACATGGAAAGTATTGTATCATTAGTATATTGGTTTGATGTGATCTATAGAATCTATTGTGGAGTCTTATGAAGGACCTCCACATTATTTACATTATTTATCTTCATTTGGTCCTTATATGGTTAACTTAATGTGTGAACCCAAGAGGGGTGTATGGAATAATAAGCACTTACATGTTCATCTACTATCTTTACTTTACCCTTATCTTGATTTGGTTATGTATCCTCTATAAGTGATTTTATCTTATATGTACCAAGACTTGTAGGTGTGAATAGGTTATGTGAAATATAGTCAAGTGGATCAAAATTAAGTTTTTGCAATGTCTCATCTATCATATCATGGGTTAAATCATCATCATTGCCATAATAATCTAAAATATAGCCATCTTATTTCTCAATATTTACCAATAAAGGAAGCTCAATTGTTTCATTTTGTTTTGGTTCTGGAATCATTGGTTCCTTTAGAAATGGTGCTTGTTCTTGATGTGCATCCATCTACACCTCAGTGTTTAGTGCTTTATTTACATCTAGAGATAAAATAGTAGTTGTACTTAACTCACCTATTTCAAAATTATGTATATATTTCAAGAAGAATAAATTGTTCGAGTGGCACCACTACAAGGATATCATATATGCCAAAATGTATTATTTTACAAAATTTAAAAGGTTCCTTATCAACAAGCAATGAAAATAGGGTCCCATCATGTACAAATTTTTGAAATCAATGTAATGTAAATGTATTAGACTCCATTGTATGTATCCAAGGTCTACCTAGGAAAACATTATAATGTAATGATTGAGACATTAATTGAAAATTATTTGGAACCATTTTTGGTCCCACTATCACATCCAAATTTATTTGGCCAATCGAGGAGCTATGTGATTTATTAAATCCCTTGATATGTATAACTAATTTTTTTTAAAGAATTGTATTAATGCCCAAAGTCATTAGAAATTTTGTACTACAAATGTTTAGACCTGATATTATCAAAAATAAACCTTTTAATTACTTATTTATGCATAAGAACTATAATGAACAAAAGTAAATATTGGTCACTGATATCCTTGGATGGTAAGTTTGTCAGATCAATGGTAATGAGTTTTGTAATTTTTTTAAGATCTTGCATGATATTTACAAAGTAAGTGAGCTCAATATCATTTGTAACTTGGATCTCACACAAAGCCTCATATTTAATATCCTGATAGATAATGGATTACTTTTGAAGTCATAGGATTGATATTCAATTTGTCAATAAGGTCATATCATTTATATTTTATCACAAGTTTTGGATTAAGAGGCACATATTGTATATTAACACGTGGTAAATTATTTTTTACACCTTTACCTTTTTGAGTAGTGACAACATGGACCACATAATGCAATATAAGTTACAATTGAATAATGGGTGTGAGATGGTAACTATCACTCAAATAGGATCTAGGTGGAACAAATGGTTTAGAGCATGCATGTTAGTTTCTAGATACTAGATTTACTGTATTACAAAAGGAATTATTAAGAGATATTAAGTGTTGATTTTTTTTTAAACCCTCTCATTATATTAATGTATCTACCCATTTCTTTGGATGATACCTTAGATTAGCATATTATAATATAAAATTATTGCCACAATTAAAAATTATAATATAAAATGAGCTACATAGGCATCCATATTAAACATATTTATAGGAAATAAAATCTATTTTTTAACTCATAAAATCTTATTGGATCATAACTCATAAATCAAAAACAAAGAATCTATAATCATACTTCTAGTGACCCTACTCCTTATGATTAGACATCAGCACACGTGCAAACTCCCAACTGTAATTATCTTTTTTGGATACATTCACTACTCACTTGGACCTTTCTAACATCATATTCTCATCCCCTACACATCCTCAGTTCATCTTGGTCCTTTCTCATGCCAGAAAAACTCCCTAAGGACCACCTAGGGCCCTTTTCGAGACTCATTAACCACCCTAGGTAGTTATTTATCCCATGTTGGGGCTTAGGGAAGAAATCCATGGCCTAGGATGCACATTTCCTTCACAAAATCCATGGCCTAGGTTGTAGCCTAGGAAGAATGCATGAAAAAGGCCCCTATTTGGACCCAAATGGCTAAAAATGGCTAGTTTTTATCTTTTGGCAGATTAGGATTGAGATATATGCCTCTTTGTCATTAATTTTATTCTCTCTCTGATCTATATCATGTATTCTTACTCTGATCTTCCCACTTGATCATCACACTCAAATCTTGGTTGCCTCCTTGAATCTCAATTGGTTTTTACTGGGCACAATACCTTTCATTATGATAGGTGATGTCCTATTATATTACAACTATTCTTGGTGATTCACATTACTATCTACAAAATTCTTGAAGCTTGTGGGTTGCTCTTAGATCCCTTAAGATTACATTTCACCTATCTCTTGTGCTCCTTGAATTAGCTCTTCCATAGATTGGTAGCTTCTCCTTCACCTCTTCCACAACTTTTATCTCTTAGTCTAGACTCAGCTCATACATAGCCTAATACTCTTCTTCTCTTACTTCCTATCTTGGATAATTAGTTGGTAGAATATTTTCACATTTCTATTGATTTTGATATGACAAAACTTTGATTTTCAAAGTGAAATACTTGTTTGTTTGCAATATTATGCATGTTAGGTTTTTATTTGTTTTAGTGATTTAACTTATTTAGGGAAGTTTTAAAATAGTTTCTAAATTTTATGTATTTACATGTGGTTAAGAATATATTCATTTCTTTAAATAGCTCTCATCATATGTTATGCTCACATTATAAATGTTTCTCATTACAAAGTAGGATTCTATATGCTAAAAATGATCTATATGACTTGCTTAAACATATAGTGTTGAAAGTGAAAGTTAGCTCAAACCTAGACTAGGCATGCTTTTGAACCCTTGCTTGAAAATGTCTTTATTACTTAAAATTTATTTCATTTGGCCTAAAAGTGCTTTAGCTTCTATATTTACATATCATTTATCATTATTATTTCCATAATTTGTATGTAATCAGTTGTCTAGTTTTATCTACTTTCTTTACTATGGTTAGATCTGCTAGAGATACCTACATCCTTTGTACGCTTGATTATTTTATCCCTAACATAGTTTACAAGTCTACCTATATCTTGATGCAAGATGAAAAACTAGATAGCCACTATAGATCTCCTATATCCCATAGAAACCTTGAGCCTTATAACCTCCTAGTGGTTTGTTTAAGTACACTATTTACCCCCTATTAAACACTAGTGGTTCTATTTAGTTTCTTGGAGCTACATTCTGCCACACCCAGTAGGACCTCACATATAATTTCATGCTTCTTATATCCCATTTAGAGCTCTCTTAGACAAATCCCCTCTGTTAATTGTTAGGATTTGATTTTAGTTGTGTTTTATCTCTCACCTTGGTTGTTTTCTCTTTTGATTTTATGTCATTCTCCCTATTATTTCTCCATTAGTTTGCCTTTTCTATTATCCTTCATGATGTTCTTGCTTCATTGTATCCATGGCTAATCTCCCACCCTTGGGATGCCAATTCTATCAAATTCAGGGTCTCATCCCTGAGATCACTCATGAGAAAACCATATTTACAATGGAATGTCATAGACACCATAGGATCCAAGAGGTTCCCTCAACCTAACATGGTAATCTACAACCTCTCATGTTTGAGATGGAACAAAATTAGCAAGACTATGACCAATAGACTTAGTCTCCTTTTCACAACTCTGAGATTCATTCATCTAAGGATGTTTTTTCTCATCCATGATGTGGGTTATAGGTATTCCCACTCAGTGAGGTATCTTCATCACAAATATTCCTCCCATCCTCCTAGCCCTTCCTTTAGAATTTTTTTATGAGCATGTTAATTTTAATCACCACCTACAGACTAGAGATCCATGAGATGCCTATCAGGAGCATCAATGCCTATCGATTAACCCTCATCTAATGGTACATGACCAAAAATATGAAGACTTTATTCATCATGACCATTCACATGAGTATTCCACATCTTCTCATCAACCCTATGGGAAATTTTACCCTTCTTGTGTTCATTCCACAACCCATGGTAGAGATGATTTTCACTATGAGTGTCTTCCTTATTAGGAATAGGCTTGACATCATCCTCTCTATGATTATGGTTATGATGATGTCTATGGGCATAGGAAACATCATTACCATCATGATCCCCCTCCTAGAACTCATCATCAACCCACTATAAACCATGCTTATGAGGATCTCCATTAGAATCCTCTATCCCATTAGGTACATGTTATTCCACTTCCTACTCCTATCCTTAAGCTGCTTAATTTTAATGGGACTTAAGACTCTAGTCCTATGGAGAATATTATGACATTCATGATGGTGTGTATGGATTGGGAATAGTATGAAGGCATGATGTTGAATCTCTTCATTCATTATTTATGAGCTGAAGCTTTGATTTGGTTTTAGAATCTACCTCTAGATTATCTCTAATTTCTATCTCCTTCTAGATGAATTCCAAAACTTTGATATCTCCAAACCCTTTAATCTCAACATCTAATCACTTACCTCTATGGTGCAAGCCAAGGGTGAGTTGAGCTTTGATTTTATGTGTATGTGGCATTCAATTATCCATATGCAAAATAAGGTTATTAAATGATCAACTTTATAATATGTTCACATGAGAATTGATTTAGGATGTTCACCTTGAGGTCCTCAAGTGTGAGCCCACCTCATATGATGTTGTTAATGAGAGTTTGAATATTGAATTATTTGAGGTACATGTGGGCATATGACCTATACCAATGCAAAATTCATCCTATTTGCATGATCATAATCGCAATGTGACCAATAATGGTGTTACTAATTCTCTTCTTGAGAAGAAGGACAACCACAAAGTGAATGCTTTGATAAAGAATCCAACTGAAAGGAAGGATTCTGAATCAAGCATAATAAAATAATAGATGGTATTTCCTTATGACCCCACTAAGTTTTACAATTATCATTGGATGAAAGGGAATGATGATGTCAATTGTGTTACCCAAAAGTATGGTGCACAAGCCTTGCCTTCATCTTAGATTTCTCCTCTTATAGAACCCAAATACAAATTAAATGTGTTCAAGGAGCCTCTACTTGACCAAGACAAGGAGAAAAAGAAGAAGAAAAAGAAGAGATCAAATACTAAGTCCCCTCATTTTCCTTCTTGATCTTTCACCTCTCTTGACTCCTCTTCTCATGCTAACCCAAGATGGAAAGACAAGTAAAAAATATATATATCATTATTACTATTGACGTAACCTCTAGTGGGTATGATTACTTTGTAAACATGTGCTTAGGTTGGATCACCAACCCTATTGGAGAGATTAGTAACACTGGGCCTCCTATCTAGCCCACGAGGGTAGGGAATCCCAAATTTATATTTGAATTTTGATGTAACATCCTTTCCCAGGATAGATAACATCCTTACTCTATCATAGAGGATTTTTAGGGCCTCTCAGCTAGGATCTCCATTAGGGACCTTCTTTACCTTTTCCCTGAGTAAAGGGGCCTCATCTTTTATGAGCTTGGTCTCTTTCATGAGGGTCTATGACATGATGATGTCTAAGTGTTGTTTAACTCTAATGTCTCTGAGCACCTTCATCCTCCCATCTCATCTTTTGACCCCACCTCTTTGCTAGATACTTTAGTTCTCACAAAGAGGAAGCAATTCCCTCTCTATATTGATACCTCCATTGATCACTTTTGCATTAAGCAGTGCATTATTGATGAAGGAGATACATTGAATATCATGCCCCTACATGTGTTTAATGAGATTAGGATCAATTGGAATAATATCTATGATTCTCTCCATAATTATGTTGGTTTCAAAAATGACATAGTTATGCCAGTAGGAAATGTGAAGCTTTGGGTCAAGTTTAGCCCTAAGATATTCAAGATCAAGTTTTATGTATTAGACCTTCATTTTTCATACAACATGATTCTTGGGAATCCTTGGACTACTACCATATAGGCCATCACATCAACCACATTTTGCATGGTCTAATTCATATATGAAGGTGAGGTTCATACCATAGAGGTTGACTTAAACCCCTAGGTGTTGTTCTATGCAAAGACAAAGCCCTCAAGTGAGGCTTTAGTTATCTCCTCTTGGGGCTCTATAGATTTTCGCATACCCCCTATTTATGAGTCTTATTTTCTCAAGGATGAACATTGTGATCTAGCTAAGTACTGATATATGTTCATTCCTTAAGAGTACATCATGTTTTAGATAACTCCCTCTTCTACTCCATGATGGTAGGTTAGATCTTCTCTTCTTAAAGACTTATTTCAAGATGTCTCCTCATATGTTAATCTTCCCCTTGCATCATGTTTTTCCCATCAAAGTATAGGCTCTCTCAATGTGTCTCCCCCTAAGATCACTAGAGCAATCAAGTTTGATCTCGAATGCTATTTCATTCATGTTATAGTACACAACCTATTTAAGGAGAGAAAGGCTTACACCAAGCTCATGCGAGCTTGTCATAAGCAACATTATCCCCTTAATCATCTAGGTTTGGAGATCTTTCTCACTGATGGGCCAACCCCTGGCATTCTTATCATTAATGTCCTCATGATTGAACTTGAAGTGCTAGATTAATTTCTCCCTCCCACACCTAAGTGTTTTTAGCAAGGCAATGTTATAGATGTTGAAGGATTTTGTAGACATCAACCTTGGCACTTTAGCAAGGCCAAATATCATCAAGATTGGTGTTAGCCTTGATCTAGAGTAATAGGATGTTTTGGTTACCTTATTAAATGAATTTTTGGATTATTCACTTGGGAATATGTCTATATGAAAGGCATAGATCTTGACATTATTTTCCATAACCTCATTATGGATGATGAGCCATGATTTGTTCACCAAAAACAATGATTAATGGAAGTTAAAGTCTCTCAGTTAGTCAAGGTTGAGATTGAAAGCTCATTTGAGTTGGTTTCATCTAAGTTGTTAACTACCCCTGATGGGTTTCCAACATCATCCCTATTCTCAATAAGAATGGAGTGGTTCATATTTGCATCAACTTTTAGGATCTAAATGTGGCTTGTCCAAAGGATAATTTTCCTACTCCTTTGATCAACCAGATTATTGATTTCACCATTGGTTTTGAGATCATGTCCCTTATGTATGGATTCTTAGGGTATAACCAAATATGGATTGTACCTAAATATGAGCACAAGATAACATACACTACCCCATAGGGTACCTTTTGTTATACCATCATGCCTTTCGATCTAAAAAATGTTAGGGCCATGTATTGGTGTGCCATGACCCATATTTTTCATGACCTTATCCATAATATTATTGAGTGTTATGTTGATGATCTCCTTAACAAATCTCACAATCGATATGAGTATGTACAAGACATCAAGATCATCTTTGAGTGTCTCAAAAAGTATCACATTAGTCTTAACCTTGAGAAGTGCATTATTAGCATCTCCACTGGAAAGCTTCTTGGCTTACTTATTTTGCAAAAGGGCATTGAGGTGGATCCTAAGAAGATCAAGGCAATCTTTGAGATGCCTGCCCCATAAAACCTTGTTTAGTTTCAATCCTTCTTGAGAAGTCTCAACTTTATTAGATGTTTCATGGAGGAGTATGCTCATAAATCCATACCACTCACATGTCTCCTAAACAATAAGATGCCATTCTTGTGGTCTACTAAAGTCCAAGTGGCTTTTGAAGAATTAAAGTGTATGCTTCATAATCCTCCCATCTTGATGTCATCCATTGAGGGTTATGAGTTCATCTTGTACACCTCTATCACTGATATTTCCATTGGGGGCATGTTGTGTCAAAATGATGACATTGATAGAGAGAGAGTTATTTACTACATCTCTTGCATGTTAGTTGGCCCTCAGCTCAACTACTCTCTTATTGAGCACTAGTGCCTCTCTCATCTTCACTACAAATAAGATGAGACATTACATGTTGGGCCAAACCACTAATGTGATTATCCAATCTGATCCACTCTACTACCTTCTTGGAAAGACACATCTTACTAGTAATATTGTGAGGTATATCATGCTTATTCAAGAATTTGTCCTCTATATTATTAACCAAAAGTCCAACAATGGTCTAGTTTTATTTGAGCAACTTATTGAGTACCCACTACCGAATCCTAATATGGAATGTTGATGACGCCTTTCTTGATGATATGGTCTACTCGATCGACCATGTTGAGTTCTCTGAGTTTGATTGGTATCAGGACATTGTCCATTACCTTGAGGCTCAATCTTTTCCCATTGATGCTCCTTTATAGGAATGCTATCAGATCCACAAGTTTTTCATTCACTTTGTCATCATAGGCAATGTATTATTCAAGAGGGATCTAGATGGTGTGTTGATGCAGTGCCTTCCCCCTAAGGATATTCCTCTCACATTAGAGTAATCTCATGAGAGAATTTATGGTGGTCACCCAAGAGGGTAAGCCCCCACTCAACATGATATATGAATGGACTACTATTGGCCCACTATTGTTAAGGATATAATCCAATATTCTAAGAAGTGTAAGATGTGTCAAGTCATTAGGGATGCCATCAATGCCCTTACAATCCTCTTAAATTCCACTTTATCCACTTTTCCTTTCTTGATTTGGGCTCTCAAATTTGTCAATGAGTTTAAACCTACCTCTTCTAATGGCCATCGCTAGTTCATCACTACCACTAATTATTTCATGAAGTGGGTTGAGGCCATGCCTCTTAGTGGCATATGTGGGAATACTATCACCATGTTTTTTCTCAATCAACTTATTTATAGGTTTGGGGTCCCCAATATGATTATGACTAACAATGGCCTAGGATTCCAAAGCTTGTAAATACATGAGATTACTAAACATTTTAGGTTCAATCTTTATTTCTCATCCACCTATTACTTCTAGGGAAATGGACAAGTAGAATATTCAAATAAGACTTTAAAGAATATGTTTCTCCATACCATTGCCTAGTCTAAGAGGGAATGACATCTCATGCTCTATACTTCCCTTTAAGCCTACCAGATTAGCTTTTAGATGGCCATAGGGGGAACCCCATACTCTCTCGTGTATGGGTCTGAGGCTATTCTTCCCTTAGAGGTTTTAATCCCTTCATTACATGTTAAGACATTTAGATCTCTCTAATGAGGAAGAACATGACACTCACCTCATCAAGATTGAGAAGATAGATGAGTGATGCTTGAATGCTCTTGAGCATAACCATACTTACCAGTGCTATCAATACCACTAATTTGAGAAATTGGTGCACCCTCATCCATTCAAGGTAGGTGATACGGTCCTCATTTTTTACAAGGAGCATTTTAAGAAGGGAAAACTTGCACATAATTGGTTTTGCCCGTTTTTTATCACTACCTCTCTAGATAATTGGGCTTATCATATATTATCCCTCAAAGAAGATCCCCTGTAGCAATCAATCAGTGGGTTCTACCTTAAGACATTTAATGTCTAGGGCCCACATGGCCCTCCAAGAAAGTTCTGTGGTGGTAAGGTGAACATTTCCTCTCTTCTCACACTAGTAACCTCTATGTCTCTTTATTTATGTGTGTGAATGTGGGTTCTTTATTATTAGTTCTTACTATCTAATTACATGTATCTAGTAGTCTATATTAGATGAAGCATACACATCACACACAAAATCATATACACACATGTTCTAATAATGAGAAATAGTTGTATATATATCACAAAAAATACATTTTTTTCCTCTAATTACATCACATAGCTTCTTCTGAGCCAGGGCTCATAGTCCCCAAAAATTCCATGTGTGTGGATATACATACAATACTATCCTAGTCAGCCTATGACTAGTCTCTATCTATCATAATCCTACCTCTAGTGGAGACCTTAATCTATGTCTAGAGATTAGGAAAACCATAGTATACTCTAGGGAAACTAACCAATCTACCCCATCTTTAGGTACAACCACTCCTCTAGTCTACTCTCAAGCTAGCTTTATCTACAACTGATTTATCTTAGCCTCTGTTATAGCTAATCATGTCTTGACTCATGATGCATCTATCTTGTGATGTGTTGTAGTTGTCTCAAGTCATGATGAAATTACCTCATGCCATGTTGAATCTACTTCTAGCTATGGCATCTTGTGTCTTACCTTTGTCAGCTTGAATGAGTCTCACGCACCCACCTTCTAGAAGCAAGTATGTGGATCTACCCTACTGGTAGATTCGACACCCATTCTATTAATGGTGTCACTTTCACATTATGGAATAACTCCCTTAGTAATAGGTCCATTTGAGGTCTAGTCCAGTTAGGTTGTTCTCCTACACACACACACATTGAACACATATATTAGTCACATATCAACTCTTAATAAGGATGAGTACAAAGATAAAGTGTTATCTAGAGAATATAATTTCTTACCTAGTCATGTAGATGGCCTATATGGCCCTCCAATAGGTCATCTTCCTCTTAGTGGTAGTGGTCCTCAGCATGGTTACCTTTCTCCACCACTGCCCCCCTCACTCTATTTTGGTTTCCTACTGTGCTCAACCTTAAATGGCTTGGGATGTGCCCATCTCTCCCATGCTACCATAGTCTATCTCTTTGAATGATGGTATGGCCCATATATACCTATAAACTCCTCCTATCCTATATAGATCTATACCACTGCATCTTTTAGCCATACCATAGATCTATATGGATCATAGATTCACCTACCCACTACATCTAAGTATAAGTTGGTCCATATAGGCCCATCCCTATTTAAAAATTACATGGACCATGTAGTTCCCTCCTCTAGCACAAGGTATGCATTATTACCCCATGGTGTTCTCAACTATGTCAGTGGGAGCCTCTCATAATCTTAGGACATGAGTAAGTTGGGCTATGTCAATCCACCTAACCCTATGCACTGGATGTGATCTAGCTACTGGTATAGTCCACCTAGGATATACTAGACCTAGGAATATTTCTATCCTCCTTAAGTTTATTATACAACTCCTATCTAATATAGTGGTAGTTATCTTATACTTTGACCAGTGTAGAGCCTCCCAACCATAGTGCATATTATCACTATTCATAGTGGTGGTACCCCAATACTCAATGGCTATTTTTTTTAGGATGGGGTCTCACTAGGTAGAGTTTATTATGACTATATCCTACACCTATGGTGGCTCTATCTCTCTCCCCATAGGCTCTACCCTGTAAATCTAGTAGATGTCCTCAATGCTCAATATGACCTCTAGCTTAAGCCCTAGCTAGAACATGTCTCTTAGATACCCATGTGGTCACCAACACATTCACTAAATCCTTAGAGTAATGAAATTAAGGCATGTATACTAGTCTCAAAAGTCCTCTATAGGTAGAGTATCTACCTTCTCAACCAACCATGATGGGACTCTCTCCTAATTGGTCACCTCACACAGTCTCTCTCTATGTTGGTTATTCCATTACCTATGAAGGATCTCCCTCCTCTAATATGATAACTCCTTTACAAGTCTAAAAAATCAAGTAATAGGAAAATGGATTAGTATACTCATCATGAAATGGGAAAATATAAGTAAAAATTATCTATTTTTATCTAATCTACTTATTTTTGCCTCTTCTTTCTTATTCTAGCCCCTTCTAAGAGCTCTTGGGCATTTTTGGGTTCCGTAAGATTTATCTTAGGCCCTCACTACCATAGCCATGACTTTCTAGGCAAATCCACAACCTATTAGTGGTCTAAGCCATGGTTTTCCCAACCAAGTTGTGGTTTGGGGTGTGGTGCCTTAGGGAGCCCTAAGGTTCCTCATTTCTCACTTAGTGGGCCATTATTTGAGTTATCCTTGGTCCTATTTTCTTCCTTTAATTGAGCCCATAATTTTGACTACCTATTTCACATGAATCATCCATCGAATCATTTGGAATTATTTAAAATGGGTTTAGGGCCTATGAGCTTGTTACAACTAGTTTTCTCCTTATCTATGAGACAAATAATGCCACTAAGTTTTATGCAATAATTGGTGATTTTATTGATGCCCATGAGTTAGGCACATGTTATGTGTAGTTATTCTCTGACTCACTCTTAGTTATGTCTCAACTCATTAATGTATGGGTCATCCTTATCTTTGAGTTATTCCCCCTCTTCAATGTGATGCATGATTTTCTCTCCTTCTTCAAGGACATCTAGTTCACTGTATCCCTTATAAGGAGAAAACTAGGGTTGATGTCTTATTCAATGTCATTTTGGATAGTATGATTTGATTTGATATCACTTGTGTCCTTTATTCATAAGAGCTAGAGTTAGAGCTAGAGATAGAGTTGAATTTTGGATTATGTAGCATTTGCACTCTCACCCATATATCATGCCATCAACTTATTCCATCACCATCCTTATCTATAAGTGTAGGTAATGTTCTCTTTTATCTTTTTAATTATTTTTTATTTTGATTTTGTGTAGCTTTCAGGTACTAGACAACACTTTGTGTTCATTCAAACATCAACTACTTGTACCTCAGGCGTATATGTATTCATTTTTCCTATGACCTTACTCCTCCCTATGATTACACATTAAATCACATGCATACTATCAACCCTAGTTATCCCTCGTAGAGACATGCACCACTCATTTAGAACTTTCTCACATCATATTATCATCCCCTACACATCCTCAATCCATTTTGGTCCTTTATCATGCTAAATAGACTCCCTAGGGACCCCCTAAGGCCCTTTTAAAGAATTGTTGGCCACCTTAGGTAGCTATTTGATCCAGGCTATGGCTTAGGGAGTAAATATGCATCCAAGGATACATAATTCCTTCATAAAATCTATGACTTAGGCCACAACCTAGGTATAATGCATGGAAAAGGCCCCTATTTTGTTCTTTTGGTGGATTAGGGTTGAGATATATGCATATTTCTCATTAATTTGAGTCTTTCTCTGATCTATCTCCTGCATTCTTGATTTGATATTCCCACTTGATCATCACACTCAAATCTTGGCTACCTCCTTGAATCTCTCTTGGTTCTTGTTGGGAATAATAGCTTTCATTATGATAGGGGATGCATTATTCAATTACAACTATTCTTGGTGATTCACATTTTTATCTGTAGTGTTCTTAAATCTTTTGGGTTTCTCCTAGCTCCCTCAAGACTCCATTACACCTATCTCTTGTGTTCCTTTCATTGGTTATTCCACATATTGATATATTCTCCTTCACCTCTTCCATAACTTTTGGCTCTTGGTCTGGACTCAGCTCATACACACCTTGATCCTCTTCCTTTCTTACTTCTTATATAGGATAATCAGTTGGTATAAAGTTTTCATATTTCTATTTATTTTGATATAAGGGAACTTTACTTTACAAATTGAAAAACTTAATTATTTGTAGTAGTATGTATGCTAGGGTTTGATTTGTTTTAGTGATTTAGCTAATTTAGGGAAGTTTTAGAATAGTTTTTGAATTTTATGCATTTACATGTGGTTAAGAATATATTCATTACTTGAAATATCTCTAATAATATGTTATGCTTGCATTGAAAATGTTTCTCATTACATATTAGGATTCTATATGATCAAAATGATCTATACGACTTTCTTAAACAATCTCTCCCTCTCTCTCTTGCTAAACTAGAAATTGCATTGTTATAAAACAATAGTGTTAAAATTTAAAGTTAGCTCAAACCTAGACTAGGCATGCTCTTGAACCCTTTATTGAAAACATATTTATTACTTAAAACCTCTTTCATTTGGCCTGAAAGTGCTTTAGCTTCTATATTTACATATCATTTGTCATCTCTCTTTATTTTGCATTATTATTTCTACAATTTGTATGTAATTAGTTGTCTAGTCTTAGCTACTTGCTTTATTATGGTTAGATCCACTAGAGATACCTATGCCCTTTATGTGCTTGATTGTGCTCCCCCTAACTTGGTTCACAATTCTATCTATAGCTTGGTGCAAGCCAACAAAATGGATAACCATTATAGATCTCATATAGCCCATAGAATCCTTTAGCCTTCTAGCCTCTTAGTGGTTTGTTTAAGTACCTTGTGTACCCCTCTTCCAAAAACTAGTGGTTTCATTTAGATTCTTGGAGTTATAAAATCAAGAAACCCTATATCGATATCTAGTATTTTTTAAATGAAAATTTGGGTTCACTAAATGTTTAACCCTAAAATATAGATTATGGAATCTAGGGTTAAAGGGATAGAGATATCCTTAGGCACAAGGATGGTAGACTATCTCTAAATTAGGCCCATTAATTATAAAAATTAGATAAACATATACTAAATTTATTATGTTGAGATATGCTTAAAATATAAAGTATAAATATGTTAGATATTTCAATGATAATGAAAACAAGATACTTAGTTGGTTTTGATGCTAATATAAATCTAGACTTGGAACATGAATAAAGTAGACTAGGTTTGAATTTTAGATCAGTGACCTAATTCTAAAAATTGTACCTTTGTAATTATAGACACTTACATTGACATTAAATTTGGTCTCAGGAACCATACTGACAAACTCCAAATCTAATTTTATGACTTCTAAGACACATGTATCGGATGGATTTTAATGTTTAACCTTATTTTGGTAATTAATTTGAGTTTCTTAGAAAGTTAAGAAGCTAAAAAACATAAATACATGTCTTGTCAAGGAAAAAATAATCAAGGGGAGAGGTTTAAGAAGGTCATAAAATAATAAATATAGAGAGATCCATCCAAGACATGGTACTACACAAATGAGATATGTGAGATCATTATTTGATGGTTATATAGCTGAAATAGTTGAGTTTGGTAGTTTTCCTTGTTTCAGAGGCAAATCTTCCACCGAATATTATAGAGATCATTATGAGTATGGGAGTCACTAGTTTGGTTTTCCTTATAATCCCAAGAAGGAAAAATAATGTAAACTATAGAACATATTGGAGATGAGGAATCATGGATTAAATCTTGTTTATTTTTTCTCACATTGATTTTATCTAGGGCATGTCTTGTGTTATATCTCTTTGGGGTTGATGTGTTTATTTCCTTTTTTACATATTTACATTCCTTGCAACTAGGCTTATACATAAGTATTTAAGAGAACTCAATACTAAACCCTAAAGGTTATATAAATTCAAATTAGGTATTTCACTTCTATCTAATCATTTTAATTATAATCATATATGGAGTATTAGCGTGTTTACAATGTGAATAAATATATACAATGTATGTAGTATGTAGAGATTACATGTTAAGGTTTGCATATTCTTTTGTATGTTATAGATGTTAGTCATAAGAGTTGGAATACATATTCAAACATAATTTTGGGTGTTTTTATATGGAATATAAATTTAAAGTAACACCTTGACTTAAAAGGGTCTATGTTAATAAAACTTACAGTGGAATATCCACCTAGTTTATGGACCACTAGGAGAATTTGAAGAAGTTATTTTAGATCAAACCTATAATACTTATTAAATTAAATATTGGATATGATAAAATTTTAAAAATAAAAATGGATGAGAAAAGTTACCTTATCATAGATTCTTTCTCTTGAAACTTTAAAAATTAAAAAATCCTTGCCTCCTCATAATCTGCACGAGCATCTTAACTACCACTATGAATTGTTATAAAGATCCTTAAGTAAACATCCATTCTAGAATATTAAAATATTGGGTATTGAAAACATAATTGAATATTTTCAAGTAGATAAATTTCTATGTAAATCAATAATCAAATAACCATTAAATTAAATTAGTAAAACTAAAATTTAGGAATGATTACACCTATAGGTATGCAAATTGTGACCCCATATCTATAGAATTTAAACTATCACTGGTTAAGACATAAAGTAGAATAATTCTTGGTTACTACCTCTACCTATGTAGGGGCAAATGTTTGTAGTGTGCCTAGTGTGTATCATTATATATCTAAAGATAAAAGAAGAAAATCATATGCCTCATTTTTAGGTGTGGATTGTACCTAATTATCATTCAAATTAAAATAAATGGATTACACAGATCATGTATAACATAGAAACTAGTAAATGCTAATATACGATCATAACATGAAATAATCATGAAATCACACTTATAACACATTTTTGATAGGACCTAGGCTCACAAAGCTCTTATACCACTTATTAGGATTAGGAGCACAATTGATTACCTTGTATAAGCAACTAAACATGGAATTAAACCAGAAGTAATGAGTAACTAGAAATCAAAAATAGCACAAAATTTGAGAGACAATACAATCTTGTACTCAACTCACCCTGAAGGAAATACAATGAAGAAATTATGCTCTTCCAACACCTCTTGGGCATACTAGTAATTCTCCCTCAAGAGTTCTCTCTCACACAACCAATTACAAACACAACTCAAACACAGAGTTGTACCCTCCACCAGTCAGTAACAATACTACCAGTACACCAACTGAGTACACCACGTACTCCAAGTAGATCTCCCTGATCTTGTACCTTGTTGTGTTATAGATCTCCTTTGGCCTTGCTATCTCATAGATCTCCTTTGACCTTGCACACACACCTGCAAATCAACTAACCTTACTTACCATGTAGATCTCACCTAATATTGCACACCTACAAACCTAGATCTTACACTCGGGAAGAACCCTTGTCTTTGCCTCTCCAAGTCCTTATGATTCTCCAAATTACAATACAGCCCCATGGGTCTCTTAAATAGATCCCATACAAAAAATAATTAGACTTCCTAATTACAATAATTAGAAATGCAAACCCAAGACTAAAATTAGTCTTTACATGCAAACAACTAGTTCATTAAACTAACTATTCATGTAACTAACAATTTTGGAACTACACAGGTGATTGACATTGGTCGTTGTCTATCTAGAGATGATCGATGTTGGCTGATTCATGACCAATGTTGGTAGATTCTAGTCTACCCCTGACTGATGTCGATTGGCTTGATCGATGCCAGTTACTATGACACTCAGCAACCTCCTCCATGTTTACATACCTATGAAGATTTTAGCTCCACAACCTAAAAATATCCCACTTGGAGATAAACAGTTGCACCTATACCTATACCTATACATCATCCAATTTTGTTTCCTAGCTTGTATCCCTCTTCAAGTTTAGTCTTAAAGACCAACCACCACATATCCTATGGTGCTTCCCCTATCATCCAAGTAACCTGCCATATCTAAATCTACATACCCATGTAGAGAAGTGCCTAACCCTACATAGCATGAATCCCTACTCTTGGTCCCTCTCAGATACCTAAGAATCCACTGAACTACTTTCCAGTGCTCCTTTCCTAGATTGGCCACAAACTTGCTGACAACTCCCACTGCTTGGGTAATATCAGGTCTAGTACACATGTACTCAACCTCATCATGTGATTTGGGACACCGTTCTATGAACTATCCATCCATAGGTGTGCTAACCGGTTCTGCATCCTACACTACCTTATTCACACAATCATCCTAAGACAACATCAACCTATGACTTTTCCTATCTCTAGAAATACTCATGCCAAGGATTTTCACGCCTTCTAAATCCTTCTTGGCACACCTCTAAACTAATTTTACCCTTAGCTTAGCAAATCCCTGCATGTATGAACCTACAACAAGCATATCATCCACATATAGTAACAAGATAATATTGTGACCATTATCCAACTTGGTAAAATAAACACAATGGTTACATTGGCATTGACTAAAGCCATGCTTTGTCATACCCTTGTCAAACCTGTACCACTATCCTAGAGCTTACTCAAGACCATATACCCTGGCCTTCTATCTCACATGTCCATTCTCTCCTTTCTTTAACTTGGGAATCCATTCATCTTTCAGTGCTTTCTTTTTGACTGGCAACTCTACCAAATCTCTCATTTGGTTCTCTCCCAAGGAATCCATTTCCTCATTCATGTCATACTCCCATTGTTTCTTGGATTCTACCTGCATTGCCTCTTCAAAACTTCCTAGTTCTTGACCATCAGTGAGTAACAAGTTTAGGTAGTATAAAGAAGGTGAATAATGAATTTGAGGCTTACTTACCCTTTCAGTCCTCCATATGGGTGTTTGAGACTCCTTAAAAGCTTGATGTTTACCCAAAATCCATTCTCTGGTTGACCCTAGTCTGCACCTGACCAATGTCGATTCCACCTAATCACCGATGCCAGTTCCTTGACCGACATTGGTGTCCACTTGGTCACTAACGTCAGTTCCCTGACCGATGTCAGTCTCCACCTGCTTGACACCATTGACTCTGGTCTGCACATGACCGACATCGGTACCTACCAGTTTGACATCAATTCTCACCTGACTGACGTTGGTAACTATGTTTTCTTGTGAGTGATGATCTTTACCTGTGAGCTGACTTTGGATCATAACCTTGTCTAAATTTCCTTGCTCAAAATTATTCAGCCTCGTGAGCTGATCTCTATCCATCATCTTCTCCATGAAAACCAAGGCTTTCTAGTTCTTAAGTTTGTCAAAGACATCAAACTTCCTCTTAAGAACATGCATTCCCTTCTCACTCATGTGACCAAGCCTACAAAGCCACATCTTTGCAATAGAAGGTGAAGCAGTAATACAAGTAGATAGATAAAGAGTACCTACTTTCTTACCACATGCTAATTCAAGTGTACCCTTGGAAACTTTCCAAGATTCCACTGTGAGAGTAACTATGCAACCCTCATCACCCAACTTTTCTATAGAAATTAGACTCCTCTTCAGGACTGGGACTTGCATGACATCCTTCAACACCCATGTGTTGCCCATCTGTAATTTCAGCCACACTTCCCCTTTGCCAACAATTTGACAAGGCACACCAACCCCTAAATAAATCTTTCCAAAGTCTCCCTGGACATAATCATTGAAAAATACTCTATTTCAGGTTACATGGAAAGAGGCAACAAAATCTAAAACCCAAGTTTCTACCTTATCCAAGGAACATACAAGAGCATCTTGTGCAACAATACCTGCAACATCTGCTTCTTCATTTCCTTCATGTTGATCTTCTATCAACCAACAATCTTTCTTTACTTGCTCTTTCTTTCCATAATTCTATAATTGAGAATTCTTGCCATTTAATTCCTCCATTCTTAGTGTACTTTCTTCTACCATTGCTTTACTCCCACTCAATTAGAAACCCCTGAGAGTGACCTATAATTAAACACTTAATATGCTCTGAACCAGGATCTAATGAACCTGCAACCTAGCTCTGATACCACTTAATAGGACCTAGGCTCAGAAAGCTTTGATACCACTTGTTAGGATTAGGAGCATAATTTATTACCTTGTATAAGCAACTAAACATAGAATTAAACTAGAAGTAATGAGTAACTAGAAATCAGAAACATCATAGAAGTTGAGAGACAATACAATCTTGTATTCAAATCATCCAGAAGGAAATACAATGAAGAAATTACACTCTTCCCACACCTCTTGGGCATACCAGTAATTCTCCCTCAAGAGTTCTCTCTCTCACAACCAATTACAAACACAACTCAAACATAGATTTGTACCCTCCACCAGTCAGTAACAATACTACCAGTACACCAACCAAGTACACCATGTACTCCAAGTAGATCTCCTTGATCTTGCACCTTGTTGTGTTGCAGATCTCCTTTGACCTTACTACCCCATAGATCTCCTTGGACATTGCACACACACACACTTGCAGATCAACTAACCTTACCATGTAGATCTCACCTGATCTTGCACACCTACAGATCAACCTGGTCTTGCACACCTATAAACCTAGATCTTACACTCAAGAAGAACCCTTGTCCTTTCCTCTCCAAGTCCTTATGATTCTTCAAATTATAATATAGTTCCATGGGTCTCTTAAATAGATCCCATACAAACAATAATTAGACTTCCTAATTATAATAATTAGAAACGCAGACTCAAGACTAAAATTAGTCTTTACATGTAAATAACTAGTTCGTTAAACTAATTATTCATGTAACTAATAGTTCTGGAATTGCACAGGCAACCGACATTGGTCACTGTCTATTTGGAGATGATCGACGTCAGTCAATCCATGACTGATGTCGGTAGCTTTCGGTCTACCCCTAACTAATGTTGGTTGGCCTAACCGATGCCGATTATTGTGACACTCAGCAACCTCCTCCATGTTTGCATACCTGTGAAGCTTTTAGCTCCACAACCTAACAATTTTTGTATAGTCATATAAAGATGGTACTTGTCATTGAAGCATGTTTATGAAATAAAGAAGTTTGACTTGCACTTATGAAGGTATAAGTCATGTAAGCAAGATATAATCATGAAATAAAATGTATAATAAATAATTAAAATCATATATGCATGGGTATAGGTAATGTGAGTAAATATGGTGTTTCCCCTATAACCAATATAGTTATCAAGGGATAGGCTTCCTATTAGTAGGTTAATATAACCAATTTAAGCCAAGAGTAGGGGTTTTCCCTTAAGAAAAAAAGTATAACAAATGCAAGGAAAATAAATAGTATGCCTTATAATAGATAATTTTTAAGTAATAAAACATAGCAAGGACATGCCCCAATATAAACAATCTGTAATATGTGTATGGATAAACAATAATATATCCCAATGTGAATAATATGTAGGTAGTGAAACATGGAAAGGGTTTGTCCTTATATATGCAATGTATAATATATGAACACATGGGAGTATCATGTGACTAATGGGCCATATATAATCAATGAATCATAACAATAACATCCCATAATCTAGGCACATGGACAAGTGTCAAAACTACTACACCAACCACAATAAAATGAAAGATAAGGTAGATTTAATATAAATATAGTAATATACAACAAATATGTATTTAATTATATGCTAAAATAATGACATTACCTTGAATAAGAGTTATAAGAGGAAATCGATAGATAAATAACTCATTTTTGACTCACCTATATTTTGAAAAAGATAAAAAGTACTCAAAAATGAGATCCTAGAATAGTATAGAAGAGCATCCAAAAAGCATACATTGATCTATTACAATGACCATAATTAGATAGTATGATTGTGGTAAAACCATAATTGGATTACTTTGATAGTGATAGTCCTTATAAAATTACCTAACCTATTTTTATAAAAATTATGTATGTTTGACTATTATAAAACTTTTTGAAATCCTTTGTCAGTAGATGATATCCATAAACCTTTCTTTGATAAGTATATTTATGTATTCAAATGTCAAAATATTTTCTCCTTTGCTAGAGCTCAAATGAGCTCTAAGATGAAATAAGAATTTGGTGTTTATTCATTTTCAAACTATGTATAGGTATGACCCTAGAGGCATTTGTGCATTTACAAAAATCACTGATATGAGGGGAAAAAACGTTGAAGTGAATGAATATGTATCATGTATGCATGATGTGCATAGATAAGTGAAGAAACATTCCAAGAAGAATGTCATAAACTATAAACAACATGCACATCAAAAAATAAGATAAAAAGGGTTATAAGTAAATGACTTCATATTGGCATATTTACATAGAGAGGTTCCTAAAAGGAGTGTATAATAAGCTCAAATGGAATAATATTGGGCCTTGTAGAGTTTTAAGGATATTTTGTATGAATCATTGTGAGATAGAGTTATTGAATGAGCTTGATATATCATCTATATTCATTGTAATCTATTTTTACCCTTAATATGAGGGATAAAGGAATGATGAAAATTATGGCTTAGATACAACATTTTACAAATAATTAAAGGGAATAGATTGAGAAAATATTGGAAATAGGATTCAACAAGAAGAAAAGAGATAGTGAAAACAAAAAGTATTTAGTTAATCGGAAAAGTAAAGTAGCTAAATATGTAGTTTGGATGAGTGCATTTAATATTTTTAAGTATGAAATAACCATTGAAGAATTGTAAGATAATTTGGGTTCACAAGAAATATTTCTTCAACCAAAAACATGGGGTGTGCATGTGTGTTTATATTTGTGCAACATTTTGGCCATGATAACAACATTTCACACATTAAAAAAGATCAAAAATAGTCTCAATAACATTGTTAAGAATCTAACATGTCTAAAAAATCAAGTAAATATGGTCTTAGTCACCTTCTTGATGTCAATGGACCTATTTTGGGGATTATTTTAAAAAAAAATCTTAATGTAAATGACGGGTTTGAAATCACTTGTATGTATTAACCAATGGTTATGTAATTATCAATTTACAATAGCTAATCAATTTTATTATGGTAGAGGCATAGATAAAATAACCACATAGTACATAAAAACATAATGTAAGGACCTTTTTCCAAGGTAGAGGGAACTTGAAGAGACTTGTAGGGCATTATTGTGAGAGAAGTAAGATTTAGATTGATCAAAATATGGATCCACTATACTAGTCATGTATACTATATATTTCCAATTTACCCAATTATGTAATTTATTCATGCTTATAAGAAACTTATACAAGACATTTATGTGAAAAACATAAATTTATATATTATAGTGGTAGATTTAGAGTGGGGGTGATCTAGACATCTCCATGGTGATGAAGGAAAGTTGTTTTAGCTCTCAAATATAAGGGGTTTGATTAATATTTTAGTGTTGGTACATTTTGAGAAGTGTCTAAAAAGTGAAAATAAATCTTGTGTGCAAGGTTTGGATATGTATTAGTAAATATCTATTCATAAAGGCTATGTTTTGGTATTATCTTATAAATTTTATGAATCGCATAGTGGAAAGGGGAGTGTAATTGCCTCACGAAACTAGAGTTTTTCCCACTTTGGGTTTATCTTAGATAAATCCTTGTGTTCTTATGTGTTTGTATTATATTTTATTCTCATTTATTTCACTTCATATATCTATTTTATTCAATAAATCTAATCTAAAATAGTAGCATATTCAACCACTTATTGATTAGAGAGTAAATGATTCATTCTAGTAAAGACTATATTGGTTTAACTACCTAGTTTATGAATTAAATTGGTATCAGATCAAGTTATAATTATTATTTTGTGTGGTTTTATTTTGTTTTCACATTTCAATTGTATGTTCATTATTATATCAAGTAGTGCTAAAGGTCAGGGTATCCTAGTTCCATTTAAATACGACATTTCTACGAGGAAGTGGAAGCAAGAAATCATAAGTATGGCCCATATTGATGACAGATATGCTCATAGAATTGAAGAGTGATTTCACAAGCTTGAAGAATTAATGGATAACATATAACTTGTTATGAGAAAGCTTGACTAGTTGGAGTCCATCATGGGATTATCATAGAGAAGCTTGGTGTTTCTATGGAGGCTTTGAAATCAAGCAAGGAACACGTTCCCAATCTTGAGAAAGGGGGAAAATGGCCTCATGCCAACCAAAATCCATATCCATTTAAGGATAAGTAAAATATATAGATACATACATATGATACATATGTGAATTCAAAGAGGTTAGATCATTGGCTAGCATAAAGTGAGGTATATTTCAGTTTGCACCAAATGAATGAGACCCAAGAAATTTCTTTTTCAAGGTTAAAATTAATCAATCATGTCTTAATTTTGGTCTAATATATATATATATATATATATATATATATATATATATATATATATATATATAAATTCCATGGTAGTTAAAATTTTTTCTCCTCTTAATAAGTGGATGATTTTAAGATGTTAATTAAGAATTAATTCTATCATATTTGTTATGAGGAAGAGAGGTTTATGTATCATAAATATCTTAAGACAAAGCATACATGAGTATATAAGTGAGTTCTACAAGAAGGCTATCTAAATGGTAAAATATATACAGTAATGTGATATTTTTGATGAAGTATGTTAATGGACACTTTATCCATTTGAGGAGATTTATCCTCTTGGCCAAGTGTATGGATGTAGATGATACTTGTTCCTAAGCTCACTACTTATATATTGACAAGAAGAAGGCTCCATCTACCTCTAAAATAAAGTCCAAGTAACCAAAAGGATCTAATAAAAAGGGTGAAGGTAAAAATAAAGGTAATCATAATGTTAATTAGGTTTATAAGAAGGTTACTAAAAGGAATTATGGGAATTATGATGTTGATAGTCATTATAAGGATCAATGTTGTAAGATTCACCTAGAATTACATATGTTCAAGAGCAATAACAAGAAGAAGGCTATACCCTATCCCTAAGGTGAGAATATTGGTTGTATATATGATGTGGATGACAATTGTGTTTTACCTCCATCAATAGAGAGGTGTGTTTGGGTAGTATTAGTGCTAAATAAAATTAACTTTATAAGATTTTCCATATCAAAATTCAAATCAATAAAACCTAAGTGGACACTATTTTTGATATTTATTACAAGAAAAGTTGATAATTAAAGATTTAATAGTCAAATTTAAGATAGAGACTTAAAAGCATCCAATCCTATATCATTTGGGTTGGGTGAAGAAAGGTGTAGACTTCAAGTTGACCAAGCAATGTAAATTTAAGTTTGGTATTAATGCACATTTCATTGACAAATTTTTTGATGTGTCTAAATGAACCATAGAGGTTCTTAGTGTTTAGAGAACACTTCTCATTTTAGAATGCTAGGAATTTGGAGCGTGAGTAGCAGGTTGTGGTAACTTGATATTACCTATGATAGAATAATGGCAAAAAAATGTATGAGTGTTCCACAAAATTTATAAGTGATGGTTGGGAGCCATCATGGTTAGTTCTTTATGAATTATGAAAGATCTATGCCAATTCTTAGTGAATCATGGTCTAATTTAATCTATATACTAATCTATATGGATATTGAAAATGAAATCTAAGCTATAGTAATCTAGAATAAAAAAGGGAGCAAAGAGAAGGGTAATGCAAAAAATAAATAAGTGATTGTTGATCCTAAACTCAAATATCATGACAAAGTTTCAATTACAACTGAACTTGCATTTAACAAGTATATGATGCTAAATAACAAAGATCAAATTTCACCACACACTAGGTGTATTCCTAAGGATGATATGGAATTATACAAGTAATAACTATATTTTAATTTAAACTTTTGTTACTAGACTCAAATAGCATTAACACATATAAATATGGAACAAATGAAATGAAGCAAATCTAATATCTTTTAAATAATTTAGCATAAGCACAAATTAGAAACCCTATATCACATATGTAAATTTAGAACTCAAAGAAACTAATCAAAATTAAGAATTAGAATCAACAATTGAGAGAAGAAGCTATGTTAATGATTGACACATTCAATTTGGATAATCTTTGCAGAATTCCTTGATTGCATTAATTGGTCAAAGTATACAAATTTGTTCAAAATTTCTCTCTTCTTTTACAAATGGTAATACTACCTTTATAGAAGGGCAAGACAATATACTGGTTAGTTATGAAATTCAAAATGTATAAAATTAAGGATAGTTGTCCTTTTTAACAAGTTATATAATACACTTATCTTTCAAAATTAGAATAACATAGGGGAAACATGCTTACAGACTAGCATATGCCTTATAAAACAATGTTGCCTATTTAAATATTAAAATATTTTACAAAATAAAATATTAATTAAGTTGGTGGGACCATTTATAAAGGGTCCCCTTATTGATCCTACAGAAGCTCCATTACTTTCTAATGTTGATATTTGATGACCTCCAGGTCTACAACTAGCTTCATGGGGTAGACCTCTTCTTGATCAAAAAAGACTTTAAGGTCTCTATCATCTCTATCCATAGCTATTTTTATGCTCCTAGCTTCTGTAATATTCTCCTTGACTATGAAGATCATACCCGAAATCCTATCATTGTCTCTACTTGATTTGCCCTTGCTTATGTTCTTCACCTCCTACATTACCAAGGTAGCTCTATATTTGTACTCTACATAATCAATTATTCATAATGCTTTATTATTTGTATGATTTCCTACCATAGTGCCCAAGAGTTGTTTAATCATGTTAATTAATTTCTTGTCATCATCTAGAAGTTTATTTAAATTCTTTGCCCACACACTTAGATTCTTAATTTTGTCCACTACTATTACCAATATGCCATTTAAGTGGGCCAAGATAATGGTTTTTAAATTTGATATTCTATCCCTGATCAAAATGCTAATGAGGTCCCTTATTTTGGTTTTTGCCTCTTGCCACTCTATTATTAATTCTTTAGCCACTTCACCTATTTGGCTCAAGGTATCATGCCTTAGTTTCATTGATTTCAAAGAATCGAACATATCAAAAAAGGAATCTTCAAACATGTCAATAATAGTATCAAGAACTAATAAAATGGCCTATGCTTCCATGTTTTATTTCTCCTTTTCCAAATTAAGGATTCTCTATTTCATTCCCCTAATCCCAACCTTGACTTGGATTGATTGGGCCTCTAGTAGGCTCTCAACATCCTCTTCATGAATGGGATGTTCACCTAATTTTTATCCTTCAATTAGGGTCAAACCTAAAAAAGGTTTAAACTTATGGAGGGTGAACTCTTCATCTCCCACAATGACTTTGCTAGTGGTTACCCTATCCAATCTAGCTATCTCTAGCTTGAATTGCACTGTGGTGACTAGCTCTGTGAAATTTTGACGCTCTGGGACCTCAATTCCTATGTTACTAGATGCTCTTAGAGCATCCATTTTATTTCTCTCTAGCCTTGTAGTGGCCATAATTTTTATTTCTTCTTTTTACTTCATTCAATCCTTGATCCATGGCTTGATTTCTTCATGAACATCCACATTAATAGCTTAGGTTAAGACCCAAAAGTGGGAGTGAAAAGGGATCTTTTATAGATTTCTATACACAAACAAATTAGGTATGATTGGTCCATGAATGGGTAACTCTTCACTGAATAGGTTGATCTCACTAGTAGGATGAGTGAGAATTAACCTTAGCTTCTTCCTTGGTCCAACAGGTACCAATAACAACTCTACCTTCCTCTTTTCTGGCTATGCCACTGGGACTATATCAAGGTTCATTTATTTCCCTTTCTATTTATTATCTTTCTCTATTTGAACTTCTTCAACCTATGTTTCTTCTTCCTTAAATCCATATTCTTTAATAAGGTCCTTGAGCTCACCTTCCACTATTTCATCAGGCCAGAGGGCAATCATGTCTAAGTACTTCACTAGAGATGTTGGTCTCTGAGGGGGAGCTAAGGATGAGGATCCCACTCTAGGTCTCTCTTCCATATTTTCCTTACCAATTACTTGTACAATTTATGCTTGGGACTATGGGAGCTCCATCTAAGGCTAGTCTTGAGGTGTCCTAGAAGGGCCAGGTAACAAATGATATTAGAGGGGATGCATCTACCACATGTCCCCTTGTGGTTTGTTGTCACTGGTTAGTCTATGCATAAGCTTGAGGTTAGTCCCCTTGAACCTATCCAATACTTAAAGTTTTTGGAATTTATTTACAAATTGTCATGGGGCCAAGTTGATGCTCATATATTGGTTTTGGTAGCTACTTGTTCTTCAAATGTGGGCTAACTACATTATTATGATCCCAGTGTCTGAGATCATCTATTTGAAACCCAAAGGAGTCCCTATGTTTGGACATGATATCCACCTACATCCAATCTTGTATAATTATTCTTCTTATGGTCAAATAAAAGCGATGGAGAAAACCCTTCCTTTTTTCCTTAAAAACTCCATCAATACCATGAAAGAGTTGGGATACAATTTCTTGTTCTACTAGTTTAGGAGGAACATAGATTAGAAACCTCTAGGTTTGGGTTAGAATTACCTCAATTTTAATAACTATGTAATTTGGGTAAGACCAAATACCCATTAGCTCTATGTACTTCTTGATCAAAGGGGGAACCTTAGGCATGGGAATCCCCATGATGTCCTTCACCAATGCAGGATAGTCATAGTCATATATGAATAGCATATGGTGCCTATTTTTAAATATGTGTAGTTTGTATTAATGGTGGGAGATGGTAGTTTTACCTTTAGGAGACCAATTATTGATGTTGGGGATCTTGGTGGAAGCCAGTAGGGCATCCAGTAAGTAGGACATCATGTAAAACTATTTTTCTTGTCTTCTTTTTGATCGTAATGAATTGCTTTCTTAGGAAGACACTAATCATATCCCGAATTGGTGGAGTAAGCTTCTTTTCCACCATGAAATACACAAAGAACACATAGTTTTTGTTGAAATAAGTGGTGATAGGCACTCTAGATAATTTGTTGAATAAGGTCATGATAACCCTAATCCCTTCCTTAAACTAGACAATAAGGATCTTTCCCTTAAAAAAATAAAATACATGGTTTCTTTAGAGCAACCATGGTCTGAGGATGATGTATAAGTCATGTTTACTGGTTGATCCTTTGAGTATGGGAAAATTCACATGAAATTTAGGCAATTTATAGTATGATTCAAAAGCCAATGGGGTAATAAAGGCAACTTTCTTGGAACTCCCCTCATGGATGATTCAATCACCATCAATCCTATAATTAATGAAAATTGGAGCAAGGACATTAATATAGTGAAGTACCTCTAGTTTGGTAACTAAATGGTGTAAGCTAGACATTTGAACCATAATTAGTTCATAGTACTTTGTGGTTACCATGTCAATCCTCTGCTCTGCCTTGGTGATGGGTTTTAGCTCCTCTATGGAGAATAAGAGTTTACACCAATTCTTGATGCCTGGAAGGTTCAGGACTATAATGTCCAATTCAGTATCTTTAAACACTCTACCTCATTGTCCATGGATAGATAGAGGTTTGTATCCTCTTTCAACTATTGCCTATAACCTTCCATGAATTTTTTTCTTGTAATCTCTTCACAATTAGGTTACAAATGGACTCTAGTTAGCTCTTTCGTGCTCAAAAACACAATTAAGCTTCTTTTGAATTAATTGGTAACCAATTCAAGTTTACTTTGGGTCTTTTTATGCAAGTTTATGGATTCAAAGATTTAATGGTAGTAACTCATTTAGAGTTAGGATCATACATGTTTTGAATTTTATTTAGACCTTTGCCTTTATACTTTTGCATTCTAAGGCACATAAGATCTTGTCCTTTGTCATTTTTTGCTTACGTGGTGCTTATGTGGCATCAATATGGAACCTTTCATGACATTTTTCATAAATCCATTTTAAATCACTGGTTGTTGGCGTTTAAAAATGCCCCATTCATTTCACACCATTAGATTAGGATCCTAGATTAGTGTGAGATGTTAGATCTTGATTTAGGACCTCGTTTGTTATTATCTCTTTCATACCAATGCCCTGTGGTTGTGCAACTTGGCACTTCCATGGGCATTTTGAGTTCCTTTGAAAATTCATTGGTTTTTTTTTTGTTGGATTGAGGAACATGATGAAGCCTAAACTATTAGATCTTTTGTCAGTTTTGCATCAAATGTGCTTTTTCCACATGTTGAGCCCATAAGCTCTTGGGGCTCTATTGAAAAATCTTTGATATCTTCATGACATCGGATCATCCTCCCATGATGAAGCATAAGTCATGGATATACAATGATGCATGAGATTTAAGTTAGCACAATATTAAGTAAGGACTTAGGTTTAAACATCTCAAGCTAAGGTTTATTTCATGTTTACTAAACACGAAATAAATTTTGGGCTAATGTGTTTATGCCTAAGTTTTTTTTGGATTCATACAAAGGGGACCATGGCTAATGTTTTAGGCTAAGGTTTAAGATGTGTGTAATAAACATAATGTATAGTTTGGACTAAAATATTTATGTTAAATCTATAAAACATGCTCAAAGGGTCAAAATGATCAAATGCCAAATTTTGATAATAGAGATTTATCATATTAACAAACATAGTAAAACCCTTTGGTAAGAACATTTGAGCTAAGTTTTGTGTTATCAAGACCCTTTTAAAATAAGACTTAGAATAAGTATTTAGCCTAAGGTTCACAGTATTTAAATGAAATGTAATAGGTACCTTAAGGTATAGACTTAGATTAAGTTTATTTTGCATGAATTTAGACCATAAGATCATTTCAATATCTGTACATTGGATATTTCTAGTGTTTGAGCATCTTTCAAGGGATTTTATTAGTCTATAGGGTTGTTCAAAAGATTTCTAGCAACATTTTAGAATGTATTTTAGTCTTGAGTAAGATAATTCATTAGCTTAAATTTAATGGTCTTGTTGACGTAAAATATGTCCTCAAAGAGGTCAAATGATGATCTTGTAGACGTAAAATACATTTTCATAGATGTTGAATGATGATCATGCAAACTTCAATTTTAAGATAGTGAAGTTTTTATTTTGATGGGCTTAAAGTTGATGGTTATACGGGTATCAAATACATCCTTATGAATGTCAAATGATGGTCACACAAACATCAAAATTAAGTTCATAAAATTCTTGTGACCCAATGTGAGAGTGTCACTTGGCACCTTCGTGGGCCTTCCCAAGATCTCAAACTCAATACATTTTGTTGGATAGAGGTCCTACGAGTAAGCGAGAAATGTAGGATCATGATCTAGGAACTTATTCATGATTGATTATTTTTTTTATGTGGGACCCATTTGCTTTTAATCCTCAAATGTAAGGGTGCCACATGTTGATCTTGTGGGCCTTCTATAATCCTTTGACCTTTCAATTGTGCCTCACTCCATCCAATCAAGTCTTCATGATGAATTAAGAACCATTAGATGTAAGCTAAGGGTGTAACTTTATCAGGGCCTTCATGTTTTTGTATACCTTTTTCACGATGAAGTGTGGATTATTAGATATTTTAAGATGCATATTGTTTAAGTTAAATCTTGATCCTTTCTCGATATGTTGGATCAAATGTCATGACAAAGATAGGGTTGTTGTATTTGTGAGAAGCAAGAAAGTTAAGTTAGGATCCATGGTGAATTAAATACTTAGGCTAAAATATTAGTGATAAGGTCTCGTACGTATTAATAAACATGATAGGGCCTAAGGATTAAAACTTTAGGCTAAGCTTATGAATCAAAGGGACCAAGTTAAGAAATACTAAAAGGGACCTTACAAAATTGACATTAGACAAAGTTATAAATAAAAAGAACTTAAACGGGGAAATAACAAAGGGGACCCGAGCATATTTGTAGGCTAAGCTTTAGTAGTGTTACAAAACACAATTAAGCTTTAAACATGAAGCTTACGCTTAAGTCCAAAATGGATTTTAAAAGTTTCCCACAAATTTAGTTCTTGGCAATATTCAAATTTGAACTGAGGATTTTCCAAGGTTTTGAAACATGAATTTCTCGGCAGGAACACCATGGGACCTGCTACTAAAATCCATGAAGACCATTTATTAGCAATGTTTGACAAAATTAAAGCAAAACATAATAAGTAAGCTTGATTTTGATAAAGTGGATTATCTTCAAATTTTACAAATGATCCTATCATGCCATATTTTCATGTTTAATCTTTAGGGTTTCCCAATTTTTAAAAAATGGGGTATGTTGACCTCAAAAAATGACAACTTTTGGGGGAAACATAGCAATATATTAGAAATTAGAGACTTTGATTTAGACAAATAATTAGGTCATCCACTTCACTTGATCAATATCATTATCCAGATTAGATTATGGTTGAAATAAACCTTGCACTTGAAAAATTAGGGTCAAACATCAAGACATAGCCATATTGTGTGTGTGTTTTGATTCTACTTACTATTTTCCATGAGGTTCAATAAACAACCTCCAAGTTTCATGTCCTTAATCATTAACACTAACTAGGAACATGTTTAGATATCTATTAAGAACAATGTTTTTTTTCTCAAGAAAGGCTTTGGTATTGCTCTGCTTCTAGCCAGGCATCTATAAACCTGATAGAGATGCATTTGGCTCCACTCAGGGCCTTGCTCTACTACCATCTAGACGTCCATAGCCTCGATGGAGATTACTAGAATCACATATGCTCACAAAGCTTTTAATTTTACATTGAATCCTTCTTTTTTTTATTTTATTTGGACTTTATTCTTTCAGCAAGGTTGGGAACTAGGGTATCGAGGTTTTAGGATTTGGTCAAATGTTTAATTTTCAAAGAATCACCTATGGTTGTAACCCTTTTCCAAAGAAAGGATTTTGATTAAGTGTAATTATGGCTATATCATGATAGTTTGAGCTCTCATCCTACAAGTGCAAATCTTATTAAAACTAATTTGAGGTCCAGACAATGTCTAAAGATCTTATGAAATAATTGGCTTCTTCTATTATTCCTTACCAGTTTTTTCACATTATAAAATTAAGATTATTTTTCAAAACCATAGTCATCATATGTATGAGGTACACACCTACATTTCTGAATTTTGGGAATTTTTAAGCAGATTTCCTAATTTTGAGCTCAAGATTGTCCAAGAGGCGTTATTTCAAAACAAGGAACCAAGCAACAAGAAATAAATAGGAAATAGAAAGCAATAAAAACAAGGAAATAGAAATAAACAAATATTCACAAGATTATATATGAATAAGGGATAGGAGGGAAAGAACTTAAAATAAACTAAATAGCCTACCTACACTAAGTCTAATCATCTCATAGAGATTATTCCATGAAGACCCTCGGTGGAGTAGTAGAAAAGTAGTGATTGAGATATTGCCCATTGGTGAACAATGCGAACTCTACCCCTTGAAGGTGTTATTCCCAAGTGTCTTTGATATTTGATAAGGACCAATCCATAGGGGTGTGAATTTGTCATTCTTTCCCTTTGGTTTAGATGTTTTGTCCCATAGGAGGAACAAGTCTCCTTTTCTAAATACCTTTACCTTTGACCTTTTGTCAAACCACCTTTTCACTATGGTCTGATGTCTGATAAAATCAATAAAGTCTTTCTCCCTTGCATCTTCCATCTGAATGATGTCCAACAATATAGAGTTGGTAAGCTCTTGGCTTTCTTCCATATATTCTTACATGAATCTATAGGTAGGTAGATTAAGAGTGATGGGAAGATATTTTCTTATCCATATACCAATAGAAATGGTGAGGCCCTTAAGGTTTGCTTGATTCTTATCCTATCAACCCATAGTAAAAATTTGAGGAGTTTATGCCAAGTCCTAGGCTTGTCCACATCATACTTTTTTATTGCCTTCATTAGGTTCTTGTTTGTAGACTCGAAGGCTCCATTTCCTTGAGGATAATGGTTAGATGCAAGCTTGAGAGTAATCCCATTATCATAAGCCCATTCAATAATTTATATGGATATAAATGTAGATCCATTGTCACATACTAGAGAGACTAGAGTTCTAAACCTAGTACAGATGTAATCATTTAAGAAGTTGATCATTTCCTTAGTCTTACATTATTTGGTGGATGTAGCTTAAGTCCACCTTGTACAATAATCTATGGTATTCAGGAAATACTTGTGACCTTCAGATGAACTGGGGCTGATAACCCCAATAAATGCTAACCCCTATCGATTAAAGGGTTTATCAACCATGACTGGTTGTAGAGGTATTACTACCTTTTGCTCTTTGGTGCTAAATAATGGACATGAGTGGCATTCCATCACATGTTTATGAGTTTACTTAAAAATAGTTGGCCAATAATAGCCATCTTTGAGAATTTTATGGGTTGTGGTTCTCCTAGATGGATGTCCACTACCCAACTTTTCATGGAAGGTGCTCATGATTTAGGTGGATTATTCTTGTGAGACACATCTCAAATAAATTCCTTAAATATTTATTCTATACAATATCCCATCCTTGATTAGATAATGGGTTTCCTTCAATAGTAGGGCCCTCTTTTTTCCCTGGATAATCTTGCAGGACAAGTACCATTAATTAGTAAATGTATGATTGAATCATACCACTCACTAGCTTGAAAGTCCTATTGATATAATTGCTTAATATTTAGTCTAGGGTTAGTATCAACAATCATCTAGATCAGACCTTGGCACCTTACCAATTTTTCTATTTTCATCTCCAAGTCACATTCCTAAAAAACTAAGATCCACTTACCTTTATGTTCTCCAAGCTCATTCTGACTTAACATAAGATTTGTGGTAGGGTCAGGTAAGATAGCATGCACCTTATTTCTAAGGATATAATGCCTAAATTTCTTATCTACCTTAACTAATGCATATGCCTACTTATCAATTAATGAATAATTTAACTCAACATTCTAAAAATTAGTGCTCATAAAGGCTATTGGGTGATCACACCCATCAATCTTCTGAGTTAACACTATAGCCAAAGTATGGTCAGATGAAATGCAGTAGAGATAAAAGTCCTTTGAGAAGTTAGCACTTAAGGGGATAAATGCTTAGATAATGGTCTCTTTGATTTCACTGAATGCCTTTCTATATTATTCATTCCATGAGAACCTGGCATCCTTCTTCAGCATGTCATTTAATGGCTTGACAATCTCTACAAATCCAAAAATGAATTTTCTTATAAAGTTTATCTTACCAAAAAATGACTTTAACTCTTTTCTACTATTTAGAGAATCTATTCTAGATATGGCCTCCACTCTTATAAGATATAATATATATATATATATATATATATATATATATATATATATATATATATACATATATATATACATATATATACATATATATATATACATATATATACATATAAATACATATATATATACACATCTATATATACATATATATATATATATATATCCCATCCTTGGCTATGACATGACCCAGTAATTTTCCTTTTGTAACACAAAAGATACTCTTTTTAAGGTTTAATGAGATCCCATGCCTTTTGCATCTCTCGAAAACTTATTATAAGATCATAAAGTGGTCTTCCCTATTTTTAAAAAAAAACTATTAGGTCATCCATATATATAATAATACACTTACCAATCAGGCCCTAGAAGGCATGGCCCATAGCCCTTTGAAAAGTAGTTATGGCATTGATTAGCTCAAAGGGCATTCTCTTGTAAGCAAAGGTTCCCAAAACTTGGTTGTGAAGGTTGTTTTCATCCTATCTTCTCTGTCAACTAACACCCAGTTATAACCTAAAAATCCATCGTGGTTGAACTTGAAATAACTTGTATAACTTGGTTAAGAGAAGGAAGAGGATAGTTATCCTTCTCAAATGCTTTATTTAAGTTCCTAATGTCAATACAGAGCCTAATCTCACCATTCTTCTTCCTGATTGGAACCAAATTAGCCACCCAAGTAGAATGCCTTATTGGGAAGACTATCCTAACATCTAAAAGTTTCTTAACTTGCTTAAAGATCATTGATCCTAAGATAGGGTTTACATGCCCCTATTTCTGCCTAAATGGTTTACAATTTTCTTTAAGAGGGATGGTGTGAGTGATGACCCTTGGATAAAAGATATTCAAGTCATCATAAGAAAATGTTATGACATCCTTGTATTGGGTAAGGATTTCTTTGGCCTTCTTGTTCTCAATGTTTGTGCAAGCTTTTCCAATATTTAGCTGGGGTTGATCTTGGATACCAAGATCAATAGCATTATAGTTTTTCCCACTTACCTTTGGAATATTAGAAACCTCAGCCAGTTTGTCTTGTTCAAATAGTATCTCCAAAGCAATCATCCCCTTAAGGATCTTATTATCAATCAATTGAATGAATTTACCATCAAACTTACCCTCTTTAGATGCATTTTCATTAGTCTCATAAATAATATGAGCAACAAATGCTATATAATTGGTCATGAAATCCAATATCTATTGGTCATCACTAAAAACTTAAAAATTTCTAACATTATCAAGAAATATAGGATAAGGAATCATCTCAATGTTGAAATTGGGGGAATCTTGGTTGGGCATGAGGTTGGTTGCAGTAGATACCAACTCATAGTAGCTTGGTTCTTTTATCTTGGGAAAGAAATGATTCTAAAAGAATCAAAGGACTCAATCAAATACCAACCTTAAACTTGTACCTTTTAAGGTATGAGATCTTGCATTGGTATTTGTTTCTTACTTAGTTGACCACTAGTTTTGAATGCCCATAAACTAGTAATTATTTAACCTTAATCTATATAGAAAATTGAAAACCTAGGATAAGGGCTTCATAGTCAATAATATTATTAGTTCAAGTGAATTGGAGTCCATAAGAATCATGGTATTTCTTACCAATAGGTTCAATAAGTATAATGTCTAATCTAGATCTAGCCTTACACCTAACACCATCAAATTGCAATTTCCATTATCCAAGAATAACATGAGCACTCTTGAGTTCACATACCTTATCAGCATCTAGGGTGAAAACCTCTAAGTCTGATTCAATTATTTTGACTCTCTCATTCACAACATTATACGTAGTGATCATGTGTTTTATCCTTGGATCTCTCTCAATCCTAATCTACTTAGGAACTCCCTTCCAAGGTAGCCACAAATGTGAACAATTTGTGGACATATAACCATTTAGAGCCTTGGTCCACTCCCTACTTAACAAAATTCCATAAACATTAGGTATATCAATAACTTGAATATCAATGAATTACTGCACTCTAGGTTTAGAAGTTAATTGCATATGAACATTTAAAATTTCCCCAATTACCTTGACTCTAAATTTGTCTAAGTTATAACTCTATCAGACTTAATAGGGGTCAAGCCAAGTTATTTACATATACCTGTTGGTATGATGTTGGTAGATACACCTGAATCTAATAAATAATTATGCAAATTATTACTAAACATCTTGACAGTGAGCACAAAAGGAGGAGATTTAGCTTTGGCTTTATGCATAGTCACATTGGCATGGTTAGCCCTGGGTGGCTTGTTGGAATTTTTTTCAATGATTCCAGTAGGGGGTCCCTTTGCTCTATGATCTATGTCAGTTCATATAATGTAATATTATCTTTTATCTTCTTCATATCTACAACAATGTTATATCTAGTTTTATTAGAAGAACTAAGAACATCAACATTGGGTTTAGAAGTACTTTCTTTAGGTGGTGTAGGGTTATTGCTTGAAAAAGTGTCTGGAGGAGTTCCAAAGTTTTTTGGAGGCATTGAGGTTGTCAAGGGCTACCTCTACTCTCTATTCCTCAAGGGATAAGTCTTTTTCAAGAATTGTTAGAAGGAATAGATTTCTTCAAAGATCTCATTAAGTTCATTCTCCTCTTGAAAATGGAAATCAAAGGTCTCCACCATGAAGGCTTTATTAGATGACTTGTATCTAGAAGTATCTACACCATTATCCTTGTTAGGGACTACTTCAAATGTATTTAATTCTTCTTGGAAAGCCTCAAAAGCCTTGTAAAACTCAATGTAGTCAATTTCACCATGCTTTACTATACAATGCACTCTATAATAATTAGGAAATGTTATATCAGTAAGGTTAATGTCCATGGTTTTATTTTTATAAGATGGCTCATTATTCCTATTATTATGAAAACTATCATTTTGAAATCTATTATTTGGCCTATTATACTTTTGAAATGAGAAGTTCTTACCAGAGCTTTTAGTAGTATTTCTAGCTTATTTTTGTAGTTAGATAAAATTAGTGCTCAACTTTTAGACCATTTTTAGTATAAACTCATTCTCATTTTTAAGAGTTTTAGAATTATATACAAGGTTATTATTGGCACCAGTAGTTGGTACTAAATCTCTTTGATCATTTGTAGTGAAGCCATTAGTGGCATAATGAATCAAAAATCCAAGGTTCTAATTCAGAGCAACATGACTCAAGGGCAATTGATTGAGGTTTGGAAGTTGATTTAAGGCTAGGATATTTTGGTTGTTGTTTGGAAAGATGTTCATAGTGGGCATATGTGGGTTGATGTTAGGAACAGAGTAGGCCAATTTTCTCTGGGGTTGCATTTAATCATTGATGGTCACTACCTCAGAATAAGTTCTAGCTAATGAAGATATAGATGGCATGGATCTCTTCAATAATATATAGGTCATGGGATATACTACATCTTTGTAGATTTATAGATCTAAAACATCATCAGGTTTATAGGTTTCTATAGTCCTGCTATACAATTTTTGAAATCTAGCATTAAATTACCTTATAGGTTCACTTTCATCTCTTATAATGGTGGTAAATTGATGGTAAATAACACAAGGACTGATAATCTTACCAAACTAATCTATGAACACATTAGTAAAACCATCCTAACTAGTGATATAATTAACATGTAAATTCAAGAACCATTCATATGTAGCATCTTTAAAGGTAAAGGGTAATAACCTATAATCCACATCCTCATACACAACATCTAGCAACCTTAAGGAATTTTTAAAACATTTTATGTGCTCTTCAATAGTTACTATACCCATTGGAATAAATTTAGGTAAATACTTCTCAAGGTTACATAGGAGATCATCTACCACACCTGGCACAATGATTGAATACTCTCCCAACCAAGCCATACCTAGATGAAGGTTAAAGGCAATGGCACCTTAAAGAGGTGAATTTGGAAGAGATTTAGATTTACTACATCTACCTTTATCACACCGAAATTTCATGTCAACCTCAAGCTCAAGCAAAGGTTCCTTGGTCTCTGAGTGTGATCTTTTTCTAATCCTAGACAATTCTAGCTTGAAGTTTCAAGATCCTATATGAAATATGATGTATCAGGTTAATATCTATAAGGAACAAGGATTAAACTTGCACATTAAGCTCATTTTTCAAAGATTTCATAAAGAACAATAAAGGATGTTGATCTTTAACTAAGATAGCTCAAAGATGTGGCCAATTATACTAATATGATCTATCTTTATAATTCTTAGCTCAAATAAACTTAGATCTATGAAATATATGCCAACCTTTGATCAAAGCAAGTTGTCCTAACCTCAAATACTATGGATTCTCAAATCTTAAGCTAAATTTACCAAAACCAAGCATCAAACCTTAAATAAATATGATCTTTGTCTAAAGGAAGCACAACAATATGTCACAAACCATAAAGGTCAATGATCTTTACACTTAAAAGTAAATAATTACTCAAAATCACAAAGATAGTATCAATCTTTAGACATAACACACCAAAATGGACAAAGATCCAACCAATTCTCAAAGGTTCCCTCCCTCTAGTGCCAATAGACTACCTATTGATGTCTCTAAATGCACCATAGAGGTTCTTAGTGTTTAGAGAACACTTCTCATTTTAGAATTCTAAGAATTCAGAGCATGAGTAGCAGGTTATGGTAACTTGATGTTACCTGTGGGGGAATAGCAGTATAATAATGTATGAGTGCTCCATAAAATTTATAATTAGTGATGATTGGGAGCCATCATGGTTAATTCTTTGTGAATTATGAAAGATCTATGCCAATTCTTAGTGAATCATGGTCTAATTTTAAACTATAGACTAATCTATATGGATATTGATAATGAAATCTAAGCTATAGTGATTTGGTGTAAAAAAAGGAGCAAAGAAAAGGGTAAGGTAGAAAAGAAACAAGTGATTGTTGATCTTAAACTCAAATATCATGACCAAGTTTGAATTATAACTGAACCTACATTTAAAAATTATATGATGCCAAATATCAAAGCTCAAATTTCACCACACACTAGGCATATTCCTAAGGATGATATGAAATTATACAAGTAAGAACTAGATTTCACTTTAAAACTTTGTTACCAAACTCAAATAGCATTAACACATCTAAATATGGAACAAATGAAATGAAGAAAATCTAAGATCCTTTAGTTAATTTAACACAGGCACAAATTAGAAACCATGTATCATATATACAAATTCATAATTCAAAGAAACTATTCAAACTTAAGCATTAAAATCAACAATTGAGAGAAGTTATGTTAATAATTGACACATTCAATCAAGACAATCTTTGAAAAATTCCTTGATTGCATTAATTACTCTAAGTATACAAATTTTCTCAAAATTTCTCTCCTTTTACAAATGGTAATATTATCTTTTATACAAGGGCAAGGCAGTATAGTGGTTAGTTATGAAATTCAAAATATACAAAAGTAAGGACAATTGTCCTTTTTAGCAAGTTCTAGAATACACTTGTCTTTGAAAATTGGACTGACTTAGGGGAAATATGCTAATAGATTAGCATATGCCCTAAAAATAATATTCCCTATTTAAATATTAAAATATTTTATAAAAAGGGAATATTAATCAAGCTGGTGGGCCCATTGTTGAAGGGCCCCCTTGTTGATCTAATAGAAGTTCCATTGCTTTTTGATGTTGATCTTTAATGAGCTCTAGGTCAATAGTTGGCTTAATGAGGTAGACCTCTTCTTAATCAGCTAAGACTTCAAGGTCTCTATCATCTCTAGCCATAACCTCTTTTATGCTCTTAGCTTCTATAATCTTCTCCTTAGATATGAAGATCATACCCAAAATCCTACCATTATCTCTACCTGATTTGCCCTTGATTTTGTTCTTCACCTCCTACATTACCAAGGTATCTCTATGTTTGTACTTTTCATCATCAATTATTCCCAATGTTTTAGTCTTTGCAGGATTGGCTAGCATAGTGCCTAGGAGTTATTCAATTCTGGTAATTAATTTCTTGTCATCACCTAGAAGTATTTATAAATTCTTTACCCACACACTTAGATTCTTAATTTTGTCCACTACTATTCCCAATATTGCATTCAGGTGGGCCAAGTTGATGGTTTTGAACTTAGGAATTCTATCCCTAATCAAAATGCTAATGAGGTCTCTTATTTTGGTTTCTACCTCTTGCCACTCTATTATTAATTCTCTAGCTACTTCACCTTGTTGGCTCAGTGTATCCTACATTAGTTTCATTGATTTTAAAGAGTCAAACATATCAAAAAAGGAAGCTTTAAACACGTCAATAATAGCTTCAAACACTAATAAAATTTCATGTGTTTCCAAGTTTTCTTTTTCCTTTTCAAAATTAAGGATCTTTTGTTTCATTCCCTTGATCTTAGCCTTGATTTGGGCTGACCAGGCCTCTAGTAGGCTCTCAACATTCTCTTCATAATTAGAATGTTCACCTATTTGTTGTCCTTCAACTAGGGTTAGGCTTACAAAAGGTTCAACCATCTAAAAGGTGAACTCTTTAGTTCCCACCATGGACTTATTGGTGGTGACCCTCTCTAATCCAGCTATCTTTGGATTGAATTACATCATGGTGATTAGATCTATGAAATTTAGAGGCTTTGGGACCTCAATTCCTATGTTGTTGGATGCTCTTGGAGAATTCATTTTTTTGATTTCTAACCCTGTAGTGACCATAATTCTTCTTTCTTCATGTTCCTTCATTAAAGCCTTGATCCATGGCTTGAATTATTCATAAACATCCATATTAATAGATTGGGTCAAGGCCCAATAGTGTGAGTGTAAATGGATCTTTTGTAGCTTTCTATACACAAACTAATCAGGGATGATCATTATATCAATGGGGAACTCTTCACTGAATAGGTTGATCTCACTATTAAGATGAGTGAGATTCAACCTTATCTTCTTCCTTGGTCCAACAGGGACCAATGCCAACTCTACCTTCCTCTTTTCTAGCTGTGCTACTAGGACTTTATCAAGGGATATTTCTTTTCCTCTCTCTTGCTCAGTTTGTTCTACTTGAAATTCTTAAGCCTATGTTTCTTCTTCCTTGGATTCATATGCTTCATCAAGGTCCTTGAGGGCACCTTCCACTATTTCATTAGGCTCAAGGGTAATCTTGTCTGATTACTCCACTAGAGATGTTGATCTCTGAGGGGGAGTTGAGGATGAGGGTCCCTCTCTAGGTCTCTCTTTCATCTTTTCCTTACTATTTCCTTGTAACATTTGTGCTTGGGGTTGTGTTAGATCCATCTAAGGTTGGTCCTAATGTGGTCTAAAAGGGCCAAGCAACAAATGGTACTAGAGGGGATGCATTTTCCATATGTCCCCTTGTGGTTTGTTGTCATTGGTCAGTCTATGCATAATCATGAGGCTAGTCCCCTTAAACCTTACCAATCCTTCATAAAAGTTACTAGCCTTTATGTATAAAGCATCATGGGGGCCCAATTCATGCTCATATATTGATTTTGGTAGCTATTTATTCTTTAATTGTGGTCCAACTACATTCTTAGGATATCAATGTCTGAGATCATCTAGTAAAAACCTAAAGGAGTCCTTATTTATGGACATGGTGTCCACCTACTTCTAATCTTGTAGAATTTTTCTTCCTATGGTCAAAGGAAAGGGATGGAGAAGGCCCTTCTATTTTTACTTTCAAACTCCATCAACACCATGTAAGAGTTGGGATGTAATTTATTATTTTTCTAGCTTATAAGGAACATAGATTGGTAACTTGTAGGGTTGGGTTAGAATTCCCTTAATTTTAATAACTATGTAATATGGATAAAACTAGATATCACCCATTAGTTCTATGTACTTCTTGATCAAAGGCGGAACCCTAGGCATGAGAACCACTATGATGGCCTTCACCAATATAGGATAGATATAGTCACATATGAATTGCATATGGTGCCTATATTTGAATATGTATAATTTGTAGTAATGGTGGGAGATGGTGGTTCTACCTTCAGGAGACCAGTTCTTGATGTTGGGGATCTTTGTAGAATCTAGTAGAGCATCTAGTAAGTAGGACATCATGTAAAACTATTTACTTGTCTTCTTTTTATTCATAGTGAATTGCTTTGCTAGGAAGACACTGATCATATCCCAAATTGGTGGAGTAAGCTTCTTTTCCACCATGAAATACACAAAGGACACCCAAGGTTTGTTGACATAAGTGGTGATAGGGGCTCCAAATAATCTACTTAATAAGGTCATGATAACCTTAATCCCTTCCCTAAACTAGACAATAGGGATCTTTCCCTCAATGTTTTGAAAGACATGGTTTCCTAAGAGAAACCATGGTCTGAGGATGATATATAGGTCATGTTTAGTGGTCCATCCTTTGATTGTGGGAAAATCCACATGGGTTTTAGGTAATTTATAGTATTATTTAAAGGCTAATGGGGTAATGTAGGCAACTTTCCTAGAACTCCCCTCATCAATGATCCAATCACTATCAATCCTATAATCAACAAAAATTAGAGCAAGGACATCAATGCAGTGAAGTACCTCTCATTTGGTAACTACATGGCAGAGGCCAACCATTTGAACTACAACTAGGTCATATTACTTTCTACTTACCATGGTGATCCTCTACTCCTTGGTGATGGGTTTTAGATCCTCTACAGTGAATAATATTTTAGACCAATTCTTGATGGTTGGGATATTTAGGGCTATAACATCTAATTCAGTATCTCTGAAGACTCTACCTTCATTATCCATGGATAGATAGAGCTCTTTATACTCCTTCAACTATTTCTTGCAAGCTGTCATGGTTTTTATGCTTGTAATCTCTTCATAATTGGGTTGTAAATGGTCTTTGGTTAGCTATTTCATGCCCAAAAACACAATTCAGCTTCTTTTAAATTCACTGGTAACTAATTCAAGTTTACTTTGGGTCCTTATATACAAGTCTATGGATTTAAAGCTTTAATGGTAGTAGCTCATTTAGAGTTCAGCTCATACATGTTTTGGATTTGATTTTTACCTTTACCTTTATAATTTTGCATTTTGAGGCACACATGATCTTGTTCTTTATCATTTTCTAATTGTATGGCACTTATTTGGCATCAATCTATAACTTTTCATGACATTTTTCATAAATCCCTTTTGAATCACTAGCCATTTGTATTTAAAAATTCCCCATTCACTTCACACTATTGGATCAAGATCTTGGATTAGTGTGAGTCATTAGATCTTGATCGAGGACTTCATTTGTTATTGGCTCTTTGGTACCAGTGCCCTATGGTTGTGCCATGTGGCACCTCTATAGGCCTTTTGAGTTCCTTTGAAAATTCATTGGTTCTTTCACATTATTGGATCAAGGAGCATGATGAAGCACAAACCATTATATATTTTATCATTTTTACATTGAATGTGCTTTCACCATATATCAAGCCCACAGGCTCTCGAGGATCCATTGAAAAGTCTTCAACATCTTCATGCCATGAGATCATCCTCTTGCAATGAAGTGTGGGTTATGGATATGCAAAGATACATTAGCTTTAAATTATCACATTATTAAGGTAAGGAATTAGGTTTAAACATCTCAAGTTAAGGTTTATTTCATGTTTATTAAACATGAAATAAACTTCAAGCTAAAGTGTTTATGCCTAAGTTTTTTTGTATTCATACAAAGGGGACCATCTAAATGTTTTAAGCCAAAGTTTATGTTGTGTCTAATAAACACAATGTATACTTTGGGATAAAATATTTATGTTAAATCTATAAAACATGCTCAAAGGTGTCAAAATGATCAAATGCCAAATTTTGATAATGGAGATTTATCATATTAACAAACACAGTAAAACCCTTTGGTAAGAGCATTTGAGGTAATTTTTGTGTTATCAATACCCTTTTAAAATAAGACTTATTATAGTTCTTTAGCCTAAATTTCATGATAATTAAATGAAATGCAATAGGGAGCTTAAGTTATAGACTTAGACTAAGTTTATTTTTCATGAATTTAGACCATAAGATCATTTCAATATTTACAGATTGGATATTTTCAATATTTGAGCATCTTTCAAGTGTTTTTATTACTCTATAGGGTGGTTCAAAAGCTTTCTATCAATATTTTAGAATGTATTTTAGTCCTGAGCAAGATAAGTCATTAGCTTAAATTTGATGGTCTCATTAACATCAAATATGTCTTCAAAGACATCGAATGATGGTGTCATATATGTCAAATACATCATTACAAACATTAAATGATGGTCATTCAAACATCAATTTTAATATAATGAAGATTTTAATTTGATGGGCTTAAAGTTGATGGTCATGCAGGCATCAAATACATCTATGCGAACGTAGAATGATAGTCATGTAAATGTCAAATTTAAGCTCATCAAATTCTTATGACCTAATGCAAGAGTGTCACTTGGCACCTTTGTGGGCCTTCCCAAGATCTTGGACTCAATGTGCTCCATTGGATTAAGGTCCTACGAGTAAGCGAAAACTATAAGATCATGATCTAGGAACTTACTCATGATTGGTTATTTTTGTCAAGCAAGACCCATTTGCTTTTAATCTTGAATGTAAGGGTGCGACATGTCGATCCTATAGGCCTTCCATAATTTTTTGACATTTCAATTGTTCCTCACTCCATCTGATTAGGTCTTCATGATGAAGCAAGAACCATTGGATGTAGGCTAAGGGCACAGCTTTATTAGGGCCTTCATGCCATTGGATCCCTTTCTTGTGATGAATTGTGGATTATTAGATATTTTAAGATGCATGTTTTTTAAGTTAAATCTTGGGCCTTTCTCACTCCATTGGATCAAATTCCATGATAAAGTGAGGGTCGTCAGATCTATGAGAAGCAAGGAAGTTATCTAGGATCCATGGTGAATAAAAGACTTAGGCTAAAATGTTAGTTTTAAGGTATCATTAATATTAATAAACATGATGGGGCCTTAGGATTAAAATTTTAGGCTAAGATTATGAATCAAAGGGACCAAGTTAGGAAATACTAAAAGGGACCCTGCAAAACTAACATTATACTAAGTTAGAAATATAAAAAACTTAATGGGGGAATTAAGAAAGGGGACCTAAGCATATTTTTAGGTTAATCTTTAGTAGTGTTACAAAACACAATTAAGCTTTCAACATGAAGTTTAGGCTTAAGTCCAAAATGTATTTTAAAAGGTTCTCACTAATTTAGTTCCTGCCAATATTCAAATTTGAACTGAGGATTTGTCAAGGTTTTGAAACATGAATTTCTCAGTAAGAACACCATGGAACCTCCATGAAGACCATTTATTAGCAATGTTGGACAAAATTAAAGAAAAACATAATAATTAAGCTTGCTTTTGATAAAGTGGATTATCTTCAAATTCTACAAATGATCCTATCATGCAATATTTTCATGTTTAATCTTTAGGGTTTCTCAAGGGTCCCAATTTTCAAAAAATGGGTGTATGTTAACCCCAACAAAAGTTATAGTGGATGTTGTGCCTATTGATGTGTGTGTAGTGTTTTTTAACACCTATTTTTATATCCAAGATTATATCTTCATGAAGATATCCAATCAATACCATTTAGTGAAGGATGGAAAGAGATACATCATTTAAGCCTACCAATGTGGTTCTTAAATGTATTTGGTAAATACCTCTAAAGCTAAGAAGTTTATTAATACTAGTGGGAAGTTTGATTTACTTATTTTGAGATGTATTCAAGCTAAAGAATTGGTTTTACCTAAAAAAAGATTTATCATGTTTATTGACAAAGAATAAAAGCATATGGGAGAGTTAGTCAAGAAGTTCAAGGAAGTATTTCATGAGCCCATGGGGCTGCCACCAGTGAGGCCTATTGAGCATAAATATTAGTTTCTTCCTAATAGTCTACTTCTAAATATAGGGTTAAGAGTCCTTAAAGGATGAAAATGAGGTAAAATGAGAATTATAGTATTGGACTAATTGATGTGTAATTTATCCTAATACTTCTCCATGTGGTTATCCTATTGTATAGGTGCCTAAGAAATATGGTTCATAGAAAATGTGTGTTGATTATAGAGAACTTAATAATACAAGCATAAACAATAGGCAACCTCTTCCATGAATTAATTATCTTCTTGATAAAATTCAGCATGTCAAGTATTTTAATAATCTTGATTTCAAATTTAGGTGTTACCAAGTGTGGATTAAGGAAGAAAAAATTTGGAAAACAAATTTTAAAATAATTTGAGGGTTATATGAGTGGTTATCTATACCTTTTGGATTATGAAATGTACCAATTATCTTCATGTTATTTATGAATGAGGTAATGAGGCCTTGTAATACATTCTTATGTTTAGTACCACTTTTTATGAGCATATTGACCATCTAAAACAAGTCGTGTAAGTTTTGAAGGAGAAAAAGATAGTTTTGAATGAGAAAAAATGTGATTTTTCATGATAAAAATTTGTCTACTTGGGGTATGTGGTTGGATATGGAGATTTTAGGATTTATTCAAATAATATGGTTTCCATCTTAAAGTGGCCAAAACCTACTAATGTGAAAAAAATAAGGAGCTTTGTTGGAGAAATTTAATATTTGATGAAATTTATTAAGAACTTCTCATCCATAGTCACACCTTTGCATGTAATGTAACAAGTGGTAATTTTTCTGGAGTAAGAAGAAATAAAATCATTTTATATATTCAAATACATTATTAGATGTGCTTTTTTATTAAATTTTCATAACTTGTATCTTCCTTTTGAGGTGGAAATGGATACTAGTGATTATGTTATTGGGGATGTCTTACTATAATGAGGTAAGTTAGAATGTTATCATTCAGATTTATTCCATGGTTCAATTCTAAATCATTTTACATACAATAAATAATTATACGTTGTTTTTCAAGTAATAAAAAATGGAAACATCATCTTATGGGTAAAAAAATTATTTTTGATATGGATCACCAACCTCTCCAATTTTTAAAAGTTAAGAATAAACTCCAACAAGATAGACACTATAAGTGGATGGAGATTTTTCAACAATTTTATTTGGTTATCAAATATAAGAAAGGTATGACTAATAAACTAGTTGCTATGTTATATAGAACTCTTTTAATTTCAGCCATGGGCATCATAATTTTTTTTTATCCCTTCATGTGTGAGTCTAATGCAAAGGAATATGAGCATGGAAAAAATGGGGAGACATTTCTTCAAGTAAAGAGGTCCCAAGGTCTAGGTTTTGAGTCAAAGGATTAGTATCATCTTCAATATGGGTTGCTCTACAAGTTGGGTAAACATTGTGTGCCTAAAGAGGAAAGATTTAATATAATGAGGGAACTACATACTTCAAAACTTGTAGGAAATTTTGATGTTACAAAGACTTTTTAATATGTACAAAGGTATTTTTATTTGCCTAATATATAACATGATGTTTCCAAGTTTATAAGAGGTTATGTTTTGTGTAGTACAAACAAACCTAGTAACAGGAATTTGGGTTTGTATATGTCATTATTAGTTCCTTATAGACCATGGGAAAGTATTTCCATAGATTTCGTAGGTTGTTTTCTTGTCAAGGAATGGTTATGACTATCTCTTTTCAGTTGTGGACTAGTTTAGTAAGATGTGCATTCTTATTCCTTGTAAAAAGACCTTCAATGGTAGTAATGCATTTATGTTATTTTATGATAATAAGTGGATTAATTTTAGTTTGCCTATTTTTATTATTACAAACTAGGAATTGATATTTCTTAGGAAGTTTTTGGCCACATTATGGGAGAAGGTGGATACTAAGTTGAAATGTTGTACTACTTTTCACCCATAAATCGATGGGTATACCAAGGTTGTGAGCTGAACATTGGTACAACTCTTAATATGGTATAATAGGGAGAATCCCAAGACTTGGGATGAGAATTTTGTTCACATCAAACATTAATAAAAGAAGGGGAAGCGTTTTTATACTATTAAAAATACTTTTGAAACTTGTTTTGGCTACTTACCTCCATGTGCATTTGATGATGTTTTGAGATAACCATAGAAATGAAATGGGAAAGTGGACTAAGAAGTCAACAAAATTGATTTTTTTTTTGAAAATATTCAACTAATTCACCTTCAAGTGAAAGAGAGGTTGAAGGATTCATAATCCAAGTAAAAAGTAAGATTTTATTAGTATAGGACTGAGTATAGTTTTCTTGTTGGAGACAAGGTATAGCTTTACTTGATTAGTGAAAGGCTCCAAGTTAAGGCTAATAAACTTAAGCCTCTAAGGCATGGTCAATTTGAAATTGTGAACAAGTGGGAAATAATGTTGTAAAACTTTATTTACATCCTTATATGAAGATTTATTTGGCTGTCCATGTTGATAACCTACATCATTTTTTAGCCTTTTATGTTAGATAATTAACATGGATAGTTATTACTACCTTCAATTTAAGACCTCAGTCTTGATAGTGAATTGGAATTAGAGGAGGATGTTGTGCTACAAAGGAAGGAAAGGATAAAATAAATTATAATGTAAGATAATTGGTTAGCTGGGTTAAATGAATAGCTACAAAGAAAGGCAAATGGTATTCCATATAATATGCAGGGAAGATATTTTCTCACATACTAAGTTCCTATAGCTTTTAAGGACTTTAAATACTCAAATTATAGAGGTATGATCTAAATATGGATCCTAGTCATACTTTTGTAATTTATTCATGCTTGTAATAAACTTATATAAGGCACTCATGTTCAAAAAATCAATTTAGATATGTTACAATGGTATAGTGAGAGTGGGGATGATTCAGATATCTCCATGGTGATGAAGGTAGGTTGTTTTAGAGTTAAAAAATAAGGGGTTTACATAAGATAGTAGAATCACTACTATTTTTAGATGGTGGTTTTGAAACTTCCCCAATAGTTTTGTAATTATTGATGATTGCACATGAAAATTTCATAACTACCTCAGTGTTTTCAAAATTGCCAATCTACATACATCAATAGTTTCACCACCATACAGAGAATTTTTTAATTTTAATGGTTGAAAATGTTCCTTATTCTCATTTTTGGTTCATTTGAGCTTCTTGGTAGACTCCAAAGATGAGATATCATAAATAAAAGTTGTATGTAAATTAGAATACATGCAAAGAGTCTTGGAATTAGATTCACATTACAAGTTTGCAAGATTAGGTCTTAGTTTAGGTTATCTTTAGTTATTATTAGTTTTTTAGTTTTTGTTTCAGTGTTGGTACATTTTCAGAAGTGATTGAAAAGTGTAAATAAATATTGTTTGTGAGATTTGGATAGAAATGAATGAATATCTATTCAAATAAGGCTAATTTTTCATAATATCTTATACATTTTTTGAATCACATAGTGGAAAAGGGAGTGCAATTACCTCACCCAACTAACATTTTTCCCCATTTGGGTTTTTCTAATATAAACCCTTGTGTTATTATGTGTATGTGATATCTTTTATTCTCATTTATAATTAATAATTCTATACTTTCATTTCTAGCACTTTACAACTCTATTTTCCTCAAGCAATCTATTCTAAAATAAAAGCTTATTCACCACTTATTAACCTTAGAGTACATGATCCATTTTAGTGAAGAATCTAGTGGTTTATCTACCTATTTTATGGATCACATATCCATTTTTGTAAATTATTTTGAAATCAATTGGCGATATCAGAATCGGAAGGGAGAGAATTCCAACTCAAGACATGGAAAAGCCAAGATAAAATAGATTTTAACTCTAGAAGAGAGGAGAAAAGATAAATATTGTGCATGTGATGTATGTCTAGTAAATCTATTCCATAAGACTGAGTTGTAATGTTCTCTTCATAGCTCAGTAGAGGAAAGGGTGTTTGTGTTTGAATATTTGTAATATTATAATGTTCATTCAATAAAGAGAGTGTGTTTGATTTATTTTATGATTTCTTGTGTATGTGTATGTGTTTGTTTAAGAGTGACTATGAGTCTCAGTTGGTGAGTAATGTAACCATTAATTCCCCCCCTCCTCTCATTCTCATATATATCAAAAGTGATAGAACAATCAAAACTATGCACATGCAAGGGTTGTATTTGTTGAAGGAAATACAATTATCAATGAAATACTAAATATAAACATTAAAATGTTAGTTATGAAAGCCTATAATTAAAAACTAAAATAATTCAATACAATAATTAGTGTAAAAAATGAGGCATAAAAATAAAAAACTTTTTAGGGAGTAAATATTAGGTCAAACAATAAAATTAACCCTAGTAATTTTTCAAGTTTATCAAAACATCTAACCATAAGGAACATGAAGAATAGTGTAGATACACCAATATGTTTTAATGGAAAATGGATTTCAATCAAATTCCTTCTCAAATATCCATAAATATTTGAATAAACTTTATCACATGTAAATAAAAAATAGATTTGGCTAATCCATTCTAATTTGAGAGCAATAAATGACAAAAGGGGTTTAAATATTTATCAATCTTAAATGTGGTTGATCTTCCCTTGAACCTGGTGCTCTACTTTTAAATTTTTAACTCCACTCTCCTAGTAACACCTTTAAAAACCTGTAAAATATGTGTTTGGATTCGTAAGTCCTACCTCAATCAAATTCCCTTTGTGGAACAAGTATTTAAACCAACATATAAATGTAATAATCCAATAAGCAGTCTCGTGCAATATCCCAACTCTTACAAATTATTGTCTATAAATAATATATTATCTCTAGATTATTGTAGATGTTACTCTTTTTAAATGATCTATAGACATATTTATTTATAAGAGACATTTAAAATTAAATTAGATACAATGCACAACCATGCCAACTTCTAAACGTTAAGGACCCAAAAGAATGGGAAGGAGGCATAAAACATCACTTGACTTAAAGGAAGGCTAAATTGCAGGATGGGATGAGAAAAAGAGGGTAATTTTTAAATAAGATAGTGTAAGCTAGAGGATTCACAATAAAAGGGGTATTTTTAAAATAAGTTAGTATAAGTTATAGGTTTCACGCTATAAATAGGATTTTATCTATTTGAAGTTAGCAAGGGGTGATATTTCTTAATTTAAATGGAAATATGCAACATAAACAAAACATGCTAATTCAATATAATTAAACAATTAATAATTCCATAATACCATTTATAGGTGTCTATAAGTACATACATATAAAGGGAGGAGTAATCTCCATATAAGTACATTTTTCCCATGGGGAAAGCATGAAAACATAGGAAAAAATGAGGCTCATGCATATAAATTATTTATATGCATAATGTTTGATGAATCTATCATAAATGTTTAATTTCCTAAGTAGAAAGGTTGTAAGCCCTATACACATGATAAGGAGTGTCTCCCAACCCATTCTGAGATGACACTAATGAATATTTGACCTTCAAGAAACATTTCAATCTTTCCAATAAAACTAAAATCTCTAATGGAAATAAAATAAATATGTGTCTCTCTATTTGTGTGCATGTATGTGAAAATGTGCATGCTATAACTCTTAAACAAACACAAAGTATTAAAATATTAAATCATTTAGTGTAAATCAATAAATTAACTCACAACCAAACATTTCAAAATAATAACATTTCGTCTCATTATGTATAACTTTGATGTACCTTTGTGTAATATGACTAGTATTATGTCAAATTATATGATATACTTATTATGATTAATATATACTACTCTTCAATGACTCTAATTTTCTTATATATCGAGGCAATGTGGGGGAAAATATGTTTTTTTTCATGCTCCTCAAATGCTAAATTTTTGCAAAATATTTTATTTGATGATATGTTTATTGTGTTTTAATGATAAGTCTAAATTATTTTAATATGTGATCTTAAAAAAATCATCCCAAATATCCAAAGGGGGCATATATTGTTCATTACATTTTATGGACCCATGTTTTTTTGTATGTATAATGAACCCAAGATATTTCTACTACATATTGGGGATAAATGGGTATGTAACTCAACACATTTTTCAAGGCCATGCTTTGATCTAATAGTATGACACACTCAACATAATTTCACTACATATCAAGAATAAGGAGGCATGTGATCCATTAATATCAATGACTCATATTCATTGTTAGATGTGGAGGCATATCACTTAACGAAACATAGGGTTTCAAATCCACTCCACCTTATTGATTCTTTGATTGTATCACAAACCCATGGTACTTTCATTGCATATCAATGATAAAAGAGGTATCTTAAAAATAACTAACTTTACATCTAGTGTTTATTTTTTTTCCACTCACTTATGTTTTTATAGGAAAGGTAAGTGTGGTTTTGTAGGTTTCAAGAATCAGTGTCTAAGTACACAAAAACTCAAATTTATAGTAACAATTATATCATGTTTTATATGTTTTAATTTTAAGTGTGTTCTCAAACCACCTACTTTGTAGTTAACCACACACCTTAAAGTGGATAAAAATGTAGACACTTAAAAATGGCCCTTTAACATTTATTTCACATTATCTTATATATTTTATGGGAATTTATCTAATTTTTTCCCCTAAATTTTTTTTTCACATCATAATAATAAAAAATGAAATTATATTTTGTAGATGCTAAAGCATACCATAGGGAAAAAGGATCAAGAAAAGCCTGAAGTGGAGAAAGGGAGAAACAAAACCACAAAGGGAATTGTGGAGAGGAAATGGACAAAGAAGGAAAACCCAATTCCCACATGAGAGCATAAATCAAATAAATAACTAAAACATCAATGCCAATCCACACCAAAAAAAATCCAAAATAGGCAATAAAATCCAAAATGGAAGCCAAAACCAAATCCCACCTCTATAGAAAAGATAGGAGGGGAAAATGTCCACAAGGGGAAATGCATGACCCACCAATTATTGGTGAGAAAATAGCCAAAAATATCCTAATCCTATATAACTTATAGACATTTAATTTGAATACAAACATTTTCATGGAATCTATCAATGACCCATAGATCAGGATCTAAGTGTATCCTATCTTTAGAAAGAGAATCGGCTTCTTCATTTAGATCATGATAGACATGCCTGAAGAAGATGAATTCGAAGGTAAGTGATAGTTGATATATGGAAGTAAAAATGGGGATTAGTTTGAGATTTTCCATTTTAGCGATCCCTTTAAACTAGTTGAGAACCACCGTTGAATCCCTAAATATCTATCAGGTATCCACTCTATTTTTATTCATAATCCTTAAGATAAGTTTAAAATATAAGAGCCTGGTTAAATTATTAGTTAAAATGCCTAAACCCACCTTAAAATGATAGGATTTCTTAGAATTTAATTAAAGGAAACCCCCAACACCACAAATAGTAAGCATTGGGAAGTGGGAATGTTTTTACCTTAAAAGATAATAGCATTCCTAGCAAGTTAGATACCCCAAGAGACTAATAGAGGAAAATCCTTGTGGTGTTTTAGTTTAGGCCTCCTTAACCAATTTTCAAATAAATAGTGATAGTGTGACCTTTCCAATAGTATTTTACTCCAATAGAATCCTCCAATTCATCCCAGATCTTGATAGCATACAAGCATGAGATAAGTATATGAGTCATAATCTCCAAGGAGTGAAAGCAAACATTGCATCTCCCTGGCCCATGCTAATTTCTTCTTTGCAAAGCATCCCATGTGTGAGAATTATTTATTAATGTAAGACAAATAAATATTTTGGATTTAAAAGGAGATTTAAGATGACATACAAAACCACATTGAGGTAATTCGATTGATAACCAAGGTGCATAGAATATTCCCCCAACTTAGGGTTTAGGGAATAAGCTAGCTTATCATCCTCATTATAAAGTTTGATATGGATCCACTAAAGACTTTGAACATATGAATCCCATCTCTTCCCAACCTACCCTTCTAATTCTAGAGAGTGTGCACTTTTCTACCCTTGGTGCCATTGATTAGTGTGATTTAGATCATCCACCTAGTTTAGAAAAGAGATGCCCAACCTCTTAAATATTTACAATAAATCCTCAATAAAATTATAATCAGGGCTACAATCAACCCATGGGTCAAGCCCCACACAAACTTTAGTGTCAAATCCCACCTTCCAAAGAAGTTATTTTCCAATGATAGAGAAGGATTGGATAGAATATTACCAGGTAATAGATGCATTGTGATTGGTTTTTTTGAAGGTTGTGAATAAATTCAACCATATAATATGGTTTAATATACTTATGAATAATGATTTGATACTATAGACATTCCTTAGAGAAAAGCCTCCAATGACTTTTGACAAGAAGTACCATGCCAAAGAGATGTATATATTTTATTCCCTAACCCCTAATGTCCTTAAGAGTAGAAATAATCTTCCAATTGATAAGGTAAATTCCATATTTCACTTTTTTCCCATCCAAATAAATGTAAAACATTTTTTTAACAAATCTTATCCAAGACTCTTTTGGTAATATGAGCTAAAATAAGCTAGTAGACTAAGATAGCCTCCAACACATATTTGATAAGTGTAACTCTGCCCCCAATAGTTTATCCACCTTATTGATGAGTCAATTCTAATTGTACTTCCTATAGTAATTTGGTTTTATTAGGAATTCCAGACACTTGAGTCTGGACTATAGATCCATTATTTGGAAAGGGAAAAGATCAAAGATCTAATGGATCGTATGGGCCCCCAAGCCATTGAAGGAGATCTTAGATTTTTGTACATTTAAAATCATACCTATGGTAGCACTAAAGATATATAGAGAGTCCTTAAGATGAGTGATATCTGAGTGAGAACCATCATAAAAAAGTATCACATCATCCATAAACAACAAGTGTGTGATATAGATATTCCTACTAACCTTGGCCCACTTAAGTGATCTTGATCTTTTTGCCTCAAGAAAGATTTGAATTAGCCCTCCAATAGTTAGGAAAAAGAGTATTGGGGAGAGTGGGAATCCCTATCTAATCCTTTGAAAAGGTCTAAAAAAGGTAGAGGTTGAACCATTAATGAGAAAGGCAAAAGATATAGTAGAAAGACAACCCATAATCTAGTTAACCATTTGAAGTTGGAACCCAATATTAATCAAAATTAATCTCAAATAGAGCTAATTCACTCTATTAAAATCCTTTTAAAGGTCTAATTTCAAAATAAAAACTAGTAATTTCTTATTCTTAATGGAGTGCAAGCCTTCTTGTGTAGTCCCAATAGCATCATGTATCTATCTCGCTTGTAAGAAACCAAATTGATCCTTAGAGATAGATACAAAAGTATACCTTTGATCTAAATGTACATGATTTTAAAAATGATTTTTTAAATACAATTACACAAATATATAGGTCTAAAGTCATCAAAAGAGTATGGATTGTCCTTAGGAATGAGGGCAATGAAAGTGGTGTTGAAAGCCCTAAGAAACTTACCTGATTTCCTAGTATCCTCAATGAATCTAATCATATCCTCTCTAATCAAATCAATACATCCAATATGTAATTCAAATTTCCAACCATTAGGATTTAGGAGCTTATCTTTCTAAAAAGAAGCGAAGACTGATAATAACTCCTCTTTAGAAACAACAGACTTTAGCCTCTCATTATTAGCATCAATGATGAAACTAGGAAAGTATGTGGATATCTTCAATATTTATGTAATGTTCACATGATTCAAGTATTTATATAATTGGTTAAAGTGATAAAAACCAATATAATAAATCTCATGAAAGTTCAACCTAGTAAATCCATTAGGTTTAGGCATTTCCCAAATAATATTCTTACTTTTGTGGTTCTTAGCAAATTTTTGGAAATATTTTGCATTTTCATCTCCATTCTCTAGCCAAAGTGCCTTGATTTTGAGTCTCTATTATGCTTCAAATCCCATAAGTATTTTCCTTAGCTTATATTCTAGATATTTGCATCTAAATTAGGTAGATTCATCAAAATCATGCTCAAAATCTTAACCATATATAATAGCAATATGATATTTCAGTGTTTTGATTTACTTTTTAACATCTTGGATTTTTTTGACCACCCAAGATGTAGCTGTCCATTTCAATCTCTCAAGGTTTGAAGAAAATTATAGGCCATCTGACTCAGGTGATCTAGGATCAAAGACAATCCACTCCTATTCAACCAAATTAATGAAATTTTGATCCTTCAACCAATTTAGATTAAATTTTAAAGGGATTAGAGGTTTTTCATCCTCTTTTTCAATCTACACTAGGATTGTTAGATGATTAGAATCGTCATTAATATCCACCCATGTTTTTATCTTATCAAATCCCATTAGAAAAGGGAGAGAGATGAGGAACCTGTTAAGTCTCTTATCCATGCTATCAGTCCCAATTCTCATATTCTTCCAAGTGGGAACCAATTTAATAGGTTACAAGTCCACCAAGTTATTATCCATAAATTTTTGAAATAAATGATCAGCCAAAGGATCCATTATTGTAACATCCCCCCATAATTATGCTCTCTTGGTTATGAAATTTAGATCACCTAAACAAGAAGATTTATAATATTCAAGAAGTTTTGGTTTAAAATATCATACCAATAAGTGAGTCTCTCCTTTTTATGACCATAGATATTAATATTAGTGAATCCTTTACCTGAATACATAAAGTATATTTCCAAACTGATACTAGAGGGAAATAAAAATGATTGTTCTAGCCACAAAGAAATAGTCTTCCAACTTGAGAGCAACCCACTAGCACTGCCAATAGAGTCAGAAGCTAAAAAATACCAATCCTTTAAAAGTATAGATAATACATCAATAAATTTAATTCCAACACCCTTTGTCTCCTATAATAGAATCATATCCAACTTATGTAAATATACTAAAAATTTTAGAGCCATTTTTTGGAGGTACTACCTAACCCTTAAATATCAAGGGATAAAATAAACATGTTAACCAATTATCAGGGTTGTCCCTACTTCAAGGACCCTAATGATTTTTTTATTTACCCTAATTAACTTCCTAACCGACTGTATTAATATATTGGGAGAGTTTAGATGGTCATCCTCTATGTGGATGAGAACTGGTAGATCTCTTATGAATCCCTAGTCCCCCTACTATAGCCATATTAACTACAATGTTATTTTGGGATCTCAAAGGATAATGGACTAGATGTAAGTGGAAAGGGACCCAATACGTATTGATTCTAAATAACTCCTCTTGTGTTTGTATTTCTTGAATATTCCATTCTTTAGATCACTAGTGATAAAAGGTGACTCCAAAATATTTTGTGTGCTCCTGAGTTATCCCAATAAATTTGGAGTATGAAAAATAATTTCAAGTGCACTTACTAATAATTATTATTGAATATGTGACTTTAGATTAGAATTCAAGTAATTTAGAGAGGGAGCATCAATACTTTCCATAGATGATGATAAAGGCTAAGTAGAAATGCCCTGAATTAGGGAGTGTTTAATAGTAATAGGATCTAGAAGTATTACATCCCAATGTGAATATTTTGAGTATCTATCTATATTCATACCTAATGAATGGTAACCATGCTAGATAAAATGGAAATCATTGACCAAAGAATATAAATTTAAATAACTTTTATTGGGTTGTAGATCACTCAAATGATTATCCACCACCAAATTGGTTGGAGAGAGACTGTATTGATCAACTTATTATGGAGGGTCCTAAGTTCTATTTCTACTATCCTTCTTCTCCTAATTAGGTTTATTATGAGAATTTTAATTTTTATTAGATTTTTTGGAGATAACACAAGAGCATATTTCATATCTAGATGTCCATATGTATACATATGACACACCTAAATGGAACACCCACATAATCAAGTGTTTGAGTATGAATCCAAGTGCCAAATTCCAAGACAATATTTTCTTCTAGGCCTTCTTGAAAATTATTGTCAACCAATATTTTGACCAACATCCTAGAAGAATAATTGATATATCAATTATTTTTCTCAAGAGAAGTTCCAATATTTTCCCTTATAGCTTTGAAAACTTTCTAATTCCAAAATTAAAATGGAAACCATGGTAATTTTACCCAAACTATCTATGTTGAGTATTTTCCACCCAAGGGTCAAAAAATGGTGTCCACATTTTTATAGAGAGTGATGAAGAGCCCCAGAACCATCTTTATTATAAAATGATGCTACCATCTTCTTTTGTGTTGAATATAAAGACCATCCAGACTCTGACTAAAACATGTGAGATAGAAAAATATCTTAGAAGAGGTCACCAAAATTGATTAATATAATTGTGAATATTTTAAGCCAAAATTCTCCTCCTAAAGAAATGCCCAGTTAGAATAGTATTTGTCATCTTGATAACTTGATCCATTTTGGCATCTTCTCCCAGCACCAATCAAACTTGTTTCCCTTTGTGTTTAATACACCTCTTGCCTTTCCTTTCTAAATACTTCAATGAAGTAGTTGGAATATTTTCCTTCTCACTATGGTGAAAAAATGGCCCAACATCAGACATATTTGGGGGATGCCAGTGCAAATCCCCCTTTAACCTACTAGTACCTCTAATATATCAGTGGAAAAACCAATTTGCTTAAGTTCTTTTGTAAGTGTATCACCTTTATCCATTGAGAATATCTTAGGGAGACTACCTACAGTGGATCCACCTAAAGGAACTAAGTTCTTAAGTGTTTCAAATTCACTAAGAAGAGGGAAGGAGTTGGTTTATTTAGACTATTATTAACCCCTTAATGCACTAGTAGGAGTAGAAATGCCTTGTGCATTTTCCTAATTAGTTAGACTAGTGGCACTAATTCTACCCTTTGAACCTCTAGGTAGTGTGACTAGAGCTTGTAGATGAATGAGATGGTCCCCCCTCAGACCAATGGGTGAACCTAAGCCATTCCTAGGGGACTAAAAATTTCTCTAAATATCCTTAATAAAGATGGTCCTCCCAGCAAAGGGATCATCTGAATAGTCCATAATTTGTTTCTCAAAGTCAAGAAAGTTTGGGTCAAAGAAGCAAAAATTTATAGACCTAGATACTAAAGCTCCCATTAGTGAACTAATGGATAGGTAGGAGAACAAGGCATATTAATATAACTATACATCCAATCTAGACTCCAAACTAGAGAGGTACTAAATTGAGTAAATTGTGAACTTCACAATGCCATTGTCTTGTTGATCTTCCATAAAAAATTACAGCCCCCAAGAAAAAAAACATGATGTAGATCCCACCAACCTCATCAAATCTACACCACACAAAAAATACAAAAATATATTATGAGTCAACCTACTACCTTCCAAAGTTTTTCACTAAAAATTCAATCTCATTTTAACAATATAAAATTAAGGGGACTTTTAAGTAAAGGGAGATTAAAAAAATGTAAATCAAACAACAGATGGGAAGTTAGGAAAAAAACATAATGAATATCAATGAAGTATTTTATCAAACAATTTTTTTGTGTAACAAGAGACACAATAAACCCAAAAAACTAAATAAATATCCCTCTAAAGTGTAAATAAGTAGATTCCAAGACCCCATACCTCCTCTAAAAAAGGTAACAATATTCCTAGCAAATCTATCTAAATGTAAAAATCAAATCCTTCCCTTCTAAAATGCTAATAGTTCATTGTGAGGGTCATAACACCTTGCAATCAATCCATATCTTTAGTTGTTCATCCCTCCATAGTTGTAAGCACTGAACCTTTTAAAATACATCCTAAATTCATGCCATTCTTAAATGTATAATAACATTAAACCTATCAATAATGTCATTTAATATGTTTGGGTAGTCTGTAAATGTGAGAAGGTCAATGCAGACAAGTGTTAGACCTATTTAGACATTTATCTATGTATGTGAAGAGAAAATATATCTAATAAAATAAAATGAGAGAAGACTAATAGAATATTTAAGCTAAGAAAATAAGAGAAATGGAATATACAAGATAACATATTAAATAATATTTCACTTGGAAAACCCTTTTAGGAAAACCTGAGTGCATTAACCTACTTTGTTATTATATTAGCTTAACCATCTTTCAATATAATAAATTACTTTTCAATTATGCTTTTACCCTAATGTATGTGTGAGTATATACATGCATATCAATAGGTAGCTATCAAAGTAGTATTAAAATATAATGGGTACCAAAACCATGGGATCTATAAAACATGGGCTAAAACCACCCAAATATTTACCAATATGGTCCTAAAAAATTAAGGCATTATCCCAAACCCCACTAGGGGCTACTTGCTCCTAGACCCCCTTTCTATAGAGCATAAATCATGGAAAATATACAACATATTTCTAAAAAGATCCTACTTTTTGAATACTTTCCATAGGGTGCCACACAGTCATACCTTAAACAACTAAGGGCAACTTTGCCCATTAATTTTATGCACCAAGAAAATTTCTCAATACTCATAGCCTTTGTCAATGAAATAAAAACATTCTCACCTGTGTCCATTTTCTCCAACAATATCTTCTTCTCCTCCACCATTTCCATTAAAAAATAATATTACCCATAAATGTGTTTCATTATAGAATGATACTCAGTGTCATTTGTTATAAATATTACACTTTCAGTCATAATCTATCCTTATAGCCTTTTGAATATACCCAATAATGAAAATTAACATTTTAAGCCAAACAAATTCCTTGCTTGAGTAGCTCCATATACTAACCCTGTGTGGTGAATATTACAAAACTACCTTATCATTTGTTCTTCTAACTTATAACCCCACCAAACAAGTTGAAAAGATACCCACTAGTGAATGTTCAAAAATCAAGATCTCCAACTTAGTCTAAATCCATAAAACCATGTTATTCAATTTATTTCATTCATTTCTTAGTTTTTAAAGTGAATAAAATAAATTGAATATTAAGGTATGTAGATGAATACCTGGTATAATACATGTGTTGATCCAAATGAATGTGAGAACTCATTTTTGGCTAGGGAGGATAACCTACAAATCATAAGAAAACTAGAAGAGGATTTGTTAGATGGTGGGTTGAGTGGATTGCCTAGCGTATGCTAGATCCAAGAAACACAAGGCTTTCTAGGAGGCTGTCAATCCACTTTCAAGACAATTAAGTCAAAAATGATATAAAAAAATATACTTACATTCAAATGATAAGAAAGTAAATATGAAAGAAAAAAATTAATGTACCTATTTGATAGAAGATATGACAAGGCAGGTCAATACCATTCATAAGTGTACCAAGATTAGGTTCAAAGGGTCTGGGTAGGGTTTTACAGATAGGTCAAAAATAGAAATAGGGGTTTGATTGGGTGAAAGGAGGAAAAAAATAACAATCTATTATTTTTTATCTAGCAGTGACCATTGACAGTTGGGTGGGATTGGTGATAGTTGGGTATGATCGACAATGGTCAAGCAACTGGTGATGGTTGGGGTAACCAATGATGATTCCTACAATTGGTGACGGTTACTAGTGGAAGTTTGTAAAAATTGAGATGGAGCTGAAGATGAAATAGCTGATGGGTAAGAGTTAGAATATGGATAGTTGGGGTGAGGGGTGGTGTGTAGGTAAGTAAAACAAGGTAAGAAAACCTGATAATGAAAGAAAACACTAAAAATAAAAGAGGGTACCTATATGATGCCAAGTGAATGATATTTGAAAACCTAAAAACAATTAGGTGGCATAACAATACTTAAACCTTCAAAGGTTATGCGAACAGATTTGTAGGATGTTAAGTACCTACAAAAAGAAAATAAGAGAGCCTAGATGTAAATTTTGGATGCTCATCTCTTCCAATATCCTTCCATTTATAGCACAAAACTACTAAGTAAGGAGAGAGAGAGATTTGCTAATTTGGGTCAAGATAAAGATGCCATTTTAGGGGAAGGAAAGTTACGAGGTGTGCATGGGAAAGTTTCTATTTTGCCCTCAGAATCTCACTAACATTTGGATGTGCTTTTAGTTTTGTAGGATTGGGGACCTAACCATCGATGATTAAGGGTAACCATCAATAGTTAGTCAACTATTGATGGTCAACCCCTACGTATAAAAGGGTTAAAATGGGTCAAAGGAGGGGATGTTTTAAAAGTTAGCTAGGTGTGTAAAAAAGGTGTCTAAGGGTGAGTTAACTAGGTAAATAGTTAACTAAGGGTTGATAATACGTCCAAGGTGATGTGACATTGAAAACTAGTTGAGGGATGTTTTTGAGTGTCTACACCATGTACATTTAATGTTTTGTTTTTAATCGGATTACCTTGATAATAGATTATATAGTCAAATGTCCTACACAAATACCTAAATATCCTCTTCATTATAGTTCAATGTTCCTTTCTTGGATTTGACATAAATTTTCTCACTAGTCCCACTGCATGAGTAATGTCATGTTTGGTACAGACCATTGCATACATCAAGATACCATCAACACTAGCATATGAGACTAGAGATATGTCTTTGATTTCTTATTCTGTGTTAGGGAATTGCCAAGTAAATAAATCTTAACTAACATGAAAAGGAGTAATAATAGTCTTGATTTCCTACATCTTAAAGCTTTATGGTATCATTTTAACATATTTCCTTTGATTTAACCATGATTTCTTGTTTACACTATCTATTTTAGTTTCCATGGCCAAACTATATTTTACAACACTGAGATCCTTCATATCAAATTGAGATGACAACTAAGACTTAATTTGGTAGATCATTTCTTATTATTAAAAATTAACATGTCATCCACATACAATACTATGATAATAAAAAAATTCACCTTCCTATTTAAAATAAACACAGGGATCAACTTTGCTTCTTCCAAGCCCAAGTCCCAACACATACCTGTCAAATTTTAGGTTCAATATTCTTGGTGATTTCTTCAATATATATAGAAACATTTTTAGCACACACACTAAATTCTTTGTTCCCTTTATCTCAAACTTTTCTAGTTACATCAAGTAGATGTTATCCTAAAACTCACCATATAGAAAATTTGTCTTTACTTCCATCTGTTTTATTTCTAAAGTGAAAGCAACAATAATAACTAGAATAAATTTAATTGAATGTAATTTAGAAATGGGAGAAAAATCTCATTTAAATAATTTCACTCTACCTGAGAGAATCCCTTTTCTACTATTTGAGCTTTATACTTCTCTATTTTATTTTCTACATTGTACTTTTTTTTTGTATCTAAGGTTTCTAAAAGGCCCCTAGCTATCTGATAGTCATGTCAGAGAACATCCCACCCCCCAAGGGGAATTTGGGTACTCCCTCTCCTAGTCTTCAGGGGAGGGTGCCTGCCCCTAAGCCTGAGCACATCTCAGGGTATCATTTGGGTTTTGAATCATGGTGTGGCTATTGAAACCAACAAACCCACCTAGCCAGTCTAACATGTGGGGATTAATCTATATTGTACTTCTTAAATACCCATTTTTAACCAATTTTTATTCTTTCATAAGGTAGTTTTATGAATTCCCATGTCTAATTTTTATTTAAGGAATCCATTTATTCCTCCATTGCCTTCTTTCAAGGCTTAGTTTATTTTTATGTGAAAGCATCCTTTACAGTCTTGGGGTCTTCACTAGTAATAAAAAAAAACTAATAAAATAAATACATAATAAAAATTAAGATGACTATATGTATCAGATGATCTTTTCAAGACTAGATTTTATGGTTTTACATCTTTTGATTCCTGATCCTCAACTTCATCTAAATCTTCTCAATTCAACTCCACTTTATGTCATCTTCTACAGTTGCTTCAAATTTAGATACTTGTTATCCCTCTTCTTATTAAAATTAAATGTGTTTAGGTTCATCCTTTAGCTATCCTTCTTATTTTGGAAACCCTTTTAACTCTATGAATATAATGTTGTGACTGTAAATAATCTTTTTCATTTTAGGGTTCCATAGCTTGTATCCCTTCACACTACTACCATATCTAATAAAGTTACACTTTTCTAATTTTATTTTCATCTTAGTCATTTTTCCTCTAGAATATAGATATAAACATCATAACAAAAAAATCCAAGATGTTTGAGAGACAGTTTCTTACCAGTCCATTGTTGCACGAGCCATATTACAACTATCTTTATTGAATACTAGTTATACACCCACATCATTCATTTTACTTACATATATTAGATTTTTAGTCAAACCTATAATGTGCATAACACTAGGGAGGGTTTTAACCCTTTCATATTTAAACCTCAACTTGAATCTGTCTTGACCTATGATCTTATAGGTCAAGTTGTCTCCTAATAATACATCACCTTCATTGACCATTTCATACTCCAATAACCACTCATTATGAGGGGTCATTTGAAAAGAATCATCTGAGTCAATCTACGATGTACCATCACATGCATGTAAAATTAAAGTTGTAAAGAATAATCCCTTGAGTCTTTAGTATATGAATTTGTGTTTAAAGACTATGAATCATCAAATGACTTACCCTTTTCAACCTTTTGAGATTTACATGTTTCTTGAAATGCCTTGTTTTACCATAGTTATAACTTTTCCTTTTATCTTTTTCTGTAGCCTTGGATTTACCTCTAGACTTTAATTATCCCAAATTTATATTAGTTATTTATCAGGAACAACCTTTTACAAACAAGACATCATTTTTTTGATAATCCTCAGTAAATTTACATCTCATTTCTCTAGATAATAAGACTCCCACTATGTCCTCAATTTTTAAAGTCAATCCAAAAGTAGTTATTATCATAACTAAAATATCCAAAGAGTTGGGCAAAGAACAAAAAAAAGTAATACACTTTTCTTATTCATATATTTTAATTTTTAAAAAAATTAATTAACTTACCATAGTATTAAAAAAATTTAGATTTTCAGCTACAGATTCACCATCATTCATTCTCAATAAACATGGCTTCTTTTTGAGAAATAACTTATTCATAAGAGTCTTTATTTGATATAAAGTCTTAAATTTCTATCTTAGATCTTTAGAAGTTTTCTCCATCAAGACATCCTGGATAAATGAATCTGACAAACACGATCTAATTAAACTATTTACCTTCCTATCGATTTTAGTCCAATATTCTACCTTCATAATCGCAGGTTGCATTCCTGATACAACAACCCACTAGTCTTTTTCCACAAGAAGATCTTCTATCTTGAGCTTTCACAACTCAAAATGTTGATCGTTGAATTTTTTAATCTTTGTCATTATGCTTCTCTTCATTCTCCTTTACTAAAAAAAATCACCTAAAGAGCACCCACTCAAACAATAGTTTATCACAGATTAAATAAACCTTAACTCTTCACACAAAGCCAAAACCTAACTCTCATATGAAATGAAGAGAAAATAGATATGATAAACTAAAATGCGAGAAGAAATGCTAATAGAGTATTTAAGCTACCAAAATAAGAAAAATTGGAATACACACAATTCACAAGATTACACAATACATAAGATTTCACTTGGGAAACCCTTTTAGGAAAAACCCAATACAACAATGGCTTTTACTATTGTATTAACTTAATTATATTGCAATATAATAAAGTACTTCTCAACTTTGATTTTTCCCTACTGTATGTGTGAGTATATATAGACAGATCAATAGGTAATTGTCAAAACGGTATTACAATACTATGGGTATTAAAACCATAAATTATATAAAAGATGGATTAAAACTACCCAAATATATACTAATGTGGTCCTAAAAAAAATTAGTGTGCAACTCCAAACCCTATTGGGGTCTATCCATGCCCAGACCCCCTTTCTATAGAGTGTAAATCATAAAAATATATAAAATATTTCTAATAATATAAGTAATAATTCCAAATTTAACATTATTGTATCATTGTGATAATCAACGATATATAAAACAACCTTTGTGCATCCATGTGCAATACCCACATCCATCTTCTATGTGTTTTAATCCATTTCTAGGACCTTTCATACGTCCTAAAAACTATCAGAACCATCTATACAATCTTAACACATTTTATTATAAAACCTTTAAAATCAAGCTACTTATCAACATTTTCTTTTTTATTTCTAATCATTAAAAATCAATGATGTGCATCAATTTTATCAAAGTTAAAAAATTTATATTTATAAATAAACAAATAATTAGATGCATTTATCATATAATACATAATGGTATGCATAATTGCCATACTATTTTATCTTGCATTCTTAATTTGTAATTTTATGAATATTTTAAGATCGCTGATAAATCATAGAGGCACACACCAACCATGTTTAGGTAGAACCACAAACCAAACCCTCCCCAATTAATGCAGTGTCAAATTGGAATGCATGTTAGAGGCCCTGATTAGTACCATCCTTATAATCGTAACACTGACCAAGATTGCACAACACTACTTTATTTCAAGTTCAAATCTAAATCTTGACAAGCTTAGGCCGTCATACTTTCATGTAGGTACCTCCAAGTAACGAAAAAGTATTAAAAAAAACTTATAATCATATATTCACTAAAGTGACAAGTTTTGAAAATTTAATAGCCCCTTATCTCTGTCCATGTTCAATTGTCAATTAAATGTATTTTCCATGCACATTCATATTATTTTGTCACTAGCAATTTTATACATGGTAACATAAACATTTATAAAATAGGTATATATTTTTGGGTCCATAACATGAAGAAGTTTCCTTAATTAGCATCTATATTTTATTGTGGAGTTGCTTTCGTTAATTAAATGTAGTCGAAGAGTCTTGAAATGTACACATGAATTATTTTTAAAAGTTAATTATAATTTATATGATGTTTTAAAGAAATTAAATATAATATATTTTATAATGGTTAAATTTATTTTGCATAAAATTTTAAGTTTAATTTGTTTTTAGAAAAAAAATTAATTAATTATATAATTTAATTTAAAAAATTAAGTAATTAGTGGTATAAATAAGAAATCAATTAATTATATTAATACTTATTAAAAAAAAGTTTAAGTTTCTAAATAAAGATAATCGTAAGAATAGAAAAAGATTAGGAATAAAAGTTATTTAGTTTATAGATAATTATAAATATTTTATACATAATTTTATTTATAATTGTTTAATTATGTGAATAATGGGTTTAATTAGTGAAGTTTGATTTATAAAGAGTTTACTAAAGATTATTTTTTTTTGTTAGCAAAACTTCATACAATAAAAAAATGAAATTAAAATTGTATCTTGAGAGATTTTAACACAATAGATACCTTGTAAACCTTAATTCTTAAGATCACCATGTTGTGTGTGTGTGTGTGTGTGTGTGTGTGTACATACAGATACATATACATATGTGTGTGTGTATACACACACACATGTATATATACATAATTTATATGTTGTTTAAAGAAACTAAATATAATATATTTTATAATGGTTAAATTTATTTTGCATAAAAATTTTAACTTATTTTGTTTTTAGAAAAAAATTCAATTGAAACTTTTAATTATATAATTTAATTTAAAAAATTAAGTAATTAATGGCATAAGAAAGAAATTAATTAATTAAATTAATGCTTACTAAAAAAAAGTTAAAGTTTCTAAATAAAGATAATCATAAGAATAGATAAAGATTAGGAATAAAAGTTATTTAGTTTATAGATAATTATAAATATCTTACACGTAATTTTATTTTTAATTATTTAATTATGCGAATAATTGGTTTAATTAGTGAAGTTTGATTTATAAAGAGTTTACTAAGAATTAATTATTTTTGTTAGCAAAACTTGATACAATAAAAAATTGAAATCATAATTGTATCTTTAGAGATTTTAACAAAATAGATATCTTGTAAACCTTAATTCTTAACTTAAAATCACCACCTAATGTGTGTATGTGTGTGTGAGACATATATATATATATATATACACACACACACACATGTATGTATGTATGTATGTATGTATACATATACATACATAATTTATATGATATTTTAAAGAAATTAAATATAATATATTTTATAATGGTTAAATTTATTTTGCATAAAAATTTAAACTTAATTTGTTTTTGGAAAAAAAATTTACAATAATAATAATTAATAAATGCGATAATTAAAAAATTAATATATATGTGTGTGTGTGTGTTTTTATATTAATTTTTTAATTATCACATTTATTAATTATTATTTTACAATTTTTATCAATATAATAAATAATTAATTATAAAATTTTAAAAAAATATATAAAATTAGTATAAAACATAAAAATATGATTATCATTATTCAATTTTAATTGTTATTAAAAAAAAAAATGACAACATAAATTATAACAAAATATCTAATACAAAGTATGATATATTTTATAGAATATAATATAAGGATTAAAAGGGACATGTTATGATCTTAAGGGAATGTTGGATATCTTCACTAAAACTTAGTAGGAAGAAAATTCATGATAAGAAATAGCCCCTTATCTTTATGATGTAGATTGAAAGAACTCAATGGTTTTTAAATTGAAGTTTGAAAAACTTGAAACACAACACACTAAGGAGGATTTTGTATGACTAACACGCAAAGACATAAATAGGTCGAAAAGGTCGTGATCGTGTTATATGGGACCTTCTTTAAGGTGCTTAACCAAAAAAATATCTATTTTCACAAAGAAAAAACAAAAAGGAGCTTCAGAGTTGTGATCAACATATTGAAACCCCGTGTTTCATGATAAAGGAGACATCTCTCATCTAATATGAATTGCTCCTCAATTCCAATATCTTTGAACAAATAATAAATTTATTATTTTTTTAAAAAAAAAAAAAAAAAACTAATGCATATGACGAATTATATAATTTGGTTCATTTTGTGAGATTATTTTTTAACATACATTTTACATACATCATTTTTATTGAAAGTTGAAAGAGATTTTTGAAAAAAAAAAAAATGATTTTCATTATATATAAATTTATATTAAAAATGTTAATTTTTTTTAATATTTTAAAAAATTAAAAAATAAATATTTAGAAAATTTTAATATCTGAATATATATTAATGTTAAATTAAAATCTTCTATAAATAAATTCTTTAAACTTTTTTTTATTTCTTTTATATAAAAATATAGAAATCTTATCATTTTTAAAAATATAATTTTTATACATTTTTAATATTAAAAAAAAAATTAAAAAAACTCAATAATTTTTAAAAATATCAAAATTTAAATATTTATCTTAAAAAAATTGAAATTTTAACATATTTTATTAAATTAAAAAATATATATAAAAAAAACCTATGTTTCCTAAATTAATGAAAACACAGTAAAATGGGCTCACTCTTATCAAAAATGGGAGGGAAAGTTCCTTATTATTTGTTCAATTAATTTTTATAATGGATTTGTTTTTATCTATCTACATCAATGCTATAAATATTTATATATACTAAATAGAAAATATTTATATTAAAATGCTAAGAAATTAAATGGTGATAAGAAATATATTAAATTGTTAACATAATTTTTTTTACTTTATATGGACATGGTGAATATATAAATTACTAAGGTTTAGGAAAATTATAATACACAACAAGTTCATTATTTTAAGGGGAGACATGCTTTAATTTATTATGGCATTATTTTAGCTTTTAGAAAATACATGAATACTTTAAAAAATTGTAAGTAATTTATGTTGTATATATAAATTAAAAATATCATTTTACCTATCTTTTATAATCTTTTTAATTATAAAAATTATATTTTAATTTGATTGAAAAATTATTCATATTATATTAAAAAATTAATAAGATATAAAATATATTTTTACAAAAAGCCATTGGAAGAAGTCATATTTTAAAAGTTACATGGGACAAGAGATTAAATGAGCATCTTTATAAGATTTGTATGTTGCAATTAAAAAGGTAACAAAACTAAAGAGAAATATAATAAAACCACATATCACAAATCACACGAAGTAATAGGAGCAACAATAAAGGATAGAGGAGGTGGAGGTGAGAGGACCATTAGGACTACCATCCCATCCTCCCTAGCCTCAAGTAATCTAAGGATCTATAAAATTGGTTACAACACCTTAATCATCTACTTCCTTTTCTTTATCTTTATCCTCAAAATTGTATGGCCTAGTAGGAGAAATATATAAGGATAATTGAGTAAATTTCCCTTGTGGTGGTGTGGACCACCCAAAGTGACTAGTATCACCACCTCCACCATCCCCACTAGTACCTCCACTATTGCCATCCCAATCGCTACCACTAGCACCTCCATGATCACAAGTTTAAGGCCCTATAGATGGAAACCATCTTTAGGGAGAACCATTATGGTATCTACCATGTGATTGAGTCCTCCCTCACAACTCATGCCAAATGTCCCATGAAGTCACTGACAATGGGGGCAATCCAAAGGGACTCTACTAATTGCATAGGGGGTGTTGCCCCAATGATCAAGAAAGGTCTGCAGGTCGATAAGCTCTTGACACACTTTATCATCATGAACTTGAATCTAGATCATAACATTTGGAAACACATTAAAATTATTAGTAGTGAAAAAAAAAAGTCATCCAACATAGCCTGGTTAAAATTAACATCATTTCTACTCTTCCTTAATTGAAAGAGAATTTTTGCTCAAAATATATGCAAAAAAATTGAAAAATTTATAGGAATAATGGTCGAGTCTACTAAAAATAATATCTTCCAAGTAAACATCTCAGGACATAATGGTTGGAAGAGGGTGTGAATCCACTACCAAACAAAATAAGCAAGCATGAAAAACTAGAAAATATGCTTTAAGGATTCTGAACATTTGCAGACAAAGCAAATCGGGTGACCCATGCCAAGGTGTACCAAGAAATAATCAATAGGGATAATTTGGTGGAGGATACACCACAAGAAGTGTGCTTGTTTTGGCTCAATGATAGCCATCCGTACATGATCAAACCTTATTCTACAAACTCTTTTTGTTGGAATTAACTTTTCATTTGGAATTGAGAGTTTCAACATGAAGAGACTGTGAAGAGAGGAGTTGATAACCTAATATGGGTTTAAACTGGTAGAAAGGGGTCTCAATAGGCCACTTCTAGTCAATACATCACCTTGAAGGAGTTTTCACACCAATTTCATGGAGATGGATATTAGATATGGCATTTTGAAGTTATGTGATGAACTCTTGATCACTAGTTTGTGACTGAAATTGTTGGTGTAATATATGCCAAAGCACCAAGTTTTTGGTTTGATTCCCTTTTTAAAGACCCAAAGACTTTTAATCCAAGGCGCAAGGGAAAAATGGATGTCATGATAAGTAAAAAATAATGACCACCATAAGGACTGAGGATTGAGAGATAACCCAGACTGAAACCCATCGTCATCTTAAACCAAATGCCTTTTAAGAAGCTCCCAAGCCTTCCAACTACGCTTAGCCAAAAATGTACCCACAATGGTGTTAGGGACTTAAGTGCACAACAAAGTTTGAAAATTCAATCCCTTCTAGGCTTCTTTGCCCATGGGACTACCTTGAATGATATAATTTGTAAGAAAGATTTTCCAATTCTCATTACCATCCAAAGCATGGATGATAAATTTAGCACAAAAAACATGGCCTTGGATATGTATATCTAGAAGACCAAGCCTTCCCAGGGATCTTGGATTATAGTAGATATCCCAAGCTACCTTATGGAACCCTTGACTACCTTCAGATTTCATAGAAAAGCCCTCAATTTTTTTCCAATTTAGTATCTAGATTGCCTTAAAAGGAGGCCAACAAGAGGAATAACAAATATGAGTGGTAGCTAACACCTTAGAGAAAATTCATTTTTTTTTTTGCTAGCGATGGAAGTTTGGATATTTAGTAGGAAATTTTATTTTCAACACTTTGCACCACATACTACCATAAATCTAAGGGATAAGCTTGAAAGGTAAAGGGGACTCCCATAAATTTAAATTGCTATTTGGGCTGACTCCAAATCCACCTATATTGTAGCAACCAAACAGAGGTGGGAGAGAGAGATTGTTTGTAGCATTAAGTTTTTATCCATTGAGTGGAGGAGTTAGAAGCAAAACAAAATACTTCAAGATTGACTGCTCCTCTTAAGCAAATGTAAGGAAGAAATCATCAATAAAGTGCCCATTAACCATTTGAAAATGGGTGTTAGGAAGAAAGATAACTTTGATCCAAGCTCTGACAAAGTAATTAGTTAGCAAGTCATTGAAGCCTTTAGTCTCTAGCACATAAAGGAAGGGAGTAAGTAGGTAACCCTAATGAACAGAATGGAGGGGACTAAAATAATCAAATTGATGGAAATACAAGCACTTACATCTTGAAAAAACATTCGCACTATGCTAATGAACCTGGGGCCAAACTCTAAGGCTTGAAACATAGCCAAAATAAAAGGCCATTCAATTCTTTCACAAGCTTTCTTAAAATCAATCTTGATAAATAGAATCTTTTGGTAAGACCAACAGACTCACTCCATTTCATCCCAAATGACAATAATGTTATCTAAGATGTATCTATTATGGATGAACCTTGTTTATGCGAGAGTAAAACTACGTTTATTTTTTATGGCAACAAAAAAATAAAAACTTTTTTCAATTATAAATAAGAGGAGTTTTTAATGATATATCTTTTATCCTACAAATGTAATAGATATATTTTAAATAGTTGTGAAACAATATTATGGCTTATTCTCATATATATATATATATATATATATATATATATATATATATATATATATATATATATTTATATATATATATATATATATATATATATATATATATATAAAATACATTGTCTATTGATGATGCAAGGCTACAAATGGTTGTGAAACAATATTATGATTCATCTTATTGGAATAGTATACATTATTTATTTGATAATAAATTTTATATTGCATAAAATAAGTAATATTTTTTTAATTTTTACAAAATTTGAGATAAAAATAAAAGTTAAGTTGAAAAAACCTTTAGATAATTCCATCATAATGACGTTAAAAATTTGTTTTTATTTATATTATTTAATTAATAATATTTTCCTCCAAAATGCTAATATAATTACATAAAAGTTTAAATTTTAAAATATATTTTAACTGATATAATCAACTAATAAATTATATTAAAAAAATTATCGTTAACTAAAATTTAATACCATAAATTAATGTTTCTATATAATTTAATCAACTAATAATATTTTCCTCACAGATATTTTAACTGATATAATCAACTAATAAATTGTATTAAAAACTTATAATTAACTAAAATTTAATATCATAAGTTAATTTTTTTAATTATTTAAATAAAAATTCATAATTAAAAAATAAAGATCTTTATTTAGTAAGAGTTTAAGCCAGGAACAAGATATTATTTGTAATAATGAATAACCATTTCAGCCATGAATATAAGGTAAATAAAGAAGCCACCAATTTAATCACATAACTATTTGAAGAAAGCACTCTTTCTTTGTTTTTTTGGTTGGAGATTAAACTGTTAGAAATGAATAGGATCCCAATTACAATTTTAGTTAAGAATAGGATATCTACAACACCTAGAGAGGCCCAGGTGAAGAACGCGCTCCATGTTTCTCTTTCAATCACATCTTTCAATCAACTACAGCCATCATTCATGAGATTACACTCAAATATAAGCATAATAATATATAATTAATCACTCTCATAATAATAATATCGTTGCTAAATTGAAATGGGCAGTTTCTGTGTGGGGCTGACCTTTCAAACATTTAAAGTTGAAAGTTGGCTCACTGTCAACTCTGTATACACCACTAAAAAATGTGTTTGATTGATGACTCTTCACAAACGATAATGAAAATTTGGTACCAATAAAATCAGGTTTCTGTTATGATCATGACCCCTAGGATTAATGTAAATATCATTGCTATAACTTAGGTTTGTTGAACACTAGAAACCATATACACATCCTTTCCATCTCTGTCAACTTTCCAATCTCTTTGTTTCTGGAAAATATAGTTCCCTATTTGCTATAGGGACATTCTATTAACTCTCAAATGTCAATACCATTCAGCAGGTATGCATTTTTCTACTATAATATTAATATTTTCTCGAAAATATAATTCTGCATTGATGGTAATTCGCAAACAAGAACTGTTCACTGAGAGACAATGGAAACCAAATAGCACCTGGGTTATGATCTAAATTGTACACAGTTAAGGTTTAAACAGTGTCAGTTTGAAACAAGTGTGCCTTGAGGAGGAACAAAGAAAACCTGTGGTGTTATTTGGGTTGCTACGAATCTGATTCACTGTGAATTGCATGAAAAACCAGACGTGTTTTGAATCTATCAAAAGGCCATACTGACTGATGATCAATTATAGTATTCCTACATCACAAAACTCCATAAAATGCATCAACAAATACACACAAAGACAGATTGAAATGAGATCTCATTAATTCTACTCAACATAAATCACAATTCAAGCTACTTAAATTGCATGAGGAAATACATTCAACACAAATGACTACTTAAACTGCATCACATAAGCTAAATTCTCTGGTCAATTGACAGGCAAAACAAATAACACATTTCATAATTGATTCTTAAACTGCATCAGATGAGCTGAATTGTCTGGTAAATTAAATAACAAATGCCAAAAATGTTGAGAATAAACGATTGAAGCTGGGAATTCAATTACATATCAAATTACCTCCACCATTTCCACGACAAATATGAATACAGCTTCTGCTGTGGTGCAAAATGAGACACACAGGCCGCATTGAAAAGATAGAGCTGTAATTTCATTATATTATACTCATGCTTTGAAGGCGTTTGAATCGTTTTTCAAGATTATTAAATGTAAGCTTTTAAAAAATGGGTTATGACCAGAGACATACAATGCTTGGCCAGACATAGAGGACTCATTCTATACATGGACTCAACGCTTCAACCTTCGGCAGCATGCAATGCAAAGCCTGTAATCCATCCTTTTTTCACAAGGATTCGATTTGCTGCACACCCAAGTGGGTTACTGTATCTACAAAAAAAGTTTGCAGAAGATTAATGGCAGTAACGAGCATGAATGAATTAAAAGCATGGTGCTGCAGCTGATGGCAGATAAGATCAGTTTTTGCGCATTCCAGGGGGTGCGAGGATGTCCTCTAGTAGACCGTGATCTATTTGAGGAATCTGAGGGTGAGGGTGATGGTGATGCTGAGTGTGTTGAGGACGTGGAGGCGGATTCATTGAAAAATGCTGAGTATGGGGCATGAAGTTAGTGGGGGGAGCAGCTGGGACCTGTTGCTGTGGCGTCATCATTGGGTTTGGGATTCTGAATGGCGTTTGAGGGAAGGGACAAGGCAATCTATGCTCATCTAATAAAAAGTGAGAGTGGGAATGGGAATGGGAATGGGAATCTACGCTTGATGTCCCACGCAACATGGCCGGGCTATGATGAGAATGTTGTCCTTCATAGGTGGTGATCACAACTCCGGGATCTTCTGATGACCGCTCCACTCTTTTCTTGACGGAGCACTTGTTACTTGTGCAGCGGTAGTAACTCCTGCAATACATATAAGAAAAAGAGAATTATGGAGAGCGTTTATCAGGCTTCAGCTGAATTATTGTGCAGTTCAGTTACTTACCTGGGAAAAGGGCTATTCTTGACGGCCTTTTGGCCATATTTGCGCCATCTGTAGCCGTCTTCCAGATTATCGACATCGCTTTTGGTCATGAATGCGAATCTGGGCTCGCGGCTCCGCTTTTGACCCTTCTTTCTTGGCTTGTTTCTATTGTTCACACGCAATGCCCTAATTAGAAGAGAATTTATTGAAGTAACCGACTGGAGTGCAGAGAATTTACTTACTGCTTTTTAGAGGGGTCCGTTGAAGGCTGCTTATCGGTTGCAGTTATGTCTGTCTGAGATTCAGCGGCGGCCGTGGTTTTTGTGGGTTGTTGTTGTTCGTCGTGTCCCTCGCTGGAGGAAGTAGAGAGGGAAGAGTTCGGCGTGCTTGGAACCGTAGACGTGTCTCCAGATCGGCCTCCGGCTTGCGCCTCTCGATTGAAATCACTTGTTGTGGACGTTTGCAGGCCAGAGAGTGAATTGGAGCAATTGGAATCGTTATTATTAGCTTGAAGATCGTGAATGAAGTCATGTTGCCTGTTGTAGGGACTGAGCCCCAGAGATCTAGACGCAGTAGCAGAATAATCTGCTTCACCCATTTGCATTCCTGCTTGAAGACACTGAGTGAAGCTCATGTAAGGAGAATCGAACCCTGAAACGTCGTCCATGTCCATCATAACTCTGCTGTAATCAGTGTCCGTGTTCCACCCGAATTGGGATGAGTAAGGGTCCAAAACCCCAGAATTTGTCACAGGCGTATTAATCACAGAAATATTGGACGAAGCAGCGGCTGGCTCTGTACTCCATAGCGTCGAAACTTGAATTTTCTCCTGTTTCGGCACCATCAGATGACCTGATATATCTCCTGTATATTTCCACACACTATTCATTTTATTGTCTTCAGCACTCTTATTACTCATCTGAACAATTACGTTGCCCTTGTCTACAATCAACCCAACCAAATACAAACAGTGGAGCTCTTTCGAGAACGTCAAGAACAGCAGTGACCCAAATCTGGAGCTAGATCTTAATCTTACGATGAAGAGGGGTATTTTCGCATTGAGCTTATCCGCCTTTGTCCTCCTGATGATACAAGAACCGGTTTATCTCCAATCTCCATAAACTGTGTATATTGTATTGCTAAAGATATTTTCCCTCAAAACCATCATACAAATAGAGTTTGTTAACAGTACCTACGAATCGTTGTGCTAAGGGGCATGAAATTGAGATATTGAAGATTATTTGAATGGCAAAACAGTGGCTTCTCTGCAATTATTTGAGATTGGAGATTACTGGGATGGCTAAGCTCGTCTGTAAATTTCTCTCTGCTCACTCCTTACTCCATTGCTATATTTCTAGGGTTTGTAAGGATGTAGTGAGAATGAAGAGGATCCGATCAATTTACACAGTAATCAGTGAGACTACTAACCAAATTATGCGCACAATTTCAGGCCACTGCTCTTGTCGGGTAGCAGCTACACTTTACGTGCAAAACACGGCAAAGAAACGTTGTCTCTTTTGCATTCCATTTCCTAGGACCTACTCCATCAAACCATTGCAGAAAACCACATACCGTCCTCCATCACTACATGGCAACAGGCCAGAGCAGAGCCAAACCATTACCGACGATAACGACAGAAATGAATAAATCAAATCTAAATGCTTAATTTCATGTCACCATGTAGCAAATCAGAGTCACAAAAGCTTACCGTGGTTGCACAGACACAAAGGGAGATGAGATGAGAATGAGAACGAGAACGAGAATCCCACACACAAACCCAGCTCTAATTCATTCTAGAATGCGGTTACCGACACACGGATTTGACGAGCAGAAGGCTGGCTGGTTGTCTGGCCCTCCCTCGGGAAGATTCGACCTCGGGATGTATCAACATTCAAAAACATACAATCCCAATAGCAGACACACAGCAGCAGAAGCAGAAGCAGGAGGCTCTGGTGGGGGAAAGTGAAACCCAAGCAGAGCAAAGTGCAAACTACACAGTGTGAATACGCTTACAAAGCCGCGGAAGAAGTGTAACAACAAAAATAAAAATAAAAAAATAAAAAACTAAAAAAAAATCGAGTCAATCGCGAGGAGTCAAACCACGCGGACATTTTGAATCATGTCCAGAAACCTTCCTTCCTCCCTTTCCTTACCAATGAGAATATGCTCATAAATTGCGGCACCGTCAGCTCCATAGAACAAAAATTATATATATATATTTAAAAGAAAGGGTAATAAGGAAAACGGCTAAAAGGAAAGGAAAGGAAAGGAAAGGATAGCGCGTGGGAGTGCAAATTTGCCGCGTTCCTGCGTAAAGGTTGACCTCTCCACTCTCTTGTTTCTTGCTTCTCGAGCCTGGTGTCGTGTCATGTGATATATTATTGGGAGTATTCGCTTTTAAACTGTAATCATGTCTCTGAATCGCATAGATTAGATTAGATTAGATTAGAGTTCATTTCTAATATTATTCCATCTTTCTTTCATTTTATTTCAAAAATAGCAAAGGTGTTGTGTTTCTGTGGTTGTCTGACATGGGGATCACATGCAACTCATACATGCATTCATTATCACAATCACAATCACAATCACCATCACCCTCACCCTCACCCATATTTATTCACCATTTTCCTTTTCCTTTTTCTTTTTCTTTTTCTAGTCGATTCGATTTCACCATTTTACCTACTAAATTGCTATGGCTCCTTCGTTCGATGGTGCCCAAAGCCAAGCCAATTTTAATTTGTTCCTTTCCGCAAGTTACGGGTATGATATATGTGGAGACAGGGGACGTTTTCCTTATTTGGCATTCCGAAAAAATAAAATACAATTAATCAATGATAAAACTTTGGAGCCACGTTGAATGGGCTGCTTCCATTAAATTAAATTAACTTTAATAAGCTTTGAAAACAACCCGTGCTTTAGTGCAATAATGTGTGATTTAGTCTGTTATGTGCGTCCAACTCCGTTTTGAAAGGAGGCGTCACCTACAACTCAAACGTGGAAGCATTTAGACAAGAAAAATTATTATATTCATAAAATAAGATTAGACCATGTCAACTTTTTTAATGAATATGGAAACAAGCCCGTACACATGTGTGGATATAAATATATTTTATATCAAACCAAATCCATTTAATTTATAATAACCTAAAGATAAGGAAACACCATTTCTCAAGCTTTACCTAGTCAGTTCACGGGTCCATGTTTCCCTACGTTAGAGCTTTGCCAAAAGTTTGTGGCCTCCACACCCCAACCAAAGCTGTAATTAAGCTCTTCTAAATAGGGTTGATGGTTTGGGATGAATTCCCCTTAACTTTATTACTATATTTTCGAAACGAAACAAAGATGAATTTTTTTTATAATTAAATGTTCAAAGGGATGTTTTTAGACGATTTGTACGGTTTTAATTCGTAAGGTATATCTAAATGTTTCTATTTCTCTATATAAAGTAACTTATAAAGTGATGAAGTCTTACTATTTTGAAATCATTCTCAATACCAAATTTATTAAGAAGAGATTAGAAGTAGTTTCGGTTTATGTGCATCAATATTTATCATGTCACAATAATTTGAATTCCATAATTTGATCCAAAATAATATTTAGAATAACAATTGAGACAAAACAATTAGATTATGGTATATGATCTAAGTGTAGTCGCATTAGTCTGTACTTTTGCTTTGGTGGCCTTAGTGACTTTATACAACTTCACATTGTATTTCACACCTTAGTGACTTTATACAATTTCACAATTGTATTTCATACCAAACTATATACTGTCGATCCACATAGTAATCAACACCATATTTTTTAATTCAAGACTTTCATGTCTTCATCTAACACTTTAATGCACCCCTTCTTGTGAGACCTAACTTGATTGGAGCACCCTGAGTTTTTGTGAAAGCACAAATCATATCTTGCATGCCAAGCTCAACATCGAACCTTCACACCACACCCCACCATGTTAGATAACACTCCCAAGGTTCACACCATGTTAACAAACTCACGAGCACTACACACACCTGGAAGTTGAACCATTGCACCTACATGAAGACAACCAATCAACCATTATAGAATTTGGAATGTTTCATAACAGCCACATTATTTTGTATCTATCTTCTTATTATTATATAATTTTCACCATTTGAAGCTAAGGTTGATAAGAACATGAAGAGTCACAATCTAGACTAGGAAAATCAGTTAGGAAGTATTTCCCACTTTTTGATCAAAAGATTCCACATTCTCAATTGTTCGCCTTTGTACATATGCATTACACATGTTCATTTGCCATTGAATTGAAGAACATTATTTTAACATCCTTTTGTCTTCGAATGTGTGATAGTTTATTATAGATTGTTTTCTATTACATGTTGTAGTCATATAAAATGTCCAAATTGGTAGTTTGAGTGTGGCTTGTGATACCCCATCCATAGGTCCTTTTTTCATGCTCTTGCGACCCTTTTAGATATATTTTTGCTCATTACTAGTCATCTATAACCTTTTGAACCCTAATTTAACCTCGGCCAAATAGTATTCCCTATGTCAATCCTGTTCCCCCAGGTCTCGAGCCTGTAGGATAGGAGTGCCCCATTTGGACTAAAGCATTAGGCACCAAAGTGTCCTATTTTTGGCGCTCCTGTCCATTTGACTTTGAACCCCAATGATCATTTTCATCTAGTCCTTATCCTTATTTAGGTCAGCCTAGCATGAATACATCTGACCCATGACCAACTATTCCCTATAAAATCCCACTCGAATCTCATTTACAAAAGAGGTGACCAAAATTACAAAAAAAGTAAGAATATAAACAAAGTACTAAGGCAAAATTCCCTATTCTTTGCATACAGTCACCCAATACAGCTGCAAACATACTTAAATCCTCATACCAATCCCTAGCCACTTCAAATACTATCAAATTGGCATTTGCATCTGCATCACACTATTGCATAAATCACACTAGTTGAGAGAACTATATATGGATTGATCCCTCTTCAAAGTATTGGTATGTAAGAAACATGCCCATACAAGGGGTTTAGATTGCACATTTAGTATATTTTACACACTAACCCCCCTCTTTCTCAAGTGGCTCAAATATTGTTTTATCAAGCATGATGGAGGGTTAGGGTTTGAAGATAAAATCAGATCCATAGTGAGTTTCATCGACAACCAACACTCAATTTTTCACATGCACACTCACACAAGCACAACACAACTACCCAAAATGTTTTAGGTCTCTATGATCAGTTTGGATAATAGCGGCATGAATGGACAATAGTGTTGGACACCAAAGCATCCACTTTTCAGTGCTCCTGTCTTTTTACCAAACAAAAGCTAGATTCAAGTTTATGACACCTTCCCAATCCTACATGGCCATTTTAAATAATCATATTAGCGATCTCAATCTATTTTCTAGCTAAGTTACATTTTTTCTTATTTATTGATATTTTTAGAAAGGTGAAAAAAATAAATAATTACACAAATTAGGACTGTAATTATTGCTATATTTTGTACTGTTTTATTAATCCAGACCCTTAACTAAAATAAGAATAAAAATTCATTATTTCAAAAAAAATTTAATCATTTGGTGAACCTGAATTTGAATAAATCTCAAACCCTAGGTACCCCTAGGGTTTTCCTTCACATTTTTGTGCAAAAATTCAATTTTTGTATAAATTTTTTTAATTCAAATTTATTTTAGAATTTAAATTATTACAATAATTTCAAAATTCTAAAAATCCAATCCAAAACCCTAGATTTTCAAACTAGGTCCTCAAACTCCAAGCCTTCCTCCCTTACAATTTTTAGATTATTTTTTTGGATTTTTTGCAAATTGTTTGGAGTGTTGAAAATATTTTTAAAATTTCAATGTTAATATTCATTCTTGCATTTATTTTCTTAATAGTAATTTTACATACTCTCTTTGGTTAAAGCAATAAAATGGTCATTAAGGCACTTCTTCCCTCTCATCTTATAGATAAATTTCTAAATTTTTCTCATAATTATGACAATGAATGGACAAATTTGCAAAATTGCACATTAGCCAAAAATGAGGAAAATGATTTCATCTACAATGAAGAAAATTACTATTTTTGTAATGAGGAATATGATGATGCATATAAAAATGATAGTGAAAAAAAAGTAGATGCATCTTCTTCTCTCAAACCTATCTCTTTTCTTCCCTCTTCCAAAAAAAATAATATTGATAAATGGGAAAGTTACTTTTCACTTCATTCTCCTATGCACAATACATCAAAGGTATAAATTAGTCATGCAATTCCAAGTAAACCTCTCATTGGTGATAATTTGCTTACATTTGAACCTAGTTTCTCCCTCTCTTTTATTACTTCTATGTTCAAATTACAACAATATAAATAAAATAGAATCAAATTTCCAATGCATAATTCAAATGATCCACCTCATGTTATTAACTCTACTTTGTCATCTCAAATAATGACAAAAGAATGTCTAAATGATAACTCTCTTACTCTTACTTCTCATACTATAAATGAAAATAATGCATGCACTCCATTCAATGATAACATAGATGAACATACTACTCCAATTTTACATGAAAATTTATTGTATATTAGAAAAGAATTAACATCTTCTCTTACCCCTCTCCCTAGTGATAATGGAAGTGATAATGAGTATGATAGTGAACATGCAAATGAATATGATAATGAGAGTTAATATGAAAGTGATACTTCTACTTCTCTCTTTCAAATGAACAAAATTCTGATTGTGATAATGCATGAAATAATGATGACTATTATGCATATAGTTAAGAAGAAAATATATCTCATGTTTCTAACTCTTCTCTCCTTCTTTCTCTCAAACATAATGCATTCCAAAATTTTGCTTCTACTTCTATGCATAATTATATTTCAAATGATGCACATGTTAATGATAACAACACATATTCTATTTAATTAGAATGTGATTCACTAAATACTAAAGGTACCAATGAATCTCCCAACCCACCCCCTAATATAGTAACACCTATTTATCACTCTTCATCCAAAGATAATGGTAGCCCACATCCCTCTAATAAGGTCCAAGTTACCATTCCTCCAAAGGTTCAAGTGAGCACACCCCCTCTCTATGATCCCATTGCTAAATGTAGCATTCCCATGGCTAAAATAAATGATCAAATTCAACATTTAAATGAACCACTTTAAGATACTAATATACCATCTCAAGATATTATTTCTTTGATGCATGCAGTTGGTGAATTACAAAAGCAAGTACATCTCCTTAATTTGGAAAATAAGGCTTATAAGTCTTGGATGGATGTCAATGACTTGCATGGTAACCCTCTTCCAAAGACATTTATCAAAGCTTCATTACCAGAGCATTTATAGATACCGTCATTGCCTTAATTTGATAGAATTGAAGATCCATTAGTATACCTTAAACCCTTTTAGAAGGCTTTTCCATCTCATGCGAGTCCTTTGATTCTACTTAAGTTGTTCTAGCACATATTAGTGGGCAATGCATAAAATTGGTTCTTTTATCTACTCCCTGTTGGTTCTTTACATACATATGATGACTTAGAGGAGGCATTTATTAAATATTACATAGCAAATATAGGCCCTCATGTTAGATATGAGAAACTTACCACATTGCATCAGAATCCTTCAGAGCCAGTTAGTGATTATATCTTATGATTCAAGACTCACATGTTACACTTGATCTATAAACCAGCATATTTAGAGGTCCAGCATATATTTATTAAGGGGATTTACCAAACCCCCCTAGATTATATATTATATTAGATAGAGTCCTCTTTTAGGTGCTTATGTTATACAATTTTATGATTAGAAAAGAAATTGGGATTGATTGAGTCAGATTTATTTGATCGGCTTACTTTGGATTTCATAGTATTACTTCCATCTACAGCTCCTAGCACACAACATCCACCATGTCCCAAACAAGATAAGAGACCACAACCAGAAAAGAAACCAATTAAAAATAGAGAGCCCATTTTTAGAGCACCACCTACAATATGCACTATAGAGAACAACAATAGGGCACCACTATAGTTTGATTCAAAATGGGATAGCCCATATGTAATATTATCATCACTACTAAATAGGAGGTTAATCACATTTACTTATACTCATCATCAAGATCCACATATCTTACACAAACAACCACATCACCTTGTAACTATCATCATATCCATGGACATAGAGATAATGATTGTTATGGACTCAAGGACTATATTAATAGATGTGTTCATAAAGACATCATAACATTCACATCAGGGGCACCAAAATATCCTCCATTATGATTCCATATACCTCATTCCTCCATGATGGAGTCATCCCAGGGTATTCCTTCATAAAAATCATCAGTTACTCATCGTGAGAGTAATGCAGTTTCTAAGACAGAACCTCATAGGAGATCTCCTATCCCACCTACTCAGAGGGTTTGGAGACTAGTATAGTGAGAGAAACCTACATATAGTAGTGTAGTCTATGGAGTACATATTACAATTCCATATACATATCTAGCATAATCATAGGCACCACATCAGAGTTTTTAGGGTCCTATCTCATGTAGCAACCTATTACAGTTAAGATTAGATAACCCAAATCATAAAGTACTACTCCAGATAGTTATTCACTACAACTAGGTTTTCAAAGACCTATTTCATGTAACAACCTACTGTGATTGAGATTAGATGAGCCCCCATCATAGGTTATCATTCCATTTTGATCTATTGCTCAATCATATGCATCACAAAAGAGGCTACAGGGTGTTATTTCACATAGCAATCCACTATGATTATAAATAGATGAGCCTCTTTCATAGCACATAGTTTTAGTTACACATCCATTAAGGTTGCATCTTACAGAGTCTCCATGTATAGCTAAAGTTAGTGTACCACATACAACATTAGATATGGGGCATGTTCCTATGTAGCATGAACAATATGGCCACTTGTTCAGTTGACCATTAGGGTTTAGATAGTGATATAATAGCCATGGGGATGATATGCATAGAGTGATATCTTACATCCCCTTCTACTAACAAACAACATTCTTAGTTCTAAATAACAGTATTCACACCCATGGTAGTATCATTGAGGTCTCATGCCTTTACACATAGAGCATATTTTTTAGAGAGCTTCTTATACTAATATATGGGTCCCTAAGAGATCCAAAGTTGCATCCACTTCTCAGAGTTATAGGGGGACCCCATAGTCGATTTACACTACAAATATTTCAGAGTACTTAAAACATACACAACTTTCAAAGTCACAGTCTCAACCTTTCCATCATGCTTCATGATCATGCATGATCCATCTCCTTGATACAAGACACCATGATATTGATTATCTTATGAGACTCATTAGTTAGTATCATTTCTTCTTAGTATTTATTGTACATAATTTCTTTCTACTTACTTATACATAACTTCTTAGCTTTCTTGTACATAGTTTCTTTTTGCTTTCTTGTACATAGTTTCCTTATGATTATTTGTACATAACTTATTTCAAAATACCAAAAATAATACAATATTTCAAAATACCAAAAGCAATATAACATGTCAAAATACAAAAATATTCAAATAACTTAAAACACCAAAAAAATTTCAACTGTACACATTATCCATGCTTTACATTTCTTCTACCATGCTAACTTATATTTTGTTATTCTATGTTATTATTTGTCAATTTATCTACATTACCATGCTTCACTTGATCTTCTTTGAGTGTGTGTAGTGACACCTAGATCCTTTATTGCTTCACTCTACCCATTGAGGGGGTATCCTACTTTTACATTCGAGACATACATCAACATATCTACCCAGTGATGGCATCTTCTACATGACTACACCATGTAGGTTATGTCATTCCTACACCACACACTCTAGTTATCATGTTGATGTACATTACTTACTAGCATACACAAAGTATTCTATCGACACTCACTAGTATATAACACTTGTGTATTTCTTATCATCTACCTAATTTTGTACTACATGTTTTGCATAATTTCACTTCTTGCTTTGATTAGTTATATGCAATAGTATTTCTAGCATTTACATGCCTTATTTTCTTGCTTGGAGTAGCTAGTTGTGATTGCGTTTCTCAGTTATTGTTTTGTTACTTGTGTGTGCCTTAGGACATTTTCCAATGTCCTTTGCTTGTAATATTGTATATGCTTATGGCACTCGTGTCAATATTGCTTGTTTATAATTGTATGTGTATATGGGCATTTGAACATGCCTTGTATGTTTACTTTTCTAGTTTGAGTGACATGTGTGCATGTCCCTTATTTTCTTGGACTCTTGGCCTCTTTTGTATGCTTTTTGCGTGCTTTTTTGCTTGTTTTCTTCTCAATTGTTTATAATGCGATGATCCACATCATGCATTATCTTTCCTTCTTGGATGCCATGATGGACATCATGCTCCATCCCTCCTTGACAAATAACAAGATTTATAATTTTATTTCAGTATATGTGCATATTATTACGTTATTACATCTATATAGGCATACCCCTATTGATCTAACAATCTCTAATACAAATTATACTATATTTTGAGACATCTTTTGGATTATCATTACTATATCATGTATTTCATAGCATAACATACTTGTAGGGCCCTTTCTTCTAAGGGAAGTCATTGTATGGTCTTCATTTCTACCCTTAGAAGAGGGGACAACAAATAGGGGTTTTATCATAGAGATCAAATCCCTCTACCAATCAAAAATCAATTTTTAGAACACTCAAAACAACAATTAGAATTCAAAATACGTAGAACCGACCAAAAAAAATAGTGATGAATATAGAACAATCATCAAAAATAGTAAAAGACAAAAATGCCATGTTTGGACTACAGCACCAGACACCAAAGTGTCAACTTTTTGAACTCCTATCCAAATAACTAAAAACCTAGAATTTTTAAAAATAGACAGAAAGATAAGGTCAATTATAGTTTTGTCAGCTACAGTTTAGTTTGTTAGGATTGTGGAGCTAAAAGCTTCACTGATGCAAACAGGAGAGGAGGTTGTTGAAGGTTGCTGAGTTGCAAAGAAGTTGGGGTCGGTCTGATCAGCCGACGTCGGCAGGATAGCAAAGGGAAGCAACCGACGTCGGTCATATATCGGCCGACGTCGGTCACCTCCAGGCAGATAGGGACCGACGTCGGTCGCCTGTGTGGTTCGACTGTGAGCTATTTATGGGTAGTTAGCTAACGAACCAAGTGTTTGCATGAAGAGATCTATTTTTAGACTGAGAGCTGCAGATCTAATTATTGTAATTAGATGTCTAATTATTGTTTGATGAGATCTATATAATAGACTCATGGTTGTATTGGAAATGTGTGATAGGGAGTAAGAGAGCATAATTATAAGCTCCTTCTGTGTGTGAGTTAGAGCAATGGTGCGTTCCTCCTAGTGCCTCAGTACCAGGTGTGTTGGTGCTGGATTGGAGAGCCAGCTGGGTTCTTCAGGAGTCTAGGATCTTGGTCACAGTTGCATGGCCTATATAGGAGATCTACATGGTAAGTAAGATCATTGATCTGCAGGTGTATGTGTGTGCAAGGTCGAGGTTCACAAGTGAGCAGAACCGTTGTTTGATTTGCAGGTGTGCAAGGTCATATAGACAGCAACACAACAGGGAGCAGTATCAGGCAGGATCTACTTGGAGTACATGTGTGTACTCGGATAGAGCAAGAGAGGAAGGCAAGGGAGTTCCTTCCATAAGTATGGTCTGTTGAATTGCAGGTTGTTGCAGGTTCATGGGAGATCTACTTGAAGTACCTTGAGTACTTGTGGAGCACGTGGAGTGCTTGTGGAGTGTGTGGAGCACTTGTGGTGTGCGTGGAGCACGGGAGGTGAACACCAACTCTGTATTTGAGTTGGGTGTTGGGACCTGTGAGAGGGAGAGCTTTGGGGAGAAGAAGTACTGTTCACTTGAGGTGTGGGAAACCTCTGTAAGGTGGTGGAGAAGAAGTGGCATCTTCTTTATTGTATTCTTTTCTGTATAAAGTGTTAATACAAGTTGTGTATTGTCTCTCATATGCTGTGTTATTCTGAATTCTAGTTACTTGGTGAATCTGGTTTATTTCCGCATATTAAGTTGCTTGGTATTTGGTAATCAATTGTATGCTTCCAGTGTTTCGCATCCTGACAAGTGGTATCAGAGCATGTTTGTTGTTCTAGATTCTTGACAAGTGGTATCAGAGCTAAGGTTGCAGGAAGCGGGTTGTGTTTGGTTACAGGTCACTCTCAGGGGTTTCTGATCGAGTGGGAGTAGAGCAATGGCAGATGAAAGTAAGCTAAGAATGGAGGAGTTGAAAAGCACAGACGGTAACTCACGGTCTGATGGAAAGAAAGAGTAGGTAAAAGAATATTGTTGGTTGGTAGCAGATCAGCATGAAGAAATTGAAGATACAGATGTAGCAGGTGTTATTGCACAAGATGTGTTTGTAGGTTTCTTGGATAAAGTTGAATCTTGGATAAAAGATTCGGTTGCCTCTTTCCATGCAGCCCCAGGTAGAGGAGCTGGTAAGCCTTGCCAAAGAATTGGCAAAGGAGAAGTGAAGCTGAAATTGCAGGCGGCCAACACACAGGTGTTGATGAAGGTCATGCAGGTCCCAGGTCTGGAGATATGGCTAATTTCTTCAGAAAGATTGGGTGATGAGAGATGCACAAGAACTCTCACAGCGGTAGCACTTGAATTAGCTGGTGGTAAAAAAATAGGTATACTTTATCTACTTGTTTATATTACTGATTCTTCTTTTGTTGCGAAGACGTGGCTTCGTAGGCTTGGTCACATGAGCAGGAAGGAGATGCATGTTCTTAAGTGAAAGACAGATATATTTGACAGGCTTAAGAACTGGAAAGCCTTGGTGTTCTTGGAGGAGATGGCGGACAGAGTTCAATGGATGAGGCTGGATACATCTGAGCAGGGCAGTTTGGACATGGAGATTGATCCAAAGGATCTCGCGGGTAAAAAGTTCATCACTCACAGGCAAACACAGGTACTGGTGTCAGTCAAGAGGAACTGGCGTTGAACAGACAGGTGCCGATGTCGGTCAAGTGCAGACCGAAGCCGGCGATGTCAGGCAGAGTAAGACCGACGTCGGTCAAGGGACCGACGTCGGCAGTATGTAAGACCGATGTCGGTTAGGAGGACCGATGTCGGCAGCAGGGACACCAGCATGTTGGCAGGCTGGTAGTCAGGTACAGATGCATGGAACCGACATCGGTCGGATGTAGACTGTGGAGTGACCGAGGTCGGTCACTGTAACAAATTTTGGGTGGACAGCACGCTGCCAAGGAGTCTCAAACACCCATACGGAGGACTGAAGGCATAAGTAGGCCCTCAAATTCGTGTTCCTCTTCTTCATACTTGTTGCTGATTGTATAGCAGGAAGGATCCAGGAAACAGGTGTGAGCTTGGCATGGATGAGGATGTGATTCCTTGGAGTAGAACCAGACGGGTGTTTTGGTAGGTTTGCCAGCTGGATGAAAGCACAGAGACAAATGGATGCCTTAGTAGAAGAATAGAGAGAACGGATACGTGAGATGGAAGACCAGGCATATGGTCTTGAGGTAGCTGCAGGATAGTGGTACAGGTTTTGACAGGTGGAGGATGAAGCATGGCTTCAGTCAGTGTCAGGTAACTACTGTGGTTTGACTTACAAGGGGATGATGATTGCAACATCATTCTGTTGCTGTATGTGGATAGTATGCTAGCTAGCAGGGGTGTACATACAGGGTTTTGCTGAGCTAAGGGTAAGATTAGTTCAGTGGCATGTCATGAGGAGTTTGGAGCAGCAGAATTCTTTGACATGGGAGGCATGGAGATCACAGGTTGATTTTGTCTCGAGTGGGAGCTGATGTGAATCAGGTGTTGGTGAGGTTCGGGATGCAGAACTGGAGCACACTAAGGGCTGGACAGGTACAGTGTCCGAAATCACATGAGGTCTGGTATAGACCTGAGTATTCCCATGCAGTGGGAGCTGTCAGAGTTAGGAGCCAATTCGGGGAAGTGGGTTTTCAGGTTTTCTGAGAGGGACCGGCAGCAGGTGTTGCTATGCAGGGTCAGGACTTCACTACAGGTGTTGTAGGTTCGGATGTGGCAGGGTACTCGGATGACAGGAGGTACACCACGGGATGTGTGGTGGGTTGTCTTCAGGTGGGAGCTTGAAGAGGGATACAAACCAAGAAATAGATTAGATAGAGTACAGGTACAGGTACAGTGCAGCTGTTTATCTCCAAGTGGGAGATTGTTAGGATTGTGGAGCTAAAAGCTTCACTGATGCAAACAGGAGAGGAGGTTGCTGAAGGTTGCTGAGTTGCAAAGAAGTTGGGGTCGGTCTGATCAGCTGACGTCGGTAGGATAGCAAAGGGAATCAACTGACGTCGGTCATATATTGGCCGACGTTGGTCACCTCCAGGCAGACAGGGACCGACGTCGGTCGCCTGTGTGGTTCGACTGCGAGCTATTTACGGGCAGTTAGCTAACGAACCAAGTGTTTGCATGAAGAGATCTATTTTTAGACTGAGAGCTGCAGATCTAATTATTGTAATTAGATGTCTAATTATTGTTTGATGAGATCTATATAATAGACTCATAGTTGTATTGGAAATGTGTGCTAGGGAGTAAGAGAGCATAATTATAAGCTCCTTCTGTGTGTGAGGTAGAGCAATGGTGCGTTCCTCCTAGTGCCTCAGTACCAGGTGTGTTGGTGCTGGATTGGAGAGCCAGCTGGGTTTTTCAGGAGTGTAGGATCTTGGTCATAGTTGCATGGCCTATATAGGAGATCTACATGGTAAGTAAGATCGTTGATCTGCAGGTGTATGTGTGTGCAAGGTCGAGGTTCACAGGTGAGTAGAACCATTGTTTGATTTGCAGGTGTGCAAGGTCATATAGACAGCAACACAACAGGGAGCAGTATCAGGCAGGATCTACTTGGAGTACAGGGGTGTACTCGGATAGAGCAAGAGAGGAAGGCAAGGGAGTTCCTTCCATAAGTATGGTCTGTTGAATTGCAGGTTGTTGCAGGTTCATGGGAGATCTACTTGAAGTACCTTGAGTACTTGTGGAGCACGTGGAGTGCTTGTGGAGTGAGTGGAGCACTTGTGGTGTGCGTGGAGCACGGGAGGTGAACACCAACTCTGTATTTGAGTTGGGTGTTGGGACCTGTGAGAGGGAGAGCTTTGGGGAGAAGAAGTACTATTCAATTGAGGTGTGGGAAACCTCTGTAAGGTGGTGGAGAAGAAGTGGCATCTTCTTTATTGTATTCTTTTCTGTATAAAGTGTTAATACAAGTTGTGTATTGTCTCTCATATGCTGTGTTATTCTGAATTCTAGTTACTTGGTGAATCTGGTTTATTTTCACATATTAAGTTGCTTGGTATTTGGTAATCAATTGTATGCTTCCGGTGTTTCGCATCCTGACAAGTGGTATCAGAGCATGTTTGTTGTTCTAGATTCCTGACATAGTTCAGATTAGGTAGTTTTAGTACATTTTTTCTTAGATTATATAAATATGAGGGGCATCATGCATGACATAATGTCTCTTACTTCAAGTTTTAGATTGGACAGTTGGTACAACTTCTAGATCAAAATCCATTTTACAAACACCAGTGATTGGGGGCAATGTGCATGGCACATTTGAATTCTTTTCTTTCCAGTTCATTGTATTACCTAGGTATTCTCAATAGTTGCATGCCTTATTCCATCTATAGGTGGTTGGAATCATTTTAGAGTGGATTTCATATAAACCTAGTTCTCTATTTTAGTGTGACTTTCATATAAGCCTAATCTCCACCTTTTGAAGTGCCCAAGATTGACCTAGTTCTCAGTACACATTCAACTATCTACACCATATTTTTATATTACAGAGCATTCATGGGCTTCATAAGCCATCTCATACGACACACATTCATATTGGTATCAATTCATAGTTCACACTTAATGGGCAATGATGGAGCCAAAAGACTAGCTAGCCTTTGTATTTTTGAGCCACCTACTCTGAGGGATTAGATACATAGTTCACACATTGATTAACACATGCATGATCACATAGTTTCACTACATAGTGGGTGATAATGGATTCAAAGGGTCAGCCTTTGTATTCTTGAGCCACCCTCAAGGAATTGAGCACTCAGCTCCATTCACAATATTACTCTTGGTACAACACATACCCAACATCACTCAACATCACTTAACATCAAAATAGGTTTTGTATTGGTTTACATACCAAATGAGGTGTATTCATTCCTTTTTCTTCCTCTCTTTTACCTAGTCTTTGTACATTCTTATTTTAGACACAGTGTGTCTAGTAAGAACTAATATACTCTTTATTTTCTCTTGTATATTTACACTTCACATTGTGCTCTCTCTACGCACACTCAACATCACACATCTTCATGAGATTCACCCTTGCAAGTAAGTTTAGGTACACTTTCTTTTTTTCCTTTATCCTAGTATATCACTTTAATGCATCACTAAAATAAATGTTAGGTTGTGGAGCTAAAAGCTTCAACTATGCAAATGAAGAAGAGGTTGCTGAAGTTCCAGAAGTACTGGCATCGACAGTATGACCAACGTTGGTCATTATGAATGCAGAAGGCAACCAGTGTCGACAGGGAGTCAGCTGACGTCGGTCAGCACTAGTTAGATAGGGACCAACGTCGGTCGCCTGTGTGTTCCAGAACTATTTGTTACACAAATAGTTAGTTTGTTGAACTGAGTGTTTGCATGTAAAGGCTATTTTGAGTCTTGAGTTGCGTGTCTATTATTAGTAAACTAAGAGTCTAAGTTATTGTTTAAGTTTGGGATCTATTTATAGACCCACTGGAATTTATTGTAATTATGAGCTAAAAAGGAAGGCAAGAAAGATCCTTCCATTGTAAGATCATTGAGTTGCAGGTTGTTGCAAGCTCATAGGAGATCTACATGTGTAAGTATGGTCTGTTGAATTGCAGGTTGTAAGTTCATGGGAGATCTACTTGAAGTACTTTAGAGTGCTTGGTATTGGTAGGGTTATTACTGACTGGTTGGAGAGGTGAACACCAATTATGTGTGTGAGTTGTGTGTTGGGACCATTTTTGGTAGGAGAGTGAACTTTTGAAGAAGAATTACTATACACTTGAGGTGTGGCAAGCCTCTATAAGGTGGAAGAGCATGGCATCTCTTTATTGTATTCTTTTCTATACAAGTGTTAATATAAGATAGTGTATTGTCTCTCATATTCTGTGTTATTTGTGAATTCTAGTTACTTGTACTTCTGATTATTTCTGCATGTTTAATTGCTTGTATTTGGTAATCATATTGTGCTCTTTCTGAGGAGCAAGATCCTAACAAGTGGGATCAGAACAAGGTGTGTTTTTCTTGGATTCCCCGACAATTGGTATCAGAGCTTTTAGGTTGGGATACTAACAGGTTAGATTAGATCTGGTTAGTGTGTTGATTACAGGTTACTCACAGGGGTTTCTGTTTGAGTGGGAGTAGAGCAATGGCATAAGATAGTAAGGTACGAATGAAGAAGTTTAATGGCAAGAACTATCAATTATGGAGGATGTAGATTGAAGATTATCTGTATCAAAAAGATTTGTACTTACCATTGGGTGGGGTTGCATGCAAGCCCCAGGATATGAAGGATGAAGAATGGGAGGTTCTTGATCGGAAGGCTCTGGGATCTATAAGGTTGAGTCTTGCATCGTCTGTGATTTCCAAATTATCACACACTAAGACAATGGTAGAGTTGATGGAATCTTTGGCAAATTTATATGAAAAACCCTCAGCTTCAAATAATGTATTTCTTATGAAACAATTATTTAATTTGCAAATGTTGGAAGGTGGATCTGTACATAGTCATCTTAGTGATTTCCATGGTTTGGTAAACCAGTTAAATTTAGTCAATATTGTTTTTGATGATGAAATTAAGGCTCTCTTAATCTTATGCTCATTACCTGAAAGTTGGGAGAGTTTGGTAATGGCAGTTAGTAATGCTGCATCTGTTTCAAAAATCTTAAAAGTCGATGATGTTGTGAGTGTGATCTTGAATGAAGAGATACACAAGAAAAGCATAGGTGAATCATCAGGGAATGCTTTGAGTGTTAAAGGTAGAGGAAGGCAAAGAGAGAAGATAGAGCATGGGAGATCAAGATCAAAGATAGGTAGGAGATCCAAGTCCAGGTATGGTAGAATAACCTGCTGGAAATGTGGAGAGTAAGGGCACTTAAAGAGAGATTGCAGGTTGGGTGAAGATTAGCATGAAAGACATGAAGAAGAAGCAGATGTTGCAGAGTTCTTTACACAGGATGCTTTGGTATGTTCTTTGGATAAAGTAGAATCTTGGGTTTTAGATTCTGGTGTCTCTTTTCATGCATCCCCAAATAGGGAATTTTTTCATGAGTATGTCCAGGGAGACTTTGGAGAAATTTGTTCAGGGGATGGTAAGCCTTGTCAGATGGTTGGCAAAGGGAAAGTGAAGCTGAAATTGCAGACAGGTAACACATGGGTGTTGAAGGAGGTCATGCATGTCCTAGTTCTGGAGTGGAATTTGATTTTTGTAAGAAGTTTGGGTGATGAGGGTTACATAGTAACTCTCACAGTGGACTCTTGGAAGGTTACCAAGGGTGCACTTGTTGTAGCAAGAGGTAAGAAAGTAGGTACGCTTTATCTATCTACTTGTATTACTGATTCTCTTTCTAGGTTATCTACTTTAGCTGTAGATTCAAAGATGTGGCTTAATAGGCTTGGTCACATGAATAAGAAGGAGATGCATGTTCTTGAGTCAAAGGGTATGCTTTCAGATTTGAAGAGCATAGATCGAAGTTTCTGTATGCAGAAGAAGAAGGTAACATTTCTTAAGGAATTCGATGTTTATGACAAGAATAAGAAATCCTTGGTTTTCAAGGAGAAGGTGATGGACAGAGTTCAACACAAGGGGTAGAGGAATTTTGAGCAGAGCAGGGGTGATTTGGACAAGGGTTTGATCCAAAAGGAGATTGCGGGTAGAAGTCAATTCTTACAAGCAAAACACAGAGACCGACATCAGTTAGAAAATTGATGTCAGTGTCTAGACAGGGATCGATGTCGACTATGTGTAGCCCAACGTCAGTGACTCAGGGATAGATAAACACTGGCATCGGCCAGGGTAATCGACATCGGTGATGAGGTAGTCACAGGGAACCAACATTGATCAGGTGCAGACTGAGATGTGACTGGCATCGGTCACTGAGACAGATTTTGGGTGGACAACAAGCTGTTAAGGAGTCTTAAGCGCCCATATGGAGGACTTAAAGGGTATGTAAGCCTCAAATTCATCATTTCCCTTATTTACACTACTTGTTGCTCACTTATGGTAAAGAACCAGGAAGTTATTAAAGAAGTAGAGTAGGTAGATCCAAGATAAAGTGGGAGCTTGGCATGGATGAAGGATGTGATTCCTTGGAGAAGAACCAAACAAGAGTTTTGGGTGGAGTTGCCAGCTGGAAGTAAGCACTGAGAGATGAATGGATATTCAGGATGAAGAAGAGAGGAAATGGATACGTGAGACAGAAGGCCAGGGTATATGGTCTTGTATAAGCTGCAGGACAATGGAGGTTTGATCATTGTGTTTCTCTTTACCAGGTTGGACAATATTAGCTACATTATCCTATTACTGTATGATGTGCTTGTAGCAGGGTTACATGTATAGGGAGTCACTGAATTAAAGGTAAAGCTAGTTCAAAGGTTTGTCATGAGGAATCTGAGAGTAGCAAGATTCTTTGGCATGAGTGTGTTCTAGGGACATGGAAGGTCACAGGTTGACTTTGTTTCAGGATGATTGTGTGAGACTGGTTAGCACACTGATGGTTGGACAGTTCACAGAATAGCATCTTGATTCACATAATGAGGTTAAGTGCATGGTATGTACTAGACCTGAGTTTTCCCAAGTAGTGGGAGTTGTCACAAGTTTGGAGCCAATTTGGGAAAGAAGCATTAGAGGGCAATTCAGTGGATTCTTAGAGGGACTAGCAGCAGGTGCACATGCTATGCAGGGTCAAGTTATTTTCTACATGGTTTGTAGATGTGGATGTGGTAGGTGATTTGGATGACAGGTGTTGCACCATAGGTTTTGTGGTGGTTGGTATTCAAGAGTGATCTTGAAGAGGGATACAAAGCCAAGGGAACAAACTAGATAAAGTACATGTATAGGTACAGTTGTAGTTGTTTATCTCTAAGTGGGAGATTGTTAGGTTATGGAGCTAAAAGCTTCAACTATTCAAATGAAGAGGAGGTTGCTGAAGTTCCAGAAGTATCAGCATCGGCAGTATGACTGACGTCGGTCATGATGAATGTAAAAGGCAATCGGTGTTGGTAGGGAGTTGGCTGACGTCGGTTAGCACCAGTTAGACAGGGACTGACGTCGATCACCTGTGTGTTCCAAAACTGTTCATTGCACGAATAGTTAGTTTGTTGAACTGAGTGTTTACATGTAAAGGCTATTTTGAGTCTTGAGCTGCGTGTCTATTATTAGTAAACTAAGAGTCTAAGTTATTGTTTAAGTCTAGGATCTATTTATAGACCCATTGGCATGTATTGTAATTATGAGCTAAAAAGGAAGGCAAGGAAGTTCCTTCCATTGTAAGATCATTGAGTTGCAGGTTGTTGCAAGCTCATAGGAGATCTACATGTGTAAGTATGGTCTATTGAATTGCAGGTTGTAGGTTCATGGGAGATCTACTTGAAGTACTTTAGAGTGCTTGGTACTGGCAGGGTTATTACTGACTGGTTGGAGAGGTGAACACCAATTCTGTGTGTGAGTTGTGTGTTGGGACCGTTTTTGGTAGGAGAGTGAACTTTTGAAGAAGAATCACTATACACTTGAGGTGTGGCAAGCCTCTGTAAGGTGGAAGACCGTGGCATCTCTTTATTGTATTCTTTTCTATACAAGTGTTAATACAAGATAGTGTATTGTCTCTCATATTCTGTGTTATTTGTGAATTCTAGTTACTTGTACTTTTGGTTATTTTTGCATGTTTAATTTCTTGTATCTGGTAATCATATTGTGCTCTTTCTGAGGAGCAAGATCCTAACAAGTGGGATCAGAACAAGGTGTTTTATTTTTGGATTCCCCGACAATAAAGGGGGGAAAATGTAGTCATATAAAATGTCCAAATTGGTAGTTTAAGTGTGGCTTGTGATACCCCATCTGTAGGTCCTTTTTGCATGTTTTTTCAACCCTTCTAGACACCTTTTTTCTCATTACCAATCATCCAAAATATTCTAAACCTTGATTCTACCTCAACCAGACATTATTACCTATGTCAATCTTATTCCCCTAGGTCTTGAGCCTAAAGGATAGGAGTACCCCATTTTGAGTATAACATTAGGCACCAAAGTGTCTCATTTTTAACATTCCTATCCATTTGCACTTTAAGCTCCAATGATCATTTTAATCTAATATTTATCCTTAATTAGGTTGGCCTAGTGAAAATATATTTGACCCATGTCCAAATGTACCCTATAAAAACCCACTCAAAGCTCATTTATAAAGGACTTGACCAAACTTATAAAACAAACAAGAATATAAACAAATCACTAAGGCAAACTTCCCTACTCTCTGCATACAATCACCCAATATAGCTACAAACATACTCAAATACTCATACCAATCCCTAGACATCTCAAATACTCTTAAATTAGCATTTTCATCTACATCACACTATTACAAAAAGCATATTAGTTGGGAGAACTACATATGGCTTGATCCCTCTTCGGAGTATTGGTATGTAGGTAGCATGCCTACATAAGGGGTGTAGATTGCACATTCAGTACATCTTATACACTAACCCCCCTTATTTCTCAAGTGGCTCAAATATCATTTTATCAAGCATGATAGAGGGTTAGGTTTTGAAGACAAAATTAACACCACAAGTTTTATTGACATCCACCACTTGAGTTTTCATAGGCATAATAACATAGGCACAACACAACTACCCAAAAAGTTTCAAGTTTTTATGATTAGTTTGGACAATAATGACATGAATGGACAAAAATGTTAGACACCAAAGTGTCAATTTTTTGGTGCTCCTATCCTTTCATTGAATGAAAGCTAGATTTAGGTTTATGATACCTTCCCAATTATGCACAACCATTTTCAACATTTGTATCAGCCATCTCAGTCTATTTTCCATCTAAGTTACATTTCTTCCTATTTATTGCTATTTTTAGAAAGGTGAAAAATACAAATGATTACACAAATTAAAATTGTAATGATTTCTATATTTTGTATTGATTTATTGATCTATACCCTTAACTAAAATAGGAATAAAACTCTATTATTCCCCAAAAAGTTAAATCACATGTTATTTATAATTTAGTAGTTTCCTAGCTATGCTACTAGGCTTTCCTTTGTACTATCATATTGGGTCCTTTGGTGAAAATAATTAATAATAGAGAAATTTTCACAATAAAATATGCCAAGGGTTGATATTCATTTACATGTAAACACATGTGCATAAAAATTTATTAACTTGATTATGTATATGACTACCAAAAAGAATGTTGATGCAAAATTAAGATGGTTGAATAATAAAAGAGACCTTGATGTCCAAAAAATCATTTTGGATTCCCTCAAGGAGTAGTGAATTTCAATATTTTGTAAATTTTGTGAACTTATGATACAAATTGGGTCTCCCACATTCATTATTTTGCCAATGCTATCAATCACTAGTTTCACCATCAAATCCTTTTCAAGGCCCAAATAAATCTAAACATTCTTATATTTGAAGGTAAAACTGACACCGTAGGACTGGGTAGTTGGATTAAAAAAAAAGAGCCTACACATCCATCAAGAAATTGAGTGATGTAGAGAAGATTATCACGTTGCAATGCTAAATATCCCCATTTTTATTACATGCTAGTGAAATCTTATGATGTGCAAATTACATTTATATCTGAATCTTTCATTAATATTTTAAACATAAAATTATACACACTTGTGTTTCTTTGATTTAGGATACCCATCTTATCAACTCCATCTAATCTCCCAACCCCACATTATATTCTATAGGTGTTAAAATTTTAATGTTCATTTCTTAGATTCCTCTCAATGATTAATATTCAGTTCCTTATGCCACCTACTATACCTATAGATGAAAATTAAATCTAGGAAGGATGATGGAGAGAGAATTTCACATGACTAGCCTATTATTCCACCCTTTTGAGGTCACATTGTAACTTGTTTGAAAAGCTAGTGACTTGGCTACAACTACACATTTATAACTGTTTAGTGACATGTTAGGGTTTTTAATAATTTTAAATGACATTTTTTTTCTAGATTGCAGCTTTTATGTACTTATATATGTGTCTATTTAGCCTCCATTACCTTTTGATTGATCATTTACTCACCAACTTTCTATGACTTATCTTATTTGTTGATGTTGCTCTAACATGTTTTAGATTTTCACTTTGATTGTGCACTCATTATTATTAATCTATTCATCGATTATTCTACCCTTCTTGACATCAATGATGTTGCTCATAAATTTTTTAGTCATCATTCTTCACGTGCTTCTCTCCCACTCTCTCTAGGTCATTTTAAGAACTGAATTGGAAAGGGTTACTTCGAGGAATTGTGTATCCCCTTATTTAAGTTGTAGATCATTCAACATTTCCATCTCATCTAGACATGCTTGGAATCAGGTTGATGATATTTAGCATCAATAGAAGTTTTATTTAAAGGCACTTTGATTTCAAGGTGACACTTTTTTTGATTTCATATGGTTTTAGGGTTAGTTGATTTATATACTAAGGGTTATATTTAATTTATAGAATTGTAAGCTTTCATTCTAAAACCATGTTTTTTCCTTATGAATTACATTTCATTTTTAAACATAAAGTTTTCTTTTTAAATCACACTTTATTTCCTAAAATAATAAGCATTTTGTTGATAAATCATACTTTCATTTCAACATCTTTATTTTAATAGTTACTGCTAGAATACTATATTTAACATTATTTTTATTTATTGTTCAATAGATTATATTGGTCATTGATTTATAGCTTAGTTGTTATCCTTTCAACCTCTAGTCCATGTAAGACAAAAAAACAAATAGTGTCTTTATGCTTATATTGAATCCCTTAGGTGGCAGGTTATTTGATTTCCATCCATTTATCAAACCCTTACATTGTATTCAAACTCTTGTTGCTACATTCTAGCAAGCCATAGGGACTCCATATGTTTCACTTTTTCCTATCTTTGTGGTTTTCAAAATGTAGGCCTCTTCAACCCAATTTTAGAGTTTTTCTACCTTTTTTATTGTAGGCCAAAATGTTTCCTATAAACCCACATTTTTTTGGTACCAGGTTGTAGACTTTTCTAATAACCTGCAATGTGGACACAAAGCTATGTTTTTATATCTTTTTTGGTTTTGTCTTTAGATTTTTGGTTTTACTTTGTCCTTTTATAATTGTTTTTATAGTATTCCTTGCATTAAACCCCTTATGATGCTTTTTCACTTATTTATTTATTCGTATTACTAATGTCTAACTTGCCTCTAGTGGACCTCTACAAAGCAAGAAGTAATTGCCATCAATAATATGACAACCACCCTCTTAACTTCAATACTAAGTAAGAGTGGGAGATATACAATTAATGAAGATATCAACTTAATTTCCAACATTCTAACCTTACCCATATTGAGTTAGAGTTTGTCAGACTCAAAACCACTAAACCCTTCCCTACTTGTTCAAAGAGTCATCTTATTGCATAACAGAGTTAGAAAGAACTACATGCAATCATAGAGTGTTCCTATAGATACCTCTAGGCCATTAACATACATGTTGAGTGTTAGTCTTCCCATAAGAGCCACATGGGTTTAGTCTCTAATGGTAGAGCCAACATGGGGGTGTTAGTGTAGATTTTTATTCCACTTAATGGTTTTTTCCCTACACATGTTGTTTATCTTGATTAGGTTTTATTTGAGGTCATTAAGGAAGACAATCCTACATTCATGAGGATGCATGATCATGTCTATCTTCCACCTATATATGTACCTTTTGTAAAGCTATTTTGGCTAATATTATTAATGCTAATAATTGAATCTTTTGATTATAAAAGACTTGCGTATTATGGCTCATGTTTGATTTTGATTCTATAGCATGTATCTCTTCTACATAATTTATTTTTACATATTTCAAATATTTATGCTTCATGTTTACTTAGACCTTGATCCTCGATTATGATCTAATATGACATGGTATCATAACATGGTTTTTGTTAATTAAATTCCAAATTTCCTATCTTGAAATCTTGAGTTTTAGCTTACTTGTCACAAATTTGCCATTTATTGACATATCACATTGCAGATTCACCCTCTCTCAGAATTTGCTCTTCTTTTGCAATCCTTGGTTGATCTAGATTCAAAAAAAGAATAAGGGAAAATGCATCTCTTGCTAGTCATCTTTCATTCGATAAATTTTCATAGAAAATGACTTGTGCCATTAGATTCAAAAGGTGTCAAAACCTTAGGATTACCTATAAACATGACTTAGTTTTGTGATAGTAAATTTTAGCCATTTTGGAGGGTTTCAAGGTGTTTTCTTGGACTCTATGTAAATATTTACCATATAGGTCCCCTAAGAAAAAAATCCATTTCTAGTTTTTTTGGGTTTCTTGATAAATTTGGTGGGTATTTCATTATTTTTGTAGAGTAGTGATAGATCTTAAGTTCTCCTATAAATGAAAGTTTCATTACACATTTTCAGCCCTTTAAATCCCTTCATTAGACTTTTTACCCTTGCATGCACTTGACATAACTCTTCACCATCTTGACACTTACTAGATGAAACCTTGTTTCTGATTACTAAAGTTGGCTCTCATATTCTCCCTTATTAGATTCATTAATGTTATCATCATTTCTAAAACTTCTCCTCATTCTAGCACTACCAAAACTATCAACCATCTGAGCACTATTAAAAACTCTGATCATCTTGACAAAACTTTGATCATCCTAACACCTACTAAAAAGTCTTGAAACCTATATGACTATAGGTAAGGTGGCTTCTTTTGACACCCCAACTATTTATGGGTTGATTATGTTTGACACCCCAACTATCAATGGGTCAAATGCTCCTGACAACTATAAGTTTGACTACACCAGAGGAATATAGGTTTGTAACAAAAGTCTGACTACACTAGGGGACTATAATTATGATAAAAAAAACCCTAACTACTATAAAAGGTTGTCATGTTTTTGCCTAGCTACATTTCACCCTCCAATTTTTGATGTAATGTTTATGTGAGTGTCAAATTTAATCAGGGAGTTTGTATCACTATTCATTTGGATTTAGGGTCCATCACGGTGACATCACAAAACTCCCCTAAGGACATCATCAAGGGGGGAGACACACATCGAAGGGATTAGCCACTAGTCATATAGGAGTTTAGCCCCTAGTCACAACCAACCCAAGGGGGATTAAATTTTGATTAAAAGTTGAGCCAAACTTTTGCACACCCAAAAAAAATATGTAAAATGGATATTTATTTTATGAGCAAGAAATTCAAACTCACATAATGTTTAGCCTAAAACTCTTTTTTAGGTGCCATTTTTTTGAAAGTGCAAGTTTTTTTGAGCTATACATATTTATGCTATTCTCAAACCTTATAAAATTGATCCTTTGTATTTTTATGGGTGGTTTCATATCCTTATATTTTAACACTATCAATTCAACACATACTTCCTTACTACAAAATATCATAATCAAGTTCCACATTTTACACCATTCAACTATCTCGACTGGAAATTAAAAATGCATACCTTCTTGAGGAGAAAAGGCTTAAATTGGATCACTATGAGTATAGAAATAGAACCAATACTTGATGCAGAGAATGAACTCATCATCTTGAGTCCATAAAATTTTGGAACTATACTATAATTCTTCAAGAAATTCAAATCACTTAGGTTGCAATTGAAACTATGCGGTATAGACAAAAATGATGATCAATTGATTCTTTCCATACTTGCCAAATAGGTTCTAACTATTTTGTCTTTATTTCTACCTTATATGCCACCAAGCATGCCTTTGGAGCTAAATGGACCATGTCATCCTTAGATGATTTTTATGCTAACTTGACTTGGAAACAAGACAAGATTATTAAAATGGATACACTAAAGTCCTTTAAATCACATGCCTTAATTTTGAGTCATGACAAATAGAAGGCTTTTAGCAATAGTAAGGAGAAGAAATAGAAAAATAAGGAACCAAAGCAAAGAAAGGGTAAATAATATGATTTTAAGTCCAAAGCATCCACAAAGTCCTATTAGGTAGGAAACCCAATAAAGAGAGACTCACTTGTGTCTACTATAAGAAAACTAGGCGTGATGAAACCAGATCTATGAAGAAGTAGATTGACTAATTGACAAAGATGCTTGAGAAACACCATATCAATGTCCCTAATTCTATCAATCAAATTTCATCAATGCAAGAGTATTATAAGGATAAAGATAATGGGAAGGGAAAAATTAAGGGAAAAACACTTGTTTTAGTTTCATCTTAGCCTTCCATATGGGTGATTGATTTTAGTGCTTCACACCACATGGTGCTTCATCAAAGGACCTTTTCTCATCCTTGAAGCCTTGTTCCATGTCTTCCATTTTGTTGGGTGATGATACTTCCACAAAATTTAGTGGGATAGGATCTATCAAAGTGAATGATGGGACATTTTAAGATGTTCTATGTGTTCCCTCATTTTCTATCAGTCTCTTATCTACTTATTAGATCACTCACATCAGTTTAGGAAAGAGAGTTTAGTGCACACCTAATTCTATGGTTATTAGGGAAGCATATAGTGAATCCATAGTTATGTTTTATAAAGTAAATAGCCAATCACAATTGTGTACTTTATAATAATTTACTTCCAATCAAACTTCTACTACACTGGTCACTAATTTAGAAGGCGTGAGTAAATTATGGCACAAGTGATTTGACCATCTCAATGATCATGCCCAGAGTAACTCAGTCATAATGACATGGTTTCAAGGTTACAACATGTTTATTTTTATGACATGTTTTCTAAGGTTACATAATTGGTAAGAATCCTAAAGAGAATTATGAAAGAGGCAAATCATGAAAATCTACATAAATATTAGAGCTAGTTGATAGTGACATTGTTGGTCCATTTCTAGCTCCTTCATTCAGCATGACTAAATACATGTTTACCTTCATTGAATAATTTTTTAGGTATACTTGGGTGTAATTTATTAAGCATAAATGTTAGGTATTTGATCATTTTTAAGACTTTAAGGTGCTTATAAAAAAATGGTCATGTAAAGTCATCAAGATTTTACACACAGATAATGGTGATATGTCAATGATATTTTTTAAGAAATTATGCATGTCATAGGGGATTTAACTATAGTGTATAATTTCATATAGTTCTCAACATAATGTTTTTGTAGAGCAAAAGAATCATTAATTGAATGAAATGCCCAACTTTATGCTACACTTCAGGTCTTTTACACCTCAATATTGGGTCGAGGTAATCAATAGTGCTTGTTATATCTAGAATTGAGTTTCTCATAGAGCATTGAATGGAGTCATTCCATTTGAATCATGGAGCGATCGAAAACCCAATGTTTAAGCACTTTAAAGTGTTTAGATATTTTGTTATGGCTCACATTCCTAATAAGAAATTAAAGAAATGGAACCGTAGAGTCAACCTTGCATCTTTATTGGGTATCTTGAGGGTGTTAAGGGATATATCCTTCTCCATCCCACCACTCATGAGTTGTTCATTGAGAGAAGTTTTTGATTTCAATAGGGTCCTTTAAACTCCACACTTGACACTTCTCCTTCTTCCTTGGACACATTAGGATTTGATGACAATTTTTCTGATTTAGATCCTCCTAAGCAGCCTCTTAATGATACATATTATTCTTCTAGTTATGATGGTGAGAGTAGTGATGAGGAACCTCCTCCTTCTCCTAGAATATATTTATAAGATGAGGAATATCCTCTTGAATCTCTAACATCTATTCCTCTTTAGGATAGATAGACACTGCAAAGTTTTGGCCATTAGGTTGGAGATCCATTAGACACCATGTCAACACATTCATAGTTATATAATACCCCACATGCATTCATTACATCTGTTTCTAATCCATAATCATTTTGTGAGACATTAGGCACTCCTAAGTGGTATAATGATATGGAATAGGAGTATGGTTCCTTGTTGAGGAAAAACACTTGGGATTTAGTCCCTCTTCCTAAGGGAATATTTTTTTTTATGCAAATGGATATATCAAACAAAACTTTTACCAAATGGGTCCGTAGATAAGTTCAAACCATGTCTGGTAACAAAGGGTTTTTCTCAAGTAACTAGAATTGACTATATTAAGACATTTGTGCCAGTTTATAAAATGAACTCAATTTGACTCACTCCTTCCATTGTCACAACACATCATTGGGATGTTCATCAGATGGATCTGAAGAGTGCCTTTCTTCATGGTGACCTTAAAGAGGAAATATATGTGGATAAACCATAAGAATTTATAGAATATTCCTCCTTAGTTTTTAAATTTTAAAAATCTATCTATGCCCTCAAATAAGTTACTTGATCTTGGTATTCCAAGATGAACTCCTTTCTTCTTTCTATTAGGTTCACTAGGTGCCATTCACATCTGAATGTCTACATTTTGTGGCAGGGTGATTCACTGTGATTATGGTTCTCTATGTGGATGACCTATTGATCACAAAGAGTTATTCATCCATCATTTGAATATTAAAAAATATATATTTTTACATGTTATCAATGACTGACTTTGGCTTGTTATATTATTTCCTAAGGATTGAAATTTCTTAGTCTTACTCTAAGATCACTATTACATAATCCAAACATGCGCTTGAAATTTCTATTTGACTCAACTAAAAATTTGAAGCCACATTGAATGGGCTGATTCCATTAATTAAATAAATTTAATAACCTTTGAAAACAACCCATGTTTTAGTAAAATAATGTGTGATTTAGTCTGTTATATGCCTCCAAATCTATATTGAAAGGATGCATCACCTACAACTCAAACATGGAAGCATTTAGACAAGAAAAATTATTAAATTCATAAAATAAGATTTTATGGTCAAATTAGACTGTGCCAAATTTTTAAATGAATATGGAAACAATCCTGTACACATGTGTGGATATAAATATATTTTATATCAAACCAAATCCATTTAAACTAGAATAACCTAAAGATAAGGAAGAAACCATTTCTCAAGCCTTATTTAGTCAGTTCATGGGTCCATGACTCCTTAGTTTAGAGCTTTCCAAAATTTTGTGGCCTCCACACCCTAACCAAAGATGTAATTAATCTTCTAAATAGGGTTGATGGTTTGGGATGAATTCCCCTTAACTCTATTATTTTATTTTTGAACAAAGATGAATTTTTATATAAGTAAATATTCAAGGGATGTTTTATAGATAGTAGGAGATAATTATTATATGTGTTTAATTTGTAAGGTATACTTAAATGTTTCTATATCTCTGTATACCAAATAAAATATAAAGTAGTGATGTCTCACTACTTTGAAACTACTCTTAGTACCAAATTTATTAAGAAGAGACTAGAAGTAGTTTTAATTTATGTACATCAAAATTTATCATGTCACAATAATTCAAAAATCATAATTTGATCCAAAAAAATATTTAGAATAAAAATTGAGACATAAAACAATTACATTATGGTGTATGATCTAAGCATAGTCACATTAGTTTGCACTCTCACTTTGGTGGCCTTAGTGACTTCATACAAATTCACATTATATTTCACACCTTAGTGACTTTATACAACTTCACAATTTTATAATTCACACCAAATTATATAGTGTCAATCCACATAATAATCAACACTATTGTATTCAACACACACCACCCTATATTTCTCTTAGAAAAGTGGAGACCCCCTTTATTTTTTGGAAATAATGAATGTCTTAATCTGGGTATCTATGTGTTTTTAAGGACCATGATGGTTATTAATATTTTTTAGGAAATCAATGATTTGAATGTTGAATCATGTTGAGGCATATTTACTTCCATTTTGAAACACTTGTTCAAACTAAGCTATTAATGAAAAGATGGAAAGAATGGCTTTGCATGATAGGAATTTAGATTGTTTTATTTTGGAAATATTCTCTTCAACAAGTTTAGTATTCGATGACTTTATTTAAGAAGCTTACATTCAAGAACTTATATTCAGAAAGACTATCTTTGAAAACTTTCTCATTGACAACATTCACTTCAAAAGGATTTGATTGGAAGGTTTACTTTAATGAGTTTGGTCTTCAAAATATTTTCTTTGATAACTTTGTTTTAGAAAGTTTTTGGATGGTAGTTTTTCTTCAATAGGCCTTTCTCTTCAGAGTTTTTTCATCGAAGACTTTTATATTATTGAAATTTTTTTGGAAATATTTTCTTTGAAAACTTTTATTTTAGAGAGATTTCATCAGAAGGTTTGTTTCAAAAAGATTCTCTTCAAAAAATTTCTTTCCAGAGGTTTTGTCTCATCAACTTTAATTTTGAAGATTTCACTTTGCAAACTTTGTTTTAGAGACTTAGTCATAGGAAGCTTTGCTTCAATAACTATAATTTCAAGAGATTTCTCTTCAAGGACTTTCTATGTGACTATTTTTACCTGAACTAACCTTCTTGGAGAGTACTTAGTCATTGACAACTTTATTTCAGAAACTTTGGGATAAAGTCTTTTGGAGCAAATATTTTTGAAGAACATTTTATATTTGAAAGTCTTTTGGCCTGAAGGTAAAGTTTGACTTCTTTTGAGTGGACTACGTAATTACACATGGTAAAGGATGAAAGGTAACACCATGGCAACCCAAATGACAAGGCATCCTAAATAGAATGTACACTAGGATAGGTTGGTTGAATTCATATTTAATGAAGGTGAATAACTCATAGATGTTGACGATTAATGGTGCACAAACTGAAAATCAATGCAAAAATATATTAACATCAACCCCTATCTAAGTTCACATAATTTCATCTTTGAGCTCAAGTAAACTTCAATGTTAAGAGATCACAAAATCCCTAATTTCTATCATAATGATTTTCTATCTATGAAATTCAATTCAGTATTATACATCATTATCAAAATCTTGATGCATACTACTATTTGTCAAACCACCATGGCATCATCATCCAGGTCATACAAATGAGTGCTGACACCATCTAGGTTTTCTATTAAGGATTCCACAAAGTACTTAGACATAGGGTTTGATGTTAATATATTTGATGGCCATTATCTAAACTACTCAACATTATGGGACGCATTAGAACGTGTAGACTCCTTTGCACTCAAATACAACATCTCAGCTGAAGATAAAAAGCTAGTAAAGGACCTGATTCCTTTCAAATGTCATGCCATACATTATGCAATAATGAAGCTAGAGGTTATGACATGTATATATTTACTACGAAGCCTCTTATTTGAAGGGAGAATAGTAGATAGTGGATACCTTCATTACATGGATAATAACATAGTTGTCATGTGTATAGCAAGGGAAACATTTAATAGGTATTTAAACCTACCCATTTTAGATGTCACTTTCAATTTGCATACTATCATTACATGGAAAAAGGTTAATAATGCAAAGCAAGCTCTATCAAGGTTGTTTATCCCTAGAAAAATCTTCACTCTAAAATATCATGTCAAGGATCCAATTCACATCACTCGATTCAGAATGAGAATTCATGTGGGAATGACACTATTAAATTGAATTTTTGGCCATGCAAGCATATAATTCCTACATTTATAGTGGGTTCCCTTACTGGACCTACGAAGTACCTCATAGTGCACCTAACTTTGGGGGAAGTGATCAGTGCATGCCTCCAAGAATAAATATTACATAAATATAAGAGGCCACTAAGAAGAAATTTATATATGATGTCTTATTTGTTTGACATGATTATGAGGACTATGCACATGCACAATGGAGTCTTGTGGGATCCTAACCTAGACATGATAAAAATAGAATTTGTGACTACTATAGTTTTTTACACATCTACTCTTATGTTAGACACATAGCAAATATTACTAAGGATCTCTATCCTTAGGTTTGAATGGCCATCCATGGTTGGCCTTTGGAAAGAATTTCACCTAGCATATATAGAACACTCACCAACAACATAGGAGACTATTGGATTTACCCATACTACATTATTATTATGGTGGATAGCCATAAGGTATATCCATTTTAGCTCCCTAAGTTCATTCTAGATAAAGTAGTTGAGCAAGAAATTGCATATCAAATGTGGAATGTCATTGATGAGTATTTAATAAAGAATAAGGACACATTCCATGGATCCCACATTAATATTTGGAGAATGCAATACATAATTTGTAGGTAGTTCAAGGAGGTTGGGAATGCTAGGAAGGCATATGCATTTCCTACCCTCTTATTATGCCTATTTTCTACACCCTCCCTAAATTTTTCAAAGTCTATACTTGCTACCATAGAGATGACCTTGTCATAAAACCTAAAACTATGTCAGGGACCCTATTCATTGATAGTATTTTTAGATGCATTTTTTATTATGAATTAGTAATGATTGATTGATAAAATTTTATTTATGTTTTATTTGGTTTTGAAAATCATGGTGGATTAATGAATAAAATATACATATATAGTTATAAATGTGATCACTTGTTCTGCTATTCAGATTCAGTGCACTTTTGATAGTTTTAGTTGATACATGGAATTTCAGTTTTCAATCTTTTCAATTGACTTATGATGTTGTTTGATCTTCATTAGTTGATTTGATTCATGGATCATGATAAATAATGGTGAGATGGCATCTTTCAAAAATTTCATTTGAAATTGATACACTCAAAAGATATTATGAAGATATGAGATCTCATGTATGATTCAGTTTCATTCACTACTATTGGTTTAAGCAATATTTTCATTGCTATCTCATATATATTATAGCCTTTTTCCTTTTATGATTCTAGTAGATATTCTAAATCTTAGTTATCTTAATATTTGAATAAGTACTCAAGATTGGTGAATATAATGTCAGGGCATATGCACCATTTTTTCATATGTCATTGGGCATGCACTTATAAGTTGGTTATCAACCTTAGGCTTATGCATGAAACAAAATAAAAATGTTAAAATATTCATTTGAGATTTTAAAAGTTTGCATTCATATTCAAATTACTTAAGTCTAAAGGAGCCTATCATAACATTAATGGCATAATTCAAAATGACAATGCTAGATCATAGTGGTTTGCATTATGTAAAGTTTACCATGGGACTATTCACTAAGTGTCGAGGACCCTTTTAGTTGATCATAAAGCATATTCAATGTGAATTAACTTGGTTAGCTGGCATTTGATTCCTTCATGAAATATGTGTGTGGATTTAAAAAAATGGACTATAGTTTCAAGGGTCTTTGACCACAATACTTAGTGAATAAAAAATTATGAAGTTCATTGTGAAATGTTTATAAATATTAAGACCCTTTGATTGATGACAAGGCAACCATCCATTGAGCTAGAGGTCGTTTGGTAAAATGAACATTGAGGCAAGTGAGTTAGCAAATCCATTTAAGTTTGAGTGTATGTTTGTGATACTTCAAGATTGTTCAAAGATTTGATGGTGTGAGAGTTAATGAGAGGGAATATTACCTCAAATAATGGAGATTAGTTAATGTTTAGGATGAGAATTAGTGTGAATAATGGTTATCACTAACTTTGGATTTTTTGATAAACAAGTTGACAGAGTTGATAAGTACGTGATTAGTAAATAAAGGCCAAACAAATTGGGTCACGTCATATGGTCAGTTATGGCTGAAGGTTGGTGGTATAAGTTTTGTTTTTCGTGATCTTTGGTCATTTTTCACAAGATATTCAGTGGGAGTGAAGCTCTGGCTCTTTGGGATTGTGTGGAGATTTTAGAGATTGACAATTAGGAGATTTTTGGGAAAGCAATAGTAGGTATGGTTTTGTAAGTTTTGATTAGTTTCTTAGAAATATGGAGGTATTTGTGAGAGATTACAAGTTCAGTGAAGAATACTTCCATTGAAATTATGTGTCAATGAAAGCTCTCAGTACTTTTGATATGGGTTTAATGGTGAAATGTGAATAATAATGTGTTGAATATACTAGTTTATCTACATGCAAGCTTTTTAGAAGGTTAAAATGGTTTATTTGAAGTTTTGAGGATATTATTTTGCTATGCATCAAATAATATGATTCTGTGCATGGAATTTGAAGCCTTTTTGAGAAATAAATAAATCATAATCTCTAATTTTGGTTGTGTTGATGCTTAAAATTGCACTGTTTCCAACACCAACAATGGAAAGTTTTAGGAATGTGGGACTTGCGACCTGAAATGATCTCTAGATTTTAAAGATGCTGGCTCTTCTTTATCTCAAATGTATTGTGAGAAAAGGGATAGAAATTAAATAGAATCACCAATGCAACGAAAGAAAATTTAACTATGGTGATGCACCTGAGTTTAATTCAATCCTTAATACTAAGCATAGTGAAGCTATTTTTAGGATTTAATTACATTAAAGAGCAAACAATGCATGATCAATGTAAAAGATGAAAGGAAATAGAATCAAAGGCTCACAACTTAGACAATTTTTGTAGTAACACAGAAAATATCAGCAAAGGCACAGAACTCAATCTTCTTATTAATTTTCCAGTCACATAAAAGGCACAGATACATGCACAATTATACAAACTTTCTCAATCAAGAAAATAGAACAAAGACAAATGATATTACTGGCCACAGCAAGAAAGTCTAAAAAACTTCTTGATAACAATCTCTTCAAAAAATTATCTCTCTCTTTTGATGATGATATCTTATGATTTTCCCTTGAACCTATATTTATATCATAGGAATGTCTCAAGATTGCCCACACGTTCCCATCCCATTAATCTAACTGAACTCTAACTTAATTGGAAGTGTCTAACAGAAGATGTCTTTTGAATCTGAAACGTTTAGACGCAAGATCCAATCCCAATGGTCTAAGTGAAATCTAACTTAACTAGAAGTGTCTAATAGAAGATGAATTTCAAATCTAAAACATTTAGCTTCCCTACAAGTTCATTGGCTAAAATAGATACACATGACATTTCCCACTGTGAAACAGGTGAGGACACTTGGCAACATCCGCTAGTCTTTGTGACTATAAATCCTAAGGCAAATAACATAGCTCACACACTTTACTTGAAATTCCTTCATCTTTCTAAGAAAAATAATAACTTAGCATGTGGCACTTTTTGCTTTTTTTAAAAACAAAACCCTTGAGACAGATGGCAGCATCCGCTTGCCTCACTTGAAAATTGTCTCATTATCCAGGAGGCACCAGAAAATGACACTTGGTGGCTTCCACGTAACTTATACTCTTTAATGTGTATTTGTATTGGGAATGCTCCATCTTTGACATCTATCACAATCTACTGCTTTGAAACTTTATCAACTTACAGAAAATGGGACCCACAACACTTCTTATCCGAGCAGCTTCAAAAGGGGAACGGGGACAGGTGGCACTTTCTGCTGATCTTAACAAGTGACATATGGCACTTTCCATTTGTCTATAGAAGCTGGCAATAATTTTTGAGAGTCCTATGGAAGATGACACATGGTGGCTTCCGCTGAGCTTTAGCTACTCTATGAGAGTCCTGTGGAAGATGACATGTCGTAGTCTTCGCTGAGCTTTAGCTATACTATAGAAACATTCGGGACTCATTTTAGATTCACACGGATGATGAAACTTGGTGGGTTCCACTTACTTTAGAAATAAAACCTAGGGCCCACCATAGTCTTTACTCAATAATGAAACAAAATGAAGAAACTGTGGATGTTAACACTTGGCAGCTTCCACTGAGCTTTAACAAGGGACATATGACACTTTCTGCTGCTTTTAGAAAAACATATTGAAACCTTTTGAAATTACCACTTGGTGCCTTCCACGCACACTGAGAGAATCTTATTTAAAGAAGATTTTGAAACTCATAAGAAACTTGAAACATGAATGCCGACACTTGTCACACTCTGCTGAGTTATAACGTGACACATGGCACATCTACTACTTTTAGAAAACAAATTATAATGTGTCCCAGCATATGACACTTGGCAACTTCCACTTGACTTTGAGACTTGGACAAAACTTTAGGCAAAATGAAAAACCCACACAAAATAAAAAACCCGTGCCCTGTGTCATAACCCTCACTGCCTCAAAAATGAAATGCGTAGGGACAAAACTTGCCGCACACAATTGAAACTCAAAAAATAAAATGTAGAGTATTTTACTCTACAGTTCTTGGCAACCCTGAGGACTTTTGAGCCTGCTAAAAAAAAGAATCCATAGAATATATAAAAAATGTGGCAAAAATCACAACTTTTGTAAGGCCATTTGATAAATAGACCACTTAGCATCAGATAGTCCCTACTTATTTTGCAATTCTTAGAAGGCTAAATCAAGGTTGATGATGTCCTTATGCGAAAAACTCTGCAAAATATGAACTATAGCCTTTAATTGGAATTCAAGCTGGGACATTGGGATCAAGACAGCTTCCACTTCTAACACTGATGAATCTTTTGTTAAACCCTAGAAAATTAACTAATCATTTTGTCTGGGTAATAACAAATGTTTAATCTCATCAACCATTAACACAGTGTTGCTATCAGGAAAAGGGGAGGGAAGACCCAATTGCACTAGATCTTCAATATGATGCTTCATGTCTTTTATTCCCTCATTTACCACATCTAGGAGCTCTTTGCAATTAATTGTTGTGGAGTTGCAACTGAGAAATTTGTTCAACCTTTTTACAGAAATCATTCTATCACTAATCCCTATTGTTGATAACATTCCATCAGTTGTGTCATATAGATTTTGTAGCAGCATTTGAGAATCAAGCACTCTTAAAGAGATAGTGGATAGAGTGGCCTGAACTGAAGTCTCCACCTTTTCACACAATTTCTATGCATTTAGTAGGAAAGTTAGAGAGGGTCTGAGCTGAGTAATCTCCTCAGAGATTCTTTTCCACACTGATACATATAGCTCTGTAACCAGCTTCATAACTCCTACATTTTTTGGCCTATCAGCCAACTCAAGTGTCAATTGTTTTGTTATTTGTTGCTCTGCTTGAAGTTGGGTCTGTATGGTGGTGGTATTATTTTATTCATTCATCAGCTTCTGCTAGAACTAAGTGACCTATTGCAGGTTTTCCTAACATTCTTTCTATAGTGTTGCCTTTTCTTGCCTTAGGGCTGTCACTGCAGCTTTCTCTTGAGCTAACTCTTCTTTCAAAGAAGTATTTAGGGCCTGAATAGCTTGGTGAATCTGACAAGAAACAATATCTTGTAACTGTTTGTTGAGACTCTCTATTTTATCATTCTTGGTTTTGATTTCTGTAGTTAGACCACTACAATTTACTTTCTCTTGAGCCAGATCAGTCTCCATCTTTTGCAGCTTCTTTGATACTTTTAAATAATCAATGGTAACAACAAAAGTAGTTTCATTCAGTAACTCAACCCTATCCTATGGTCTGAAAAGTGACATATCCATAGCCAATGCACTCATTGTATAATCTTGATGCTACATCTACTCATTTGGCTTGACTAAATTTGGTGACAAATGAGTCACAGTTAGCTGCTACTAGATTGGGTCAAATAGTGACCTCATATGTGGTGTAGCTAGAGCTTTATTATCTTTCATCCTCTTTTTATCCATCTAGGCTTCCCTAGCCTTCTTAGCAGTGTCTGCTTGAGCTTGAAAAGTAGAGGGAGAGGCAATAAACCCACCCACAAAAGGATAACCTTGTGGCAAGCCATAGGGAATAGCCAAATGTTGGCTAGGGGGAATCTGGGGATGTATTCTCTTTGGGATAGAGGGAAAAAATGAAGGCAATTATGTGGCCTATGATGACATGGCCTACATAGCTATAGGTGAGGTAGATTGGAAAATTGGCATAGTAGAGGTGGCAGGGGATAAAATTTGGCCAAGTGGGATTGCCACCCCTATAAAAGAAGAGACTAAGAAGAAGGAGAAATAATACATACCTAAGGAGCAACATATGTACTCAGTCGTTGATGTTGTGAGGGCTCTACCTCTTCCTTTGAATCAGGCTGATGCTTCAGTTTCTTATGTTTCCTTGGCCTTTCTTCTTCTTTCTGTCCTTCTTTCTCTTTAATGTTTACCACTGCTTTTAGTGGTGATTGCCCAAAATTGGGAACCCCAAAGGCTGACACTGATGGAGAAGTTTTGAGTGGTGAAGATTGTTGGTTATATATTTTATCGATCAACATACTAATAAACAAAATAAGTTTGATCATCTAAAGTAGGAAGATTAGTCATCCAAATGTGTAGGTTTACCACATCAGAAGGGGACTGATCTCTCCTCTCATCAAGGGGAGGTTCCCTATAGGTATGCTATACACACACACACACACACACACACACACACACACACACACACACACACACACACACAAATAATACTCAAGGGTAGGACAAACCATCCATCTCTCTTTCTTCAGAGATGATGTGTGCAAATCAAAGGAAAAACTCAAGGGAAATGATAGACATCACTCCTCTTCTTTCAAAAGTACTATTTAGCAAACCACAAGAATACTCTTGGTAGTAACAACAAAATGTAGCAAAGGATGTAATAACCAGCAAATCGAGATGCAGCACAAAGTCTCCACCTGGATTGCTCAAGAGTAAGATATGAAGGACAATGAGGGCACAAAGTCATCCCAAGGTCCTTTACACAGAAATGAAAAGAAAACACACTAAAATAAATTATGGGGGCACAAAGTCTCTCCACACTTGACTCTTCAGGACACCTTCCTGACTGCTATCACTAATTCTGCTTGTTGAATTAAAGGAATAGAAGATATATTAAGGAAAAAGACATAAGAATAGTTTCCCCAACAATAAAGATATCACAACACAAAGTCTGAAAAATCACTTGCTTTCTTATTCCAATAAAAAAATATGATCAAAAAACTGAGCTCAAAGTCTCAGAAGTGCCTTTCAATTTGGGTAGAGTTTCATTTTGATTGTCAAAAAGAGATCCCTTTACAATAACAAGAGAGTCCCTTATATAGCCACTTCAAGAATTACTCGAGAATAGTAACACATCATGTTGCATTGGAATATGTTAAGAAGACAGGCTAGAATTTAGGGGCATCTACCCATTTGTTTTTCTCAATGCAGAGAAATAAGTCACACTATTGAAAGTTTGTAACTTTCAATGTCCACCTCGCGATCTGATCCTTCCTCATCGTTCCTCCTTTTTTGGTTAATTGAATTGGGTCCTAGATTCAATTTGCTATTCAATTCTTTTATCACTTTTTGCTAGTCTTGGCCTTAAAGCCTGTGAATACATTCAGGTCTGTAGATTACAAGGATCAATAGCTATTTTATGAGCTTTAAAATTGATGTTTGTGCACTCATTACTATGTTTTTAACAGCTAGTTCACTATCTTAAATTTGACGTCTTCAGGCGCGTCACCCCTTGGTCTTTCTTCAAATTTTCTATTTGGCACTTTTTTAGAAAGAACCTATCCTTTTAGGCCTTAAGAAATGATCTACCTTGGGTTGAGAAGAGCCCCCCGCAAAGGTATCTGCCCTTCGAGCAGTCTTTAGATGGCTTTCAAGCTTCTTTATTTTGGTGGGTTGTTAGATTCTTCCTTCATATTTCTCATTTTATATCTTCCCAAAGAGAAGGTGACCCTTTGACTTCGAGGAAATGTCCTTCAATTTGGTAGCTAAGAGTCCCCCACAAGGGCAACTACCCTTCGGGGTCCTTCGGCGGCCTTTTCCTTAGAAGTCTTTCGCGAGCTTTCCTTGGGCTTTCTCTGTGGACAAATTCTCATGGACAAAAAGTCCGTAGACAAATTCCCATGAAAGAAAAGTCTACAAACATTTCCTATGGATAAAATGTCCATGGAAATTTCTCACAAATAAAAAGTCTGCATAATTGTTTTGTCCGTTTGCCTTGGTTATTTCTTCAGGCTTTTTGCTCACAGCTTCTCTGAATTCTTTCTGACTTTTTGTTTGAAGGAATTCTTTCAGACAAAAGTTTGAAGGAATTATGCCTTAGACTTTTTCAGCTAACTTAAACATAAATCTAAAAGAGTTTACCTTTTGAGTCTTCTTTGAAAATGACCCTTCCAAAGGGTACTTTTATCTTCCAAGTGCCCTCCATAAGGGCACTTTGTCCTTCAGGAGGCTCTTTGAACTTTTGCATTTGAACTGCTCCTTTGAACCATTTGAGTGAACCGCTTGGTTAAACCAAGCTGTTGAACTATTTGATTGAACCAAACATTGAACTACTCCATTGAACCAAGTCGATAAACTGCTTGGTTAAACCAAACGTTGAACCAAGCCGATGAACCAAGCTTTAAACCAAAATGATTCAAACTGATGGTTCAAGCCGATGAACCAATTGAATGAACCAAGCCTTTGAACCAAGCGGATTAACCAACCATTGAACCAAGTTTTGGTTCAATAGTTCAAATGAAGCTTTGAACTGATTGACAAACCATTTGATTGAACCAAAAGATGAACCAAAGCATTGAAACAAAGCGGATGAACCACCTGAGTGAAACAAAGCATTGAACTGCTTGGTTGAACCAAGCCATTGAATCATTCCTTTGATTGAACCCACCATTGAACCAAAAGTGTTAAACCTTTTAAACTTTGAACTTGTTGAACCTTTGAACCAAAGTGGTTCAATGGTTCAAGCCTTCTTTGCTTAGATGCTTGCCGATGGATATTTTTCATTGAACCAAGGCACTAAAACAATCCCAAAAATGACCAAGTGTTAGAAACTGATTCTTTTGGTTGAACTCACCTGTAGAAGTCTTTAAACCTATAGAAATAGACCTACCTACAGAGTCTATGGATACCAAGTTTGTAGAAACCAACCTGTGAAGTCCTTTGAACTTGGCCTACAGAGTCCATAGATTTTCTCTTCCTGCTGAGTCCGTAGATTCAAGCCTGCAGAGTCCATAGATTTAAGCCTGCAGAGTCCGTAGATTTTTGAGAAGCTTGAAAAATGAGGAATTTGAATGCCCAGGATAAATTTTGAAAAGGGAAGAGACAATTTTGGTCTGTAGGACCAAAATAGTTCAAATGTTGTCCCAAAAATGAGTGATATTTTTTGGGGGACAACAGCTGGCTCCAATTGGGGAACTTCTGTCAATTACAAAAAGAATTGAAGGGAGTAGAATATAAAATATCTAGTGTCTTCATGTGTACCATTGGGTTATGGATTCATTCTATCTATAAATGAAAGGCATAAAAAAAACAAAAAATAAAACAAAATTAAAAATTATACAAATATATATACAGATGCAATGATCTGATACTTCAAGAGTTGAAGTGTTTTAGATGCTGCCCATTGTGAGGTAGAGAAAAGAGTGTGCCATCTTGATATTTTAGCAAAAATATATTTTCATCAAAGTGCTGATGAATTATAAATGGGCCTCGCCAAAGAGAATAAAACTTTCCATGCATCCCCTTTGGTTCTCTCCTTTTGTCCCCAAGCAAGACTTGATCCCCAATCTGGAAATCACAATTTTTAGCCTTTTGGTCAAAGAGCTTCTTTACCAGACTTTGATGAGCAACAATTCTATCCACCACCATGGTTCTCTATTCCTCCAACTCAGTCAGGCACATGATTCTTTTATCAAGAGAGCTTTCATATGTCTGATCTTCAATTGCCTTTGCTAATTTCAAGGCTGGCAATTCTAAGGTGATTGGTATCTTAGCATTGATACCATAAATAAGTTGAAAAGGAGACATAACAATTTCCCTCTTTGGTGTGATTTTGTCTACCCATAGAGCATCAACGAATGCTTTATGCCATGTTCTTTGATTGTCATTTGCTAGCTTCTTGATGATAGTTACCAGGTTCTTATTATTGGATTCAACTTGTCCATTCCCTTGTGGAAAATAATCAGAAGAATGAGAGAGTATAATTCCATAATGGAAATAGAAATGTGTAATCTCCTGAGAGGTGAAACAAGCTACATTATCAGTAATAATTTTGATAAGAACTCCAAACCTAGAAATGATATTCTCTTTGAAGAAGTTGCATACAACTTCTGAAGTAACATGCTTAGTTGGAATTGCTTCTACCCACTTGGTGAAATAGTTAGTTACTGTAAGGAAATAATCATGTCTAGCACTTGAAGATGGGTTTATAGTCCCAATAAAATCAATCCCCCATTGCTGGAAAGGTTCTTCTATGATCACTGGCTTGAGAGGCATAGCAGCTAACTTGGGTCTTCCAACAAATTGCTGACAGAGTTCACATTTTTTCACCCACTTATGTGCATCTTGAAAAAGAGTTAGCCAGTAATACCTGGCTCACAAAATCTTGTGAGTAGTCACAGGAGCAGAAAAATGTCCTCCATAGGCCAGATTGTGGAAAGATTTCAAAAGTTGGCTTTGTTGCTCTTTGTCTACACAACGAAGGAATACTCCATCTATGCTTCTCTTGTACAAGTTGTTGTCCCAAAAGACAACATTGGTAGCTTTCAACTTGATATTCCTCCTTTATTTTTAAGAAAAATGAGCAGGAGATTCACCATAGGTAAGGAAATGAGTGATACCTGAATACCACTCATTGGTAGTGGAGACAAAAAGGACTGTTAGTGTCTCTTCCACTTCAGTTTCTTCATGCTGTGTCTTCTAGCTTATTGTCAACAATTAATTGGCATAGGCCTTTACCCCTGACCAGCTTTGTCAGCTTGATGTCTAGATCAAACTCTTAGATCTTTGAAATTTAATTACCTCTTTTCATGCCAAACTCCTGCTAAGTTAATATAGACTTGACTGTAGTGTTAGGAACTAAGGCAGTAGTGTGTGAATTTAGAATATAGGAGCAGAAATTTTTGACTACTTTCACCAACACATAAGCATGTCTCTGTACATTTGAGTACTTCATCTCATGGGTTTTGAGAGGGAAACTCATGAAAGAGATAGGATATTCCATATCTTCCTTGTTCTATTGAACAAGAATTGCTAAAAGAGTGTGTTTAGACGCATAGCTATATATAATGAAATCTTTGTTGTAATCTGGACAAACCAAGGTAGGGATGTGAGCAATGGCAGTCTTGATATTTTGAAATGCTGACTTGCCTTCTTTAGTCTAGCTGAAGATGGTCTTCCTTTTCATCATGTTCACAATGTGTCTAGTCTTCTCAACAAATTTGGGGATGAATCTCCGTAAGAAATTCACCTTTCTGAAGAAAGAATGAACAACATTTTTGCTTGTAGGCAAATTAGGCTCTTGAATAGACTTGACTCTATCTGAGTCAATATTTATGCCTTCTTTGGACATAATGTGTCTAAGGAGTTTCCCTTCTGTTACTCCAAAAATAGACTTTTTAGGATTTAAGGAAATACCATTCTGGCAGCAACGCTCCAACACTTGTTGTAAGTGGCGTACATGATCATATTGATGCTTTGAAAAGACAGTCAAGTCATCAAGGTATACCACTATGAATTTATCAATATCATCTTTGAAATCTAAATCCATTGCTCTCTAAAAGGTAGCACCAGCATTTATTAAACCAAAAGACATTCTTCTATATGCAAATGTACCCCAAGGTGTAGTGAATGCAGTCTTGTGTTGGTTTGTTTCACCAACTTCAACTTGATTATATCCTGAGAAGCCATCTAACATTGATAACATTTCTGAACCTATCATTGTTTGAAGCACTTGATCCATAATTGGCAAAGGATAATTATCCTTCAAAGATGCTTGATTCAAATTTCTAAAATCTACACAATTGCAAATTTCACCATTCTTCTTCCGTACAGGCACTATGTTTGCAATCCATGTAGAATGATGGATTGGAAAGATGATTCTAGCATTTAACATTTTTGGTATCTCAAAAAGAATAGTACCTAATATTTTTGGATTATACTATTTGGATTTTTGCTTATAGGGCATTGATTCAACCTTGAGAGGAATGTCATGGTGAATTTCATCAGGTCTGAGAGACTTTAAGTCTTCATAAGAATATGCTAAGACATCCATGTATTGACGGAGCAAAGTGGTGAACTTGAATCTTTCTTCAGGGGTACAACACTTACCAATGTTAACCATCTTAGGATTTTCTTTAGTGTTCAGATTTACTTGATTGAATCCTTGAGAGAAACTTGAGTCTGTTTGCTATTGTTTGATGAATCTATCATGCTTGTCAAACAGCTTCTCAAGAGAAACCAGGCCTTTGGGAATTTTGTTTTCTTTCAGCTGTAAGAACTCTTCATTTATATCTGAACTAGATTCAAAGGCTGATTCATATTTCTGAGGTTCATTGCCTTCAAAATGTAGTTGTTCAAAATTGTCTTTTCATTCCAAAAAAGCAATGATTTGATGGTCATCATTGAATACTTGCCAATAGTCAACATTGTCAGGAACACTTGGTCTATAGACCAGCTCAACAGTATACCTGTCTTCTTTGAAATCTAAATGAGGAACTAAGAGAGTTTTTAAAATAGCAAGTGCATTAGCTCTATCATTAAACTCTCTGGGTATGGCAAAAATGTTGAAAGTATCAAAGATTTCAATTTGGTCCCAAACCAAGTTATGGTAGTGGCGTAATCTTTCATTCTTGGTTTGTTATAAGTTTCTCAATTGACAAAACACTAATTCAACATCCCCTTCGACATAAAGAAACTTGATGCCTTTGTCTTGAGCAGCCTTCATGCCAAGCAGCAGAGATTCGTATTCAACTGTATTGTTAGTGTTGCTAAATTGTAATTTATAAGATAAAGGAAAAATATCTCCTTGAGGAGATATCAACACAATCTCAGCTCCTGAACCAGTAGAGGAACAACTACCATCAAATTCCAAAGTCCATATCTCATATGATATTGATTTTTCTTTAGACTTTCATTCATCAAAGATGGAGGATCTTTCTTCATCTATATTACAACCTACTAGTTCTTCAGCTATTCTAGTTAAACTAATTTCTGAGTTGACACTTTGAAGAATTATATTACGTGTTTCATGCACTTCATATGTAGATAAAAAATAGTTACCCATACCTACGGATTCAAAAAGAATTTGAGCTTCAGGGGCTGATGTCTAGGTGACCACATATTCTGCTTCCTTTTCAGGGAGCAACCTCTCCATTATGCCTTGTACAGGGATCCTTGCCTTAGATAGATCCATGCTTAGTTCTCCTCCCATGTCCTTACAAAATTTTGTCCCAAAAAAATGCCATAGGATGCTGGGACGTCAACCACCAAGACAGTCATCTTGATTCTCTTGTTTGGAAAGGCTGCAAATGTAAATTGGGCATCTTTGATTTACCCCAGTAATGGTACTTGCTTGTTCTCCATGGAGAAACATCTCCCAAATGTCTTGGTTAGTGTGAGACCAAGCGACTCAGCTACTTTAGTAGGCATGACATTGTCAGATGTGCTTGAGTCTATAATATAGTTACTTAGCTTGTGGCCATTAATTAATAGAGAAACATAGAAAGGTTTTATTTTTCCAAGAGCAACTGGGGGAGTAATGACCAGATTATTTGAAATAGGCATGTTCTTTGGAGAATCAAGAGTTATCTATTTAGCTTTTTGTCTTGCCAGGATGGTTTGGTTCTTTACATATTGGATCAACTTATTCAATTAATTAGGATTGGACTACAAATATTCAAACTCAGAAATTTGTATTTTTGTCTTTTTGACATGATCGATTATGTCAAATGGCAGAATTGAGCTAGGTAAAGAAAAAGGTACTTCAACCTTCTGAGTTTTAGGAGGGATGGGAGGTGGGCTGGTTTGCAAATTTGAAGTAGAAGTGGAAGGTGAAATTGATGTACTTGTCTTTTGGGTGATCACCAGATCTTTTGACTGAAAAGGCAGAATGGTTCCATGCTTAGCAATTGTGACTGCTAGCTGAGATTGTTCCTCTATTTTCTCTTTATCAGCTTGCTAGATTGATTGGTTCTTGGACCTAGTAAACACTACATATGATCCATCAAAAGCTTCTCCTTTACTTTCGAGTTCATCTTAGTAGTTCAGAAAACCAATGTGGGAGTCACTAGCTTATTCTTCTTGATTGTCTTCAAGAAACTCAACATCATTTTCTTAATTCAATTTAGGCTGGAAAGAGAATTCTGATTCTACTTCAAGATATACCATTATTGAATTAGTTAGAGGAGCTTCTAGAGAAAGTTTCCCTTATAGGAAAGGAAGGCAATTCTATTGCCCTTGATTCTTGGTAGCATTGCCCTGATATGACTAATTTGGGAATGTCCTTCTGTATGAAGGAGCAGAAGACATTCCTTGAGCTATTTGCTTTTTGAGAGCAAGTAACTCATTTGCCAATTTCTACACCATTGGATCTGTGGTGCTTGTAGATGAATATTTATAAGATGATGAAGCTCTATTTCTATTTAGATCTCTTCTTATCTTCCCTGCTAAAATGAGATCATCTTCTACCTCAGTGGTCAAATGTTGAGTTGCAGCAAGATCTATTTGACTAGCACGTCTCAAGAGAAAACTTACTTTAGGTAACTGAGAATTAATAAAAAATCATTTGAGATTCTCAGTTGTAGGTCGAGCTATTACATAAATTATATTCTTTAGTTTGTCAAATTTGGCTATGAAGTCTCTCATAGGCTCATAAGGCTCTTTCTTCATCTGTGTAAGTTGAGCCAGAAGTGCATGTGCATCTTTTGCAAGTTTGCATCTAGCTTCAAACTTATCTTTGAGAGTATTCTAATCAGTTACTGACCGAGCCTATAGATGATAAAACCAATCTACAATAACACCTTGTAATGTTTCTACAAATAGCCTGACTACTACATCTTCAAATTCTACTCCAATTACTCCATAGGCTATGCTGAAGACTGTAATGTGTTCATTAGGATGAACTTTTCCATCACCATAGAATTTAATGAAATTCTTCCTTGAACTATGTGGAAGCTCATGTAGAGATGGAGTAAGATTGAGAGGACCAAAAGCATTACCCCAGGGGCCTTGAACTGCCATTATAGGATTATGACAAGGAGGGATAACCAATCTTAGAGGGGTAATTATTGGCAAAGCTTTATCAACAACAAAAGTAGATACTTTGTCTGGCAATGGAGATCTGACTTTAGTAGAAGGAAAGCTCTTCGTTCATTGGAGATGAGATGGTGAAGGAAACAAATCAAAATAACTTTGCTATACCAACTCGAATATAGGGTCAATGATACCTTTAGCCTTTTGGCTTCGTGTATACCTTGAATTTGCCAGATTGTGAAACAAAAAAGGGAAAAGAATTGACCTTACCTCGGTTTACAGCTTGAGGCTTTAAACTATGCATTCTTTCCCAGTCAGTGTGGAGGTGAATGGATAGATTATAAATGGATAATGGATATTATATTCCCCAGTAGAGTCACCAAAAATTATTGGTTGAATATTTTGTCGATCAGCATATTGATAAACAAAATAGGTCTGATCAGCCAAAGTAGGAAGATTAGTCATCCAAATGTGTAGGTTTACCACATCAAAAGGGGACCGATCTCTCCTCTCATCAAGGGGAGGTTCCATATATATATATATATATATATATATATATATATATAGAAACAAAAATAATACTCAAGGGTAGGACAAACCATCCATCTTTCCTTTCTTCAGAGATGATGTGTGCAAATCAAAGGAAAAACTCAAGGGAAATGATAGACAATACTCCTCATCTTTTAGAAGTACTATTCAACAAACCACAAGAATACTCTTGGTAGTAACAACAAAATGTAGCAAAGGATGTAATAACTAGCAAATTGAAATGCAACACAATGTCTCCACCTAGATTGCTCAAGAGTAAGATATGAAGGACAATGAGGGCACAAAGTCATCCCAAGGTCCTTTACATAGAAATGAAAAGAAAACACATGAAAGGCAATTATGGGGGCACAAAGTCTCTCCACACTTGACTCTTCAGGACACCTTCATGACTACTGTCACTAATTTTGCTTGTTGAATTAAAGGAATAGAAGATATATTAAGAAAAAAGACATAAGAACAGTTTCCCTAACAACAAAGATATCACAACACAAAGTCTGAAAAATCACTTGCTTTCTTATTCCAATAACAAAATATGATCAACAAACTAAGTTCAAAGTCTCAGAAGTGCCTTTCAATTTGGGCAAAGTTTCATTTTGATTGTCAAAAAGAGATCCCTTTACAATAACAAGAGAGTCCCTTATATAGCCACTTCAAGAAGGACTCAGGAACAGTAACACATCATGTTGCATAGGAATCTATTAAGAAGACAGGCTAGAATTTAGGGGCATCTACCCATTTATTTTTCTCAATGTAGAGAAACAAGTCATTATATTGAAAGTTTGCAACTTTCAATGTCCACTTGGTGATCCGATCCTTCCTCATCATTCCTCCTTTTCTAGTTAATTGAATCGGGTATTAGATTCAATTTGTTATTCAGTTCTTTTATCACTTTTTGCTAGTCTTGGCCTTAAATCCTGTGAATACATTTGGGTCTATAGATTACAAGGATCAACAGCTATTTTATGAGCTTTAAAATTGATGTTCATGCGCTCATCACTATGTTTTCAACGGCTAGTTTGCTATCTTGAATTTGACATCTTCGGGCACGTCACCCCTTGGTCCTTCTTTGGCTTTTCTATTTGGCACTTTCCCAAAAAGAACCTGCCCTTTCAAGCCTTAAGAAATGATCTACCTTGGGTCGAGAAGAGCCCCCTACAAAGGTATTTGCCCTTTACGCGGTCTTCAAATGGATTTCGAGCTTCTTTATTCTGGCGGGTCACTAGATTCTTCCTTCAGATTTCTTATTTTATATCTTCTCGAAGGGAAGGTGACCCTTCAACTTTGGAGAAATGTCCTTCAATTTGGCAACTAAGAGTCCCCCACAAGGGCACCTACCCTTTGGGGTCTTTTAGCAGCCTTTTCCTTAGAAGTCTTTTGCAGGATTTCCTCAAGCTTTCTCTATAGACAAATTCACGCAGACAAAAAGTCCATGAACAAATTCTCGTGGAAAAAAAGTTTGCAGACATTTCTTGCGGACAAAAAGTCCATGGAAATTTCTCATAGACAAAAAGTCTGTGGAATTGTTTCATCTGTTTGCCTTGGTTATTTCTTCAGGCTTGCTGCCCATAGCTTCTCTGAATTATTTCAGACTTTTTTTTCGAAGGAATTCCTTTAGACAAAAGTCTGAAGGAATTATGCCTTAGACTTTTTTAGCTGAGTTAAATAGAAATCCAATAGAATTTACCTTTTGAGACTTCTTTGAAAATGACCCTTTCGAAGGGTACTTTTGTCGTCCAAGTACCTTCCACAAGGGCACTTTGTCCTTTGGAAGGCTCTTTAAACTTTTGCATTTGAACTACTACTTTGAACCGTCTGAGTGAACTGCTTGGTTGAACCAAGATGTTAAACCATTTGATTGAACCAAATGTTAAACCGCTCCATTAAACCAAGTCGATGAACCACTTGGTTGAACCAAATGTTGAACCAAGCTGATGAACCAAGCTTTAAACCAAAATGGTTCAAGCCGATGGTTCAAGTTGATGAACCAATTGAATGAACCAAACCTTTGAACCAAGTGGATGAACCAACCGTTGAACCAAGTTTTGGTTCAACGGTTCATACAAAGCCTTGAACTGACTGACAAAACATTTAATTGAACCAAAAGATGAACCAAAGCGTTGAAACAAAGTGGATGAACCACTCGAGTGAAACAAAGTGGATGAACCACTCGAGTGAAACAAAGTGTTGAACCGCTTGGTTGAACCAAGTCATTGAATTGTTCCTTTGATTGAACCCGTCGTTGAACCAAAAGCGTTGAGCCTTTTGAACGTTGAACTTGTTGAACCTTTGAACCAAAGTGGTTCAATGGTTCAACGGTTCAAGCCTTCTTTGCTTATATTCTTGCCGATGGAGATTTTTGATTGAACCAAGGTACTAAAACAATCCTGAAAATGACCAAGTGTTAGAAACTAATTCTTTTGGTTGAACTCACTTGTAGAAGTCTTTGAACTTGTAGAAATGGACCCACCTACAGAGTCTGTAGTAACCAAGCATGTAGAAATCAACCTGTGAAGTCCTTTGAACATGGCCTACAAAATCCATAGCTTTTCTCTTCCTACCGAGTCCATAGATTCAAGCCTACAGAGTCTATAGATTTAAGCCTGCAAAGTCCGTAGATTTTTGAGAAGCTTGAGAAATGAGGAATTTGAATGCCCAGGACAAATTTTGAAAAGGGAAGAGACAATTTTGGTTTGTAGGACCAAAATAGTTCAAATGTTGTCCCAAAAATGAGTGATATTTTTTTAGGGAAAACAAAGATACCACATTCTTTTATTTTTCAATGGCACTGAGAGATTGGGGCCAGATAGCTACAATGATTATAGATGACGTTTGTCCTGGGGCTTGCACTATATGAGTGATTTCTACTTCCCTCTCTGACTCTCCACCCTGTGTCTACAGTTTTCTTGTATCGGGGCTAGAGACATGAGATGGATGCCATTCATCCCAAATTTCCTCCCATTTCTCATCTAAGTTTACATTAACAAAAGAGTGAGTTGTCTCACAAATTTCTTGCCTATACTTCCAATAGGCTTTTATTTTCTTAGGTTTCCATTCTTTGTCCTTCAATGCCCTTCTTAAACTAGCAGTCATTCTGATTTTAGGGTCAAAATACTATTTCTTAACATAAAAGGTCTCACATGGCTTGGCTTCTTGAAAGGGTAAATCTGTCAATTCTATATACAAATTAGGAATATCTTCTTTAGGGTTTCTTCTATTTTCCTAAAAGGGACATCCCTCATGCACAATTCTAGCGATGACCTTATTATTCTTGACCCATGAAGTTATGAAACTACTTGGATCATATTTCCATTTATCTTCAATAAAAAAGAAACCCAGGAAAGATAGCTTCCTCATCAATAGGTGCTCAACATCTCTGGCCTCTAGGGCCATGTTTTTTGTTACCCATGGAATATCATACATTTTCTTTTTCTTCTTCTCAGTGCCATAGTCATTATCAACCATAGATACTTGCTAGGTGACCTCTAAGAATGCTAGCCTAGGAGTCAAAATCTTGGGTAGCAACACTGGTTCTCCATTGAAACCATGGACCCTAATGATAGTATGATGGGATCCAAAAAAGTAGTCACAAGGAATAGTGCAATTTGTCATGAGGCCTTTGACACTTGGAGTTAATATATTTTCAATAGGCTCTAGGCTTAGGTGACAAAAGGTAAGGGCAACAAAAAGTTCCCAAAATTCATACGGGTCAGATGCTTTGGATAAGATATGTGTCCATGCAGACACAAGAATGGTCCTATTATGACCAAAACTTGGGTCATACATATTTAGATACATATGTTATGAAAAGATGCTAGAGTTTTGATACAACATGAGGTAAAATAGATAAGAATAATAACTAAAAACCCCTTTAGATTTGAAATGTGTGAGTTGGTAGACCATTGAATAGGCAATCTGCTCAGAGAAATCCAGTCGATACTCCTGAGACTTGTCTACAGTTTTTAATCTGAAGAGAATGGCCATTTGCCAATCATAAATAGTTATGTCTTCTTTCATTCCAAAAATGAATGCCATCATGGATGGTGTCTCTTGACTGGCTTGTGCAAATTATGCTCTTCCTATTGGCATCACTAGCACAGTGGTATCATCGTCTCCTAATTGCAATTTTGATTTGAGAAACCTCATTTGATTATTAACATTTGCCCATGTTTTTTGCATTTTGGAAATGGTTGGAAATGTGGCTATCTTGTCATGATATAGGGCCAACATGTTCCTAATGGCATTTGATGTAATTTTCACCATGAATTGACCCTATTTTATAGTTTTTGAGGGTGTATGAAACAATTTGGTGCATATTTCAACTAAGTCAGGGCATGAATGTACATTTGGGAAAATGAATTGTGCCAGTTGGGAAGTCCATATCCTCATTGAGAATGTTTTATATTGTCCAGGCTTGACCCTCTAGATACATCTTTGGTGTGCCCCTTCTTGCAGAGCTTTTCCAAAATTTTGAAGGGTTGGGTCTGTGATTTCATCTATAAAATCCTTCACCTTTGCTGGGTCAATCGCATAACCAACTTCAGAGACTCTAGTCCGCGAATAGGTTTTTAAGGGTTGTGCAGGGGCTGAAGCATATGCTTTTTTGGTGAGAAGCTTATCAAGGGATTCATAAATCCCAAGCCCCTACTGTGAATACTGTGCCTCCTCCATATCTATGTCTATACTGGGAATTAGTGAACTTATGTAACAAGTATGGAAGCTTTGCAATAAGGCACTTATACTAAGCAAGTTTTACTATGAATTGAAATGCAGGTAACAAAGATTTTTTTAGCAGATGTAAGAATGTATGAGACACTATTAAGCCTTAACTCTTTTTATCAGAGTATTTAATGGCCCATCAAGTCTAAAAAATGGCATTAAAACTAGATAACCGTTAGTAAATCTTATTGAATCTGCGTGGGATATCGAGTCAGACACGTCATAGTAGTGGCTGCATAAAGGTACCTTGGGGAATTTTGGAGATTTGAGAGAGACTTAGTGAATGTGAAAGTTTCAAATTTTTTGAAAAGACTCTGAGCTACGGCCACGTGTTCATAGAACACTTATTAAAAGAAAGAGCAAGAAAGAAAAATGGGAAAATAGAGCAACAAGGAAAGGGAAACTATCTAACTATAATACATAAGAGATATCACTTAAATGAAATGTTTCAAGTAGATCCCATTCACAGGAATCACTTTAGGTTCACCCTCCATTGTTTCAAGCTCAAATGAATTTTTCTATTTACATGTATGAATCTTATAGGGGCCAGTCCACAATGCCTCAAATTTAATGTGTCGACCTAGTGTGGTAGCTCTCGCATCCCATTTCAAAACAACTGAGCCTACTTCGAAATGGGGATTTGAAGTCTTCTTATCGAAGTAGTATTTGATTATTTTTTGATGTTTCAATAATGAGTCATGTGCTGTATCCCTTTTTTCTTGAACTTCCAAGAGTTTAGCAAGTCTGACCTACATGGGGCCATTCTCCTCAATTTCAATTTGTTTTAATAACTAGAGAGTAGGAATTTTTGAGCTCAGGGGCATTACAACAGGCTTACCATAGACCAATTCATATGGGGACATCTTTGTCACTTGTTTTGGTGTAATTCTATCAACCCATAGTGTTATATTAAGCACTTTATGCTGCTCTTTGTGATGATCAACCCCTATTCTCTTAATAAGTCTAATCAAGTTTTTGTTAGTTGATTATGCCAAACCATTACTCTAAGGGTAATAATTTGAGGAAGTTTTCAGATAAATTCCATAATTTAGTGCAAAGTCAGATATTTTTTCCCCTAAAAATGCCTTAGCATTATCTAAAATTATGGTACGAAGAGGCCCAAAGCGAGTAGTGATATCCCCCAGAAAGTCTAGGATCACATTTTCTATTGCTTCTTTGAGTGGCACTACCTCAATCCATCTGGTAAAATAATCTATGAAATTAAAATCCATTTGTGTCCCATACTCAACACTAGATTGATCATTCCAATGAAATCAAGACCCCATTGAATAAAGGGTTCATTAGCAATTATAGGACTAAGGGGCATTGCTGCATTCCTTCTCATCCCCACATAATACTAACAAGATTGGTACTTTTTGATCGATTGATAACAATCTGTAAATAAAGTGGGCCAAAAATAACCTACCTAACTTATCTTTATAGCTATGGTTCTTACAGAAAAATGTCCACCTAAGACTCCATGGTGCATTTCATGTAGTATTTTCTTAGCCTCATCTTTCTCTATGCATCTTAAAAGTATGCGATCAGTATTTCTTCTAAAAATAACTTGGTCAATTAAAACAAAATGGACCCCTTGCTACCTATAGTATCTCCTCTTGTCCTGAGAGAGCTCTTTTGTGAAAATCTCATGTTCCATAAAATGGATATTGTTTGTTACCCAGGAGTTATGATCAATTTCTTATATTCTCAATACATTTTCATTTTCCATTTCTTCAGTTATCATCTTTTCCCTATCTTGAACCATGTATTAGCACAATCCCCTACCTTTGACCAGCTTAGTGGGTCTGACCTCTACATCATACTTAAGGATCTTTGTTATCTAGTTTGCTCTTTTTTCAATAATTTCACCTTCCATTATGTATTCTCTGACACTAGGATGAGCCACAAGTATCAAAATCTTATTTCCTGATACCATATGCCTAAATTTCTTGAGGGCTTTTACCATAGCATATGCCTATTTCTCTACAAAGTTATATCTGGATTCATACTCTCTAAGAGTCCTTGAGAAAAAGGCTACTAGGTGTTCTCCCTCTTGTTGATCATCTTTTTGTGTTAGGATAACAACAATAATGAACTCTCCTCCATAAACATACATTATAAAAGACTTAGAGAAGTCTAGGTTACTAAGTACTGGGACTATTGAAATTGCTTTTTTGACCTCCTCAAAAGCTTATCTTCCTTCTGTAGTCCACTTGAACACTAGGTATTTCTTCAACAAGAGTGTCACTGGTCTCATTAGGCCTGTAGACACTGAAATCGTGTCTACCCCTTGGTCCTTTCTCCCCCCTTGGTCCCCTTCATCCACTTTGACACTCCTAACCCATGTCTTGTTAATTTGAAATAATTATCTTATTTTAAGTTAATAATTATCTCTCCCTTGCCACCTCACCACCTAGGATGCCCTTCTTTGGATTCCCTTCATCCCCCCATGAGCCATTTATGACCTATTCCTCATCCTCACACCCATTTAACCCCTCTCGACCGTTTCTTAACCCACCACTTAAACTCGACAGTTGAGAAAATGGATGAAAGGCTATTTTTAGCCTTTTTCCTACCTTCCAGCTGCCGACATCGGTCAATTGTCGATCGACATCGACGGTATTACCGACGTTAGTTTCCTTCATAATAATTTTCTGCGTCCATTATCCTCCCTTCGCCCCTGCACTTCATCCGTCTCTTGAATATTACAATCTGCTCAATCAATTGGCCAATCTTTCTGCCAGACCTCTCACTCTCTCTCTTAGGTACACCCAGTAGGCTTCTACACCAGCAAGCACAACAGGTATCAGGAGCCCCACCTTACAACAATCTTCTGCATCAACAATAGGTACATCAGCAACCTGGGCTCCTACACTTCTTCTTCAATAGGTAAGAGGTAAGTACCCTTCTATTATGTCATTTTTAATAGCTTAGAATGTCTCTGTAATCAACTTTCTGTTTATTGTTTCTAAGCCACACTATAGACTAGACCCGAATCCTTATCTCCCTGTCTCCTTGTTGCCTCTGTCTTCTGTTTGGTCCCTCTTTTAGACCATTCTTTTTGCCTACAAAGACCCTGTACAGAGCATTCAACCAGACTCTTAGACCATTCAACCAGACCCATAGCCTTTTTCAAACCTGTCCACAGACCAAAAACCCGTCCAGACCCGTCCAGACTTGACCAAACCCCGTCCAAGACTACTACCCCGATCGATGCTGGTCGTAGAGACCACTGCCCCCATTAACGTTGGCATACTAACTGACATCAGCAGACCTTAACAATTGACGCCGGTAGGACCACTGACGTCGGCGACTGTGACCAGGCCGACAGCAACATTCAAGTAAGCATTTGCTTCCATTTCCTTTTTAGTCTTCAATCATTTCAGTCTTTTATCATTTTGCCTTTTATCAGACATTACTTTTATCTATCAGTGGGTTGACATCCCTCAAGCTTTTGCTTTTGGGATCAAGCTTTTGCTTGGCAACCCACCATCTCCTCATCTAATGCCTTCTTTGTCTTAGTCTCTTTCTTTTTGCAGGTGTCATCCTCCACAACCAAAGAGGAGTTCTCACAACATCTGAGTTCAGTGCGTACGACTACATCCAGGTACATACAAGCCTTAGACCATTTCTTCTTAGTTTCTTAATTCTCTCTTGAATGTAGAAAGCAAAAATTGCATAGAAACATTCTGGCATGCCCTATGGGACCTTAGGGTCTTCCTTGGGTTCCTTTTCTTTCTGTTCATATAGGTGCATTAGGTTTCTCCCTTTTCACATCTTTATTCTCTTCTAAATGACACCATTAGTGGGATTAAAAATAACCTTTCTTTCTTTTCTTGCATTTCAAACTAGTCAAAAGTCATATTCTTCAACCCTTTCTCAACTTGTTTTCATTCGAACTCACATTTTGACTTAGGCTTAAAACACATTGCATTTCATTTTTGCTTGCTCGTATTTCTTAGTCCACACCTAGTAATTAACAAATCACATCATGAATTAATCGTAGATCACTTTATGTTGCACAATCAGACCACTTGTACCAAATCAAACATCAAACCTCACCTGAGACAAGGCTCGACTAGGATTTCATCACCCAGCGGATACCTTACCCGTCCCAACAATCCCACTTGGATTTCATCACCAAGGGGAAAGCCCACTCTGTTCTCTGGTAAAGGATAATCTCTAGGGAAAGTATATTTTGGCTAAGCTAGACCAGCTTATCACTGGGCTCGTGAAGTGAGGGGAGCTTGCTCCGTAGCACCAGGCCATGTACGGAACCTAACCTAGACTCTTGAGCACCTGAACAAACTTGAAACCATCCATAGACTACCTCTTCTAAGACCCATTCTAATAGCCAACCTCCCAAACATCACTTTGAGGCATAAGCCAACAGGATTCTAAAAGTTAATTCTTAGGATTTAAACGCTTAGGACCTGCTTGTGTTCTTCTATTTTTATGTTCCCATCTGCTTTTTTGAGCTAGTGAGGACGTTCATCTTCCTTTTTTTTCTTTTCCAAGAATCTTCAAATTTTTTGAGTTTTTGGAAACCACTGTCGGTATTGGTTTTACCACCGACGTCGGCAACCTTCCCTCGCCGGCATCGATTATCTGACCGACGTCGGCCATCTGTTCTCACCGACATCGATTTTTCAACTGACATCGGTCACTATCACAGTCCTTTTTTTTTCAAAACAACAGCCTTAAAACCCACCCCTTTTTTTGCCAAAACCACATTCTAAGTTTCTAAAACTGAAAAAACATAGTTTCTGGAACTTGGCCCCCTTCTTACCTTGAATGGTTTTGATGTGCAGTCAAACCAAGGCTCTTCATGACCAAGTGAGGTATCAACTGCTTCCGCCTTCCTCGTCCATAACCAGTCCCTTAATGGAGTTCCACTCAGAGACCGAAAGAACTCCAACTCGACCGACCCTAACTCAACCTCCCATTGTCCTTGAAGGGGACCAAGATTTTGAAAGATTCTTGGACCTCAATGTCAAAGCCCTCCAAAACTATCTTGCGAGGAACCCAATGCTAGACCTTTTGGGTGAAGCGGCGATGACATCAACACCATTTGCTACCCAGCCTTTTGCCTCAACCATTAACCTGACCATGGCCAATATGCAAAGTTTGGCCTCCCCATCTATTTTTAGACCAACCTCCATCGGGGTTCCATTACCCCCTCAACCACATGCAATTCAACCAAGTTCTACATCATACAAAAACTTGATTATCTCGACCCCGCACACTCTTGCACCCATGAATGTAGGAGTGCCTACCTCCCCTTTTGCCAATGCCACCACACAACCACCTTTGGCGATATCCAGTCAACTTATGCCCTCTACTTCCATAACCCAACCACCCTTGGCCTCCACTTCTATCCCTGCGACTAGTTATACATACGTTGTGCCCCTACAAGTGTAACCAACTACGTCGTATGCCCCTTTTAGCACCTTTCAAGTGCATTACAACCTAGGGGGCACCCCATCTACCAATCTGTCAGCTGATCTCATCAAAATGCTGATGGACAAAATGTCTAGTCTTGAAGCTTCTATTTTTGGTTCAAGCAATGTCCTTTCTTATGATCAAATTTGCAACGAACCCATCCATCCTTCTGTCTCCATCAGACCATACCCCAACTAGTGAGAGCTTCCTAAATTTTCTCATTTTCAGAGTAAGGAAGACCTGCAACAACATCTACAGGCATTCAGACATCCCTGTTATCTCATAGCCCACGATGATGCATTACTTCTACGCATGTTCTCCATGTCACTTTCTGGCCCCGCCCTTGATTGGTATATCTCTCTTACTAGACATTCTATCTTCTCTTTCATTCAACTCGCCCAATTATTTCTCGACCATTTTTCTATCAATATCACCAAACAAGTCTCAATCATAGACCTCTACTCCATCAGACAATTTGACGACGAATCAATAGTCGATTTTGTTGCCCATTGGAGAGGCTTGATTAACCAGCTCTCCTTCTCCTTGCCTCAACCTGAGCTCATCAAACTCTTTTCTCGAGCATGTGCCAACCACATCTCTTTTACGTTGTGGGTTCAAACATTCCACACTTTTGATGAAGCTTTCACCATGGCCCGAAAGCTCGAACTCTGTGCCATTGAAGAGGATAAGGTCAAATTACGTAATACCAACATAAGAGCCAATGACCCTTCTTCTTTTAGACCTTCTTCTTCCCACTCCAAGCCCAAAGGAGTGGCCAACACTGTTGTCATTAGATCACCATCCTCGATAACAACTAATCACTCTCAATCTTCAACATCCCAAAGCATCACTAAACAATTCCAACAACGGTACATCCAGTGTTCATACACTCCACTTGGAGAATCATACGCTTTTGTTTTGGGAAAACTTGTCAAGTAAGGGGTCCTCAATCTCCCTCCAATCTGACCACCTTAATTCGACCTTTCAAAAGCCCTCCCTACATTGTATAGGGAGGCTGACTTCTATCATTTTTATCGCATCCAAGGCCATGACATCGATAATTGCCAAACCTTCAAAAACATAGTCCAAGACATGATCGACAAGGGGGATATTATTTTGGATAACCCGAACGCCCCACCCAATCAACATATCAACATTTTCAGACAACCATTCCCAAACCATTCTCCTAATCAAAATAATGTCCAGACCATGACCAATGACCCCCAAGACCATAATATACACATGGTCAACACAGTCTCGCCTCTTGTCCCTGACCAATCTCCTCCAAAGGTAGAAGAATCCTCTTCTCCTGTTAGTCCTCCATCGACTTCTCTTATATTGGAGGATGCCTTGACCATACCTATGCCATTAAGCCCACCTTCATCCTTCCTCCTACCAATGGAGGACCCTACCTTGCTTACTCCTCAAGCACAAGTCAAAGTCACCATCATCCCTGCCCGCTGCCCTCTTGAGGAGCCGCACTCTCCTATTTCTTCTCCACCAAGAGAAGACCCAGTCTCTCCACCCATTTCGATCGAGGAAGACCCAGTCACAATTTCCTCTTGCCTTTTGCCAGGGATTGCTACATCTCACTCACCTCCATCCACATCTAAACCCAAACCCGTATCTAACCTCACCTCGCACAATGGTGGCCCTCAACCCAAACCAAAGAAGGCCACTAAACTACACCAGAGGACTCCTCCCCCACCTTTGTCATTACCTTCAATTTTGGGCCCGCATCCGTCCACTTTAATAGGAGTGCTTCCTACTCCCATACCTCACAGAGGCAAGTCACCTCCATTACTCTCTCAACCCATCAGACATATATCTCCTCTAATCCATCGATCAATGCCTCCTAAACCAAAGTCATCAACCCCCACTACAACAAGACACATAGACCCATTAGCAGGTTCTTATGCCTTGCTGTTATAGCAATTGTTGCAGTCTTCTCGCATCAATCTCTCACCTCTTAAACCATATCAATCTCTCAGACCAAAACCACCCTGGTTCGATGACACTCAGATTTGTGCGTATCATCGCACGCTTGGGCACGACACTGAGCATTGTTGTGCCCTCAAGGTTGTCATTTGCCAATGTCTGGGGAATGACACCTTTCTTCTTGACCATGTTAGCAATAAGCCTTCAATACTGCCCCACTCATCGACTCTCAGATCAAGATCATCTTGGTTCGATAACTCTAAATTTTGCCACTATCATCACACTCTGAGACATGACACTGAGCGTTGTTGCACTCTCAAAGCTGTCATTCATCAACAATGGAGAAAGGATACCCCTCTCATCAAGGATCCTCTTGACCACCCCTTAAACAAATCATCATCACCAACCCATGCTTCTCAAATCTCATCACCTAAATTGGGATCTCCACTCTAGACTATGGTCCCTTTTCTGCCTTTAACCCCGTTATTCGACATCAACACAGTCAATCTGACCACCAAACCTCAACCAACCTTGACCAATCTATCGAAAATTCTCCCTAGCCGCTGGGGGAATTCAATGTTCATCCAAGCCTCGACCAACCTTTCAACCCAGTCTCAACCAAATATCACTCTTTTAATCCTAAACCTTGACTAGGCCTCAACCATGACTCGACCAAACAAGCATCGACCTGACCTTATCCAAACATTCAACCTAACCTCAACCAAACCTCAACCAAATCTCAACCAAATATCAACCTGACCTCAACCAGTCTTGACCTATCAAACCTTGACCAAACATTCAACCAACCTTTTAACCATAACATCAACTAGACATCGACCAATCATCAATCAGACCTCGACTAGACCTCGACCATGACATTGACCAAGACTTCAACCAAATTTTGACCAAGACATTGACCAGACATTCACCCAAACATTGACCATGACCAGACATTGACCATGCCATTGACCAATCATCGACCAGGTATCCATCGACCCGACCCTTGACCAAACATTCAACCCAACCTCTTAATCATCAACCAATCAGCATCAATTAACACGTGAACAATCTCGAAGAGGCAAATGGGGCAAGTTTTCTCCTAATTGACTCGAACCTTATCATAAATGCACAAGCATGGCCCAGGGACTTATCAGAACCTGAGCCCCTTTTATGCCTTGCATCTTTGACCATTCTACTGTTAGTCAAGTACTCGATCACTTGACGTTTTACTTGAGCTCGTACCTTGAGCAACCCCCTGTCATTGTCATTTCTATTCCTTTCAACCCTATTTCCCAACATTTGTCAACCCTTTTTGTCAAACATGAATGCTTTGTCCTAATAAAAGGGAACCCTTAAACTTCTAGAGGCTTGTCCATGGCTAAAAACTTCAGCCAACAAAATATATCAAAAATGGGATACCTAACATATTCCAAGGTCATAAAATGCTAAATGTAGACTGCTCCCTTGAAGGACAGCTACATAATTGTTGTATTACTAGACTACTCCCTTGAAGGACAGCTAGGCCAAAGTCATATCAAAAGCATACAACACAAAAGTATAGACCACTCCCTCGAAGGATGGCTATGACTAAATCTTGCTACAAATAACACTTTCTTATAAGCTTCCTGCATCGATCAGCTTCAAAAATGACCACCAAGCAAAATGACATCCCTACGTGGACTTCCCACATCGATCAGTCCACCATAAAAAAAAGAAAAATGACTGACAAATTTTTAAACCATGGACATGCCTATAGTCTTTCTCGAGTCACCTATAAAAGGGGCAAGGTTATTCCTACCACAAAAGGGTTACCCCTTCTTCTCATATCACAATTCTACTTATCACCCCAACATACTCAAGGGACTTCAAGCTCACTTAACGTCAAGTGATTCGCTTACTTCTCTAACACAACCCATGGTTAGCAACATAACGCATGAATGGGGCTCTTGGTTCTAACAACCCCTATCTATGCTATCTATCTGGTCCATGTCAATGAAAGAGCAATTTGCCTTTCACTTTTTTTTCACACTTTGGTCACATTCAACCAAACTTTTTTTTTACCCAAACCAATTCAAACCAAGCCAACCCAACATTTTTAGACCAACAACATGACATCATGACATCATCATAGTCTATTTCCCATAGTTTTTATGGAAACCAATACACATGGAAACTATCGACCCAACACAATTTATGTTAAGCATAAACCAATACTTGCTGAACCATAAATAGACCTCAATTCATTTTTAGCATACATCCATCACGAATATAGAAAATTGCTAGGGATGAAAGACCCCTCAACCAATGTTACAGAATACACCATTTGGAAAAGGCTATAACATCTTTTTCTCCTCATCATTTTGACACATGACCAAACCAATCATCGACCAATCTTCTCAACTAGTCTGAACTACATTGGTCTGAGGCCCTAAGACCAGGGCTATGTAGGTAGCACTCAGATGATACGATGTCTTCTGGGGTTTGCTCGACCACCTCCATTTGTTCATCTCTCTGATGGACAAACCTTCCTCCTTTTGACCATGACCTTAACCAAGACCAAAACCAAGCAACCACTTTGACCCTTCCTCCCTTTTAGGGAGAACTACATTGACCTGAGGCCCTTCACACCGAGGCTATGTAGGCCACACTCAGATGACATGATGTCTTCTAAGGTTGGCTTGGCCACATCCTTTCGTCCATCCATCCACCTCGACCATGACCATGGAGATCACGACTATCTCTACAGACTCTGACCACTTCCAAGGCAACATTTTCTTGGTTATTTTTACATATATGCTACCACACGACTAGTTAGCAAATTGTGTGCAGACCACATTTTGACCTTCACATGTATAGGATTTTAAGCCGATTGATCCCCACTACTTGTGACATTTTTGTGTTTCTAGGAGCACTTCCTGAGCCTGGGATACCTGGAACATGATGACCATTAGAGCTTTAGCTTAGATTGAATAACCTGATCAGCTATGACTAAATGTTAGGGCCTGGTTATTTCAATTTTAGCACTCCTCAACCCTCGACCTGTGATAATTTGACCCGACCATCTCGTGAAGTGGTATACGCGCAATCATGAATTTTGCAGCATTCACACTCCATCTTCACCATCTTCATCCACTCTCTATCAAATTAACACCTGATTCTAGGTTCCCTTCCCTCGACTCCTACTTTGAGGGGGAATATCTCATCTCATAATCAGGGCAACCAACCTCTTCTTGTTTTTGTCTTACAGTTCACTTAAACAACCAACAAGACAGAATCAACTTTATCCTACACCTGGGGCAACCAACTCCTATTTTTGTCTTACAGTTTGTCCAGAACAACTAACAAAATAAAAAGGGGCAAATGTAGACACCAAAATCGTGTCTACCCCTTGTCCTTTCTCCCCCCTTGGTTCCCTTTGTCCACTTCGACACTCCTAACCCATGTCTTATTAATTTGAAATAATTATCTTATTTTAAGTTAATAATTCTCTCTCCCTTGCCACCTCACCACCTAAGATGCCCTTCTTTGGATTCCCTTCATCCCCCCATGACCCATTTATGACCTATTCCTCATCCTCACACCCATTTAACCCCTTTCAATTGTTTCTTACCCCACCACTTGAACTTGACAATTGGGAAAATGGATGAAAGACTATTTTTAGCCTTTTTCTTGCCTTTCAGCTGCTGACATCGGTCAACTATCGATCGACATCGGCAATATTATCGGCATCAGTTTACTTCATAATAGTTTTCTGCATCCATTATCCTCCCTTCACCCCTGAGCTTCATCCATCTCTTGAATCTTATAATCTGATCAATCAATTAGCCAATCTTTTTGCCAAACCTCTCACTCTCTCTCTTAGGTACACCCAGTAGGCTTCTACACCAGCAAGCACAATAGGTATCAGGAGCCCCACCTTGCAACAATCTTTTATATCAACAATAGGTACATCAACAACCTAGGCTCCTACACTTCTTCTTCAATAGGCAAGAGGTAAGTACTGTTGGGGTGAGAGGAGGTGGAAGGTAAATCCAAGAACAAACACACCTGTCCCAACAACCAACTCACACACAGAATTGGTGTTCACCTCACCAACCAGTTAGTAATAACCCTGCCGGTACACCAAGCACTCTATGGCACTTCAAGCTGATCTCTCATGAACTTGCAACCTGCAATTTAAAGACCAAACTTACATGTAGATCCCCAATGAGCTTGCAACAACCTGCAACTCACAGATCTTACAACTAGAAGGAACTCTTCCTTTCTATCTCATGCCTTAAACAATACATGCCAATGGGTCTATAAATAGATCCCTAACTCAAACAATAACTTAGACTCTTAATTTAGACAATTGTCCTCGCAGCCCAAGACTCTAACTGGTCTCAACATGCAAACTCTTCGTTCACTTAACTAACTGTCTATGAAATGAGCAGTTCTGGAACACACAGGCGACCGACGTCGGTCCCTGCTTGTCTGGTTCTGCCGACGTCGCCCGACTTCCTGCCGTCGCCGGTGGCCTTCTGCACTGGTCTCTGCCGACGTCGGTCCTGCTACCGACGCCGGTTCCTGTAGAACTCAGCAACCATCTGTTCCTCAGTTTGCAAAGGTTGAAGCTTTTAGCTCCACAACCTAACAATCTCCCACTTGGAGATAAACAGCTGCAACCTGTACCTGTACCTGTACATCGTCTAGTTTGTTCCCTTGGCTATGTATCCATCTTCAAAATCACCCTTGAAGACCAACCACCACAAAATCCGTGGTGCGAAACCTGTCATCCAAATTACCTACCACATCCACATCTACAACCATGTAGAAATAAACCATAACTTGCATAGCATGTGCACCTGCTACTAGTCCCTGTAAGAATCCACTGAACTGCCCTCCAATGGTTCTCTCCCAGATTGGCTCCTAACTTGTGACAACTCCCACTGCTTGGGAAAACTCAGGTTTAATACATACCATGCACTCAACCTCATTATGTGAATCAAGACACCTATTATATGAACTGTCTAACCATCAGCGTGCTAATCGGTTTCACACAATCATCCTGAAACAAAGTCAACACATGACCTTCCATGTCTCTAGAACACACTCTTGCCAAAGAATCTTGCTGCTCCCAGATTCTCCATGACAAACACCTGAACTAGCTTTACCTTTAGTTCAACAATACCTGTATATGTAACCCTGCAACAAGCACATCATACAGAAATAGGATAGTGTAGCTAATACTATCCAACCTGGTAAAGAGAAACACAATGAACAAACCTCCATTGCCCTGCAGCTAATACAAGATCAAATACCCTGATCTTCCATCTCACATATCCATTTCCACTCTTTTTTATCCTTAACATCCATTCATCTCTCAGTGCTTACTTCCAGCTGGCCACTTTACTCAAAACACCTGTTTGGTTCTCTTCCAAGGAATCACATCCTCATTCATGCTTAGCTCCCACTGTTTCCTAGATCTACCTGTTCTGCTTCTTCAATAACTTCCTGGTCCTATGCCATAAGTGAGCAACAAGTAGTGTAAAGAAGGGAAATGACAAATTTAAGAACTTACTTACACCTTCAGTCCTCCATATGGGCGCTTGAGACTCCATGAAAACTTGCTGTCCACTCAAAATTCGTCTCAGTGACTGATGCCGGTCACATCTCAGTCTACAGTCGACCGATGTCGATTCCCTGCGACTGCCTCTCCACCGACGTCGATTTCCCCTGGCCGATGCCGGTCTCTGTCTGCCCCAAGTCACCGATGTCAGGCTGCACATAGCCGACGTCGGTCCCTGTCTGGACACCGACGCCGATTTTCCTGCCGACGTCGGTCTCTGTGTTTTTCTTGTGAGACCTGACTTTTTCCCACGAGCTCCTTTTGGATCAAACCCTTGTCCAAATCACCCTTGCTCTACTCAGAATTCCTCTGCACCTTATGCTGAACTCTGTCCGTCACTTTCTCCTTAAAAACCAAGGCTTTTCTGTTCTTGTCACTATCATCAGATTCCTCAAGAAACCTCACCTTCTTCTTCTGCATACAGAAACCACGATCCATGCCTTCCAAATCTGAAAGCATACTCTTTGACTCAAGAACCAGCATCTCCTTCTTATCTATGTGACCAAGCCTATCAAGCCACATCTCTGAATCTACAGCTGAAGTAGATAACCCAGAAGAAAAATCAGTAAAACAAGTAGATAGATAAAGCGTACCTACTTTCTTACCTCTAGCTACAACAAGTGTACCCTTGGTAACCTTCCAAGAGTCCACTATGAGAGTTACTGTGCAACCCTCTTCACCCAAACTTCTGACAGAAATCAGATTCCGCTTCAAAACTGGGACGTGCATGACCTCCTTTAACACCCATGTGTTACCTGTCTGCAGTTTCAGCTTCACTTTGCCTTTGCCAACAATCTGACAAGGCTTACCATCCCCTACACAAATTTCTCCAAAATCTCCCTGGACATACTCATGAAAAAATTCCATATGTGGGGATGCATGAAAAGAGGCACCAGAATCTAATACCCAAGATTCTACTTTATCCAAAGAACATACTAGAGCATCCTGTGCAACGTAACCTACAACATCTGCTTCTTCTTCATGTTTTTCATGCTGATCTATACCCGATCTGCAATCTCTCTTTAAGTGCCCTTGCTTTTCACATTTCCAGCAGGTTATTCTGCCATACCTGGACTTGGATCTCTTGCCCATCTTCAACCTTGATCTCCCACGCTCTATCTTCTCTCTTGGCCTTCCTCTTCCTTCAACACTCAAAGCATCTCCAGATGATTCCCCTGTGCTTTTCCTGCGTATCTCTTCATTCAAGATTACACTCACAATATCATCCACTTTTAAGACTTTTGAAGGAGACACAGTATTAGAAACTGCCATTACCAAACCTTCCCAACTTTCAGGTAATGAACACAAGATTAAGAGAGCTCTTATTTCATCATTAAATACAATATTGACTGAACTTAACTGGTTTACTAAACCATGGAAATCACTAAGATGGCTATGAATAGATCCACCTTCCAACATTTGCAAATTAAATAAACGCTTCATAAGAAATACCTTATTCGAAGCTGAGGGTTTTTCATATAAATTTGCCAAAAATTCCATCAACTCCACCGTTGTCTTACACTGTGATAAGCTGGAAATCACAGATGATTCAAGACTCAATCTAACAGATCCCAGAGCCTTCCGATCAAGAACCTCCCATTCTTCATCTTTCATAGCCAAGGGTTTGCTAGCAACCCCACCCAATGGTAAGTACAAATCTTTTTGATATAGATAGTCCTGAATCTGCATCCTCCATAATTGGTAGTTCTTGCCATTAAACTTTTCCATTCGTAGTTGACTGCTTTCTGCCATTGCTCAACTCCCACTCAAACAGAAACCCTGTGAGTAACCTGTAATCAAAACACACTACCCAGATCTACACCAATCTGTTAGTATCCCAACCTAAAGCTCTGATACCACTTGTTGGGGTGAGAGGAGGTGGAAAGTAAATCCAAGAACAAACACACCTGTTCTAATTCCACCTCCTAGGATCTTGCTCCTCAGAAAGAGCACAGTATGATTACCAAATATAAGCAATTGAATATGCGGAAATAACCAGAAACACAAGTAACTAGAATTCACCAATAGCACAGAATATGAGAGACAATACACTATCTTGTATTAACACTAACAGAAAAGAATACAACAAAGAGCCACCACACTCTTTCACCTTACAGAGATTCGCCACACCTCAAGTGTATAGTAATTCTTCTCACACACACTCTCCTACACAAAAAATGGTCCCAACAACCAACTCACACACAGAATTGGTGTTCACCTCACCAACCAGTCAGTAATAACCCTACCGGTACACCAAGCACTCTATAGCACTTCAAGCTGATCTCTCATGAACCTGCAACCTGTAATTCAAAGACCAAACTTACATGTAGATCCCCAATGAGCTTGCAACAACTTGCAACTCACAGATCTTACAACTAGAAGGAACTCTTCCTTTCTATCTCATGCCTTAAACAATACATGCCAATGGGTCTATAAATAGGTCCCTAACTCAAACAATAACTTAGACTCTTAATTTAGACAATTGTCCTCATAGCCCAAGACTCTAACTGGTCTCAACATGCAAACTCTTCATTCACTTAACTAACTATCTGTGAAACGAGCAGTTCTAGAACACACAGGTGACCGACGTCGGTCCCTGCTTGTCTGGTTCTGCTGACGTCGACCGACTTCCTGCCGTCGCCGGTGGCCTTCTGCACTGGTCTCTGCCGACGTCGGTCCTGCTGCCGACACTGGTTCCTGTAGAACTCAGCAACCATCTGTTCCTCAGTTTGCAAAGGTTGAAGCTTTTAGCTCCACAACCTAACAAGTACTCTTCTATTATGTCATTTTCAATAGCTTAGAATGTCTCTGTAATCAGCTTTCTATTTATTGTTTTGAAGCCACACTATAGACCAAACCTGAATCCTTATCTCCCTGTCTCCCTGTTGTCTCTGTCTTCTGTTTGGTCCCTCTTTTAGACCATTCTTTTTGCCTACAAAGACCCTGTATAGAGCATTCAACCAGACTCTCAGACCTAGACCCCTAGACCATTCAACCAAACCCATAGCCTTTTCCAGACCCATCCACAGACCAAAAACCCGTCCAAACCCATCCAAACCTGACCAGACCCCATCCAAGACTACTACCCCGACTGATGCTGGCCATAGAGACCACTGCCTCCACTGATGTCAGCATACTAACTAACATCGGTAGACCTTGACAACTGATGCCGGTAGGACCACCGACGTCAGCGACTGTGACTAGGCCGACAACAACATTCACGTAAGCATTTGCTTCCATTTCCTTTTCAGTCTTCAATCATTTCAGTCTTTTATCATTCTACCTTTTATTAGACATTACTTTTATCTATTAGTGGGTTGACATTCCTCAAGCTTTTGATTCTAGGATCAAGCTTTTGCTTGGCAACCCACCATCTCCTCATCTAACGCCTTCTTTGTCTTAGTCTCTTTTTTTTTGTAGGTGTCATCCTCCACAACCAAAGAAGAGTTCTCACAACGTCTGAGTTCAGTGCACACGACTACATCCAGGTACATACAAGCCTTAGACTATTTCTTCTTAGTTTCTTAATTCTCTCTTGAATGTAGAAAGCAAAAATTACATAGAAACAAGGCCTGCAAAGTTTGATATGAACCGACTGACAAAATTAATCTTTCCCAAAAAGGACTGAACTGCCTTCTTATTTACTAGCAGGGGCAAGTTCATTATGGATGTGACTCTCTCTGAATCTATAGAGACTCCTTTAGATACTATATGTATTAGTAATTTGCCTTGAGGTACTACAAAGATACACTTCTTGGGATTTAGGGATATTCCAAATTCTTGACACTTCTTAAAAATAGATTCCAACTGATCAAAAAAGATCAACAACATTCTTATAAAAAATAGTGAGATCATCAAGATAAATTAGAATGATTTTATTTATGAGTTCTCCAAATGCTACATTCATTGCCCTTTGAAAAGTGGCCCCAACATTTGATAGGCCAAATGGCATCTTAGCATATGCAAACATTCCCCATTTGGTAGTAAATGCAGTCTTGTGTTGGTCTTCATCAGCTAACCAAATCTGATTGTATCCAGAGAAACCATCTAGCAATGAAAATCTCTCTGATCCAGCCACAGTCTATAAAATTTGTTCCATAGAGGGCATGGGATAGTGATCTTTTAGAGATGATCTATTAAAGTCTCTGAAATCCACACAGAGCCTTATGTCACCATTCTTTTTTCTGACTGGTATTAGATTGGATACCCAGGTTGAGTGTTTGATTAGAAAAATTATTTTAGAATCTAAGAGTTTCTGTAACTCATCCACCATTAGAGGTTTAATCCTTAGATTCACTGGCCTCTATTTCTATCTGACTGGCTTAAATCCCTCAGTTAGTTCTATGGTGAGCTGAATGATGTCTCTATTATAGCCATGAAGGTCTTCATAGGTCCAATCTATTACTCTATCATATCTTTCACACAAGTCAATTAGTCTTTCCCTTTCCTCTTGGGTTGTGAAATTTCCAATCTTTAGTTTTCTCCCTTCACTCACTTGTATCTCAGAATAATCTATTTTGTTTGCTTAAAACCTTTTCTTCTCTAGGCTTACATCTTCTGGATCAAATAGGTTTTCTAAAGTAATCAAGCCTTTGGGAATCTTATTGGTCTTTAATTAAATAATTTGGTCTCCGTATGCTTCTTCAATTTTGGGTTGTAATTAATTAGCAAATTCCCCTGACTGTTGCAACAATGAGAGTACCTAAAAATCATTGTCAAAGACTTTCCAATTTTCATCATTGTCTAGGATAGTTGGCCTTATTATAACTTTAATTGACTCATTGTTGACTAATAGACCAGTTGCTGGGTCAAACTGTGAGCCAATTTGTGCCATCTTATCTGCTTCAGAATTTTGAGTTCTAGGAACTACTTCAATATTGAAAGCTTCAAAATCATCTATTAAGTCCCAAATTCTGTGTCTATAGGATCTCATCCTTACATTTTTGGTGATTGCCTTTTCTCTGATTTGTTTCACCACTAGTTCTGAATCTCCTTTTACTATCATATTCTTTACTCCATTTTCCTTGGCTAACATGAGCCCATGTACTAGGGATTCATATTTAGCATCATTATCAGTACAGGCAAATTGGAAATGGATAGCTCTTAAAATTTTCTCACCATTTGGAGTAACAAGACAAATTCTTGCTCCAGCACCAATTTTACTTCTATCCCCATCAAAATTTAAGTTCCAGATTTCTGAGTCCTTTTTAGATTCTTGAGTCTTTGGTATTTCTTCCCTTAAAATATTTGGGATTTCATGGTCTTCATCAAATATGACATAAGTGCTCAGACCATTAGAGTCATAATTTCCAATGGATCACTTTGCATCATAGTTAACAACTGGTTATTTTCCTCTTCTTGGTCATGTTTAGTCTAGTCACCTAATTCTTCAACAAAGACCCTTTCTTCTTTGTTCAGCATAGCATGAGATGCCTCTAATTTTGGGGTTGGTTCATTGGTGATGCGATCCTTAGATAGTGACTCATATAGTATTTTCATTTTTGAACCATATTTAGTTTTTAGGATGAGGTGAGACCAATCAAGTGACATATATCCTCCTATCTTGGCTATGAAATCTTTGGATAAACATAGGCCAAATACAGGGGGTATATCTATGACTGCCACATCTTGATTGGCAATTATATTAGGGTAAGTATACAATTGCAATGGGAGTTGTTTAATTTTCCTTATTATTTGCACCAATTTCCCCTCCAACTACATAACTCCTCTATTAAGTGGCTCATACTTTATTTTTAAAGCATATATTATTTGCTTAGGCATTACTGTAGTACTGACCCCTAAGTCTATCATTGCATTATGTAACTATTTCTTTCTGACTATCAAAGTCATATAGAAGGGCTCTGGTTTGGATTTGCTTACCTTTGGTGCATTATTCAAAAGGGTTGTTGTCTGTAGAGGAACCATGTCTTTGAGCTTTTCCTTATCAACAGGTCCTCCTTTGGCATCAATATGTTTAGGCACTGCTTGGTCATATAGAGCTTCTTGAAACAATGTCTTTTGCTCAGGAATAGCTAACAAGTCCCATATTGACACATGTGCTGGGGTCCTCTTCATCTGATCCACCACATTCATCGATCCTAGTGTTTGGGTTCTTGGATAATAAGGGTACCTTGCTTTTTCCTAAACTTGTCCAAAAATTACTTGGTTCTGCACTAGCTGAGGTATTTCTTGTCTAGCAGCTGTGTTTTGATGACCTTGAAATGGAGGAATCCCCATAGTTTCATTATTTGTGACTTTAGGTTGTTTCATCATCCTTCCCTTGGCTCTAGTGTAGTAATTTTATTATACCAATGGCTTCTTGGAAGTAGAAGCTTCATTTAAGAATACTAATTCTTCATCTTCAACCCATGAAAACAAAGCATGCTCAGGGGCTATTTCTTCTTCTTACTGTAAAGACATCCCTTACATCTAAGCCACTAGGACTAAATTTTGAATACCAGGGGATTGGTAGGGTCGAGTGTTAGAAGTATTTGCAAATTGTCCATCCATTCTTATTTGCTCTGTTATCTTTTGCTGTAGATTACCCATGGGATAATCTCTAGGCATATGAGCATTATTACAAGGGAAACACTAGGCATTGGTGACATCTACATAATTATTCTACCCTTGAACAATCTCCCTGTTTGAATTAGGGGGAATAGTCTGTGAGGGTGTAGGGACTGTAACTAATTGGTTCGATGGCTGAGGGTTAGTTTGACTTTGAGGACCCTGATACTGGTTTGGCAATGGTGGAAATATATTTCCTTGGTAGCCTTGATATTGGGATCTAGGATAAGGATTTTTCTATCTTTTTAGGTTAATTATGTCATTAGAGAATGTCCTTAAGATGTTCTTGACATCATCCATCTTAGATGACTAGATAGGGACAAGTTCTTTAGCAGGTTGTTGAGGAAATGTATACATAGACACAGGTGGGGCTATGGAATTAGGGGCTTCTTGAGGCAAAGGTACGGTAATCTCTAGAAACATGGGCATGGGAGGCCTTGGGGGAAATTTCTAGCATTTATTAAGTTATTTTCAGCTCTAACTACATAGTCCTAGGCTTCTGGCAGAGTCTGACCTCCGAGTGACTGAATCATTACTGATATATCTGAATTTAAGGCTTTAAGATAAAATACTATAGCCATACCTGGTAATGGTCTTGCTATAGTAGGAATTCTTTCTCAAGTCTTTTGAAATCTTGAATTGAAATCAATCATTGCTTTTTGTGGTGCCCTTTTGATAGTAATAAATTGTTGTAATAAAGAAGATTTATCACCCTTTTCTTCAAATCTTGCAAAGAAAACATCTCCAAGCTAATCCCATGTAGATATTGTATTTGGGGTCAAAGATCTGTACCAGTCTAGAGCCTTCCCCTTAAAAGAATCTAGTAACAATTTTATAGCCACATTCTACTGTGTGATCACATGTATTACACAAACATCAGACACATCTTGTAGATGTTCTTCAAGTGTTTTGAAATCTTGACCACTAATTTTGGGTAGAGCTTTTAGGGCATTTATTGGAATAGGATCCCAAGTGGCTGGTGGTACTGGGAGAATCAGAGGACTACCAATATTCCAACTTACATAATTCCTTGGGGCTATAGGTGATCCCATGTTTGCTCTTGGTGTTTCTGTAAACTAATTGACCTTTCTTCTTGAATTATTTATCAATTGTGGTAAAAGAATACTTGGGTTCACATCAGATTGAGATCTTGTTACTGGTCCACAACTCTGACTCTTTGTAGCTCTCTGGTTCATAAAGTCTTGAAAGAAACTTTAAGAGATGGTCCCACTGGGTGTGCCAAAAATTGTTGATGCTTAAAATTGCACTATTTCCAACACCAAGAATGGGATGTTTCAGGAATGTGGGACTTGCAACCTGAAATGACCTCCAGATTTAAAAGAAGCTGGCTCTTCTTTATCTCAAATGTATTATGAGAAAAGGGATAGAAATTAAATGAAATAACCAATGTAACAAAAGAAATACTAACTATGACAATGTGCCTAAGTTTAATTTGATCCTTAATACTAAGCATAGTGAATCTATCTTTAGGATTCAATTACATTAAAGAGAAAATAATGCATGATCAATTTAAAAGATGAAAGAGAATAGAATCAAAGGCTCACAACTTAGACGATTTTTGCAGTAATAAAAAATATCAGCAAAGGCATAGAACTTAGTCTTCTTATTAATTTTCCAATCACATAAAAGGCACAGATACATGCACAATTACATAAAATTTCTAAATCAAGAAAATAAAACAAAGGCAAATGATATTACTGGCCATAACAAGAAAGTCTAAAAAACTTTTTGATAACAATCTCTTCAAAAAATTCTCTCTCTATTCTGAAGATGATATCTTATGATGTTCCCTTGAACCTATATTTATAGCATAAGACTAGCTCAATATTGCTTGTACATTCCCATCCCAATGGTCTAACTGAACTCTAACTTAATTGGAAGTGTCTAATAGAAGATGTCTTTCAAATCTAAAATGTTTAACCATAAGATCCAATCCCAACGGTCTAACTAAAATCTAACTTAACTGAAAGTGTCTAACAAAAGATGTCTTTCAAATTTGAAATGTTTAGCTTCCCTACAAGTTCATTGGGTGAAATAGATACACGTGACATTTCCCACAGTTAAACAGGTGATGACACTTGGCATCATTTGCTAGTATTTGCGACTATAAATCCTAAGGCAGATAACATAGCTCACACACTTTACTTGAAATTCCTTCATCTTTCTAGGAAAAACAAGAACTTAGCATGTGGCACTTTCCACTAATTTTATAAAAAAAACCCTTGAGACAGATGGCAGTATCCACTTGCCTCACTTGAAAATTGTCTCATTATTTAGGAGGCACCAAAAAATGACACTTGGCAGCTTCCATGTAACTTATACTCTTTACTATGTCTTTGTATTGGGAATGCTCCATCTTTGACATCTGTCATAGTCCACTGCTTTTAAACTTTATCAACTTATAGAAAATGGGACCCACAACACTTCTTGCCTGAGCAGCTTCAAAAGGGTAACGGGGATAGGTGGCACTTTTTGCTAATCTTAACAAGTGACACATGGCACTTTTCGCTTGTCTATAGAAGATGGCACTACTTTTTGAGAATCCTATGGAAGATGACACATGGTAGATTCTACTAAGCTTTAACTACTCTATGAGAGTCCTATGAAAGATGACACGTGGTAGTCTCTGCTGAGCTTTAGCTATACTATAGAAATATTCGGGACTCATTTTAGATTCACACGGACGATGACACTTGGCGGCTTTCACTTACTTTAGAAACAAAACCCAAGGATCACCATAGTCTTTACTCAATAATGAAACAAAATGAAGAAACTGTGAATGTTGACACTTGGTGGCTTCTGCTGAGCTTCAACAAGGGACATGCGGCACTTTTTGCTACTTTTATAAAAACATATTGAAACCTTCCACAATTTCCACTTGGTGCTTTCCATGCACACTGAGAGAAGCTTATTTAAAGAAGCTTTTGAAACTCATAAGAAACTTGAAACATGAATGCTGGCACTTGTTGTGCTCTGCTGAGTTATAATGGGACACGTGGCACATTCCACTTCTTTTAGAAAACAAATTATAATGTGTCCCGATAGATGACAATTGGTAGCTTCCACTCGACTTTGAGACTTAGACAAAACTTTAGGCAAAATGAAAAACCCACACAAAATGAAAAACCCATGCCCTGTGTCATAACCCTCACTACCTTGAAAATGAAACATGCAGGGACAAAACTTGGAGCGCACAACTGAAACTCAAAAAATAAAATGTAGAGTATTTTACTCTATAGGTTGAATGTCAAAATACAAGGTGCACGTTTTGTATATTTTTGAATGACTCTTTCAAAAAATTGTTTCAAAAAATATTTAGTTATGATAGTGTTTCATGTCTATCAATCTTATTATGAAGGGCCATTTGCATTTTTTAGGGGTAAATGAAAAGACAATCTATCTTTATTTTTGAAATCGAGTATTATAATAAACTAAGAAATTTCTTAGCCTGTTACATGTGATATGTCAAGGATTTCAATTCTTTTTGAATCATGGTTGAACCCTGGGATTTTAAGGGTTCTTGTTTATGACATACACTTGGGTAATTCTCTAGTGTGTTGATGTTTTAAATGTTCTGTTGTTTTTCATTTGAGTTGAAGTTGATGATAATATTTCATAGATTTGTAGAAATATTAGAAAGTTTTCAAAAATTTTTGGTTGTCACCATACACAAATTATACATTTTGTTTTTTTGAGTCTTATTAAATAATTGGGTATGTAAATATCTTTTAGTTGAAATTGATATTAGACCTAGGGTTTATATTTGTGGTGAATTCTTAAGTGATTCCCTAAACAAAGAGACAAGTGAGTCTGAAAATAGTGATGGTATGGACTTAGAAAATATTAAGGAGATTCAGTGCATGCAATTTTAGTTACATATGTGGTTTCTTTTTTTTTTGCAAATCATATGTTAAATTTATCAAAGATATACATAAACAGATGAAAAGATTAGTTGATTCATGTAGATATGATAGGCTACAATATACATTTGTTTGAGTTTTGATGTGGCACATTAAGGTTTTTCATCCTAAGCATATGACATTTAGTTTTATTTTGGGTTTTGAAAAATAAATAAATAGTGGTTTTATTATGAAAATATAAAACTTGTATACATGGAATTTTTTTTGATAGATGGCTAGTTTCAGTATAAAAATGTGATTGGCAGTGTTGGGAATTGTAATCATTATGTGAAAATCTGAATTGAATCAGTCAGTTGTATTGAAAATGATAATGGCATAAGTATTTATAAATGTATGTGGATACTTTGAATGGATATAAAGCTAATGTGAAAAACATGAGATTTTATTTGTAGTTTAATCTCAAAATTGAAGTTTTAAGCTTTTCTTTGAAAATGGACATTGAGATTAAAACTCTTTGATATTTTGAAGTTGATATCAAAATATTATATTTAATTTCTAAGGTTCAATACAGATTTGGATTCAAATATAGTGTGATATGTTTCAATCATAATTCATCTTCAATTTCATTTATTTGATTATTACAGTTTATAGTTTTGTCTCTTTAGACATTGGTTTCCCTATCTTAGGTTTTTCTATTATATTTCAGATTGTTCATTATGTCTAGGTGAGACCAGCTAGTAGGAAGTAATTATAATAGAGGATAGGGACAAAATTCTAATAGAGGTGTTATTCAGTCAAAATCTAGTAGAGATTTTCATAGGGGTAGATTTTGTGTAGGATGTTTTGGACCTATATTTCATAAAGGGACAAGAATGCCCATTCACTTTGATGCTTATGATCCTAAATTTTGATATAAACTTAGTAATCTACCTATTAATCAACCAATAGGGGTTATAGAGGTAATAGGGGTTTCCATGGCTATAGGTTTGTTAGAACCCATGCACCTTCCCAAAGTAGTTCATCTCATCACTTAGAGCATGATACTCAATTCTTACCATTACAACCCCCTAATTTTAGAGGTAAACCAATTGATGATCCTTTGCCTGCTAATTAGTCCACGTAACTTGAAATAGAAACTACCCATGTTAAAGATATTAGGAAGATGGGCATTCCTTATGATGCACCTTCCCTTTCTCATGTAGATCTTATTGGAAAATGTAGAAATTTGAATCTATCTATTGCCCAAGTGAACCCCTTTTGAGGTTTGAGAGATTTAGTTTGGGAAGTCAGGGTTATGCTGGTAAAGGGAACACCTTGGATATTTTGCCTTAGACTGCTGAAAAGAGGATTGATAGTCAAATTGAACCTGAAACACTAAGGGAAGTCAGATTACTAAAAAGAATTAAGCTAAAAATTGATAACAACATGACTGATTTGGGAATTAAATTGGTAACATTCCCTGCTATTGAGATGGAATACAACATGTGTCTTCATGAATAAGACAAACAAGTAATTGAAGTGTTGTTAGATTCATATGACTATTGGTCGTCCAAAGGATAATTTCTATTTGGTGTTGAACTTACATGGTATAACTTGATATTTCAGTTTGACACTTTGATTTTTAGACTTTGATAAATTTTGGTATTTTGGTAAATACAGTGATTTTGGAGTTCTGACATAGTTATATATGCTTAAGTTAACTGATATGTGTCATGGTTTAATATGAATATAATTTATCAATTTTTGACTTATTTATTTTATAATTGATGTGTATTCTATTATATTATTAATTAATATGGGTCCATACTCATTAAGATTAATACCCCAAGTCTATTATTTTAAATATCTTGATCAAATTAAGACTTTTTAAGTCTTAATTAAATTTGTCCTTAGCCAATTTTAGTTTATAATTAATTGACTTTATTAAAAGTCATTTAGTTAACATTAACAAATACCTAATTAAAGTTAGTTATAGCTTATTTTACAACTAAGTTGAAGGTATAAGAAGAGATCAAGGACTTATTTGAAGACAAAAGCACAACATGTATTGAAGACTTAAGTATTTTTTGAAGTCAATCATTTATCTCTTCTTTCTATGCAACTTCTCTAAGATAGTACAATTTTTGTAGATATATCCAATGGTACTTTATCTGATGGTTGAGTAATTACTTATGCAACACAGGGATATCCAATTTTATTTATCATCTAATACTGATTATCTAAAGTTTTCTAAGCTTAATATATTTTAATGATTGCTATTTTATAGTCCTATATGCAAATTCCAAGTATTAAACTTGAATAATGATGATTATTTCACTATTTTATGACATTTCATTAATCTATTTTGATTGCAAAATTGTTATAAAAGTTTTGTAGAGAAAGGAAGTTGTTTTTCTCAATAAGTTTATCTTTTTCTGCTAAAACGACTCTCCTTTTGAGACTCACATACCTTTTGTAATTATTTGAATCTAACTTTAATATAAATAGATCTTTCAAATTTATTTTAAATATAATTTTTTTTTCTATTTTGGTTACCTTTAAATATAGTTTTAATCTATCATCATTTTCTATTTTAATTAATTTAGTTTAGTTTGTTTCTTTTCTTATATCTCTTAGTTTAGGTTTGTTCTTTTCTCTATTTGGATAGTTATAGATTTTTCTTAAGTTATTATTTCCTTTGGTTTGCTATAGGTTGATATCTTTAAATATCTAGATCTATATCCATTTTAATTTGTCATTAGTTTAATAATATTTATATCTTCTAAGTTAATCATTTGATATTTACCTCATAATTTAAGTCCTTTAATTTTCTTGTTTTAGATTTAATTCAAATAGGCTTTAGGTCTATTTTTATCCTAAGATTAATTCTCTTTTCTCTTTGCTTTCCTAGTTTTATAGTTGCTTCTTAATTAGTTTTTCTTATTTAGTTTCATTTTGATCTTTAGTCTTTGTTTATCCCTAGTTGGCTTTATTTAGAATAATTATCTCAATTAAATTTCTTAGCTTTGTTTACTTTAGATTTTGTTTAGTGACTATTTCTTAGTCTAGATTATTTTATTTTTAGACTCTTTCCTTCGTTGTTCCTTTAATATTTATCCTTAGAGAATTTATTTAGTTAATTCTTTCACTTTATTATATACTTTTCTTAAATTAGATCATTGCCTTAGTTTGATGTCTCTTTTTAGTTTATCCCTTTTCTGCAGGCTTAGTTAATTGTCTTTATTCATTTTATTTTCTTAGTTTATTGTCCTTGTTAATTTTATTCTCTTTTACTTATGTGTTTTGGCCTTTTTCTCTTTCTTTGATCTATCTCTTATATTTCTAGTTTTCTTTAGAGTTAACTTGGAGAATATTGTAAGTAAGAAGCAAAGATATTATATATATATATATATATATATATATATATATATATATATATATATATATATATATATATATAGTACATAATAAATTTTCTATTCTTCAAGAGACTATCTAACTCATAGGTTTTCTCTATCAGATAGAACATATTACAAATTCTTATTTTATCTGATTCATGATTTGATAAATGGATTTTTGATTGTTATAATAGAATAAATTATCTTCATAACTTGTTAATTATTTCCCAAAATTTATAATAAAAACCACCTTGTGTCTTTAGGATTCTAGATAAACCTTTAGAACCCCATGATTAGATTGGTATAATTCGAACTTACCCTTTGCGATAGGTGAAAGGGTTAATTTGTTGATGGTATAATTTACATCATCAACACCTCCCTCATAGAGACTTGGATCCTCATGGTAAGGTCCAAAAGAAGATTCATACCCTTAGCCTCACTTATAAACATGAGCTAATAGATCATGATTTTTTTAATGATGATGAAGAGGTAAAGGAAAGGGCTATAATTTTAGGATTGAGTGAGGACTTACTCAGAGTGATACAAGAATAACCATCTCTCATACTCAGTGAAGCAAAGTTTGGATCCCACCTCCTAGAGGATAGATATATTCTAATTTGTGGAGTGGTAGGCCATCACAAACACTAAAAAGAGAGGGACAAGATACCTAAATAGATCAAGGCTAACCATAAGACCCAAAATAGTTGGGAGGTGAGGCACACTCATTGGAGCATAAGATGAATGATAATAAGAAGAAAAAGTGCATGCTTATACATAATTAGAAAAGGATCCAATGCTCACATTTCAAGCTTAAACATTTAAACTAATACATGTCAAGCAAGAGCTGGTAGAGGAATTAATTCAAGGAAGAGATAGTGCACAGAAGGAGGAAATTAAGATCATATGATTAGAAACCTATGATGACGAGGAAGTAATGGCTTGTATATCCCTAATACCTATCATTGTTTCTCCCTCTCTTCCCCAACAAATAATAGTTCCACAAGTAGGCAGATCTACCAAGTGTTATCAAAGGAAGCCTATAGGAGATAGATCATATACCTCACCCACAAAGACATTTAAGGAAGCATAAACTTCACTATAAGGTGAGCCAATTGAAAATATGAATGAGGAGGAGTTGTATTAGGCCAAGTTATTGAGCCCAAAAGCACTAAGGGCTAAGACACCTCTCATAGGTGAACCATTATGTAAGGTTCATTTACTCAAAACCCCTATAGGACTTTTACATTTGATTTATTTACCTATAGTCCATACCATTCATCCCTTAGTCATTTCTTCATTCATTCCTATTTGGTCACTTTCTATGGGTCTCCTCTTTATGCACCCATCTCAAAATTTTCCGAGTGCCACTTTAGCTTCTCTATCCTCCATGCCTATGGTTTATATTCCTTTAGTACACACCCCATCAACCATAGTTTTGTCCATTCTAGCCATTACCTAATCCATAACTCCAATTGTATCTCATTTTACCTAATTGGGTTCACCTTTACCTTTCTCAACTCCAACCTTCATAAACAAAGTAGTAACCACCAAAAGGGTTCTCAAGAAGTAACCAATCTTTGTTGTCCATCCAATTCCACAATTTAGAAACATAGATTGGTCAGAAATCATTTGCCTTATAATTCACAATCCTTCTACTAAAATTGATCCTGAGCGTAAAGAACATATACAAGTGGAAGCTCAACCACTAGATCCCTCAAAGCTCACTCTTTTAGACTAGGCCAAGGAATTAGGAGCCTCATCCTCTAAGAGGCCCAATATAAAGATAACTAAACTACTAATGGTGATCTCACTATTTAATAAGGATAAAACATTAGTATAATGGGTAAGGAAGAGGAAAATAGAGGATAATTTACGTAGAACTCTGATCATAGAGGAGAGGGAAGAAGTTTACTCCCTTAGCAAGAGGTAGAATAGGCAAAAGGGTTAGTCCACATATATTGAAGGTTTCAAGTCATATATAGAGAGAAATATGGAGGTAATACTTGCCATACATAAAGGGACATAAATGGATAGATAATAGCTTGAAGATGAGTTGGAAACTCTTAGAGAGCAATAATAGGTAATCTGAGTCTCTCAAGGTATTGAGCAAGATGTGAAAAATGCAACACTTAGACTATATAATATTCTTGATTCAATTCATTATTTGAGAGTCAATTTGGATATCCATGTTAATTCCATAACTAGATTATTCAAAATTCATAGAGAGGATGATAATAAACTAAATTTCTTAGTGTTGTATACCCCCAATAAGGCATTTAGTGACTTGAACTTGATGACCTTGTTGGAGGCATCAAATGGTTTGAATCTAAATTTAATAAGAAAACAAGAGGCTTGAAATTGGGTATCATCATTAAATGTTATTGTAAATAAATTGGCCAAGCAAGAGAAATAGGATGAGTAAATTTTGAGAGAGTTGGAATTGACTATAATTCGAGATAATAAAGGCAAGTTATTAACTCAGGCCATATTTGATCAAATGATTAATCAAGCCTCTGATGGATTCAAATAGATTCCACAAGGTTTAATATTAGAATACATTGAATATAAATTTAGTGTGACCAAGAAAAAAGTGAAAGAGGTGGAAGTCTTCCAAGTTGGATTTAGAGACACCAAGATAGAACATGCCAAATTGATGGAACAGATGAGTAGGGTGACTAAGTTTTATCTCCTAGATATGAACCTAATTTGAGCATAACTTATTAAGGAATATAAACACTACTAGGACTTAGATGCTAAGAAAAAGGCAACCCAAAAAATTCCACCTACCAATTCTACTCCATAAACTTCATAGACTCCACCTCTAACACCAACAACTACAACCACATCAAGGTCATTTTAGACTACATCTATCATGGCAAAAATGGTTCAATTAACTAATGTATTTCCAAGTACAAATCTAGTTACTAAATCATCAACAATGAGTACTAATACATTTTTGATGATAGTTTTAAGACACATTAAGCAAGAGCTGATTTAACATGAAGGCTAATTTTGTACCAATTTTTGCATGTAATGGTTATAACTGAATAGTTAAGTTCTAGTTGCATTTATATTGTAATAAATTGAATTATTTTGTTATCATGCACATGTTTCATGACTGAAATATCTATAATTTATCAACATGTAACCGAGACTTATCTTATAGTCTATCAAGATGTAAATAGAGTGTTTTAAACTTAGAGGATGAGGCGACCCCTTCCCCAAGATCTTTATATACATGTAGAAACCTCTTTCCAAAGGGTCAGAGTTTTGAATGAATATATAGGAATAAATCAAGCAATTTATTTTCATGTAATTATTTATTCTTTCTTATTCGCTCTCTATGTTAATGAAATTTAAAGATTCTTTGTTTATATTGATTCAATCATTCTGATGTGTACCAATGCTATGAATGAATCTAATTATTTTATTAATGAATGTTAGTCTTAGATGTGTAATAACTATTGAGGATTGATAAATATAATTTATTTAGATATTTATCACAAATTGAATCGATAATTCAAGGTGTGTAGAGGTATCTCTCTTTGATATAGTCTCTAGGTGTGATCTACAACTTCCCTAGATAATTTCTTGGTCTGAGATATAATCTATCATACAAAGGTATGAAATAGTATCCTTAAGAAGCACAACCTTTAGTTGAGACCATTAAGCATCTTATATCTGATTATACCAAACTTCTAACCATGATTGTTCATGAGTGTGTAAAAGTTGCAAATAATAAACACTAGTTCTTGAGATACTTGTCCACTAAGGAGACATCAAAAAATTCCATTTTAAATACATATAACTTTATTTTATATCTTACCCTTAATTTTTGAGTTTATTTGAGATCTAACCACCATAGGATAATATTATACCCATCTAACTTACTTAGAAATTTATCCTTTTTATTCGAATCCACATATCTATCCACAAACCTAGTTAAACAACCCACTGGTACAACCTACTATTACACAACTCAATTGTTTTAACCACATACTTAAAACTCGTGACTTAAAGTGGAACTTAGTTCCATAGAGATCCTAAAATGTTAGAGGTTACCTCATTTAAAAATATTTGAGGTGTGCATAAAACCCACATCAACAAAAAGAGAAAAATCTAGAACTAGAAGGAGGGAACACTTGTGTTTTTTCCAAATAAATAGGGGGCCCATCATTATATAAACACCTAGGAGATTAAAAATGTCTAAAGACCAAGCTATCCTTTTGGTTTCACCATTTTCAAAATCTAGGAGACCTAGACCCATACCTGTCATCCCTGAGATATGTTGAGATCAAACACCTTCCCTTGTAAGAAACATCCTTCTTATCAACCTTCCTATGGTACAACCCTTGTTAATCAGATCCACCATTACCATCCCTAGGGACCAACATGACCTTCCAAGGAATATATAAAAGTATTTACCTACCTTATCCCCCTCATGTGGGAGGATGGTCAAAGAACATATCAAGTCTTTCAAGGTCACCTTGAGTTAATGAATGTTATCTATGAGGATGTTATATGCAAGATTTTTTTGTTTACTCTAAAATATTCTTCTTATGATTGGTATCTCAATTTATGGGAAAATTGAATTACTTCATGGGATGAGTTTTAGAATACATTCCTTACATAATTTGGGAAAGTAACTAATCTAAGTTTGGTATATCATTTATTTACCAGCATGAAAATAAAACCTAATGAGTCAATCTGATCTTTCAACATAAAATTCCAAAATATTTACACTAGATTAAATATAGTAGATAAACTAGATGAGAATCTAATGAATGAAGTTTAGATATACAAAAAGGCCTTGGATCTTACTACTAAAGTATTCTTACAAAGAGCTGCCACTATGAATACTCTAGCTTTGGCATTACAACAAGTTATCAACTTCAAAAAGTAGCTCAATCCATAGCTTAACCTTCATAATATGGGAGCTTAAGCATTTAACAATGGAATTTCATACTTAAATACAATTCCAAGTATAAATCAGAATGCTCTCTCATTCAATCAGAATTAGTTATATATCTACCACCCATGATGTAATAGATAATGAATCAGAATTATGATTTATTGAGCAATCAAACATAAAGAAATAAATAGTAGTAGAATCATGACCTGGCTCACACCAACATAATAGTAACTCAGGGTTCTTACTCCAACAAAGCTGATCAGATCCTATACAAAGAATGGTTCAGAAGTTGAGCAACTATTTCTTGAATATACAGAAGAGGATGGGCAATACAAATAATTAGAATTATTATTTTCCAAGATATAATAGACCTATTAATAATGAGAAACAACAATAATCCAATAATTTTATAGAGATTAATATCATGGAAACAACTTTGCCCAATTGGTGCAGCATCTATACCACATCTCAACATGGATATTTGGATTGTATAGAGTTTTGCATAGCCTTTGAAATATTTTAGAGATAGATGATTAGACAAGATCAAATGATGAATCCTCCAGATCTCCTTCATAAATCTAGCCCTTTCAGTTCAAATATGGTCTTTATTAATTTTGAGTCTTGCTTCTTGAATGAAGATAAAATTATCCTGGAAGATAATTTTGATGAAGTGCAAGCCTTCCAGTAGTTTAATAGGAATAATTATAATTTGAGGAATAAGCATCTATTTACTAATTCTACTCTTCCCAATAATACAATTATTCCTTTGAATCCCAAAGCTAACAATAATCCTCCTCCCCCTAAAGAGAATGATTAGCCTCAACATAGAGAATAACAAAATAAAAGAGGATACAATATTGTTTAGGATATGAATAAAATTAAGGCTAACATCACTCTTCATGAACTAGCACAAATCACATAAAAAAAAGGAACTCTTATGAAATTCCATCATAGGAAATTTTGTTGTAAAAAATTATAAGACATCCAATATGAATGTTATATACAAAAGCAAGCTTGAAGTTACCCCTTTCTTGTTGACCATTCAAGAATTTAGAAAGATTATACACAATTTCTTGGTACATTCTAGAGCTTTATCAACAGTGATACCAAATTCCATTTGTCAAAAAATTGGTTTATCACCAAAGCCATCCAAGAGGATTGCATCATATCTAGATAAAACAATAGTGTCTATATTAGGAGAGCTAAATGATGTGAAAATTAAGGTTACCTCATAACCTAGATTACATATGATTATCAACATCTTGGTATTGGATATTATTGAAGGGTATGGGTTTTTATTGAGTAAATATTGGTCAAAAATGCTAAATGGATATCTTTCAATAAACTTTTCACATATTTGGCTACCTTGGATAGGCATAGCCAACAAGATCATAATCAATTGAGAGCCAAGAATGAAGCACCTCATTATTAAATATAATAATAATAATGAAGAGGTAAGTTATAAATCTCCTAATCTTTGAATTTGCACATTTTCAATGAAGCATGAAGCACTAGAAGAAACTCTAGGTGCTTCTTAATTATAGACCTTCCATTTTGATAGAATAAGATCTAAGAAAAGATCAAGTGTAGGCATCGATTTGATCAATCCATAATGAGATAAACTATTGGTAGCATACAATCTCTAATTCCCATGCACCAACAATAGAGTATAATATGAAGCCCTAATTTTGGGACTATAATATGCCCTCAAGAACAATGTTAAAGAATTGCAAGTATACCAAGATTTTGAACTCATTTTTAACCAAGTCAAAAACAAATATCAATGCAAATTTTCATATTTGAAGAAATATAAGCATAATACCTAGGATTTAATTCAATCATTTGAAGCTTTAAACATAGAAGTTATCTCAAGAGAACAAAATGGATCCAATGATTCACTGGCCACTTCAATAGTGAATTTGGCACCCTTATAGGAGTCAAAAATACAAAATTTCTCCATTGAATTGATATCATGTCCTTCAGTACCAAATAATGTTAAAATTTTTCAAATGTTTGATTATGACCAATAAATTGTCTAATTTTTAACAAATTTAGTACAATTCAAATCTCAAATAATTGATGATGAAGAAAAAACCATAGGTGCCATGAAGGATTGAATGAACAAGGTGTTATCCATCTAAAAGAGAATCACCTCCAATTAGGAATGGTTTCCTTAGAAAAAACTTTTGATATAGATCCTCAAGCCCAATCACGTCAAACCCAATCACATCAATCCTAATCATAGAGGTGGATCAAGGTTAATGAATCCAAATTTAGTTTGGAAAATGTTGGTGATGAAAATAATGCACACTTCATCAATATCGGCTTAAGCCACACATGAGAAGAAATGAAGAAAAATAAGGAACTAATTATCAGGTATAAAGATGTAATTATATGGACTTATGATGACTTAAGTATTTTCAATCCTAGAGTCATCACCAATACAATTCCACTCAAGCCTAATTATAAACCATTTAGGCAAAGGTAGAGATTGGTTAATCCTATCTTGAAACCATTAATTTAGAAAGAAATGGAAAATCTACTAAGTGCTAGGCTAGTTTTTCCTAATAGACATTCAACATGGGTGGCTAATCTAGTTCTGATTAGGAAAAAAAGTGGTGAGATCAGACTTTATGTCAAATTAAAAAATTTGAATAAAGCTTTGAGAAGGATAATTACCCTTTTCCCTCCTTAAATGAGGTAATAAAAACTATGAGTGAGTCTAAAATGATGTCTTTCTTGGATGAAATTTTAGGTTACAATCAAGTACTGGTTGAATCAAAAGATATGATGAAAATAATGTTTACTTTAAAATGGGGAACATTTGAATATAAGAGAATTCCATTTGGGTTGATTAACATTGGAACTAATTTTTAGAGACCAATGGATCATGTATTTCATGGACTAAAATGTAAGTGCATAATTATATATATGGATGATCTCACAATTTTTTCTAAAAGTAGAGTCGATCATATCAACCATCTTCAATATATTTTTGAGAGGTGTAGGAAGTTTGGGGTATCACTTAACCTCAAGAAGAGTATATTAAACATTATGGAAGGTAAGCTAATATGCCACATTACTACTAAGGATGGGATCACTATTAACCCAGACAAGATTTAGGGGATTTCAAAAATAATATTTCCAAACAACAAAAAGGATCTCAAATCCTTCTTTGGAAGGATAAATTTTCTAAGGAAATTTATATTGAGATTGTTAGACACTTGAATGTAATGCTTAAATAAAATTCCAAAGTATAGTGGATGCCTAAAGCTAAGAAGTCCTTCCAAGACATAAATAAGGCTATTTTTCAAGCCCCAAAATTGGTAAGCCTTGAATTCACTAAGGAATTTTTCTTGAACTCATTTACCTTAAAACATATTATTTCTACCATACTTACATAGAAAAGGGAAGAATCAAACATCCTATTGCATTTATGATTACTAACTTGAAAGATGAAGAGCTAAAGTATTCCCTAATTGATAAGAAAGTCTTTGCTCTTGTCAAAGTAGTCAAAAAGTTTAAATGCTACATCCTCCAGAATAAGACCATCACCATAGTACTAGATCTTGATATCAAGCTCATGCTTGGAAAAAATGGATTAGGAGATTGTAAAGGTAGATGAGGGAAACATTATAGGAATTTGATATTGAAATCAAACCTACTAGGATCATGAAAGGATAGGGCATTATCCAATTGATGACTAAACCAGACCCATGCATCACCATTGAAGAGGTCTACCAGACACAGGTCTCCCATGAAAGTTAGTATTTAGGTATTATTTAGTTCTTATTAATCAAAACATGCCCCCAAGAACTCAAAAGAGAGCAAAAGAGAGCTTTAAGGCTCCAGGATCCTCATTATGTGATTAGGATAGGAGTCATTTATAGGAAAAAAATAAAGACATTTATCTAAGATGTGTGTCACATGGAGAAGCTTAGGAAATATTAGAAAATCTACATCAAAAAATAGGTATTTGCCATCCATTTGGTAATACTATAGCCCATAAAATACTCAGAATGGATTATTACTGGCTGACAATTTTTAAGGATGCTCATTTCCATGTGACGATGTGCCATGAATGCCAAGTTTTGGTAAAAATAGAGGTTCATGTAACAATGTAGCTATAGCCTATGATTCAAAGGTAGACCATTCATCCAATGGGGCCTAGACTTCATTAGTGTTATAAACCCAAATTCCTTAGTTGGACATAAATTTGTGTTTATAGCTATAGATTACTTCACTATATGCACTAAGGTAGTAGCTACCAAAAACTATAAAGCCAAAGATGTAATAATTTTTCTTGAATAAAATATCACAACTAGGTTTGGCACTCCTATATATTTGGTTTTTGATAATGGGCCAAAATTTTAGTTAACTATGTTCATTGAGTGGGCCGATGATAATCAAATTATAATTAGATCATCCTTCAATCACTACCTATAAGGGAACAAATTGGATAATTCAATGAACAAGAAACTCATATATGCTATCAATAATTTAGTTGTGGATAAACCAAGGGATTGAAACCTCCTACTAAAATATGAAATCTAGGTAGACTGAACTATGTATAGATAGGCCCTTAAAACATCACCATATCTACTAATTTATAAGAAATAGTCAGTGTTCCCAATCATACTAAAATTGTTGACATATCTATTTATGCAATAATACATGGATCCCAATGAAAAAATAGAGTTTAGATTGCTAGATATCAATTAAATGGAAGACACTAAGGATAAATCATTGCAAAACTTTAACAAACATTATTACATGGTCAAAAGATAGTTCAACAATAGAGTGAAATGCAAAGCATTTAGGATCTCTAACTTGATTTTACTATGGGATAAAGTCCATGAGAAAAAAAGGAATGCATGATAAGTTTAACTTATTGTGGATAGTACCATCTTAGATTTTAGAGATTTTGGGTAATAATGGATTCCATTTGAATGATCTTCAAGGTAACGATCTAACATATCTAATTAATGGATAATTTTTGAAACATTACTTCATGGCTACCCCATCTAGAGAGGTCTCTGAGTAATAATAGACATTCAGGTAGAGGTAGGAGTAGATTAGATTTGATTTATTAGTTAGTTTCTTGCTATCAATCATTTTCTTTTATTAGATTAGTTCATGTTTGAGATTAGCCCTTTTTGCTTTTAGTAGTTTTTATGCATTCTAGAATAGTTTTATTTTAATTTAATGACAGTCAAATTTTGGTCAATCATGGTATAATCCAACACTATTTGATATGTTTTGAATCCAAACTGAATCAAGGGGTAATGTATATTGTAGTTTAGAACTTTTAATCCAAATAAACAATGAGAGAGTTAGCCATGAATAAGTCCTATAGCTAATGATTTCATCAGGTATGTGAAATTTTCTCCCATAGTTTTGTGTAAATTAAAAAAACTCTATTTATTCCCCTGGGTCAAATGCACATAAAATGATAATACTTGTTTAAGGCACTAATCATGGACATGGGTAAGAGTTGATAGGGACATTTTGATTAAATCAAAATTTTAACTAAGACTAACTCATTATGATCACATTCTCCCCTCTTTTAGAAAACAAAATAAAGAATATATATATATATACAATCCCAAATTCTAAAAAAAAAAAAAAAGAATTTAAAGCCTACATCATGAAATAAGATCAATGTATCAATCATCATGATAATATGAAGGAAGGAGGAATAGGTGATCAAAGGTATCTCTGTTGGGGCTATGGACACTTGGATGGTAGCAGAGCAATTTAAAAAATCCCAAAATAATTCAAGGCCAACCATAAGAGCAATAATAGTTGATAGGTGAGGCACCACTCATTGAAGCACAAGATAAACAACACTAAGAAGAATAATTTCCTACCTCTACACAAGTAGAAGAGGAGCTAATGCTCCTAGTTTAAGATTTAATAGTTGAATTGATACAAGTCAATCAAGAATTGGTGGAGTTAATTCAAGGAAGAGATAATAAACATAGGGAGTAAATTAGGCTCATATGATTAGAATCATATGATGAAGAGGAAATAACCACTTTTATAGCCCCAACACCTAACATTGTTTCCCCTTATCTTCCCCACAAGTAATAGTTTCATAAGTAGGCAGAGTCACCAAGTGTTAACAATAGAATCCTAAGGGAGGCATACCATACAACCCACCCACATATGTCAGGAACCTAGAACAATAAACATGCTATGATCCCACTGTGTCAAGATCTTGCTCTACCAATAGAGCACATATGATTACTTCTTGTATTAGCAACTAATCACAGAATTTAACCAAAAATATAAAGTAACTAGAAATATGAAACAACACAGGAATTGAGAGACAATACACAATTGTATTAATAATCACTCAGAAGAATATACAATAAAGAAGATGCCACTTCTTCTTCCACCTCAAAGGTTTGCCACACCTCAAGACCTTCTTCCCTCTCTCTCTTGGTCACAACAATAAACTCTAATATAGAATTGATGTTCACCTCTCCAACCAGTCAGTAACACGCTGCTAGTTCACCAAGTACACAACCATACTCCAAGTAGATCTCCTGCTCTCTACTGCTACCTACAAATCACTAGACCTTACTCACCATTGTAGATCTCCTATAGAAATTCATGCACACATGCTGACCAAGATCATACATAGAAGAAGAACCCTACTGATTCTCCAAACCAGTACCCACCTTGGTACTGTGGCACTAGGAGGAATGCACCATTGCTCTCTTCTCTCTGAAGGAGCTTATTGCTCTCTTACTCACTAGCTACAATTTTACAATACAGCCCATGAGTCCATATATAGATCTCATGCTTACAATAATTAGACTAACCTAATTAAAATAATTAGACATGCAACTCAAGACTAAAAATAGCCTTTGCATGCAAACACTCGATTTAACGAACTAACTGTCCATGGAATAAGTAGTTCTAGAACTGCCACAGGCGACCGACGTCAGTTGACATCCTGTCGATGTTAGTTTCCTTCCTATCCACCCTACCGTCATCAGTTTCCTTGTGCACTGCACTCTGCCGACGCCGGTCTCCCTGGAACTCAACAACCTCCTCCTTATTTGCACCAGTTGAAGGTTTTAGCTCCACATCCTAACAATCTCCCACTTGGAGATAAACAGTTGTAACTATACCTGTATCTGTACACTGTCTAATTTATACCCTGGCTTGTATCCCTCTTCAAGATCAATCCTGAAGACTAACCACCACACCCTGTGATGCTCTAACCTTTGTGCCTTTGTCATCCAAGTACCCTGCCACATCCGTATCTACAAACCTATGTAGAAAATAACTTGACCCTGCATAGCATGTCGACCTACCACTGATCCCTATAAGAATCCACTGAAATGCCCTTCAGTACCTCTTCCTCAAATTGGCTCCATACTTTCTGACAAATCCCACTGCTTTGGTAAAACTCAGGTCTACACTAGACCTCATGTGATTTCAAACACTTATTCTAAGCTCTGCTTGAACTATCTAGCCCTTGGTGTGCTTTCTGATTTTGCATCCTACATCATGAACCCCACCAACACCATCTTGACATCAGCTCCCACTGAAGATAAAATCTCCATGTCTCTTATGCCAAAGAATTTTACTGCTCTAAATTCTTCATGACATACCTCTGAACTAACCTTACCCTTAGCTCAATAAATCCCTATATGTACAAACCTGCTAGCAAGTCACCCACATACAGTAACTGGATAATGTCGTGACTCATCATCCACCTGGTAAGACAAAACCACAATAATTACACTGACATTGACTGAAGCCATGCTTAGTCATCCACCTGTCAAACCTGTACCACTGTCCTATAGCTTCCTCAAGACCTTATACCTTGGCCTTCTGTCTCACATATCCATCCACTCTCTTCTTTAACTTGGGAATCCATTTCGTCTCTTAGTGCTTACTTCCAGCTGACAACTCTACCAACAAACACCTGTTTGGTTCTTCTCCAAGGACTCACACTCCTCATCCATGCCAAGCTCCCACTATATCTGGATTCTACCTGCATTGCTTCTTCGCATCTTCCTGGTTCTTGACCATCAATAAGCAATATAAAGAAGGTGAAAAACGAATATGAGGTTCACTTACCCTTTCTGACCTTGATATGAGTGTTTGAGACTTGTTGATGGCTTGCTGTTCGCCCACCATCCGTTTCAGTGACTGATCTCAGCCATCTCCCAGTCTACTCTCGATCAATGTCAGCTCCTTGTACTGACCCTGACTGCCAACATCATTTCCCTAGCTGACGCTGGTGTCTCTCCTACCGACGTCGATTCCTTCATGACCGGCATCGGTCTTCTTGCTGCCGACATCAGTTACTATCTGATTGACGCCGATACCTGTGTTTGTCTATGAGTGATAACTTTTTACCCGCGAGCTCTCCATGGATCAAAATCCTATTCAAATCAATCCTGATCTACTCAGAATAATTCAGTTCCCTCACCTGATCTCTATCCGTCATCTCCTCCATGAACACCAAGGCTTTCCAGTTCTTTAGCTTGTCAAAGACATCTGACTTCCGCTTCAAAACCTGCATTCTCCTTCTACATATGTGACTAAGCCTACGAAGCTATATCTCTGCAATAGAAGGTGAATCAGCAATATAAGTAGATAGATAAAGGATACCTACTTTCTTACAACCATCTAATTCAAGTGTATTCACTGTGAGAGTTACACTGCATCTCTCATCACCCAAATTTCTTAAAGAAATTAGACTCATCTCCAAGATTGGTACCTGCATGACTTCCTTCAACCACTGTGTGTCATCCATTTGCAATTTTAGCTTCACTTCCCCTTCATCAATCATCTGACAAGGCTCTCCAACCCCTAAATAAATCTCTCCAAAGTCTCCAAAGACATACCCATGAAAAGATGCTCTATTTTGGGCTACATGGAAAGAGGCAAAAGAATATGTAAACAAAGATTCTACTTTATCCAGAACATCCTGTACAACATCACCTGCAACATATGCTTCTATGCACTAATCTTCTACCGACCAACAATATCTTTTTACCTGCTCTTTCTTTCCATCAATCAGACCATTCGTGCTAATTCAATTTCTCTATTCGTAGCTTACTTTCTTCTGCCATTGCTATACTCCCACTCAATCTAAAACCCTTGTGAGTGCCTTGTAATCAAAAACACTACCAGATCTGAAACCACCTGTTAGTCAACCCAACTAAAAGCTTTGATACCACTTGTCAGGAACCTAGAACAATAAACATGCTCTGATCCCACTGTGTCAGGATCTTGCTCTACCAATAGAGCACATATGATTACTTCTTGTATTAGCAACTAATCACAAAATTTAACTAGAAATATAAAGTAACTAGAAATATGAAACAACACAGGAATTGAGAGAAAATACACAATTGTATTAATAATCACTCAGAAGAATATACAATAAAGAAGATGCCACTTCTTCTTCTACCTCAAAGGTTTGCGACATCTCAAGACCTTCTTCCCTCTCTCTCTTGGTCACAACAATCAACTCCAATACAGAATTGATGTTCACCTCTCCAACCAGTCAGGAACACACTGCCAGTTCACCAAGTACACAACCGTACTCCAAGTAGATCTCCTACTCTCTGCTGCTACCTGCAAATCACTAGACCTTACTCACCATTGTAGCTCTCCTATAGAAATTCATGCACACATGCTGACCAAGATCATACATACATGAAGAACCCTGTTGATTCTCCAAACAAGTACCCACCTTGGTATTGTGGCACTAGGAGGAATGCACCATTGCTCTCTTCTCTCTGAAGGAGCTTATTGCTCTCTTACTCACTAGCTACAAGTTTACAATACAGCCCATGAGTCCATATATAGATCTCATGCTTACAATAATTAGACTAACCTAATTACAATAATTAGACACGCAACTCAAGACCAAAAATAGCCTTTGCATGCAAACACTCGGTTCAATGAACTAACTAGCCATGGAATAAGCAGTTTTAGAACTGCCACAGGTGACCGACGTCAGTCCCTATCTGCCTGGAGGTGACTGACATTGGCTGACATCCTGCCGATGTCAGTTTCCTTCCTGTCCACCTTATCGTCGTCAGTTTCCTTGTGCACTGCACTCTACCGATGTTGGTCTCCCTAGAACTCAGCAACCTTCTCCCTGTTTGCACCAGTTGAAGCTTTTAGCTGTACATCCTAATAATCTCCCACTTGGAGATAAATATCTGCAATTGTACCTGTATCTATACACTATCTAATTTATACCCTGGCTTGTATCCCTCTTCAAGATCAATCTTGAAGACTAACCACCACACCCTATGATGCTCTAACCTTTATGCCTTTGTCATCCAAGTACCCTACTGCATCTGCATCTACAAACCTATGTAGAAAATAACTTGACCCTGCATAGCATGTCGACCTGCCGCTGATCCCTGTAAGAATCCACTAAACTACCCTTTAGTACCTCTTCCTCGAATTGGCTCCATACTTTCTGACAACTCCCACTACTTTGGGAAAACTCAGGTCTACACTAGACCTCATGTGATTTCAAACACTTGTTCTAAGCTCTGCTTGAACTGACCAACCCTTGGTGTGCTTTTTGATTCTGTATCCTGCATCATGAACCCTGCCAACACCGTCTTCACATCAGCTCCCACTGAAGATAAAATCTCCATGTCTCTTATGCCAAAGAATTTTGTTGTTCCAAATTCTTCATGACATACCTCTGAACTAACCTTACCCTTAGCTCAGCAAATCCCTATAAGTACAAACCTGCTAGCAAGTCACCCACATACAGTAACTGGATAATGTCGCAACTCATCATCCACCTAGTAAGACAAAACCACAATAGTTACATTGACATTGACTAAAGCCATGCTTAGTCATCCACCTGTCAAACTTGTACCATTGTCCTGCAACTTCCTCAAGACCTTATACCTTGGCCTTTCATCTCACGTATCCATCCACTCTCTTCTTTAACTTGGGAATCCATTCTATCTCTCAGTGCTTACTTCCAGCTGACAACTCTACCAACAAACACCTGTTTGGTTCTTCTCCAAGGACTCACACTCCTCATCCATGCCAAGCTCCCACTGTATCTAGATTCTACCTGCATTGCTTCTTCACATCTTCATGGTTCTTGACCATCAATAAGTAATATAAAGAAGGTGAATAACGAATATGAGGTTCACTTGCCCTTTTTGACCTTGATATGAGCATTTAAGACTTGTTGATACTATCCACCCACCATCCGTTCCAGTGACCGATCTCAGCCATCTCCTAGTCTGCTCCTGACCGATGTCAGCTCCCTATACTGACCCTGACTGCTGACATCATTTCCCTGGCCGACGCTAGTGTCTCTCCTATTGACATCAGTTCCTTCATGACTGACATCAGTCTTCTTGCTATCGACGTCGGTTACTGTCTGACTGACACCGGTACCTGTGTTCATCTATGAGTGATAACTTTTTACCTACGAGCTCTCCATAGATCAAAATCCTATTCAAATCAACCCTGCTCTGCTCAAAATAATTTAGTTCCCTCACTTGATCTTTATTCATCATCTCCTCCATGAACACCAAGGCTTTCTAGTTCTTTAGCTTGTCAAAGACATCTGACTTCTGCTTCAAAACCTGCATTCTCCTTCTACATATGTGACTAAGCCTATGAAGCCATATCTCTGCAATAGAAGGTGAATCAACAATATAAGTAGATAGATAAAGGATACCTACTTTCTTACCACCATCTAATTCAAGTGTATCCACTGTGAGAGTTACAGTGCATTTCTCATCACCCAAGTTTCCTGAAGAAATTAGACTCATCTCCAAGACTGGTACCTGCATGATTTCCTTCAACCACTGTGTGTCATCCGTCTGCAATTTCAACTTCACTTCCCCTTCGTCAATCATCTGACAAGGCTCTCCAACCCCTAAATAAATCTCTCCAAAGTCTCCAAAGACATACCCATGAAAATATGCTCTATTTTGGGCTGCATGGAAAGAGGCAAAAGAATCTATAAACAAAGATTCTACTTTATCTAGAACATCTTGTGCAACATCACCTACAACATATGATTCTATGTGCTGATCTTCTACCGACCAACAATCTCTTTTTACCTGCTCTTTCTTTCCATCAATTAGACCATTCATGCTATTCAGTTTCTCCATTTGTAGCTTACTTTATTCTGCCATTGCTATACTTCCACTCAATTTGAAACCCCTGTGAGTGCCCTGTAATCAAAAACACTACTAGATCTAAAACCACCTGTTAGTCAACCCAACCAAAAGCTCTGATACCACTTGTCAGGAACCTAGAACAATAAACATGCTCTAATCCCACTGTGTTAGGATCTTGCTCTACCAATAGAGCACATATGATTACTTCTTGTATTAGCAACTAATCACATAATTTAACCAGAAATATAAAGTAACTAGAAATATGAAACAACACAGGAATTGAGAGACAATACACAATTATATTAATAATCACTCAAAAAAATATACAATAAAGAAGATGCCACTTCTTCTTCTACCTCAAAGGTTTGCCACACCTCAAGACCTTCTTCCCTCTCTCTCTTGGTCACAACAATCAATTCCAATACAGAATTGATGTTCACCTCTCCAACCAGTCAGTAACACGCTGCCAGTTCACCAAGTACACAACCATACTCCAAGTAGATCTCCTACTCTCTGCTGCTACCTGCAAATCACTAGACCTTACTCACCATTGTAGATATCCTATAGAAAGTCATGCACACATGTTGACCAAGATCATACATACACGAAAAACCCTGCTGATTCTCCAAACCAGTACCCACCTTGGTACTGTGGCACTAAGAGGAATGCACCATTGCTCTCTTCTCTCTGAAGGAGCTTATTGCTCTCTTACTCACTAGCTACAAGTTTATAATACAACACATGAGTCCATATATAGATCTCATGCTTACAATAATTAGACTAACCTAATTATAATAATTAGACTAACCTAATTACATTAATTAGACATGCAACTCAAGTTCAAAAATAGCCTTTGCATGCAAACACTCAGTTCAACGAACTAACTATCCATGGAATAAGCAGTTCTGGAACTACCACAGGTGATTGACATCAGTCGCTATCTACTTGGAGGTGACCGACGTCGGCCGACATCCTGCCGATGTTAGTTTCCTTCTTGTCCACCCTGCCATCGTCAGTTTCCTTGTGCACTGTACTCTGTCGATGCCGGTCTCCCTGGAACTCAACAACCTCCTCCCTATTTGCACTAGTTGAAGCTTTTAGCTCCACATCCTAACAACATAGACACTCAAAGAGGCACAAACTTCACTAGAAGGTGAGCTAACACAAGAGGTGTATGAAGAAGAGTTGTAGTAGTCTAAAGTATTGAGCCTACAAGCACTGAAGGACAAGGCACCTCTCATAGGAGAACCATCAGGTGAGGGTCCTTTTTCTCATCACCCCTTTAGGCCTTTTCCCTTTGATGTCTTTACCTATAGTCTATACCATTCCTCCCCTAGTCATTTATACATTCTTTCCTATTTGGTCACTTTATGTGGGTCTCTTCTTTAAGCACCCATCTCAAAATTTTCCTAGTGCCACTTCACCTACTCTATCCTTCATGGCTATGGTTTCTATTCTTTCAGTATCCACCCCATCAACCATAGATCTATCCATTATACCCATTTCTTGGTCCATCACTCCAATTGTATCTCCTTTTAACCAATTGGGTTTACCTTTGCCATCCTTGACTCTAACCTCCATAACCATAATAGTAACCACCAAAAGGGCTCCTAGAAGTATCCAATTTTTGTTATCCATCGAATGCCACAATTTGGATACATAGATTGGTCAAAACTCATTTGGCCTACAATGCCCATTCCTTCCACTGAAACTGAGCCTAAGCCTAAAGAACATGTAAAAGTGGAAGCTTAGCCACTAGATCCCTCGAAGCTCATTTTTCCAAATTGTGCCAAGGAATTAGGACTCTTTACCTCTAAGAGGCCCAATTTGAAGATAATTAAACTACCAATAATGACCTCATTATTTTATAAGGCTACAATATCAGTACATCAGGAAAGGAAGAGGAAAATAGAGGATAGCTCGAGCATAACTTTGATCATGGAGGAGAGGGAAGAATTTTACTCCCTTTATCAAGTGGTAGAATAGGAAAAAGGGTTAGTCCCCATATATTAAGCACCTAAATTCCTATATGGAGACACATATAGAGCCAATCCTTTCCATACATTAAGGGATTGAAATGGATAGATAAGATCTTGAAGAGGAGTTGGAAACTATCAAAGCAATAATAAGTAATCTAATTCCCTCAACATATTGACTAGGATGTATAGAATGCAACATTTAAGCTGTATGATATTTTTGATTCAATTCATTATTTGTGAATCAGTTTGGCTTCCCATGTTAATTATATAACTAGATTATTCAAAAGTCATAGAGAAGATGATAATAAAAAAATTTCTTAGTGTTGTATACCCCAAATAATGTATTTAGCCACTTGAAATTAGTGACCCCATTGGAGACATCAAATTCTTTAAATTTAGATTTAATAATAACACACGAGGCCCAAGATTGGATATCATATTCAGAGGTTCTTATAAATAAATTGGTTGAGCAAGAGAAATAATCTAAACAAATTTTGATAGAGTTAGAATTGACTACAATTTGTGATAATAGAGGTAAGATGGTGATTCTGACCACATTTAATCAAATTATTAAGCAAGCCTCTAATGGATTCAAATAGAGTTTTCAAGGTTTAAGCTTAGAACAAATTGAGTGCATCTAGGAAAAAGCTAATAGAGGTGGAAGTATTATGGGTTGGATTTAGAGCCACCAAGACAAATCATGTTAAATTGATAGAGAAGATAGTAGGGTGATTAGGTCATATGTCCTAGATATGAACCTAGTTTGAGCACAACAAACTAAGGCATATAAACATTATCATGACTTAGATGCTAAGAATAAGGTAACCCAACAAATGCAACCTACTATTTCCACTTCATAGACTTTATAGACTCCACTTATATCACTAACAACTATATCTATGTCAATGCCACTTCAAACTACAACTCCCATGGTAACAATGGTTTAATCAACTAGTGCATCTCCAAGTTAAACTCTAGTTACTGCATCGTAAATCATGATTACTAATATAGTTTTGATGACAATTTTGAGACACATTAATCAAGAGCTAATTTAGCATGAAGGCTAATTTTGTACATATTTTTGCATGTAATGGTTATAACTGAATAGTTAAGTCCTAGTTGCATTTATATTGTAACTAACTAAATTATTTTGTCATCATGCACACATTGTATGATTAATATATATATATATATATATATATATATATATATATATATATATATATATATAAGTTATCAACATATAACCAAGACTTATCTTATATTCTATCAAGATGTAAATGGAGTGTTCTAAATTTGGAGGATGAGGTGACCCCTTTCCTAAGATCTTTATATACATGTAAAACCCTCTTTTCAAAGGGTTAGATTTTTTATTGAATATATAGGAAGACATCAAACAATTTATTATCATGCAACCATGTTTTTTATTTTTTATTCCCTATCTATTTTAATAAATTTAAAGTTTCTTTATTTATATTAATTGAATAATTCTGATGTGTGCCAATGCTATAGATGAATTTGACTATTTTATTAATGAATGTTAGTCATATATGTGCACTAGATATTGAATATTGATATATTTCATTGATTTAGACATCACAAGTTAAATTGATAATTCAAGGTGTGTACATGTATCTCTTTTTGATATAGTCTTCTAGGTTTCAGATACAACTACCCTAGATAACTTCTTGGTTTGAGATATAATATCTTATACAAATGTATGCAATAAAAACCTTAAGAAGAGAAACCTTCATTTGAGACCATTAAGCATCTTATATCTTATTGTCCTAAACTTTCAACTATGATTGTTTATGAGTGTGCAAAAGATGAAAACAACAAACACTAGTTCTTGAGATAATTGTCTATTGCAGAGACAACAATAAAATCCATTTCAAAGATAAAACTTTCTTTTTTGCCTTTCCCTTCCTTCATTTTTAGTTTATCTGAGATCTGACCACCATAGGATAATATTCCACCCATCCAACTTGCCTAGTGATTTATCCTTTTTATTAGAATCCACACATCCATCCATAACTTGTTTAAATAACCCACAAGCTCAACTTGCTATTCCACCACCTGATTGTTCTAAAAACATACCTACAACTCATGCCCCAAAGTGGAAATTAGTTATCTAGAGATCCTAAAACATTAGAGTCTACCTCGTTTACAACTTTATGAGGTGTGCATAAAACCCAGATCAACAAACACCACATTTTTTAATTCAAGACTTTCATGTCATCATCTAACACTTTGATGCACCCCTTCTTGTGAGACCTAACTTTATTGGAGCACCCTAAGTTTCTTTTAAAGAAAAAATCATATCATGAATGCCAATCTAAACATCAAAACTTCAAACCACACCCCACCATGTCAGAGGGCATTCCCAAGGTTCATGTCATGTTAATAGACTCACAACACTACACACACCTAGATATTGAACCATTACACCTACATGAAGGCAACCAAGCATCCATTTTAGAATTTGGAATATTTCATAATAGCTAATTTATTTTTTAGATATTTTATTATTATTATATAATTTTTACAATTTGACCCTAAGGTTGATAAGAACATGAAGAGTCACAATCTAGACTAGGAAAATCAGTTAGGAAGTATTCCCCCTTTCTAATCAAAAGAATCCTTATTCTCAATTTTTGGCCTTTGTACACATGTATTACATGTGTTCATGTATCATTGAATTGAAGAACATTGTTTTTATATCCTTTTATCTTTGAATGTGTGATAGGTTATTATAGATTATTTTTTATTGCATGTTGTTTATAACTTAGTAGTTTCCTAGTTATGATACTAGGTTTTCTTTTGTACTATCATAGTGGGTCCCTTTGTACAAATCATTAATAATAGAGTAGTTTCCATAATAAAATATGCCAAGGGTTGATATGCATATGCATGTAAACACATATAATCAATGTGTCCATTTGGCTTCCACTACTTTTTATTGATATTCATGTGTCCATTTGGCCTCCACTACCTTTTATTAATAATTTACTCACCAAATTTCTATGAGTTATCTTATTTGTTGATCTATTATTTTGATGTTACTCTAACCTATTTTAGATTGTCACTTTGGTTGTACACTAATTACTATTGATACACTCATCATTTGTTCTACCCTTCTTGACATCAATGGTGTTGATCATACAATTTTTAGTCATCATTCTTTATATGCTTCTCTACCATTCTCTTTAGGTCATTCTAAGAACTGAACCAGAAAGGGCTACTTCGAAGAATTATGTATCCCCTAATTTAATTTGTAGATCATTCAACATTTCCATATCATCTAGACATGTTTGGAATTAGGTTGATAGATATTTGGCATTAATAGAATTTTGATTTGAAGGCACTTTGATTGCAAAATGACATTTTATTTAATTTCATATACTTTTAGGGTTAGTTGATTTATATACTTAGGGTTAAATTTCATTTATAGAATTTTATGATTTAATTATAAAACCACATGATTTCCTTTTGAATTACACTTCATTTCTAAATGGAAAATTTAATTTTTAAATCACACTTTATTTCCTATAACAACCAACATTTTTTGATAAATCATACTTTCATTTTAACATATTTATTTTAATAGTTACTACTAGAATACTATGTTTGAGCTTATTATTTTTATATATTGTTTAATAGATTATATTTTTATTAATTTATAACTTAGTTTTTATCCTTTCAACCTCTAGTACATGTAGGCTAAAAAACTAGATAGTGTCTTTATGCTTATAGTGAATCCTTTAGGTGGTAGGTTGTTAGTTTTTCATCCATTTGTCAAACCCTTAAAACGTATTTAAACTCTTGTTGCTACATTCTAGTAAGCAAGTGGGACTTTATAGGTTTCACTTTTTCCTATCTTTGTGTTTTTCCAAATTTTAGGCCTTTTCAACCCAATTTTAGATTTTTTCTACCCTGTTTATTGTAGGTCAAAACATTTCCTATAAATCCACATCTTTTTTTGTACAATGTCATATAATTTTCTAATAACCTACAACGTGGCCAAAAAGTTATGTTTTAATATATTTTTTGGATTTATCTTTGAATTTTTGGTTCTAATTTGGCCTTTTCTACTTTTGCATATAGTTTTCCTTGAATTATACCTCTTCTGATGCTTTTTCACTTGTTTATTTCTTCATACCACTAGTGTCTAACTTGCATCCAGTAGACCTAAAGAGAAAAAAAAGTAATCACCATCAATAATATGAAAACCACCCTTTTAACTTCACTACTAAGTAAGAGTGGGATTTATAAAATCAGTGAAGACCCCAGCTTATTTTTCAACCTTCTAACCTTACCCCTATTGAGTTAGAGTCTATCAGAATCAAGGCTACTAAACCCTTCCATACTTTTTCAAATGGTTATCTTATTACATAATGGATTTAGGAGAAACTACATGCAATCATGGAGGGTTGACATAGATGCCTCTGAGACATTAACATACATGTTGAGTGTTAGTCTTCCCATAAGAGCTACATGGGTTTAGTCTCTAATGATAGAGTTGACACAAGGGTGTTAATGTAGGTTTTTATTACATTTAATGGTTTTTCCCTGCACATGTTTTTTATCTTGCTTAAATATTATTTTAGGTCATTGGGGAAGATAATCCCACATTCATGAGGACGTGTGATCATATGTATTTTTGAACTATATATGTGTCTTTCCTAAATCTATTTTGGCTAATGTTATTAATGCTAATAAGTGAATCTTTTGATTATTGAAGACTTTCTTGTTCTGGCTCATGTTTATTTTGATTCTACAAGATGTATTTATTATGCATAATTTATTTTTGCCTCTTTAAAATATTTATGCTACATTTTTGCTTAGACCTCAATCTTTGATTATGGCCTAATCTGACATGGTATCAAAGCATGGTTTCTAGTAACTGAATGCTAAAGTTTATATTTTGAAAGCTTGAGGTTTATCTTACATGTCATAGATCTACCATTTGTTGACCTAACACATTGAATATTCACCATTTCTCATAATTTTATCTTCTTATAGGATCCTTAGCTCATTTAGACTCAAAAAAAGAATAAGGGAAAATAAGTCTCTTGCTGGTCATCTTTCATGTGATATATTTTCATAGAAAATAGTTTGTGCCATTATAATCAAAAGGTACCAAAACCTTAGGATTAACTGTAACATGACCTAGTTTTGTGATAATTGATTTCATCCATTTTGGAGGGTTTCAAGGTATTTTTTGGATTTTGTGTAAATCCATACCATCTGGGTCTCCTAAGGAAAACCATTTATATTTTTTATGGGTTTATTGATAAATTTGGTGGGTTTTTCATGGTTTTTATAGAGCATTGATAGATATCAATTTTTCTTACAAATTAGAGTTTCCTTACCCATTTTAAGCCCTTTGAATCCCTTTATGAAAATTTACACCCCTATGTGCACCTAAAAAAACTATTCATCATCCCAACACCAGCTAGATGAGCCCTTATTAGAGTCATTGATGTTCTTGGAAATACTAAAACTTTACCTCATCTTAAAAATTCTTGAACTATCAGCCACTACTAGAACTCTCAACCATCCTGGCACTCCTAAAAACTATGTCTATCCTGACACCTATTGGAAAGTATTGAAACCCAAATGACTATAGATAATGTGGCTGAATTTGATGCCCTAATTACTAAAGGGTTGATTATTTATGATGCCCTAACTATTGATGGGTTGTTTCTCTTGATGATTGTAAGTATGACTATACTAGGGGACTGCAGGTCTGATACAAAAGTCTAACTACACCATGGTACTACAATTCTAACCAAAAACCTTAACTAATATAAAAGGGGGTCCTATTTTTTCTAGTTTCAATCCACCCTCCAATTTTTGATGCAACATTCATGTGAGTGCCAAATTTAATCAAAGGTTTGCATCACTATTCATTTGGATTTGGGGTCCATCATAGTGACATCACAAAACTCCCCTAAGGTGACATCATCAAGGGGGATATATGTATCCAAGGGCTTATCCACTGGTCATATGGGAGTTTATCCCCAAGTCACAACTAACCCAAGGGAGCTTAAATTTTTCTCAAAACTTTAAGCCAAAATCTTGCACACTCAAAAAAATTATACAAATTAGAGATTTCTTTTAAAAGAAATAACTTCAAACACGCATAACATTTAGCCTACAACACCTTTTCAGGTTCCATTTTTTTAAAGTAAAAGTTTTTTTTGAGATATAAGCATTGATTTTAATCTCAAGCCTTATAAAGGTTAACCTCTATAATTTTATGAGGGGGTTTATATCCTTATATTTTTATCACTATCAGTTTAACACATACTTCCTTATTATAGTGGATTAGAATCAAGTTCCAATTTTTATACCATTCAACTATATTGAGTGGAAAGTAAAAATTCAAATCCTCTTGAGGATAAAATGATTATACTAGATAAATATGGGTACATAAACATAACCAACACCTAATTTATATAAGGTGAAGTGGTTTAACAAAAGTAACAAAACCTACCATCTATTATGCCTATCTATGTCTTATGAATTATTCTTTCACATTGAATATACAACTAATCCTAATGACATTTTGACCACATTGGAAAAAATATTTAGGAAGTATGACATAATGAGGGGCCATGAGTTAGAGAATGAACTCATCATCTTGAGTCCATGTAATATTGACAATATACTAAACTTATTCATAAAATTAAAATCACTCAAGTTGTAGTTGAAACTATGCAACATACACAAAAATGTTGATAAATTGATTCTTTCCATTTTTACCAAATTAGGTTATACTTTCAATGCCACTAAAATTGCCCTTAGAACTACATATAACATGCCATCCTTGGATGATTTTTATACTAATTTGACTCAAGAGTAAGATTTGACTCAGGAGTAAGACAATCTTATTTAAATGGGTACACTGTAGTGCTCTAAATCACATTCCTTAATTTTGAGTCATGATAAATAGAAGGATTTTAATAGTAGTAAGGAGAAGAAATAGAAAAAGGACATATAGCAAAGAAAGGAAATATGATGCTAAGTCTAGAGCATCTAAAAAGTATTCTTCTTCAGGTAGGAAACCTAAGAAAGAGAGACTCACTTGTGTCTAGTATAAGAAAACTAGGCATGATGAAACCAAATATATGAAGAAGTAAATTGATCAATTGATAAAGATGTTTGAGAAGAACAATATTAGTATCCCTAATTATGTCAATCAAAGTTTAGCAGCACAGGAGTATTCTAAGGTTAAATAGAATGGGAAGGGAAAAGGTAAGGGAAAATCACTTGTTACAGTTTCATCGTATCCTTCCACATGGGTGATTGATTCTAGTGCTTCACACCACATGGTGATTCATAAAATGACCTTTCTTCATCCTTGGAGCCTTGTTTAATTCTTTCCATTTTGTTGGGAAATGATACTTTTGAAAAAGTTAGTGAGAGGGATATATTGAAGTGAATGATGGTACATTTTAATATGTTCTATGTGTTCCCTCATTGTCCACCAATCTCTTATCTATTTATTAGATAACACACATTGGTTTAGGTAAGAGAATTTAGTTCACACCTGATTCATATGGTTATTATGAAAGTAGACAATGACTCCATAGTTGAATTTTGGAAAGAAAATCACCAGTCACAATTATATACTTTCTCATATTTTGCTTTTGATCAACCCTAGACTGGATTGCTCACTCATTTAGATGGGGTGAGTAAATTATGGAATGAGTGATTTGACCATATCAATGATCACTACCTAGAGAAACTTAGTCATAATGACATGGATTTAAGGGTACCACATGTTTATTTTTATAACAATATTTTATAAGGTTACATAATTAGTAAGAATCCTAAAGAGAAGTATGAAAAATGTAAATCATGTAGAGTTACATAAATATTGAATCTATTTCATTGTGACATTATTGGTACATTTCTAGCTCTTCATTCATCATGACTAAAAACATGTTTAGCTTCATTGAAGAAATTTTGAGGCATATTTGGGTGTACTTTATTAAGTATAAATATGAGGTCTTTGATCATTTTTAGGATTTTAAGGTATTTATAGAAAAATGGTCATATAAAGTCATAAAAATTTTGCACACAGATAACATTGTTATGTTAGTAATATTTTTGAGTAATTATGCACATCTTAGGGGATTTAACTAAAATGTATAGTTCCATATAGTATTCAACATAGTGTTGTTGTAGAGCAAAAAAATAGGTCCTTGAAGGAAATGTCAAACTTTATGATACACCCCAAGTCTCTTGCACCTCAATATTGGGCCAAAGCCATCAACAATGCTATTTATATCTAGAACTAAGTTTATCATAGAACATTGAATATAATCACTCATTTTAAATCATGGAGTGATTAAAAACCCAATATTAATCACTTTAAAGTATTTTAATCTCCTGTTATGGAATAATAAGAAAATAATGCAATGTAACTTTAGAGTTAGCCTTGTATATTCATTGGATATCTTAAGGGTGTTAAGGTGTAGGGTTCTCCATCCCACCACTCATGAGTTATTAATTGAGATAAATGTTTTATTTAAAGAGGGTCATTCATAATTTACACTTAAAACTTATCCATCTTCCTTGGATGTATTGGTATTTGATGACATTTTTTTGATTCAGATCCACTTGAGCAACTTATTGATTATACAAATTCTCCTTCTAGTTTTGATGATGAGAGTAGTGATGAAGAACCTCCTCCTCCTAGAATTTATTTAAAGGATGAGGAATATCATATTAAATCTCTAATATATGGTCCTCTTTGGTCTAGATAGACATTGAAAAGTGTTGGCCATTGGGTTGGAGATCCATCAAACATAATGCAAACATGGTCATAGTTCTAGAATTCCCCAAATGCATTCATTGTATCTACTTCTGATCAATAATAATTTTAAGATACATTAGGAACTTCTGAGTGGGATATGATATGGAGGAGGAGTATGGTTCCTTGTCGAGGAACAGTACTTGGATCTAGTCCCTCTTCATTAGGGAACAAAAATTATTTAATGTAGATGATATATCAAATAAAATTTGTAGTAGATGGGTCTATAGACAAGTTCAAATCATTTTTGGTAGCAAAGGGTTTTTATCAAGTACTTGGAATTGAATATATCAAGAAATTTATGCAAATTTATAAAATGAACTCAATCCAACTCATTCTTTCCATTATCATAACACATCATTAAGATGTTCATCAGATGGATGTGAAGAGTGCCTTTCTTCATGGTGAACTCAAGGAGGAAATATACATGGATAAACCATAAGGATTTATGGAATATTCCTCCTTAGTTTATAAAATTTGGAAATATATCTATGACCTCAAAAAATATCCTTGGGATTGGTATGCCAAGATGAACTCCTTTATTCTTTCCTTGGGTTCACTAGATACCATTCACATCTAAATGTCTACATGTTATGGCATGGTGATTCACTATTGATTCTAGTTCTCTATGTGAATGACCTATTGATCACAAGCAGTTATTCATCCATAGTTTTAGTATTAAAAATTACTTGTTTGACATGTTCTTAATGATTGACTTTGGCTTGTTATATTACGTCTTAAGGATTGAAATTTCTCAATCTAGCTCTAGGATCACTATTATACAATCCAAATATGTTCTTTATTTATTTTCATGGTTTAACATGGTTGAGTGTAAGCCAAATATAATTCCCTTTCTATTTTGTATAAATATTGAGGATGATAGTACTTCTCCTTTGGTTTATGTTACCTGGTATTGATAACTTGTTGGTAGTCTCATCTATTTTACACACACTATACCTAACATTTCATATGTAGTGGGCATGGTCTATAGATTTATGTAGTAACCACATGAGCTAAACTAGAAAGAAGCTAAGTGGACTCTATGATACATCTAGGGTACTCAATTTTGGTATTCATTATAGAGTAGACATTGAAGTTAAGTTGATTACGTATACACATTCAGAGTGGGATTACAATATTTAGAATTACAAGTCTACTTCAAGCTAAATTTTCTCCCTTAGTTCAATACCAATTAATTAGTCAAGTAAGAATCATAATGCTATTGATTTATCTTCTACAAAGTGATCCAAATTTTTAGTTAATTAAAAATGCCCACTATTTATCAAATTTGAATACTCATAACAATTTTATTAATTTCCATACTTTTATGTGAAATTGGCTTATTTTATTAAAATCAGGTTAAATACTAATTTAAAATATCAATTAAATGAATATAAATTGATAAAACACAAACCAAATTGATAACAAATTTCACCTTTTTGAGGGTTACGTCTTTGGGTCTAAAAATGCTCAAACCGATCTATTAAATGGTCTAAAATACACCTTGCATATACTATATACACCAAAATATGACTTTGGTCCATAAAAAATAGCCTTTTCTCTACCTTTAGGAAGTATCTTCAATAATATCCTATATGGGAGTTGCTCTTCCTACATCAAAGGACAATTGATTACTTATTTCTTACTTGTTCTCCTTCAAAGGCAAAAAAACAAGTTTTATTCTCTCCATGTATGTGTTTTTAAAATGAAACAATGAGCCTTTTATAATGATCCCAAGGCCCTTTTTTTATGGGTTTAAGTCTTAAATATTTACCCAATACATTGGTATTCCTTCCATTTCCTTGTTTTTAGGCTTGGATAAAGCTTCCACATATTTTGGGTGGGATTTAATCCCATATTACGAGGGTTTTTTTAATAATAGTGTTTTTAATTAAATTTTCAACACCATATACATTGGTATTAAGACCAATATTTCATTAAAATTTTTAGCATATATTTGGGACTTGTTTTTGGATGTTCCATTTGTCAAAATACCATTAGTATATGTCTCAAGTCTGGATTGGGCCACTGGTACATGCCTAGTCACCATGCTAACATCATCATTGTGCCTAGATTTCTTTAATAGGTTATAACTTTTTCATATGAAGTCTATTTTACCCTATTCAAAATGTGTTAAATTTGTCTTAGTGAGCTCTTTGATTTTGGGATGTTTTAAATAGGGTTGTATACCATTTGATCATATCAATGTAGGCATACTCATAGATCATTCCTCCCCACTAAAAATCTTTTGGACCACCAAAATTATGGATTTATTATAAAAATAAGTGAGGCTATAGATCCCTCAATTTTCCAATTTCCATCCACCTTGAATTTTTTGGAATGTTTTTTGCATGCCAACTCATAGTTATTCAACATCTCCTCTTCATGATGTCCTTATCTTCTTATCAATATTCATGTATTTATACAACTCATTAAGATATTTAGGAGCAAAATAATCTATAGAGGGTACTTTAAGACTCCCATCTTGATCTATGATCATAGGTTTATCATACAATTTAAAGTTTTTAACATTTACAATTGAATACATCTACATGTAAGGTGGTAGTTATAACAAAAAATCACTATTAACAATCTTATCCAAAATTTTAGATGGGTCATACCTGATTGGTTTGATATTTTTACCTTTTCCTTTGAGATATTCTTTGCTTTTATGAATCCAAACTATATCACCAACTTGGAAGTGGTGATCAACCCAATGCTTTCCATGCTTAACCTTGTACTTGGCTTGGCTCTTCTATAATTGCTCTGAGACATCTTGATGATCCGATTAGATATTTTGGATAAATTTATTTACTTTATCTACATCCTTTTGTCCATATGACATGGACTATTTACCAAAAGTTAAGTCCAAAGGTGACTTAGGCATATAAAAAAAAAAGTCTCAAAAGGAGACTTTTATGTATCATAATGCATTTAATGATTATAGGCATGTTACAAATTTCAAAAGTGTTCATACCATAGCTTAGGATGCTTACTTCAATACCATCAAAGTTAATGAACCACTATGCAATTGAAAACTTCTATTTGACCATTAGTTTGTGGATGAAAGGTAATGCTCTTATTGAGTTTTGTGTCCATCATGTCCCATAAAGTTGAACAAAAGTTCTTAATGTATATATAATCCCTGTCATAAATGATGGATGTGGGAAAATTAAAATGAACCCAAACATTGTTGAATATTAAGTGTGAAATCTCCTTACCTATTACAATTTTTTGACAGGGCACCAATATATAAATTTTACTAAATTTATCCAAAACCACATACAAAAAGTGATGATTTTTTCTAAACATAGGAAAGCCACCCATAAAGTCCATAGAAATACTATCCTATGGATGGGTTGCTATGGGAAGTAGGGTATACAAACCCAACTTCCTATTACTAGGCTTACTAGTGGCATAAAGAATACAACTTTTAACATATTTGTATATATTTTCATACATCCAAGGCCAATAACAAAATCTTTGCAACTATGAAATTATTTTCCCAATGCCAGAATGACCTAAAATAAGTTAATTATGTTCTTCCCTAATCACATGGACTATTTCATCTTAATGAGTGCATAACTTATGAATATTATACAATAATCCATCATGTATGTGATAGTCTAAATTTTTTACCTACTTTCCATGGTTTAGATATTCATAGACATCCTTAAAACTAGTATCTATAGTATATTACTCCTTATAAATTTCATGAATTAAAGAACTATGTTTTAAAAAAATAGATGCAATAATAGGTCTTGAAAGCATATCAAATACCTTGGTTTGTGTACCTTTTTTTATATCTTATTATGAGATGAAATTGTTGTAGAAATACCATCTAATGAAAGTGCCTTGATTGTTGTAGCTATGACTATGATTGGAGATATTTCAAAGGCTAGTGATCCATATGGTGATTATCTCTTTTTGCATTAAGTTATTCTTCCATTTTTTCACACTTTGAACTAAAGCATACAAATATTTATCATAGGTAGTATATCCCTTTACCATACTTGTGAAGGTTTTATAATAGTAACAAGCAAGCTTTTACTTTTATACCAATGGCATAATTGTTTGCATCAGTTTCAATCTCGATTGATTATTAAAAATATAGAAGTGATAACATTTGGGGTTGTGATTATATTTTATTTAAACATGTCAAATGATTTTTAATACTTTACTTCCACTAAAATACCTATTTAGTACTTGTCAAAGTATGTAAAGGAGATGCAATCAATGAAAAATTAACAATAAACTTCCTCCAATATTAGATTGTCCCTAGGAAGCTTCTAACTATAGCTACATGATTAGGATTTGTCCATTTCATTATGGATTAAACTATAGAGGGATATATTTTAAGTTTACTATCCCCTATAACATATCCTAAATATGCTAAATTTGTTTTGCGAAATTCACAATTAGACATCTTTAGACACAATTTATCCCTTTGCAAAGTTTTTAAGACTTTATTAATATGTTATATATGATATTCCAAATTTTGATTAAATATCATCTAAGTATATATTAAAAAATCATATATAAATGGCCTAAATACATCATTCATAACCCTCATGAAACTGGCAGGAGTGTTACAAATCCCAAAAGGAATAACAAGGCACTCAAAAAGACCTTGCTTAGTTTTCCAAATATCACCATCACTAATTCTAACTTGGTGATAAGTACATCTTAAGTCTAACTTAGTGAAATAAATAGAATTTTTCAATTGATATAAAATATCATAAATATGAGGAAGAGGGTAGTGGTTTTTTACTATAATCTTGTTTAATGCTCATAAATCTATACACATCTACCAAGTGCCATGTTTCTTTGGCACCAAGACAATTTGTAAACCACATGGAGAAGTGATTGGACATATTAACCCTCTCAATAAAATCTTAAAATTGATTCTTTATTTATTCATTTTCTACGACTAATAGCCTTTACATGTTGATATTAGGAATATGTTCAACTTTATACAGTTGTATCTCATGATGAATATATCTTTTAGGAGGCAAACCTTGTGGATCTTATAAAACATCATTATAGTTAGACATAATCATAACTATTTCATTTTTTTTTAGGATCAAAACCTTCTAGAGCCTTGGTTTTATCATCATCCTTGGATTTTACAACCATGAGTATAAATTTATTTCTTGCATTTACAAACCTTTTCATCTATCCTATAGATACAAGTGATAAGCTTGCATTTATCTAATGGTCTCTAACAGTGTATTCAACCCCATCTTTTACAAGAGAATATTTATTCTCTTCCTTATATAATATTGATTTTTTATCATAAAAATAAGTACTTCCAAGTATAATACCAAAAATATCAATTGGAACCACATCTAACTCTACCTCATCAATGAACTTAGAGGTGATTACAAATCTTAACCTGCATGTTTTTTTGACTTGCAATTTAACATCATCACATACCCATTATAAAGGGTAAGGCTTATGATGTGGTTTAATTTTAAGTCCTAATTTTTGCACAAATTCTTAATAGATGAGATTAGTTTGAGATCTACTATCAAAAAGAGTATCTATCTTAGTATGCTTAGAAATCACTCTAACGTGAAATAACTCAATTCTTTTCTTTTTATCATACATAGATCTAAAATTCAAAGAATAATGAGAACTAATAAATTTAGTGTTATAATATGAATAAGATGAAACTTACATGCCCATGGCAGTGACCTTGGTCTCATCACCATAATCAAATCCAAGATCTTGTTGTATTGATGTAGTAGTCTTCTTACCTTTCTTATTCTCGACCCATTTTAACCTATGTTCTAAATGGAGCTTCCAATGCTTATCATGTTCATGTCCTCTCTTTTAATGATAAAAAAAGGCTTCCCATACTATTTATTAACCATGGAGGTATTTTTAATCTTGCCCTTTCCTTTGCCTTTTATTTTAGGTGGTTTACTGGGCTTCTTTGTGAAGTGTTCCCTGTCCTTAGTCACTTTACCCCTTGATTCAATATGGGTATCTTAGACTCAAACTTCATCAAGATTAGTGGGGTTAAACATGAGAATTATATGAATTAAGTAAATATATAACCCACCAATATATTTAAAAAGAGTCTCTTAAGTGTAAATATGAATACCTAACACCAAATCCCTCTTTCTAAACTCTTGAGTATAATCTTGTACACTTTGACCCTTATTTTTCCTTAAATTTTGTCAATCTATAGTAACTTGTTGTATATATCCTAATGTATAGAATTGATTTTTTAATGTAGAAAAAAAATTATCTCATGAATAAATCACTTTAATTTTCTTAGGGATATCCTCTTGTGTCGTAATATCTTATCAAATGAGTGATGTACCACCCAACCAAAGGGTAGCTAGCTCAAATTTTTATTCCTCATCATCAATATTTTGAACCGTATAATATACTTCCATCTATTTGATCTAATGATCCAAATTTTTTACACTAATATCTCCATTATAGATTAGCAAATAGAACTTAACATATAACTTAACCTTAGAAGAAATAAAATCAGTAACTTTATTTTGCTTATCATCAGAGAAAGAAGGAGAAGGTTTAGATGGAGGATATTTAAGAGATTCTTATCCTTTACCCTTACCACTAGTTGAGGGTTCTTCCTCTTGTTTACCTTCACTTTGCATCTTATTTTCATGATACAAATCTTTCACCATGTTCTTCATATCAAGAAAGGCTTGATGGAGGGCCGCTTTTGATTCTAGTTCTCCTCCAAGAGAATCCATGGCTTAACTCACATGATTTTCACCACTTTCAAGGTTATATTATTCAAGTAATCCTTCACCACATTTGATCTTATACTTGGTTAACATGCAAAATTAAAACTTGAAAATCCAAAAACCATGTTAAAATATCCTTGATCAACAGCTCTGATACCAAACTTGATCAAAATTGTTAGTTAATGCAAAACACTCACTATTTATCAATTTTAGATATACAAAAAATTTATTCATTTATGTCCTTTAAAATTAAATTGGATTATTTGATTAAAAAGGTTTAATAATAATTAAAAACATCAATTAAATGAATATAAATAGAGAAAAAACAAACCAAATTGATAATGGAGTTCACCATTTTTGGGGCTACATCTTTGGGTCCAAAAAACACTCAAACCAAACTATTAAATGGTGAAAAATAAACTTTGCATATACTATTTACACCAAATTATGACTTTGGTCTATAAAAATAAAATTTTATCTACCTTTAAGAAGTCTCTTTAACAATGTCCTATATGGGAGTTTCTCTTCCTGTATAAAAAGACACTTGTTTACTTGTTTCTTACTTGCTCTCCTTCAAAGGTTAAAAAATAAGTTTTCTTTCTTCCATGTATATGTTTTTCAAATGCAATAATGAGCCTTTTATAATTCTCCCAAGGACCTTGTTTCATGGGTTGAATTCCTATCTATTTATCTAATACATTGGGATTCCTTTCATTGCCTTATTTTTAGGCTTGGATAAAGCTTCTACGCATTTTGGGTGGGATTCAATACCATATTAAGAGAGTTTTTTAATAAAAGTTTAAACACCATATAAATTGGTGTTAAGACAATATTTACTTAAAACTCATATCATATCTTTGGGATTTTATTTTGGATGTTCCATGTGTCAAAATACCATGGGTACACATGTCAAGGCCTGATTGGGCCATTGGTACATGTCCATTCACCATGATAACATCATCATTATACCCTACTTAATTCAATAGGTCATAAATTTTGCTTACAACGTTCATTTAACCTTGTTAAAAATGTGTTGGATTTATATTAGTGAGATATTTGATATTGGGATGTTTCCAATAGGTTTGTAGACCATTTGATTAGACTAGTGTAGGTATCCTCTTGGATCACAGAGATATAATATAAAGGATTTGTTAATGTTGTCATCGAGGGTATTTGGATTTAGGGGATTACTCTATTTTGTGTAGTAACAAATAGAGGGAACCAAGGAGAAAATAAAATATTCTTAACAACATCAAATCTACCATTTATTTTATCTATTATGATGCATCTATCAACCTTGCATTACCATGATCTAACCATGTGTAGTCCTGATTACCAACTCATCATTGGCCCATTGATCTACAAACTCTATATTAAGGCCCATCATGCTCATATTTAAGTGAGTCTTTTTTTTAATTGGTTAATTTTTTCTTAGGTTAGTCAAAATTCAATTACCATTGAAGTCATGTCACCAATAGAATATAAAATGTAATTTTTTAGTGTCATTATAGTGCTTGGGTCAATAGGTGTATCTAAATTTTTTATAGTGAATAGTACATGTTTTTATATAGTCAAGGTTCTTATTTTGATAGGATTAATGTTGTGGTTAATACCACATTTTAAAGTCATTTGTTAATTTCATTAGTTTTATAATGATAATTTTAATTAGGTACTAGTATTTCAAATTGTCCTTTTGTTTAAAGTCCATATGTATTTGGGTCCAGAATAGTCTTTGATTTAATATCTTTAAGTATATCAAAAATAAAATAAATTCTTGTCATTTAGGTAAATTAGGTTAATGTCATTTGAGTTATTTTTTTGTAAAGTGTCTTGTAATATTATAAAACTATCAAAAAATGTTCAAAAGCATAAAGATGCATTATCGCTTGAACACAACATCAAAATTATGTAATTCTAGGATAATAAAATTTGAAAGATTCTTAAAGATGGATATGAGGCTAATACTGAACTTGAGAATGCTTGATTGATAAAACATTGATGTTTGATAGCAAAACAATGCATCTGGCACTTAAATAATAAATATTCATTAGCTGAGCTTCATCTAGATATTTGTTGAGTGAGAAGTGACATACTAGAGGATGGAGGATATATGGAGGATGGAATTATTTTACTAACCTCTCATTAGTCACTAAAGTAGGGCCACACCAATGATGTGGTGGCATTTTATGTGGTGTGTTAATTTTAGTTGTGGATTTCAATTTTTTTAGTGTGGTGTGGTAGTTATATTTATTTTTTAGCATGTGTAAAGGAAGATATATGCAATGGCACATGTATGCAAAGAAGATCATGAGCACACAAGGGTGGCACACTAGAATTAGAAAATGAGATATATTGTACCATGTAAAAACTATGGGGGGGGATGTTGGGATTAGTTTTCATATTGTGTAAGGTTGATAATTTACAGGTTGATATTTATTGAGAGGTGAATAACATATTTGTTAGTTAGTTAGTATTTGGTTAGTAATTATGATATTGTTATATAAACAATATTATGATAATAGTAAATATTATGGTTTAGATATATTATTTATATTATTGTAATAATATATCATAAATATGAGTTTGAAAAATCATAGGATTTTGGGTGAGAGAAATTAGTGGAGAGATAATAGGAATCATATTCTTATATATTTGTATTGTATCCCTGAATGATTAAATAATGAGAATAGAGAGCAGAATAATTATGTTGTGTTAAAATATTTACTCTATGTTCAACTCAATTTCACAGTGCATATGTTAAATTATTTATATTGGCTCTTTGCATTCAAAACATAAGCTACACTTAATGGGTAGGTGTTAGTGTAGGTTTTTATTCCATTTAATGGTTTTTTTTTCCTACACATGTTGTTTAGTTTGCTTAGGTTTTATTTTAGGTCATTAGGGAATATAATCCTACATTCATGAGGATGTGTGATCATGTATATCTTACACTTATATATGTACATTTCCTAAATCTATTTTGGCTAATATTGATAATACTAATAATTAAATCTTTTAATTATCAAATACGTAATTATTATAACTCATGTTTGGTTTTTATTATACAACAAGTATCTCTTTTGCATAATTTATTTTTGCATATTTTAGATATTTTTGCTTCATGTTTACTCATACCTTAATCTTTGATTATGGTATAATTTGACAGATTATAGTAGGAGTCAATCATATCCATATTCATATTCCTAAAGGGAGACTTTGTGTTAGTATCATTTAGTGGATCGCTAAAAATAGAATATAAATCATGTATAACATCATGCAACCTTATCCCATCCTTTAAATTCATTTATTGAGCTTTCAACTAGTTACATTGATTTTGACTACCATATGAGGCCAAATGATATTTGAAATGCCTACCATTTTTATCACTATCCACACATTGAACCCAATCCCATCATATGTCACCTTGACCAAGGTGACACCATGTTGATCCACTTCACCATTATGCTCACCATGGATTCTCTCCTACCTAGGATCCTCTAGATCCCTATTTGATTGGATTCTCTGAGGAACCCTTTTATAGGTTTTATTACACCAGCTCATGGGTATGTAGATACCTATTATCATAAGTAGTACATAGACCCTTATGATGCATGCAATATTTCTAATCACCTCTAAGTCATTATATATTCTTATAAATACTTTCATAAGAATATTTTAGCCTCTCATGTGCAAGTTATTCCCCTTCATATTCTTATGCCCAAACTTCCCAAGTTCATAATCAAGTTGCTAGTCCTTAACATCATATTAATACCTTCATGATGACATGTAGTGAATAGGAATATGATGATGAGATGATGATTGAGCTCTTTTCTCACACCCTAAAATATGAGGCCTTAGCTTGGTTTCATAATCTGCTGCCAGATTCTCTCTTTAGATTTTAGCTTCTCTTATAATTTTATCTAGTACTTTGACATCTCTAAATTGTTTAATCACAAAATCTAGTCACTCCCCTATATGATGAATTTTAAGAGTGATTAAAGCTATGAATTTGTTTTTTTATTCCCTTCATGTTTTTTCTTGCACAATATACCTTAATTTTATCACTAAAATCATGAAACCTCTTTGATTGTTAGCAAAGGTTCCTAGGGTTACACTAGAACATGCTAATTATAGGGATAGCCTTATGATATAAGGAATAAATTATTTAAATTTATAGATAGATATAGATTGACAAAATTTAAATTAATAGGATAGGTGTTTAACAAATGAAAAGGTATTTGTGTAATAATCACATCTAATTATAAGCTAAATAGATTTTTTGACCAAAATGGAATACAATTGAAATACATTGTTGTTCATAGAATTCTATAAAGTGTAGAATAAAACATATGGAAATATAATTCAAAAACCCTAATGAATTTTCATTATAAGTATTTATAACAATTGGAACATTAATCATCAAGGATAATTTTAAGAAGAGACCCATAAAAGCTTACTATAAAATCTTGACAAATCTTGTATTTTAGGTATAATTCTGTTGGCAAATCTTTGGAAAAATTTCCATGCCATTATAAATTGATTCGGGATTTATATTATCTCTTTCAAAAAAATTATAAATATATGGTGAATCAATCATCATATTCAACTCAATAGATAATGGTGAAAAAACCAATGGAGAAAAAGGTTAGAGGATGAAAAGTCTAAAGTTGAGATCTTATTTACGGTTCCTTATTTTTAACAATTAAATTTGTCATTCTTTTTAAAGATAAATTTTATCATTTTTAAGTACTAAATTTGATGGCCATATGACTAAGTATAAATTGAGTACATACCTCTTTAAATATATCAAAAGACTAACGAGATAATATAATAAATTGAGTGTAGCAAAAATAGTATAAAAAAATTATAGTATAAAGTATAAACCAACTATGGGGCCACAGGGCAAGACAACTATGAAAAGTGAGGATGACATAACAAAAACAAAATTCAAAACATTTTCATAGTTTTAAAATTATAAACTGTATAGTAAGGTCTACCAAAATGTCTTAACCATATCCATATTGCCCTTTCAATTTTTTTTTCAATTAACAAATCATACCAACCAGAATACAATTATTACTTTAAATATTTAAAACCAAAATATAGTATGATTATGAGGCTCTATTTCATTTAGTTTATTCTTTCTGCATTGTTTAAAATAAGTATCTTGCATGTCATTATTTCTCAGAGAAAATTAATTTCTTGTTTGTTTAAAATAAGTATGTGGTAAAGACCAACTGGATAATATAATAAACTGATTATAAAAAAATTATAATGTATAAATAAATAAATATAATGATAATTTTTTTTGAAAATTTTTTCTTTAAAGATATTTGCTCAAAACACTATCTTTCAAATGTCTTAACCATATCCATAATCAATAATTATAAGGTCTACCAAAATGTCTTAACCATATTCATAATCAATAATGGCCTTTCAAATATTTTTTATTTCAATTAACAAACCATCCCAATCAAAATATAATTATTATCTTAAATATTTAAAAACAAAATATAGTATGATCATGAGGCTCTGTTGCATTTATTTAGTTTTTTCTTTGTGTATTGTTTAAAATAAGTATCATGCATGCCATTATTTATTAGAGGAAATCAATTTCTTGTTTATTTAAAATAAGTATGTAGTAAAAACCAACCAAATAATATAATAAACTAAGTATAGCAAAAATAGTGACAAAAAATTAGAGTATAGAGTATAAACTATGAACTAAGAATTTGACATAGAGGGGAGGTTAGTCTCATAAAATAAATGAAATGCACATAATATATTCCTAACACTTCTAGCCTAGACACTTGGGAGAGCTTAGTAAAAAAATTAAATAAAATTACAACAAAAACATAAAAGACATAACTCTTTTACCTTCCTTGTGAGCTCCAAATGGCTTTGTTGAATGGCTTCTTGACTTGTGCATCAAGAAGTATTCATCAATGGAGGTTGTTTGGATTTTTATCTCTTTAGAACCTTGGCTTGTGATGTTGATTGGATTAATATTTGGGCATGGTAACCTTACTTGCAAAGCATTTATGCATTATAACACTACATCAAAGAACTCGTTTAATATATTTGAGCACAATAAATTTGTACAAAAATAACTTTATGGTTCAATAGGTAAGACCTTGTATTTATAGCCTTATGAATTAACTCTCACCCAAGGTGAGTCAAGGTTGAGTTTAGGCTTGGAATGGGTTCAAACTAAACCTATGTGAGTTAAAAATAAATCCAATAGAGTTAATAATTGTCAAGTAATTATGATTTGCAATTACTAGGCAATGATGAAAGGTTAGGATATTTTGATTCTTTTTCTAGATATTCATTAATTTCAAATTGATAATTCAACTAGACATTTAATCTTTTTTAATTTGTTAATTTATTTAGATTAGTATTTTAGCTCTTTCAATATTTAATCAAGTGTTCAAGTGCCCCACTTAATAGGTCCATAAGCTAAATTAATAGTTATTATGCCATAAGGTGATTAGAGATGAATCTGTGAGAGGTTATTATTGCATACGGTAGGATAACTCAATTAGGGATGTCTCAACATGATTTTTAGCTTTGAGGAATGATGCAAAAGCAAATTTTTTATATTTAGTGATTCCTAATCTTAATTTTCAATGGTTCTTAGGAATCAATTTGAAGTTTGGTCAGAAGCCAATTATGGTCAATTTTAGGTGTCTACATAAACCAAATATCAGGCCATAGGGAAAGACTACTATGAAAAATGAGGTTAACATAACTTATGTGATCTAGGAATTTGACTCAAGAGAGGATGGTTAGTATCATGTTAGTTTCAAAATGAAAATAAAATGAAAGAAACACACTGACTGGCATAACATCTCTAGACCTAGACACTAGAGAGATATTATTGAACAAATATAAATTAAATGCACAACTAGAATGTAAAATAAACCCTCTTTTACCTTCCTTGGATGCTCCAAAATTCTTGTTGTAGTGGCTTAATTAGCTTTTTCTCATGAAGTCTTCATCAAAGGAGGCTTGACTATTTCCTCTTCTCCTTGGCACCTTGTGGCTTTGGCTTGGCTTGGATTGGAATCAATTTGGAATGGTAAAGATAATTAAAATATCTTTTGGAATAATTTGTGCATTATAAATTTGAATTATCAAGACTTAGAAATGATGTTCATGGCTTCTTTATTTATAGATTTTTAAGATTGATCAGAGTCAACTTGAACCATCCATCTCAAGATTGAGATGTGTGGCTAAGAATTAATCCAATTATGTAATTAAAATCTATAACTAGGCTCATAAATATTTGGGATAGAGGGGCAATTAAGAGGCATGGAGGGCATTGATGAGGCATGGGAAGCATGAATCCTAATATTTTTGGCATTTATGGCCTAGGGATATCTTCCCAAGAAATGAGGTCACTTGATGATATAAATATTCAATATTCATTTCCAAAAATAAGTATTCAATAAGTTTCCATGGAATTTTTAATTATTATCTAATTTGGTTTAACTATCTCTAAGAATGATTAAGCACTTTGTGCACAAATTACTCAAATTTATTAGAATGCCTTGTTATTGGTCCAAAATTTGACTGGATTGGAATTGAAAGTCAATGTTAGATGCATTAGATCCATTATCCCATTTAGTGTCAGGGGATCTAGCTTTACCAATTAGAGCACATATGATTACTTCTCGTATTAGCAATTAAACATGAAATTATATCAGAATGATAAAGTAACTAGAAACTTGAGACAACAAAGAATTTGAGAGATAATACACACTCTTGTATTAAATACTACTAGAAGAAAATACAATAAGGAAGATGCCACTTATTCCTCCACCTCAAAGACTTGCCACACCTCAAGATCTTCTTCCCTCTTTCTCTTGCTCAACACAACAACTCTAAAGCATGAGTTATTATCCCTCCTTGAATGCTTCAGCTGATCTCCTTAACCTTACACCTGTAGATCTCCTTGACCTTGCTTGCTTCAATGCTTTTACTTGCCTTCTTAGAATATTTACAATACATGCCTTATGAATCTTTAAATAGGATCCCATGCTTACAAAAATAGAACTCTAGTTACAATAATTAGACACACAGCTCGTGACTATAATTAGTCATTTGACATGCAAACACTCACTTCACTTAACTGACTATTTATCAACAACAGTTTTGGAAATACACAGGCAACCGACGCTGATCTCTGCTTGTCTGGTGCTACCGACATTGGCCAACTGTCTGCCGTTGCCGGTCTCCTTCTCCACTGCATCTGGCCGACGTCGGTCGTATTGCCGACGCCGGTGGCTCTGGTTCTTCAGCATCCTTCTTTGTGTCTGTAAACAGTTGAAGCTTTTAGCTCCACACCTTAACAATCTCCCACTTGGAGATAAACAGCTGTAACTTATACCTGTACCTGTACACCATCTATTTTGTTCCTTAGGCTCTGTATCCCTCTTTAATGTCACTCTTAAAGACCAACCACCATGCAAACCTGTGATGCAATACCTGTATCTTATGCCACAAGAATTTTGTTGCTCCCAAATTCTCCATGACATACTTCTGAACTAACTCTACCCTTAGCTCAGAAAACTCCCTGTATATGAAACCCTGCAACAAGTAACACAATATAGTAACAGGATAATGTAGCTAATATTATCCAACCTGGTAAAGATAAAATACAATGGTCAAACCTCCATTGCCTACAGCCTAAACAAGACCGTATACCATAGCCTTCTGTCTCATGTGTCCATCCACTCTCTTCTCTAAAACAAGAATCCATCCTTCTATCCAGTGCTTTCTTCCAGCTGACAACACTACCAACAAATACCTATTTGGTTCTCCAAGGACTCACACTCCTCATCCATGCCAAGCTCCCACTATTTTTGGATTCTACATGCATTGCTTCTTCCATCTTCCTAGTTCATGACTATCAGTAAGCAATATAAAGAAGGTGAACAATGAATATGAGGTTCACATACCTTTCTTGACCTCCACATGGGTGTTTGAGACTTATAGATCCACCCAACATCTATTCCAGTGACCAATATCATCCATCTCCCAGTCTGCTCCTGACCGATGTCAGTTCCCTGCACTGACCCTGACTGTCGACATTGTTTCCCTGGCTGATGCCAGTGTCCCTCCTATCGACATCGGTCCTTATGACCGACGTTAGACTTCTCCTACCTGACCTACCGACCCTACTGATCTGCACATGATCGATGTTGGTATCTGGATGACTGATGTCGGTTCCAAGTGATCGACATCAGTGTCTGTGTGTTCCTGTAAGTGATGAAATTTTCATGTGCGAGCTCTTCTTGGATCAAACCTCTATCCATGCTACCTTGCTTAGATTTATTCAACCCCTGTGACTGATCTCTGTCTTTCATCTCCTCCATAAACACCAAGGCTTCTTTGTTCCTATCAAAAGCATCAAATTTCCTCTTTTTGCAATGAACTCTATCAATGCTTTCCAAATTTGAACACATACCTTTTGGATCAAGAACTTCCATTCCCTTTCTATTCTTGTGACCAAGCCTATTAGGCCACATCTTCGAATCTACACCAGAAGTAGAATCAGTAATACAAGTAGACAGATAAAGAGTATCTACTTTCTTACCTCTTTCTAGAACAAGTGTTCCCTTGGTAACCTTCTAAGAGTCCGCTATGAGGGTTATTGTGCATCCCTCATCTCCCAACCTTCCTACATAAATTAGACTCTGCTTCAGAATTAGAACATGCATGACCTCTTTCAACACCCATGTGTTGTCAATCTGCAATCTCAGCTGCACTTTTCCTTTACCAACTATCTAACAAGGCATACCATCCCCTAAATAGAGCACTCCAAAGTCTCCCTATTCATACTCATAGAACAAATCTCTGTTTGGGGATGCATGAAAAGATGAACTAGAATCTAAAATCCATGATCCTACCTGACTATTCGACGAAAGTATGAGAGTGTCCTGCATCACAATATTTGCATCCTTTGCTTCTTCCATACCTGGATGTTGGTTCTCTTTATCTCTCAACCAACACTCCTTCGTATGTCCTTTCTTTCCACAAAACCAGCAGGTAATACCTTTGGACTTAGATCTCTTTCCCGACCTTGATTTCCCTTGCTCAACCTTCTCCCTTTGCCATCCCCTGCTTTCTGCACTTAGAGCATTCTTTGATGATTCACCTATGCTTCTCCTGTGTATTTCCTCATTAAAGATCACACTCACAACATCATCAACTTTTAAGATTTTAGAAGCAGATGCAGAATTACTTACTACCATAACCAAACCGTCCCAACTTTCAGGCAAAGAACATAAAATCAAGAGAGCCTTTACCTCATCATCAAAAGTAATATTGACTGAAGCTAGTTGGTTTACCAAACCATGGAAATCACTGAGATGAGTATGTACCAATCCACCTTCCTGCATTTGCAAAGTAAATAGCTGCTTCATAAGATATACCTTATTAAAAGTCGAGGGCTTTTCGTATAAATTCACCAAGGACTTTATCAACTCTTCCATTGTCTTACACTGTGATAAGCTGGAAATCACAGACGATGCAAGGCTCAACCTTATGGAACCAAGAGCCTTCTGATCAAGAACATTCCATTCTTCATCCTTCATATCTGTGGGCTTGCATGTAACCCCACCCAATGGTAAGTACAAGTCCTTTTGATATAGATAGTCCTCAATATGCATCCTCCAATGTTGATAACTCTTGCCGTTAAACTTCTCCATTCGTAGCCTACTTTCTTCTACCATTGCTGAACTCCCACTCAATCAGAAAACCCTGTGAATGACCTGTAATTAAAAAACAATACCCTGCTTCCTGCAAACCGTAGCTCTGATACCACTTGTCAGGGAATCTAGCTCTACCAATTAGAGCACATATGATTACTTCTCGTATTAGCAATTAAACACGAAATTATACCAAAATGATAAAGTAACTAAAAGCTTGAGACAACAAAGAATTTGAGAGACAATACACACTCTTGTATTAAATATTACTAGAAGAAAATACAATAAGGAAGATGCCACTTCTTCCTCCACCTCAAAGGCTTGCCACACCTCAAGATATTCTTCCCTCTCTCTCTTGCTCAACACAACAACTCTAAAGCCTGAGTTATTATCCCTCCTTGAATGCTTCAGCTGATCTCCTTGACCTTACACCTGTAGATCTCCTTGACCTTGCTTACTTCAATGCTTTCACTTGCCTTCTTAGAATATTTACAATACATGCCTTATGGGTCTTTAAATAGGATCCCATGCTTACAAAAATAGAACTCTAGTTACAATAATTAGACATGCAGCTCGTGACTATAATTAGTCATTTGACATGCAAACACTCACTTCACTTAACTGACTGTTCATCAACAACAGTTCTGGAAATACACATGCGACTGATGCCGGTCCCTACTTGTCTGGTGCTGTCGATGTCAGCCGACTGTCTGTCGTCGTCGGTCTCCTTCTCCACTGCATTTGGCCGACGTCGGTCATACTACCGACGCCGGTGGCTTTGGTTCTTTAGCATCCTTCCTTGTGTTTGCAAACAGTTGAAGATTTTAGCTCCACACCTTAACATTTAGGATGTTATAAAAAAAATAACAAAGGCACATATCTTGTATAAGATATTTGATAGGAAAGAGCAATCTAGAGCACTTAGGTGCAAAATTGGCATTTTGACTCGAAATGATTTGATCAAAATTAGCTAGCCCACAAATTGCATTACCCCATTTAATAATATTATAGCCAAAATTGGCACTTAAATATATCAATTTCAACTCATTTAGCATGTTTTAGTTTTTTAGACCAAATTATGCATTTTGGTGAAAATTGGTCAAAATCTTAGTTGGAGATTATCAGTGGCCAAATTTAAGTGTCTATAGTTTGCCCCTATTCGAGAAGATGTTACAAACCATATGAGAAGAAATGTCTTCTCAAATAATTAAAATATCCTATATGCCTATAGCTACAATGATGATAAACTGACTATATGATGCCCCATTGAGGGAACGGTTGGTACAAGTAGGTTAGAAAATGGTCCCTTAAAAAGAAAGAAGTGAAATAAGAGGACCAAAGAAAATAAAGATGATGGGGTGAAAATATAATGATATTAAAATCACTAAGAATGTAAGTGGAATGGTATATAATAGTTTTTCCAAAGGTAGTTATAAGCATTGTACCCTAATAGTGCCAATGTGGTATGATAACATAATGATTTGCCCAAAAGTGGTTATAATATTTGACAATATAGAGCTACCCTAGTTAGGATAGACAAATATAATAATAACATACACTGATATGGGTAGAAAAATTAAAGTGGTTAAAACACAATGATTTACTCAAAGGTGATTATAATCATTGAGAAATGCAGGTGGGATGATGTACAATGATTTTCCCATAGGTGGTTACAATAATTGGACCTCAATTATGGAAAACATGAAAAACTGGGTTGAGGATGATGATAACTTAATACAAAGGGTAATAATGAATTGGAACAACCTACTAGTAGGGAGATGCTCATCCAAACTAATAAAAGTTGAAATTCTTTCATGGTTAATTAATCTATTTAGGATATGATTGGGATTGAATCAATATATCAATGTGAAGAGATGCCACTATTGCTAAATAGAATTCTTGAAGCTAAGGTTTGTTGTACCAAATGTTCGTAGGCATCATGGTATAACATCATGAGGACTTGGATGATATATGTATAAGGACTGACTCCCATAATCCAATACTCAATAGAAAATAATGTACAAATGAAAGAAACCATGATGATAATGTAAACATATGAATATGGATGGATTAAAGTGTAAGTGTGGGCAAAGAATCACCCAATGAACACACATAAACTAAATCAAGCCAACAGTACTGAAAGCAAACAAATAGGCACACAAACTAAACAACAAAGAAATAAATAAAGAAGCACTCAATAGAAACCATATGAACATTGCCCCTATAAAATAGGTGAAAACTTAACAAATGAAAAAAATGGGGGAATATAAGAAAAAGAAGGGGGTGGTTGAGCTATCTCCATATGCACTAGGCAAGTGGACACTACCTACATAGTTCCATGGATGTAATATCCAAAAAACTTTCAAGCCAAATGTAATTCTCTTAGGGAATGGGAAGAATGTGATAATTGATGAAAAAAATAGAATGAATATGATAGAAGAATATGAATGGTCTTGAAAAATGGAAAGTACATGAGGGAAAATTCCAAAAAGGATGGGGAAACTAAGTGACAAGTGGTTTTGTGTAAAAATTAATAAGATTTCCCAGAATCCTTAAGGCAAAGAAGTGGTGAGTGTTTTTAGTTTTTTCCTAATGATTTTACAAATGTTTTTAGAATTTTTGAAATATCTCAACTCGATCAAGAATGACAAGACACTAAATGGTTCAATCTCAAAAAATGGTGAGAGCATTCAAACTTAGGTTGCTCACAAAATTGTGAGAGTGTGGGTTAGGTTTCTCAAAAAATGGCGAGAGCATGGTAGAAAGGGTGACTGAGCTAACCTCAAAAATTATTGAGCACTGCCTACATAGTCCCATAGTAGGACCTCAAGTCACTATAGTTTTACCCTTATAATGGAGGAATTTGAATAGTGTAGCAGTCAATTCAAACAAAATAAGCACAGTTGGTAAAACGACATAGTATGGCATGAGAAGTGGCAAGTTGGTATGTCAAAGCTCAATAAATAAATGTTGCCCCTAGGTTTCCCATAGGTGGTTATAACTAGGACACAATAGCATAGATAAATGGTACTAATTTACCCAAAGGAGGTTATAATTAGTAGCAAGATTGGTGATAAGAAAGGAATAACAAATGAAGGATGCAATTGTTTGTCATACTACTCCAAAATATGATCTCTATCTAAAGTACTTGAAACAAATGATGAAACTTAAAATGTGTAATATATGGAAAAAAAATCAAGGTCAAATGGGATAGGCTTTAGAACACACTTGGCCAATAGAACATGATGGTAAAGTAGATGGAAGGGATAGAAGGAATGATAAGAATGATACTTGTATAAAGAAAAATAGTGATAAAATGGAAGAAAATGAAATGACCTTTACAAAAATACACATTAAATCTCAATCATAGTACCGCTTGAGGTGAATAATATTCATCAGCGTAGTAATTTCATCTCCATCTGTGATGGCAAGCTTGTATGCTCTTGATCTATAATTTTTAGTAATGATGAAAGGGCCTATCTAGTTTGGTTTGAATTTACCTTTATGCTTCTTATTAGTCATGGTATTCTTTTGGTTTTCTTTAAGAACAAGATCACCAAGTTCAAATGTTTTATACTTGACCCACCAATTGTAGTGGCCTTTGAGTTGATTTTAATATGCCTAAAGATTGTTGAGCATAGCTGTGCATTTTTCATCAAGTAGGTCTAACTCTAATAGGTGAACTAATCAACAGTCATGATCATCTAGGACATGCTTGAAAGATATGCATAGTGAAGGCAACTCAACCTCAATGGGAAGGATGGATTCTATAACATAAATAAGTGAATATGGATTGGCTCCTATAGGGGTATATTGATTGGTATGATATGCCTAAAGGATAGGGAATATCTATAGGTTCCAATCAAGATCGACACCATTGATAATATTTTTGAGAATATTGACAATGGTTTTATTTGATGCTTTAGCCTGGCCATTATCTTGAGGGTAATATGTTGTAGAATTTTTTTATGTGATGCTATATTCGATAGATAGCTGGTCTACATCTTTGTTCTTGAATGATCCTCCATTATTAAATATAATGTCAGAGGAGATACCATAGTGGTAAATGAGATGGTTGAAGATGAATTTGAAAATTTTCTTTCCAGTCATGTAAGTGAGGAGTATATATTAAAAACACTTAGTGAAATACTCAGTGGTAGTAAGGATATGTTGATGGCCATTAGATGAAGTGGAGTTAATTTTTGCAATGAGGTCGAGTCCCCATGTATCAAATGGCCATGGTGTCAACATTAGTTTCAAAGTTTGTGTTGGGGCATGAATTATATTAGCATGCCATTGACATTTGTCACACTTCTTTACATATGCAACTACATTTGCATCTATCGTGGGTCAATAATAACCAGTACATAAGAGATTTTTAGATAGGACTACCTTGATAGAATGAGCTCCACATACTCCTTCATGAACTTCTCTTAATGCTAGTGTAGACTCTACTAAAATTAAACAATGAAGTAGAGTTAAAGTCTTTGGTTTAGGTGGTAGAACTTCGTCATGAAGGTAATTGTAGAGGTCTGAGTACCAGATAGAATTAGGACCAATAATATCACAAATCATTGAAATGATTGAAGGTTCATGGGTTGGTATGAATAAATTCTCAACAAGAAAATGATATTCTCTAGATTTGTCTATTTGTTAAATCAAAGAGTCGATAGTAGCCATGGCATCTATATTTCTATTACTAGCCTTTGGTATATGCTCAAACTGAATGTCAGCAATTTGTTATTTGAGAGTGTCTACCATAGCTTTATATGGAACCATCTTGTCATATTTGGTCTAAAAATGGTCTGTGATATGATTTATGATTAACTAAGAATCACCATAAACCTTTAGATGAGATATATTCCATTGTACTAATTATCAAAGTCTTGTGATAAGTGCTTCATACTTGGCCATATTGTTTATATAAGGAAAACTGATTCAAAATGATTTAGGGATTAATCCCCCTATGGTGTAATAAATAAGAGGCCCACCATTGATCCTTGTGCAGTAATAAACCATCAAAATATAGCTTTCAATGTTTCTCCTCAATAGGTGTGTTAATGATAGTCATTATGGATTCATAAAAAAATGAAATGTGAGTGGCTTTGTGTTTGTAAGGGGTGCTTAAACAATTTGATCTGCAAGAACCTGTCCCTTGATTTTCTTTTAATTCACATACTTTATGTCAAAATCACTAATAAGCATTATCTATTTGGCCATTATACCTTGTAAATCTATTTTAGATAGTAGATACTTGAGTGGGTCTAATTTTGAAATGATCATGGTTTTATTGTTCAACATGTAATGGTGTAGTTTCTGAGCTACGAAGACCATGGCCAGACAAGATTTTTCAATAGGTACATAGTTATGTTCATATATGACCAAGGTATAGATTAATTAGTATAATGCATGCTCTTTTTCATTGTTATCATGTTGAGCCAAAACTACCCCCAAGGCATTATCGGTAGCTGATAGATACAACAATAATGGCCTTCCTAGCATAAGAGGTAACAAAATAAGTGGATTAACTAGATAGTCCTTAAGTTGTCAAAAAGCTATTTGGTAGTGGTCATACCAATGAGATACAACTCCATTCTTTAGAATATTTGTAAATGGATGACACTTGTCTACTAGTTAAGAGATGAAGCATCAGATTGACTAGATCTTACCATGTAAACTATGGAGTTATTTCAAATTGGTTAGTGGTGACATCTTAATTATGGCATAGAATTTGGCTAGATCAACTTCAATGCCCCTATGAGACACAATGAAGCCAAGTAACTTTCCTAAGGTTACTCCAAACACACATTTCTTTGGATTGAGTCTAAATTTATACTCTCACAATCTTTCAAATATCCTATGTAGCACTACTAGATGTTCGACTTTGGTCTTGGATTGTCCTAATATGTCATTAACATAGTCTTTAATAATATCATGTATCATATCATGGAATACAATATGTATGGCCCTTTGATATGTATCTCCTACATTCTTAAGACCAAATGGAATTACCTAATAACAAAATATTTCCCATGGAGTGGTGAATGCTATTTTATGTTGGTCTTCTGGTGCTATTCTGATTTGGTTGTATCCTGAAAAGCCATTCATGAGTGAAAACTATCGGAGTTGTTGCCAGAATCTGGATAACGCGAGTGCAATGAAGACATGATCACACAAGATAAACAAGTGCACACCACAAGATGTTAAAGCAATTTGACAATAACAAGAAGATAAATTGCACAAAACAAAATGGAGAAAACTAAATCTGAATTAGCATAGAATGGCCAAAATGAGGACTACAAATAGGAGAGTACGAAAGTAACTCCTCCACAAAAAGTGGACAAGGCACCCCAAGAATAGAATGTAACTCCTCCATGAAAGGTGGTGACAAGGTGCTAAGAATAGAGAAGTAACTCCCATCAAGGGAGTTACTTATGACATTCTTGTGACACCTATGACACATCTATGACACACACCTCCACATAAGCTAGCCTATCCCACAAATGTAGGAAAACTCCATGTATGCACAAAAAATACAATTTCCCTAATTAATAAATATGGAAAAATAAAAACCTACACTAATACCCCCCCATAAGCGTAGCTTAGTTGGGAAGTGTGGAAATATAAAATGGGTCCTGGTAACTAGGCCTGATGAGGTACCCATGTACAAATGCAATCTCCCATAAGATAGAGAAAAGGAGAAAACCCATAAGAAAAAATACTCCCCCCCAAAAGAGAGACATAAAAGAAAAGAAGAGGCTAGAAGGCCCCCTGAAGATGATGCTGCTACAGATGTAGACCGCACCCCAAGAAGAGCTCGTAGGTGAATGAACTTGCTCTCAGTGAAAGGTTTGGTGAAGATGTCTACAACCTGCTCTGAAGACTGGCAAAATATCAAGTCAATGACCTGACTATGAATAAGATCCTAAATGAAATGTATGTGAATCTCTATGTGTTTGGTCCACTGGTGCTGAACTAGATTCCTGCAAATTTGTATGGTACTTTGATTGTCACAATAAATGATGGTGGGCTGCCTGATAGGAATGCCAAACTCAAAAAGAATCCCCTGAAGCCAAATAGCCTCAGTAGCTGCATTAACAGCTCCCCTATACTCTGCCTCTGTGGATGATATAGCAATAGTATTCTGCTTCTTGCTAGACCAACTGATAGGACCTAAACCTAGAGAGAAACTATAACCAGAAGTGGACTTATGAGTCTGTGAATTGCTAACCCAGTCTGAATCTGTATATCTAACCAAGTCAACCTCTATGCCAAATCTATAGTGAATCCCATATCTATGTGAACCCTGTATGTAATGCAAGATCCTTTTAGCTACTTTCCAATGCAACTCATGGGGTTCCTGCATGAATCTGGAGACAAGTCCCACTGTATATGAAATGCCAAGCCTGGTGAAAGTCAAGTAGATGAGACTACCAACAAGTTGTCGATACTGAGTGGCATCAACCAATGGTGAAGAACAATCAGTCTCAAGCTTGACTCCTAATAGAAAGGGAGTCAGAGATGGCTTGCAATCAGCCATGTGAAACCGAGCCAATAAGTCGAGAGCATACTTAGGCTATGCAAGAGAAATCCCTAAATCTGACTGTGAGATCTTGATGCCAAGGAAGTAGTGCAACAAACCCAAGTCTGTCATGTCAAATCTATCCTGAAGAGATGCCTTCACCGCTATAATAGCTGATGAAAAACTCCCAGTGATCAAAAGGTCATCAACATATAGAACCAAAATCAGAAGTGAATCATCCTACCGCAAGAAGTAGACATTAGGATCAAAATGACACCTAGTAAAACCCGCTGTGAGAAGGAAGGAATCCATCATGGCATACCAAGCCTGAGGGGCTTGTTTGAGGCCATATATAGATTTCCGAAGTTTGCATACTAAGGAAGAATCCTGAACAAATCTTGGTGGCTGCTCCATGTAGATCTCCTCCTCAAGGTCTCCATAAAGAAAGGCACTCTTCACATCCATCTGATGCACATCCCAACCATGTGCTGCGGCAATAGCCAAGGTGAGTCGGATAGAAGTCATCTTTGCAACGGGTGCAAAGGTCTCTGAGTAGTCAATCCCTGCCACCTATGAGAAACCTTTGGTGACCAATCGCGCCTTATACTTATCGATCGACCCATCTGCTGCAAACTTGGTCTGATATATCCACCTACAGCGAACCATCTTTCTTCCCTTAGGAAGTGAAGTTAAATCCCAAGTGTGATTTTTGATTAAGGAAGAATATTCTTCCTCCATAACACTATCCCACTCAGGTACCCCCGATGCCTCTTGAAAGGTCTGTGGATCCAAAATTGAAGCAAAGAAGGCATGTGGATCTCTTTGAAAATCCCCCGTAGTACGTCTGTCATCTGCGGGGTCTTTTGCCCATGTGCCAACACTCTCAAGTGTTTGTTTGGCCAAAAGTGGCCTAAAAGTGGGCGAGTCAGGTGCTAACTCCTCATCCTCTGACTGACTAGAGGTGGATGATACTGCATCACTATCCTCACTGTCTAAACTCAAAGAAGAAGAAGATGACTTTGGCTCAAGAACCTGCTATGGCTGATCTAAATCTAACAAGAAATCATCATGAAGAAATAGATCCAATGAGGGAGAAGAAGTGTCAAGTGTTGAGTCTCTAGGACTCTCCTAAAAATGGACACTTCTCTCGATGAACAACTCATGTGTGACTGGATCTAGAAGGTGATATCCCTTAATACCATCCAGATATCCTACACAGATGCAAGGCTTGGACTGACGTTCCATGGCTTTGCATTTCTTCTTCAAAATGCGGGCCATGGCTAGGGATCCTAAAACCTTGAGGTGCTCAACATCAGGTTTCCTTTTATGCCAAGCTTCAAAGGGTGTTATCCCTTTCAAAGCTTTGTGAGGAACCCTGTTTTGAATGTAACAAGCACAATTGATGGCTTTGGCCCAGTACTGTGGTGCAAGGGATTTGGAGTGAATCATACAGCTACCCATCTCTTTTAAGAACCTATTCTTGCATTTTTCAACCCCATTCTATGAAGGACTATAGGTGACTGTGCGCTACAAATCAATCCCCTCTGTGGTGCAAAACTGATCAAACCTGATGCTGACATACTCCCCTCCATTATCAGTTTGAAGAACCTTGATGGATTTCTCACTTTGTTTCTCAACAAGAGCCTTGAAGTCTAGAAAATTTTCAAACACTTCAGACTTTTGTTTGAGAAAATATATCCAAGTGTACCTAGAGAAATCATCAATGAAGGTGAGGATGTACTTGGCCCTTGTGAAAGATGGTTTGGGAAAGGGTCCCGATACATCACTGTGGACTAACTCCAAAGGTTGTGAAGCCCTCCAAGCTTTTCCTTTGTCAAATTTTTCTTCAGGATGCTTCCCAAGGGAGCACCCCTCGCAAAGTCCTTTTGAGAATTGGACATGAGGCAAGCCAATGACCATGTCATTTTTACAAAGTTGCTCAAGATAGTGGTAGTTAAGGTGGCCAAACTGCTCATGCCACAATTTGCTAACTCAATCTGAATGAGTTAGCAATGCTGTAGGAGAAGAATCTGATGCAAAATGTGAAAAGGTGTATAACCTGGCTTGGTGATCTACCCTTCCCACTGACACTGTAGTATCACTATGCAAGTCCCTGATAGATACTGAATCTAGTGAAAACTCAACTCTCATGCCCCGACCAATGTGAGTGATTTGGTACACTGATAGGAGATTGGTTGAAAGAGAAGGAACACTTAGAACATTGTTGAATGTTCCTCCTTCCATTTCAACTGACCCTCTCCCTGCAATGGAAATTGATGTGTCATCACCCAAACTTATTGAAGTCATAATACAAGGCTCTAAAGATGAAAACTCAACTAGTGAAGAGCCCATGTGGTGAGAAGCACCCGAGTCAATGACCCATGAAGATGTGGAAGCTACTGTAGCTATAAGATCCTTGCCCTTTTCTTTTTCCTTACCCTTGCCTTTTGCCTTAGTAGAATCTTGGGTTGATAAATTTTGCTTGATGGACTCTGGAACACCTATGTTGTTCTTCTCTAGAAGATGAGTTAGGTGGTCTATTTGTTTCTTCATGCACTTCTGTTCATCATGCCCATTCTTTTTACAATAGGCACACTTAACCTTCTCCTTCTTAGGTTTAGCATTAGAAGAGGAAGTCTCAGTGTTGTTTTTGGCAAGATTGGTGTTTTCTTTCTTCTTCTCTTGGTCTTTGTTCTTTTTTTTCTTCTCCTTTATTGAAGTCTTATCCTTACCATTTCCAGCTATCAAGGCTTGGGGTTGAGTAGAATTCATTGTGCCCATATAAATTAGCTTATCTTGCTCCCTAGTCAAGTCGGCAATGAATGAATCCAAAGAAGGCATTTTCCATGCAGTGCCAAGGGCACTTTTAGTGGCATGGAAAGTGGAGACAAAGACAGAATAACTTGGACCTAACTTTGCAAGAATAGAAAGAATGAGTTGATCATCTTTCTTCTCTATCCCGCATTCTTTTAATTGCAATCTAAGGGCCTTAAACTTAGTGAAGAAGTCCTATAGGGTGTCAAAGTTGCTAGGACTTAGACTTATGAGTTCGTTTTCGAGCTCATGACCTCTCATCTCATCAAGCTTCCCAAACAACTTTTCTAAGGTGTCCCATATGTCATTAGGAGTTTGGGAGGATTCTAAGTGGAAGAGAAGTTCTGGAGACACAGACAAGCTCAGTAAGCCAAAGGCTTCATCACTACGATTGTACCACTTAATCTTTTCAGCATCTGTGTTGGGTTTTACTTCTGTACCCATGGTGATCCTATATAACCCTTTGCTTCTAAGAATGATTGACATTTTGACTTTCCATTCATGATAGTTGAAGGGTGTTAGGGGTTTAAGTTGAAAAGAATCTATTTTTAGCTGAATTTAGGTGAAGTTGACTTGATTACAAGTTGTGAATTTATGCAAAAAGGAGAATGAAAGCAAGTTGTGAAAATCAATCACACCCCTCCAAAATGTTGAGCCCCCCTAAATATGCAAGTGCACGCTCAAAAGATGTCAGACTCAACTGAAAATGCGTCTTAGAGCAATCAGTGCAAGACAAAAGCAAACAGGACATCGGACCCAGCTGAAAATGCGTCTCGAGAGACCCAAATTTTTGGCACTTTATAAACTAGTGCATTTTTGAAAAATAACAAGTCTACACTATGGAGAATTGAATTACAAGCACTTTTGCAAAAAATGGCATCCAAAACCGAGCTACTGTTTGCAAAATTTTAAAGTTACAATTTTCCCGTAAACTAGAGTTTTTACAAAAAAATACTAAAATATTAAAAAAATGCCTGTTATGGAGAGAGAAAGTGGCCTTCCAACCACTCATTAGATTCAGCACAGAATGAAGAATCCAAATAAAGTTTGTGTGAGGGGGAATTGGCCTCCTACCAACCCGGGCCTCACCCTTCATTTTCGTAGGTTGAAGATACAAGTTTTAATTGGAAATCCCCAAAATACAAAATTGTCTAAAATCCTTAATATTCAGTCAAATTGACTAATTTTTGTTTTATCAAGTCAATTTTAACTAAGATAATTAAAGTATAGGCAGAATTGAAGGAATGACAAGTGTCCTAGGTGCCAAATAGGATGCCAAATAAGGCAGGGGTGTTCAAAAATGCACAGTCCAAATTTTGACAGCAGAAAAGACCAAAAAAATGAATTTCAGACCTGTTGAATGTGCCGTACGACTTGCTGGTGGAAAGAACTGAATCACCTTGCTGGAGATTGAGGCTTGGCTGAAGGTAGAAGCTGGTTTCTGAACAACAATCCAAACAGAAGGTGGCGTCCAAACAGGGCGCAATTCTGAAAAAATTGCAAAAGACAAAAACCAACCTGCTGTCCTGCGCTGCTTGAACAGACTGCTAAAAGAGAGAATGGCACAGCAAAGAAAATATATTTGCAAAAGAAGACAAAAAATAGCAGACCTTGTGCTGGGCGTCGTACGGCCAGCTTGGCGCCTGGCAAACAGGAAGGACTGCTAAGTTGCTGAAGTTGTATAAAAAATGCAGACTAGAAGAGCAGAAACTAGGCGTAGAGTTGCATAACGCTGCTCCTTTCTTTGCTTATTGAATGTTGCTCCTTTCTTTTGCTTGTTGAATGCTGCTCCTGACGTGAAGACAGCCAAAAAACACCCAAAGGCCAAGGATGATACCAGTAATGATATTGACAGATTTTTATTTTATTCTAGACTAAATCTAGACAAAAAACAAAGAGAACTCCACTCCTCTTGATTCCAAAATAAGCTAAAAGCATAATCACACACAAGATTACCAGTTTTGCTCTGATACCATATCAGAGTTGTTGCTAGAATCTGGATAACACAAATGCAATGAAGACGTGATCACACAAGATAAACAAGTGCACACCACAAGATGTTAAAGCAATTTGACAATAACAAGAAGATAAATTGCACAAAACAAAATGGAGAAAACCAAATCTGAATTAGCATATAATGGCCAAAATGAGGACTACAAATAGGAGAGTACAAAAGTAACTCCTCCACAAAAGGTGGACAAGGCACCCCAAGAATAGAATGTAACTCCTCCATGAAAGGTGGTGACAAGGTGCTAAGAATAGAGAAGTAACTCCCATCAAGGGAGTTACTTATGACATTCTTATGACACCTATGACACATCTATGACACACACCTCCACATAAGCTAGCCTATCCCAAAAATGTAGGCAAACTCCATGTATGCACAAGAAATACAATTTCCCTAATTAATAAATAGGGAAAAATAAAAACCTACACTAATAAAAACATTTCATAACCCACTATGGAGTCGATGATCAGGTCGATATTAGGTAATGAAAATTCATCCTTATGACAAGATTTGTTTATGTCTTAGAAATTAGTATAGATTTAGATTCCTTCAGGATTTTTGCTACCATGCCCAACATTAGATATCCATTCTAAGTAGTCAATGGACCAGATACATCCTAATTCTAAGAGTTTTTCCACTAAATGTTGTGTGACTTGAACTTCTTCTTGGAAAAACATGCATTGTTTTGTGATCTTGATGAAATCATACTCATTTAGGTCCATAAACCTTATTTGGCACAGGTTTGCTCTAATACCTTTATCTTCTAGTTATGCTAGAGTGAGTCTTTGTATCAACTCAAAATGTTCATATGTAGCCATAATCTATACCGATGCCCTTATTCTGAAGGTTTTTTAAGATTTTAGAGGCTATTATAGTATAAATCTCAATGCTCAAAGGCTCAATATCTTTGGCTCAATGCTTTGAAGGCTCAATTTTCAATGATCAATGAAGTGTAATATGGAGATGCAATTAACTAGATAATATATTTATATATATTCATGTACCAGTTCATATCCAAATTCTTTGAATATGACTTACCATCCTAGAATATCACTCTTAATATCATTTAATTAACAAGATCACATTTTATTGAATTGGCATGATTTTTGCTAAGCTAGCATCCTTTTTATGATAAGCTGAATAAGTGATGTGACTGATCACCTTACCATTCACCTAACATACATGATAATTATTTCCCTAATGTTTACCCATCCCCTTTCCTTCATCATTAATCAACCCTAAATAGTTATGTTAGATTTTATCTGATTAGGATCTCACCATTTATGTCTTTCCTAGACTTAAATTCTGACACAAGTGATTCACTTTGGCATGATGTTTCTCTTAGTTAATACACTCCCTTATTAATCATGTTTTTTATTTTATGATCTCTTTTTAAAATTTTTAAAACTACCAGGCACACTTCTGATTTATGCACATAGATTCAAAGAAATAATCCAAACCCATACAAAATTAGTGAAAAAGAATCCTAATCTAAAAGGTGTGAGTTAGCACTTATCACTTACTGGTGGTAGGTTTGGTCCTACTTATAATCACCTTTCTAGTTAAAATATTACCCTATAAATCCCTTAAGATCACTCTTCCTAGATGTTTTAACTCATGGATGATGTATGTTTATTTCTATATGATGTGGAACTTACTTGGGAAGGCTCTAAACCAACTGTTATGCTGTAATATTGACTAATCCACCTAAAACTCTTTTGTGTATAGGTTATTATCATGCAAAAATTTCATGTTATGTTTATGCACCTCCTATGTTCAATATTCTCTACATATATTTTCATCCATATGATTTAACTTCAGTAACTTGCTTATCAAGGATTCTTGATCACCACTATGTATAGTGATTATAATTCGTAGACTAGGTATTACATACTCTATGAGCATGATTGCTTCTAAATCATATACCAACTAGAAGGGGGTGAACCCTATCACACATTTTTAGTGTTTTGATATTCCCTTAGCACCACAAAAAGTCAATCCTCCTAATCATCTCACTAAACATCATAGATCTTAGTGACCATTTTATCAATTACCTTATTCACATCCTTAGAATGGCTATTTTCTTGGGGGTGATAATCTATACTTTTGTGGTGAGATATTAAAAATTCATATGTGAGAGTCTTTATCATTTAATTCATAAAGTGTGTACCTCTATCTCTTACCAATTTAATGGGTAACCAAATTTGTTAATGATATTCTCATACATAAACTTCACTATGTCCTTCATACCATAGATGGTTGTCACAAAAACTTTTACCCATTTGGTAAAATAGTGCATCATAGTGATTATGTACCACACATTGCTAAATTTATTGGATGGATTGATAGGCCCAATAAAATCAATTGCCCACTATTTGAAAGAAAATGTGGGAGCATAGGTGGTAGAGGTATTTCATCTCTTTGATTCAAGTTACTCATCTACTTACACACATTACATCATTTCACAAATTTGTGAATATCTTAAAATATGTAGGGCTACCACAGACCACTCTATAAAAATTTTCTTATATTAGAATATCCTACAAAGTAACCTCCAACTATCCACTGATGTGCTTCTTCTAGTATTTGAGGCCACTCATGCTTTAGTGTGACCCTACATAACACCTCATCCTTTCCTTGATAGTAAAATAATCCATCAATAATAATGTATAAAAGGACCTTGGTAACTATATCTTCTTATCTTTTTTCGTATAGTGCTCTTGAAATTTCCTATGTTCTAGAAACTATTTGATTTACTCTAATTGTTCAGGAATCATAGAAAAAAATAATAAATGTACATTTGGAGACTTGTCTTGAAATTATTCTAATTCTTCACCATTTTATAATTTACTCAAATGTTCTGGACCTACATTAGCCCTACCTGGTTTGACATTGATTCAAAAATAAAATTCTTGGAAGAACATTAATCATCATGAGATGCATCCTCCTAGTAAAGGTTTATTAACTAGGTATCATAGTGCTTGGTGATTAGTAAACAACTCAAAATGTGTGGTAAAAAATAATGATAGAACTTCTAAAGTGCAAATACTATCTCTAAGGATTATCTCTCAGTTGTAGTATAAATATTTTCTATAGTAGATAATTTTCTCCTTGTAAAATGGATTAGATGATCCAATTCACATTATATTGTATGTGTTAACACATCTCTGAATATGAGTCCATATGAATCCACATGCATATGGAAATATTTATTCCAATTTAGAAATCTTTAAATCAACACAACTACTAGTCTCTATTTTAAATCAATAAATACCACTTGACATTCCTCTGTCCATATGAACTATGTTTCTTTCCACAAATTTTTTTTTAAAGGGGTAGATATAACTACATACTCCTTAATGGGCTTCCTATAGTATCCTGTATGTCTTATAAAATATCACATCTCTATCAAACTTGTAGGTGGTGGTATTCTTACAATTATTATGATCTTGGCTTGATCTACCAAGATACCCTTACTACAAACTACATGACCTAACAAAACTTTAAAGGGTGTAAAAATGAATATTTATTTAAATTTAGAACTATTCACAACACTCTACATTTCTCTAACATAAATGTAAGTTTATACAAATGATTTATAAATAAAAAAAATACTACCCAATCATCTAAATAGACCTTTAAAAAGTCACGGATAAAATCTTTAAATACAGTGACTACAACTCTAGAAAAAATTGTAGGTGTGTTATTCAACCCAAATGATAATACTTTATGATGATAACTATCCTTACACAACTCTGTAACCATCAACAAACTGATATAGACCTATCTAGATCATTCATTCCTTGTGGCCCTATTTTCCCTATTTATTGGCCATAACTCCTTCTAGGTTAACTCAATCATGAAAGTAAAACCATTTATGGATACCCATTAATCTCTTATATAACATACTGTAAAATATCCTAAGGTTGTTTTGTACGGAATTGTACTTTCTTCTTTAAGCCCTATTCTAATTAGCCCTCCTTTAATGCAAAACCCCTTATCCAGAGTGATGTACGGAATTTATAAGCAAAAAAAGCATCATTCCAGATACCCATTATATTGTTACAGGTGAATCAATCATTTGTTAGTGCACTTCTTTGGAGAAATTCACTTTCCCTATATTGGCCTATGCTCTTTCCTTCACATACACCTAGGATCCACTTGGCAATTGTTCTTTTCCATACTTCTCCATAATGTAGCAACTTTCAACCACTTCCAACAGTTTTATAACATCATCAAGGGTCAAATTACAAAGTTTCAAGAGGTTTCAATCATTAAAACTCATTTTGAGGACTAGAAGCTAAATCAGGATTTTCCCTTGGACAGTCACAGGCCAAGAGCTAATTATTTTTGCTGGGTGTGTTTTAGATAGTTTCAAGGGTTCTAATAACTTTTTAAGGTCTGTTTTAATCCCCTACACCTTCTCCAATAATCATCCAAGTCATATCAACCTTCTGTACCTTCCAATGCTTAACATTTCAATGTCTTTTGACTGTATTTGTATGACAGTCAGCAGGGTTCTTGGTTTTCTCCTCTAACACAATGATCAACAGGGTTACAGGGCATGTATGAACATTTCAATACCTTAAATTATTTCTCCATTCCATACTCATATCAAGGGATGAGTTTATCAATCCATTTGCCTTGCAAAACATGCAAATGTCTTATCATTGTCTATAAATTGTCACCTACAAGGCTGAATTCCAACTGTGGAGTTTTTGGACATTAAAGGGGTTTCTAAACCGGTTTCTTCCTTTATTAAGTTCATACCTGCCTTAGGGACCTATTTCCATACCATTTTCAACTCCATCCAAACATTTTCATGTGGATTTTACCTTAGACAATGAGCTGTATTTTTAAATTCCTGAATATCTAGTTTAGGCCTATTTGGGCTTCTTATACATTCAAAGTACTTTTAAGACCTCTTGTTCATAGAATATCAGTTTAAACTCATTCTCAACATGCCAAATAACAAGTTTACATGTAATTTCCTCAATGTTATATAGAAAACCATCATTCATACACATTCACATATACACACATAGGCCTGTCACCAGAATTTTCATAACATAATCACATGAAGCAAAATATTCATTCTTTCATAGATCAAATAAGAAACTTACAGTTCAATATCAAATGTTCCATGGCTTCCAAAGCCTTGTATATTCCTTCACACATTCTTCACATCAAATTTGCTCCTTTTTCCTTAACCTTATCATCTCTTGAGTGAGGTCCTCCCTCACTAATTCTCCTCTCTATCCTTCATTCTTTCTTCTTTCTCTTGAATGAGAGGACTTTTCCTCTCTGTCCTTCTCCACTTCTACACCCCTCTCATCCTCTCTTATCTTCTCTTTTTTTCTCCTTAATGAATTCTTCTTTGCTTTTCTTTCTTTTCAAGAATCTCTCTTCCAACTTCTACGCCCAAATTGGGCTTTAGGCAACAAAAGACTGTTTTTAAGTTTTAACAATTTACGAAGGTTGAAAATAGTTTCAACCATTTCCCCTTTATTTCTTCAACAATCTAACAATCACTTTTCACATTTTTACTTTCACTTTTTGATAATTACATTTACCTTGAAGGTGAAATTTTGAAATATCACAATTTGGAGGGAAAACCAAAATTTGAATTTTTACACTAGAATTTGAAACTTTTGTAGATGCTCCTGCATCATACTCTCCCTCTAGCAAAGATTTGAACCTTAGTTCAAATGTCATGCTTCTTCCATACAATAATCTTCACTATTTGCCTAGATCCCAAGGTCTTGTTGCCAATACCAATGCTTGTCTTTGGTAGTCTTTGTCTTTCATCTTGCTTTTCTTCCTCTTTTGCTATGTTCTTCTCCTCATCTCTTTCTCAGCTACCATCTCCCACTTCCACGCTTCTTCATCTTCATACATATCTTCTAGATCTTCTTATTGTTCTTCTTGGTTCATGAGCTTCTTTAATGACTCATGTATGCCATTTACTTCAGCAACCTTCATATCTGCATACAAAACATTCAAAGCCACCTTAAAATAAAAACCTTTAGGCCATGAAGCCTCTTGGCTATCTCCATGTTCTTGCTCCTTGACCAAAACTGCCTTGGCCTCTTCACTCTTCTGCTCTTTTCTTGCTTCACTCTTCCTAATGGTGTCTTCACCATGGTTTGTACCTATATGCAGCTCTCTTGAATTACCAAACAACTCCTCCAACATCTTCAACTCTTCCTTTAGTGAGCTCTTATCTATCCCACCATCTTCATCAAACTTGGGCTGGTCATTCACAAGGATTACTTGCCCTTTACCTCTTATCTCTTCTTTTCTTAGCTTGTCTTCACATAAACCAACATCTTCATCAACATCAATATACTTATCAAATACAATTGCAGTATTCTTACCTTCATTCTCTTGGTTTCTTGAATCATCTTCAATCCTCTCTCTTCTCTTTGCCTTCTTAGGCACCCATACTTGTTTCTCTTTCTTACCATTTCTCTTTTCAAGCCATGTAGGCATCCTGCATCCATGCTTTTGTACCAGCACTTCCTCTTGCTTGGGAATTTGCTTCTTCCACCATTTAGGCATCACATACCCATGCTTAAATTCTCCTTTTGAGGGATCTATCATCTTCCTTAACTCTTGCACCTATATATTAGCAGCTTCATGCTCATAACAACAATCAAAATTAGATCTTAACACTTCATTTACCTCTTGGATAACTTGATCCATGGAGAAATATTTCTCTCCCTTTGTGCTTGGCTGTCCTCTTTCCTCTTCTTCTTGGCATTCAATGGCATCATGGAAGTTATCTTCATCTTCCATCTCTCCTCTCTCATGCATTAACCAATGCATCTCTTCTTCTTCCCTATCAATAATAGCAAACTTACTTCTCTCTCCTGCACATTCACTTGTGCACTTGGTGTCTTCTCCTGCACCAATCTCTTCATTCTTCAAGGCCTTTCTTTTGACCTTCATAAGGCTGCTCATACCTTTAATTACCCACTCAAGAACAGCATTAGAAATAAAAACAAGAGACCATAATGTCTCCATGAGTGTCCTCTTCATCAACACTCTCATCTTTTCAAGTGCTCTTCCTTGCACTTCATCTGTTCTTTCTTCTCTCTTGTTCTCCTCAATGAGAACCTTCTTCACAACTTCTTCCTCTTGCTGCTCACTTGGCAACCTAATTACCTTCTTCAATCCTCTATGGGCTTCTCTCTTCATGGCAATCTCATTTTGCCTTCTTCTCCTTTTCACTAGGAGATCTATTGGCCACTTCAACCTCTTCCTCATTGGCCATACCCATGCTTGATTATCCATCTATATCTAAGACTCATATTCATCTTTAATCTTAGCTAACTCTTTCTTCAAATTAGCAATCTCTTTATCAAGTATAAAACTATCCATACCTTTGATGCTTGCTTTCTTCTTGGTGCCCTCATATACCTTGCTGCTCTGCAGTGCCTTCAACAATGCTTCCATCTCTGAGATCCTCACCCAAGTATTTTACACCTTGGTCTCTTTATCCCTTGTCTCACCCAAGCCTTTTCCTTGACTGGTCTTTTGACAATCTCCTTGATCTCACCTAGGCCTTTTGCATCCTAGTCTTTTGATCCTTTTCTCAATCCTGTAGCAACTCTTATGCAACACTTCATCAAATACAAATCAAAAATCCAAGCTTACCTTGATTTGGATCTTCCTCTTGAGCATTCACTATGATCTCTTAATTTTGAGCTTCTCTAAGCTTCAAACTCCATCCTTTACCTCACCTAAGTCTATTTCACCTTAGTCTTTTGGCAAACTATCCAAGCTTCTTCTTGGATCTTCTTCTCTAAGCCTTTCTTGGCTTCTTCTCTTCTTAAGCTTCAATGGCTTGGCTGCCTTAAACCTAAAAATTCTTCACTTGATTGCTTCTCAACACAATAACTCAAATCAAATAGCACAATTATGCATACTTTTTCTCCGCAGGGTCTCCTAATGCTTGTCCTGCTGATCCTCTTGCCAAACCCTGTAACAACTCATTAGAAATCATAGATATCAACAAATTTCCAATTCCCAAGAGCTTCAAGCTCTGATACCAAATGATGAAAACTATCCTTACACAGCTCTGTAACCATCAACAAATTGATACAGACCTATCTAGATCATTCATTCCTTGTAACCCTATTTTCCCTATTTATTGGATATAACTCCTTCTAGGTTAACTCAATAATTAAAGTAAAACCATTTCTAGATACCCATTAAGCCCTTATATAACATAATGTTAAATCTCATAAGGTTGTTTTGTATGGAATTGTACTTTCTTCTTTAAGCCCTATTCCAATTAGCCCTCCTTTAATGCAAAACCCCTTGTCCAAAGTGATGTATAGAATCTATAAGCAAACCAAGCATCATTACAGATACCAATTATCTTGTTACAAGTGAATCAATCATTTTTAGTGCATTTCTTTGGAGAAATTCACTTTCCCTATATTGGCCTATGCTCTTTCCTTCACATACACCTAGGATCCACTTGGCAATTGTTCTTTTCCATACTTATCCATATTTTATCACCTTGAAACCACTTTCAAAAGTTTTATAACATCATCAAGGGTCAAATTCCAAAGTTTCAAGAGGTTTCAATCATTAAAACTCATTTTGAGGACTAGAAGCTAAATCAAGATTTTCCCTTGGACAGTCACAGGTCGAGAGCTAATTATTTTTTCTGGATGTGTTTTAGATAGTTTAAAGGGTTATAATCACTTGTATAAGGTCTATTTTAACCCCCTACACCTTCTCCAATAATCATCCAAGTCATATCAACCTTCTGTACCTTCCAATGCTTAACATTTCAATGTCTTTTGACTGTATTTGTATGACAGTCAACAGGGTTCTTGGTTTTCTCCTCTAACACAATGATCAACAGGGTTCTAGGAAATGTATGAACATTTAAATACCTTAAATTATTTCTCCATTACATACTCATATCAAGGGATGAGTTTATCAATCCATTTGCCTTGCAAAACATGCAAATGTCTTATCATTGTCTATAAACTGTCACCTACAGGCTTGAATTCCAACTGTGGAGGTTTTGGACATTAAAGGGGTTTATAAACCTGTTTATTCCTTTATTAAGTTAATACCTTCCTTATGGACCTATTTACATACCATTTTATACTCCATACAAACATTTTCATGTGGATTTTACCTTAGACAATGAGCTGTATTTTTAAATTCCTGAATATCTAGTTTAGGCCTATTTGGGCTTCTTATACATTCAAAGTACTTTTAAGACCTCTTGTTCACAGAATATGAGTTTAAACTCATTATCAACATGAAAAATAACTATTTTACATGTAATTTTCTCAATTTTCTATAGAAAACCATCATTCATACACATTCACATATACACACACAGGCCTGTCACCAAAATTTTCATAACATAATCACATGAAGCAAAACATTCATTATTTCATAGATCAAATAAGAAACTTACAGTTCAATATAAAATGTTCCATGGCTTCCAAAGCCTTGTCTATTCCTTCACACATTCTTCACATCAAATTTTCTCCTTTTTCCTTAACCTTATCATCTCTTGAGTGAGGTCCTCCCTCACTAATTCACCTCTCTATCCTTCATTCTCTTGAATGAGAGGACTTTTCCTCTCTGTCCTTCTCCACTTCTACACCCCTCTCATCCTCTCTTCTCTTCTCTTTTTTTTTCCTTAATGATTTCTTCTTTGTTTTTCTTTCTTTTCAAGAATTTCTCTTCCAACTTCTACGCCCAAATTGGGCTTTAGGCAACAAAAGACTGTTTTTAAGTTTTAACAATTTACTAAGGTTGAAAATAGTTTCAACCATTTTCCCTTTATTTCCTCAAAAATCTAACAATCACTTTTCACCTTTTTACTTTCACTTTTTGATAATTACATTTACCTTGAAGGTGAAATTTTGAAATCTCACAATTTGGAGGGAAAACCAAAATTTAAATTTTTACACTAGAATTTGAAATTTTTGTAGATGCTCCTGCATCACTTTATATGCAGACCTTTATATTTGAACCTTTATTATGAGTGAGTAACTTGTATTTATAGGCAAAAATGGGTGGTTATGGTGTAAAACCACCTTTTTTGCCTTTTTATGGAGTTGTAAAAACATCAATGAAAAATTACAACTTGAAAGGGTGAAAAAGTGTTTTGATCACTTGACACCACTTGAAAAAACATTTGAAATTTTTACACTACTTGCAAAAGTACATTATCGATTTGCACAACTTGAAAAACTAAGTTGACAAAGTTAAAAAAGATAATTTACAAAAGTGACAACATACATTTTCAAGGGGAAATACAATGCGAAAATAGAAGTTAGGTGAAAAATAAATATGAGAAAAAAATTGGAATGCTAAATACAACTTTAATCTTCTTTCTACTTTATTGACAACTCTTTCTCTTTCATAAAGTCATTAAATCTTTGGAGAAACACCCTTATCAAATATTCATCTGGTCCAAACTTTGGTTTATTGATTACCCAAATTTGAAAACTATTGATGGTTTGTTTGTTTAAAGCTTACCCTTATCATTATTTGTGACTTTATTTGGGAAAACAAAATCTTTATTCAAAGATCCTTTTGTCTTATGCCTTATGCCAATTGATCATGTTTATTTTTGATTCCATGTGCCAGGTTTATGTCAAAGTAATTTCCAAACTTGTTAGATTAAATTAAAACACATCAATATTTGTTTTAAGTTTAGCTTTTAACACCATTTGGCTAAAATTCCTAGTGCATGCCTATTTGTTTGAGCCTAGCTTTTGAATCTGCATTTGGACAAAAGACCTAGCAACTCAACTTTTCCTTTTCCTAGTTTAGACCTTATTTAGACCACTTTGACCTAGACCTTTAACATGCCAATTTTTATTTAGACGTGTGACCATTTGTGTGTGTGACATTTGATGTTTGACTTTAGGATATTTTATGCCAAGTCTAACATAAATCATTTTGGAGATACAGCTCCACTTTCTAACCACATTGGAGATAAAACTCCACCTTTTGACCAAGTTTGAACCATTTGTCCTTAGACATAATTTTTCAGAGTTTTTAGAACCCTAAGCATTTTTATTTTAGAGATTTCATCATTTACATGAACATGTATAGCTACACTTATGGTGGAGTCACTTACAATATGACTTATGATAGAATGACCACACAAAATTACTTTTATGGATATTTTCAAGTCCTCAATGATGCTAATATGGTTTGTGAGGTATATTTCTATCCACCTCATATTAATCATTCATGAGAACAAAGTCATGAATAAACTTATCATCCAACTCAAGACCTTAACTGGTATGAAGAGACTTGTGAAGAGGACTTTGAAGACCCAACTATAGATAATGTTGTTTGGGATACAAATCCATACCCTCTTTACAATAATCAGTACTTGATGAGCCAACTCATGACTGGGATGATATGTTTTATGAAGAAGACTTAGATGATTTTGCTTATGCAAGCAATCAAGTTTCACAACATACTTTTGTTATCTGATCATCGACTACCCCTAACGTTCCTTTGGATTATATGAGCTATCAAGCTCTATAATATCCAAGGAATACCATTACCATTCCTAGACCTCATCCTTTGGTTTGTGTAATCTATCAAACTCCACAATGCCCCTTCATCATTCTAAGACCTAACCCTTTAGCTTGTGTGAATAATCAAGCCCTACAATGCCCTATTGTTACTATCTCAGGACTTTATCCTTTAGATTGTGTGAGAAATCATGCTCCCCAAGGCCCTACCATTATCCAACCATAAGTCATTCCTCATCCAATACCAATCCCAACCAAACCTCAATCGATCTAATCATTTAAAGACTAAGCTAAGTTTAGAACTGGTATTTTACAACTCATTGGAAACCAAGGCCAAGAGAACCAACTAATTCAAGATGTTTCTATTGAATCAACCATTTGTGATAAGTTAACCTATGATTAATCACCTATTAATCCTATACCAATTGTTAATGAGTCTTACTCTAATGAGATAGTCTTTGTTGAGTCACTTATTAATGATTATAACCACCTTTGGTAAATCATTACCTCGACCATGTGCCTATTTTTCAAGAGCCTCCTATTAGCAAGACAGTCTCTGAGGAGTTATCTCTTGACCTTTTTCCCATCCTAGAGGAGTCTCACATTGATAAATTAGTCTTTATTGAGCCCACCATGCCATTATAGGTTGTTACTTACCCAATACCAAGCATTTAATAAGATATAATTGTAATAGAGTACCCATCATATGAAGAATTAGAGTTAGAGTAAGGTTTTGTTCTTAAACTAACACTTGATTTAGCATCAAAATCAAAATAAAAATCAACATTAGTCTCAACATCAGATTCAAAGTTTGAGTCAAAATCAGATTTAGATGAAGAATATGTTCATGGTTGTTACAATATTAATTATGCATGCCTCACAAATCAATTTTAATACATTTTTGATCCTTCTAAATTTTTTGAGGATGAGTGATTCAACTTCAACACAAGTTCTCCTAGTATCTTCTATGAGGATTGTGCAGCCTCTCCCCATTCCATTATCATTCTACAAGTTGTTACCATCAACAAAAATAGCCATATTATTGACCTTCTATCTCTCATAAGTTTCAATTAAGATCTACAGAATCACACTTTGTTGAAATACATTGATGGTGACATAGAAGTGGAAGAAGAGCAAGGAGTCCAAGACAACATTCATGTAGTAGAAGAAAACTCTCCTAGTTAAACCTTTTCAAAGGTGCTACGGGATAATTAATGTCAGAACTCAAGATCTTCTAGTAAATTTTTTTTGGAAGTGATAGAAGATAATCAAATTCAAAATCCAATGTTAATTAGTGAAACTTTCTCAAAGATGCTATGGAATAATCAAGACAACTTCATTGGTGAAAACCTCTTTGAGGCACCAATAACTGAGCACAAAAGTTCTTCACTACTTGATGAAGACAAAACCAAAGATCAAATTAAAATAACTTCCAATCTATAGCCTAATTAGATGGCAACTACTCTCAAGATCAAATAATAGAAAAATATGGTGGTCCAATTAAGAGAATAAGTTTGTGGCCCTACCACAACCAAAATTAAGTTGAATCTGACATCAATAACATTACATTTGACTGAACATCCTAATCTTTATTTGTTTCCCCACCATTATACATTCCATTTCATAATCAAGCCTAACATATATTATTTTTACTTGTTTACCATCCCTAGCCACACTTTCCTTTATAAATACTATAAAGATACCTTGTCTTGACTCTTAAAGGAATCAAAATCAATGATTAGGGAAGATCATAAAGGCATTCTTGGCAACCAAATCTGTAGGCCATTCTTGATAGAGTAGTTATTTAGATGAGGTATGGGATAAAAATTAACATGATCAAGTATTCTATTTTTATCATTTGTTTATTAAGATGTGCATCTCCCCATTAGTAGGAACAATAGAATAAAAAACCACACCCAGGCCAAAAACATGTACCATATCATCTCACATTGCCATTGCCATTGTTACATATCCATTTTCCATTGTTGTAGTACCCAAACATTCACCCCATCACTTGGGGGAAATCCTATTACCATTTTTTCCAATCTATCAAAAACCATCATTATTCTTTGCAATACCCTGCCATTCTATCATTCTATTCCTATCTAGACCAAAGCTTATTTTTAGTCATCCTACCCAATCCTATTTTGATCTTGGTTTATTTGGTTATTTCCACACCTTTTTTTGGGGGGATTCTAATCATGTTTTAAAAATAAATATAATCTATGTTTCAATTATAGTCTATGAAATCAGTGTTATAGTTGGTCTGGTAAGATATCTTTCATCCTATCAAGTTTGTTTATGTGAGCCTGATTATAACTACCTATGGGCAAATCAGTGTTTCACCAGTCTTGATACTAATTATAACCACCTATGAGAAAATTAGTATCATTTACCTATGCTATTGTATCTTAGTTATAACTAACTATAGGAAAAATAGGGGTAACACTTGTTTATCATACAATGCTGCATCACCTTGCCATTACTATTTTCATTTGACTAGACATTTGTTGGATTTGAGAACTTGTTGGGACCTAGTTGGTTTTTCACCACCTTTTATGGGGATGGAATTAATATGACTTGAGGTCATTTCAGGACTATGTGGATCATATTCAATTCATGTTGAGGTCACCTCAATCCCCCTTTCCATACAATATCACTATTTTACGAGTAACCTAAACCAGATGCTCTCACTATTTTGTGAGCAAGTATCTTGTCATTCTCTAATGAGTTAAGATACCTCAAAATGCCAAAAAACATTCATAACATTTCAAAAATACCAAAAACATTTATCGTATCTAAGCCTAATCAGTTATCTTAGATCTACCTTACTGAGTCATTATCATTATTAAGATGCTTTATTTGCTTTTATTTTTAGGATTTTTGTTTATTTCAAGTTGTTTATTTTTTTAATATTTGTTTGTTTTCTTTCCTATTTGTTTTCTTTCAGCACAATTGCCTCAAATTAGTCTATATGCGTTCGTTGGGTGATTCCTTGAGCACATTACTCTTGAGTCCATCCATATTCATACATAAACATTATCATCACGGTTTTTATCATTTGTTCATTATTTTAAAGTGTTTATTGGATCAAGAGTCAATCCTTATGCATATTTTTGCCAAGTCTTTATGGTGTTTTATCATGAATCCTACCATCATATGCTATAGAAAAAATTAGCTTCATGAAGGTCTACAATCAATGGAGCCATATAAGTTTCTCCTTGGCACCTTGGCAAATCCTCCCACCCAACTTGATCAATATAACTCATTTGACCACTCTAGGTGTATCATTTCTAATCAAGATGAGCATCTACTCATTGGTATGTATAACTAAATCATTTCTAATGATCAATCTTATTCCTCTATCCATCTCTTTCATCATTTTGTGCCCACTCATCTTTAATATGTATTCTAGGTTATATCTTTGAGTTATTCTTGCTAATCAACCCTAACTAGGGCACAATCATCTTTAGCCAATTTATGTCCTCTTAATAATTATAACCGCTTATGGGCAAATAATTATTTTGACTTTTATTCCTAATTATAACTACCTTTGGGCAAATCAACATCCTTTTTACATAAATGCATGCAAGCATTTTCTCATTTGGATTAATCTCAACCATGGGTTAATTCCACATTTCTTATTGTTTCTTTTTGAGGGACCGTCCATCAACAAATGTGACAGCCACTCCCTCAAGGGGGCATCATCATAGGCTTCCCAAACACCTTTTGGAGCTTTGTTATTCAACCATCATATTTTTTTATCATATAAGCCATCTCTCATTATTTGAGAAGACATTGCTTTTCTTATAGTTTTCAACATCTTCCCAAATAGGGGCAAACTGTAGACACCTAAAATTGGCCATCGATAACCTCCAATCAAGCTCTTGTGAGTTTCCATCTAAAATGCATAATTTGGCCTAAAAACACTAAAACACACAAAAAGATGTGAAAATGATATATTCAAGTACCAATTTTGGCTAGGGTATCCATATATAGGGTAATTCAATTTATGGGCAAACTAACTTTGATCAGTCTATTTTGAGTCAAAATGCTAATTTTACACCCATGTGCTCTAAACTGCTCTTTCATATCAAATATTTTGCACAAGATGTGTGCCTTTATTATTTTTTTAATAACATCCTAATAGGAATATATTTCCAATGCATCTGACAATGCCTTCCAATTCCAATCTAGTAAAATTGAGAACTAATAACAAGGCATTCTGATCAATTTAGGTAATTTGTGCACAATGTGATTAATCATGATTAAGAGCTAATTAACCAAAATCAAGGCCTAATCAATAATTCCATGGAAACTTGTTGAATACTTATTTTTGGAAATGAATATGGAATATCTACATCATCAAGTGACTAATTTCTTTGGAAGACATTCCTAGGGCATAAATGCAACAAATATCAGGATTTATGCCTCCCATGCCTCATTAATGCCTTCCATGATGCCCTCCATGACTCTTAATTTCCCCTTCTTCCATGATGAGGATAATTATAAAATTAATTCTAAAAATTGAATTAATTCTCAACCACGCATCTCAATCTTGAGATGGATAGTTTAGGTTGATTCTAGCCAAATCCAAAAATCTATAAATAAGAGGCCTCACAACATCATTTCTAAGCTTAATTTGTGCAAAGTTATAATGCAGGATTGGTTTAAAAAGCTTAAATAAATTAGTTTTACCATGCCAAATTGATTCAAATCCAAGCCAAGCCACAAGCCAAAGGTGTCAAGGAGAGATGGAGGTTGTCAAGCTTCCATTGCCAAAGACTTCATGAGCATAAGCTGAGCAAGCCATCACAAAAAACATTTTGGAGCATCCAAGGAAGGTAAAAGAATTTTATTTTACATTTTAGTTGTGTGTTTCATTCATGATTATTAACTAAGATCTCCCTAGTGTATAGGCTAGAGATGTTATGATATTAGTTTGTTTATTTCACTTTGTTTTCATTTTGGAACTAACACAATACTAACCATCCTCTCTTGAGTCAAATTCCTAGATCACAGTAACTGATAAAAATAGTCAATTTTACCTTTTGACTTACTAGATCTAGTGAGTCTCTTTTCTTCCAATTTGAAATAAAATTATTGGTATTGAGGTGTAGGTTGAAGTTGAATATCTATCTAAGCTTGCCTTTTTTTGTTGTACTTTTTACATAACTATTGCTTCTATTCTCTATTCCAAAACATCCCAATCTTCTTCTTCTTATATAATTCCAATGGTTCTATAAAAATGCAATGAACTAGATCTATTAATCCAAGCAAACATTCTCAAATTTGATGAAATATCTTCTTGAGTCTAAGTTATCTAGTCAAGATTAGGTGAAGAATTGGGGCTTGCACTCCTTGAATTATCATGAGATGAATCTTATCTTATGAATTTATTTCTCGTAACTATATAGATAATTTTCCTACCTTATCATATAGCTTAAATTCTTGATTTTATTTTGAAATTCTTCTAGGTAATGGCAACATGTGTTTCTTTTATATCTAGTTATGTTCTAATGGTATCAAACTAAGAATTACTTATTCTAATATCAAAGGTAAATGATCTAAGTCTTGAAGTTAAATCTTCTTTCAAGGCTTCATCTCAATTCAAACCAAGTTGATGATCAATATTATGAGAGCCTGAGATGGTCAAGTGATAGTTCAGTAGTTATGATTACCTTTACTACTTCTATGGGCTCTTTTATGTTATTGATTATTTCTACATGATCAATTTATTAATTTAAAATGGCTAGGACAATTTAGAATTGGAGCATAGAAACACTATCAGATTCATAGATTTTTTTTTGATATTTGACATAATATAAATTTGGGTTGATTGTTCCCAGTCTAGGTCAAGCTAGTGAAGTGGGCCTTTAGACAATGGTAGAGCCATGTGGACAAAAATGATAATGTGAGTAGCATGAAAGTTATAAAATTTCCCCACATGGGCACCAAAAACTATTGGCATGAAAATTTGTCAGGGGGAAAAATTGTCATACTCACATCAACAACTTAGGGAACAAAGTCCCTTTGCTATTAGAAGGCAAAGATACCTTTATCAAAAGCCAAAAAAGCTAATGAAAAGGAAATATTTACAATCAAAATTTGTAAATCACGGGGTGGTAATTTTAACCTAAAATTTAAAAAAAAGGATTTTTGGAAATAAATATGTAAAGAGATAAGGAAATGAATGGAATGTTTTTATATGATAAATTTGTTAGGTTGAACATTAAGACTCGATGAACATATCAAAGGGAAAACTTAAAATTAAGGGAAAAATATATATCATTTAATAGGTTGAAAATACATATTCAAATTATTAGGAATATGAAACATACACTAGAAAACTTCCTATCCTTGATAATAGAGATGAGGAACCCTTTATATTTTTTAATGGAAACAATAAAGATATCATTTTTATTCCCATTAAGATTCCATTTATATATTGAAAATATAAATCACAATTCTAGATGAAAATTGTAACCTAATTTCTTGGTCTTAATAGTTTAAAGATGATAACAATAGAAAAAAAGATTAAATATATTGAATTAAGCAACAAAAGACATAATCCAAAGGATTTTCTAACACAAAGTTTAGAAACACCTCTTTGTATTGATCTTCTCAGAGTGGAATATCCAATCTCCCTTTATAAATCTTTGCACAAAATCCTTTTGTTCATAACCTTAATTATGAGGGCCTAACTCGTATTTATAGGAAAAAATGGGTGGTTATGGTGCAAAACCACCTTTTTTTCCTTTTTATAGAGTTTCAAAAACATCAATGAGAAATTATAACTTGAAAGGGTGGAAAAGTGTTTTGATCACTTAACAACCCTTGAAAAAATGTTTGATGTTTTACATTGCTTAAAAAATTACATTATTGATTTGCACAAATTGAAAAATTAAGTTGACAAAATTACAAAATACAATTTACAAAAGTGACAACATATATTTTTAAGGGGAAATACAATGCAAAAATATAATTTAGGTCCAAAATAAATATGAGAAGAAAACATTGGAATGCTAAGAATAACCTTAATCTTATTTCTACTTCATTAAAAACTCTTTCTCTTTCAAAAACCATTGAATATTTGGGGAAAGACCCTTATCAAATCTTCATCCAGTCCATATATATATATAGTAGTTTAGTTCTCTCATCTTCTGAAACTTGTTTGGGAGTCTGTTCACCTTCAAGTTAAGATTATCATCATCAATGTTATTTGTGTAATCCATGAAGTTTCTCATAATCAAATGTATATATAAGATATATAATTACCTAAATTTTCTTTTTAAATTCTTTTATCATAACTTCAACTAAAAAAAGATTTCCACCCTGATCGCTATCATTGATAAAAAGACATTTCAACCTTTTAACCTTAATATCAATCTCCATCATCATGTCACTCCCAAGTGAATTTGCACTATTGAATTTTTGAAGGTATTGTTGGATCAATTTAATTCTAAATTTCTTGGCCTATAAGAATTCAATTTGATAAATAACTTCTTTCTTATTGATGACTCCTTTTTCAATAAGGTCAATAGAGGGAAATTTTGGGAATTTTATTAACTTGGGGATGAAATCTTCCCACTTCTATTTTCATTTTGTGTACCCACTTAATTTTTTTTTTGCCTATTCACATTGTGACCTAACTTTAGAGACCATTGTTTCCACAAAAAAATGCTAAGGTTCCCTGATTAGTGATCTTATCGAACCAATATTTCACTTCATTGCCCATTTTGACTACCTCTTTAACTTTATACAATGTCTCAATGTGAATAATTGATGAAGCAATTGCTAGTTGAGGGTATGCAAAAAATGTTGGGGGATAATTCCGTGGACATACCCAATAACATGTACATGTTATAACATAACACGTACGTGTTATTGTTATAATATGTACATGTTATCGCTCAGAATACTTAAACCATAATGCATACACATTATAATAATAATATGTATGTGTTATGTTTATAGATAGAAATATGTATACATTATAATAACGTGTACACATTCCTATATATAAATATAATGCATACAAATTATATAAACTATAAAACAAAAATCCTCAAATTCTCTCATTTCTATTCCACTTGAAATTTGCATTTTGATGCTTTACATTCATATTTTTCCTTCTAGATCATATTTTTTCTCTCCAACTCATGTTTTTCCCTCTAGCTCACATGGAAACCATTTATTTTGCTCCCAAATTTGTGAGATTGATAATGCTACCATGAAAAAGAGTTATGTTTTATAGATCAAATTATTTTTTTTGATTTTTTTGTGAATGTTTTGCATAGTTTGATTTGTAATTTTTCTTTGATAGCTCAACATGCTATACCTAACCCTCCACCTAACCCTCTTCCTAATACTTCACCTAAATCTCCCCCCAACCCTCCTAACCCTCCACCCAACCCTCCTAATAATCTACCTAACCCTCTTAACCTTCTGCCTAACCCTCCTATAGTTCCACTAGATCCCCTAAGTATTTAGGATGATATAGTTTCTCATATAGTGGAGAACAAAATTGAAATTGAGTAGATAATTATGATAATGATGGAGCCCTCTTCCATGAACACCCACCACACCTATTTTACCAATACCCTAGAATTAGTATTAGGTCAAGTTGAATCGATAATGAGTCAAATTGATAGATGGAGGTTATATAGGGAAAGCTGTAGGGATTTCTATGCTAACAAATTGTCAACATCTGAGGTGAAGAAGAAATATATTAAAAAATATCAAATTTGTGTCTTATTTATCAACCCAACCACCAATGCCTTATTTCACATAACAACCAAATGTTCCCAATCCATAGATGCCAACACAATTTGATTAAGGCTATTTTTTAGGAGTGATGGTGGATGGTGTTTGACTTTCCACCTTGTAATAACCATGAGGTCCCTTTGTAATTTTTGAGGAAACTCTACTATGCATTTTTCCTTAATGAAATTAAAAAACTACTTTGACTATGGTGAGTTTTAGGGCTGAGGGAAAGGTTATGCATATGATTGACTAGGTGTTCATCATACACCTAATCAGCCTGCAAGGATACTTACCCAAAAGTTACTTCATCCAAAGATTCCCTATATGGTGAAAGAGGTTGTGGAGATAGATACTTTTCATGTGCTTAGTGTGCTTACTAATAAACTCATTCATCATAAGAGTATACTTTCAGAGATAGATGCTCGAGATACTCCAACTAGTGGCCATACCTAACCTCACCCATGCAGATGTTGTGGTTCTATATGTATTAGACCTTTAGATGATGATGGTGGTGCTTTAGGGGGCTTGGAGGATATGGTATTTATTGATGAGTTATTGGCACACACATTTAGTTTGGATACATTGGGAGTCTCTACACATATGTAGGTATAATTTATATAAATTTCATGTTAATTTTTTAAGTTATATTTGCAAATTAAAAAGGTAAAAATTAATTTAGACATTTAAATTGAATAAAATATATGTATTTTTTTATGTTTTAGGAGGAAACATTGCCTTCAACATCACAACTAGGTAGTGGGCCAACCCCTACTACATCTATCCATGTCAGTACGACACCATATACATTTACAGAGGTAAAATTTCAAGTGAATATTATATACTCTAGATGTACATTCATACACCTTAATTACATCATTGTTAGATTTTATATAAGAAAATATAAAATATCTAATATAATTTTGTTGAACTTTTTATTGTTTGATGTGTTAACATGGATTGGCATAGTGTTAGAAACTCATCCTCCATCTCAACATTTTTAATTTTATTTCAAATTTCAAACTATGTTTTTAATAACCAAAATAGAGAGTTAAATATTTGCTTGATATCCCATTATATGTAGTTCCCATCACGGGTTAATCCCAATCAATAGGATTGGATGTATATATATATATATATATATATATATATAATTCATTTGATAAAAGTTGTTTGGTATAATATATTTCTATCAATTTCCCAGTCAAGCATAACATGCCTTCATAAATATGCACACCACTCCTTTATTTTAAATATTGGCCTTATAGCCAGCCACTTGATTCCTTGTTATCCTAATTACATATAGTGTTTCAATCTCTATGATTGATATACAAAATAGTCATAGCTAAAAATTCAATTCCCATCAATTCCAATCGACCATAACAATTTCATCTCTATTTATAGAGTTATAAATTTAGATGGCATAGCCTCTTGATCCCATTGTACCTAGTCAATTCCATTGGTTTATTGGAAGATCATCCATTAAATTCTATTGGTTTTTTAGGATAGCATTGACTATAAACTATAACCTATTTGTATATGGCATAGGACTTATGACCATATATAAATAGGGGACCTCAACCCCATATATATAGATGGTGTTGAGTAGTTTTCTACCACCTCCTACCTTGGGGGCCCAAATACCTACTATATCTAGTTGGGGGAGAGGTCTTATCTATATCCATGTAATTTTTTCACTCGAGTGACATGCCAACTCTATAAGACTATAATACATTTCATTAGAAAAGTCTGTCTAAAATAAATATTGAGTGTCGACAAGACTATAACACCCTTTGTTGACCTTAACCTATTCACAATGTATACATATAGACCTTCCCTTACAAAAATTAAGGGAAATCTAAGGATATATAGTTGACCTAATATCACCTATAGGGCCACCAAAATCATGCACTTGTAAATAAGACTGTCCACTCACTCTTATCTCTACAATATTCACTTCTATTTTCTATATGTTTCTTTAGATTTTGATGAGACCTATTTTATAAGGTTTTGGATACTCTTAAAATGATCAAGTATATATTTCCCCCATGAAATCAACCTATCACTCTAGGTGTCTTAACCTGATTAAAACTCAGTTTACAAACTTCTTAACAAATACTTATATAGGTTACTTGTCTTATCACAATGACTGTTTCTAACAGATTTTTGATCACACCAATATTTAATTCGACTAAAAAGTAATGAATGTCTATAATCAAAGTATTAAAGGTGTTAACATGATTAAAATTTCAAAACAAATCAATTTAGACATCATAGCTCATAGTACAATCCTCAACTATACCAAGTCACAACCTTAAGATAATTATGCCTAATGACCAAGTAATCAGGTCAAAATATAAAATACACCTATAAAAAGCTATGAAAGCATCCACTAGGCCTAATAACCAAGTAATCAGGTCAAAATCTAAAATACACCTAAAAAAAGCTATGAAAGCATCCACTAGGCCTAATGACTAAGTAATCAGGTCAAAATCTAAAATACACCTAAGAAAAGCTATGAAAGCATCCAAACTAGTGTATATAGGTATACATCAAGGATGTTTAAACACCTAAATTGCATTCAGTGAATCAATTTCACAAAATTCACTCAAAAATCCTCCCTCATTGTCTTGTCATTCTCCTTCATGAAATTGACATTTTTTGCCTTTAGTGTGGTGTTACAAGTCACATGTTGCACATATCCACTTGTCACATTCATGCTTCCCATGACCTAATTATATTTTTTCATATCTTATGAAAGATTAAGTTTTTTATCAACTTGTTTAATCAATGAATTGCCTAAGTTATTAATTATTAGGTTATTTGCTCAACTGATGACTAGGGTGAACACTCCTCCATCATTGTGAGTCGAGACAGACTCAAGTATTACTAATACAATGTCATCTACATAGGTACTCACCAAGGTATGTATATTCAAATGTAATTTTGAAATATAATTTATTAATTTTGTTTTAATAATTTCAATTTATGCTTTGGTAAATTTAACTTATAAGCATGAATGTATTGTGTATGTAGGGATGTCATATCAAATTTGATAGTCTAATTCAGAGGATTATTATGACATCTCCTCATGTGTCCTCATCATTTTACATGCATGTTCATGTATTTAAACTTGGAACTCACCCAGTGGAGCATCAACAAAAAATTGAGGACCATGAGATTGCAGTAAGTACATGTTTAAATGATTTTTTTTATTATAGTTTACAATATGATTTTATTAAATTGGTTTCATGTATACTTATTAATTTTATAATATTTTTTGTATTTAAATAGGTTTAGATAAAAGTGACCTATGAGCATAGTACCCATAGTCAAACCTTGGATCAATCCAAGGCATTCGAGATATCTCCATCTACAAGCATAATATCCTAAAGAGAGTCTTCTTCAAATAGGGAAAAGAGAGGGAGACTATTTGATGATTAGGATGTTGTAGATGATGTAATTTTTTGTATGCATATATTGAAATGTACACATTTTTGGAATTTTACATGTGTATATGATGTATTCACCCAAAATTAGATACTATGTTGTTAGACATGATGTAATTCTTTGTATGCCTATATGGAAATGCATGCATTATTGACATTATATGCCTATATATGGAGTTCATACATGGAATTCTTATTTTGTACATGAATATTTAAGAAAAAAATGAATTAAATATTATTTGAATCACTTGTGTTAATAATATTATGAATGATTGGTTTTGAAGTATTCTTAAGGATTACAAATGTTATGAGATCGAGAATAACTTGTTAGGATAATGTTGCAAATCATACCCTTTAAGAAATAAAGAATATTAGTGATTTCATTTGAATTATGTTTATACACTAATGTAGAGGTATGGAGGATAAATCTAAAAATACATCATTAACTACTTCTAGACCCAACTGATTACATTCACTTGCTATGGTTTGATTTGAATCTTATTTCACAAGCTAGCTCTTTTTTTGACTCTTGGGGATTAATTTAGCTTCTTACACCTAGTAATTATTCCTTGTACTCTTAGTATAACCTCCTTAATTACATTTACCTCTATCTATACATACAAAACAAATCCTTTACCTCATTCCATTCATGTCTCATTTACAAACTTTCTCTCAATCTCTTTTTAGTTTCTTCCTAGTCACCTTCTTTGGGTCTCAAGGACCAAATCTTGGTCTATATTTCAAGATCTCAACCTATTGTCACATATGGTCTTAGATGATCATAACATACCTAGTATAATCCCTTTCAAGTAATCAAACAATCTTTGACTCTCATTCCATACCTTATGGACATAATGCTCTCTTAAGGTTAATAGCCTTTTTTACTATATTTTGACTTGTAAAAAAAATTTATGATTTCTCAAGAGATTATAAGGGCATTTATAGGTATAATTCATCATTTTATATGTATATGTCAAATTTCATATCCTAACTCCACATCTAACTATGACTTCCTTCATTAACAAGAATCTCTTGAAACATGGATTCAAAATGAGTCCATTGATCTGAATCTCTACCTAAAATAGCAAGGTGGGGATATAGTAATTATAATTGTATATGTCAATGATCTATTCATCAATGGAAGTTAAATGAAGATGATTGAATCAAATAAGAAATATCTAAATTGATCATTTAACATGACAAATTTTGAGCTTTTGCATTATTTTCTTGGTTTAGAAGTTTGGCAGAGAGAAAATCACAGTTTTGTATCTCATATCAAATATGCTAGGACAAAGCTTGAGAAGTTTCAAATGATGGATAGAAAATCATTTGCCACACTTATGGAGACAAAGTTTTAGTATTCTCGAGTATATCCATCACCATAGATAAATGCAACTCTATATCAGAAGTTGATGGGTAGTCTCATTTACCTAGCCTACACTAGGCCAGACATTAGCTATGTTATCAAATATCTCTCAAGATTCATGCAAGAGCCTAAGATCATTCACTATAAACTAGTAAAGTGAGTATTAAGGTATATCATAAGAACTATGGATTTTTGCCTTAAATATAAGAAGAATGATAACTTCTTGATATAATACTCAGACTCAAATAATGCAGGGAACATTAATGATAGGAAATCCACTTCAAGATTTGTATTCTTTTTAGGATTTGGACTGATATCATGAGGGATTAAGAATCAAAATTATGTTTCAAGGTCCTCCATAAAATAAAAATATCACACTGCAGGAGGAGCTATTTGTGAGGTGATTTGTCTTAGACATATACTTGAAGGATTTGGATTAATACAAGATCAACCAACAATCCTTCATGTAGATAATGAAGGAGTAGTGAAGCTTGTTTGCAATCTAGTGTTTTATGAACACACTAAACACATTGAGGTGAAATTTCATTTCATACATGAATATGTTTATAAAAACAACATCTAGCTCTAGTTTTGCCCAATAGATCAACAATGTGCAATTTTTTTTAGCAAAGTACTTATGCAGGAAAAAATTGAGGCATTCAGAGAATTTCTCTCATATTGACTTGAGACAATTCTAAATTAAGGTGGTGGATGTTAGGTTAATTAATTCACCATTATTAAATAAATGAGTAATATTTAATTACTCATAATTGTTTATAATATATTTAATTACCATAGATAGATTAGTAGATTATTTAGGTTAGTAAATCTTAAAAATCTTTTAATGTTAGTAATTGTAACTTCTGATTTATATTTGGGAGATTATATTGTTTTTTGGTTTTATCATTCCTATTTTATAGGAACTATTATAAACTTATATTTTTGTATAAATAAAGCTCTGCAAATATTTTTTTTGAGTAGAATAAATATATGATTATTGTTCTGTAATAGGAAAACTGCTATGGTTAGGAGCAATATTATGACTATTAGTGCAATATCACAAGAGTTAAGGTAATATCATGACTATACAGGAAATACTGCAATTAGAAAGTCATGATATTACAATATCATGATTTTTCTTAAAAAATAGAATTGTTAGTAGAAAATCATGATGATCTAATGCAATATCATGATAGTCACCACAATATCATGACAGTTAAGGTAATATCACAACTCTAAAGTAGTAATATTGTGTAATATCCTGATTCTAGAAATCAAAATGTGACTACATAGAGCAAAATTATGATTTCCTATAGAATATCTATGAGCCTTCAATGTTAAATTTATTGGCGAACAAGTTTAGATTTTGACATGACAATTGTTAGGAAGATGTCTTAAAATGCCTTGGGAATAAATTTTTAAGGTATGGGTCCCATCAAGAATGCCATCATGTGAATAAGGAATAAATAGAGGGTAGTTTAGTCTAGTGTTAGTCTAATAAAACTAAATAAAAATAACACACTAAAAACTTGACACCTCTAGCCCAGACACTAGGGGGAGCATAGGTAACACACATACAAATGAAAACACAACTAGAATACAAAATAAAATATTCTTTTACCTTCCTTAGAGCTCTAAATGGCTTGTTGAAGTGGATTTATTAGTTTGTGCATCAATAAGTCTTTATAAATGAAGCTTTCTTTGATCCTTCTCTCTTTGGCACCTTGGCTTGGCTAATTGGCTTATGAATTTGGCATGGTAACACTACTTGAAGGCTTGTGTCTCAATAAATGAGCATTATAAATTTGACTTATGAGAGATTTGAAGATATTTTGGCATAATAACATTACAAAAAAATATATTTTGAATATATTTGGGCATAATAACACTACACAAAAATAGATTTTGAATATATTTGGGCATAATAACACTACACAAAAATAACTCATTGATCAATAGGTATGGCCTTGTATTTATAGCCACAAAAGTTAACTCTCACCCAAGGTGAGTTAAGGTTGAGTTTAAACATGGAATGAGTTAAAAATAACCATATATGAGTTGAAGCTAACTCCAGTTGAATTAAAAGTTGTCATGTAATTATGATTTTCAATTATTAGGCATGCCTCTCAAATTAGATATTTTAGAAGAGCTTAACAACTCATAAAGGCAATGATAAAAATGCTTGATATTGTGTATTTTAGAATTTACATTTTTAGATATTCACTAATTTCAAATGGATTAGTTAATTAAGCATTTAATCTAGTTTAATTAGTTGATTCAATTTGATTAGAATTTTAGCTCTTTGAAGGTTGGATCGAGTGCCCCACTTAATGGGTCCATAGGCCAAACTATTAGTTGTTAGATCAAAAGGTGACTGAGGATGAATTCATGAGAGGTTATTATGACATATGGACTAGTACCCCAAATAGGGATGACTTAACATAATTATGAGCATTGATGATATATGTACAGTTAAAATTGGGATGTTTAGTGATTCTTAGGCTTAATTTGCAATGTTTGGTAGAAATTAGTCTAAAATCCGATTGGAATCCAGTTATGTCCAAAATGATGTGTCTATAATGGAAACATAAAATTTAAGATTATAATTTATGACACTATTAATTTTTAAAAAGGGGTCATTTTTTGGATGATGTCACTCCCCCATCAATCAAAGTGATGGGGGGGAGAACACCCAAATTTGGTCTTAGCCCCTAGTAATATGGGAATTAAGCACTTGGTCATGTCTAACCAAAAATCACTTAACTTTTTATCCAAGGGGGAAAACATATTTTTTTGAGGAAGTTACTATTAATTTGTTTCAAACTATTTGCACACCTAATTTTTTATGCAAAGTGGAGATCATTATTTTTACTAGTAAACAACATTTAAACATGCATAAATTTTAGTCTGCTAATCCTTTTGAGGTGCCATTTTTTTTAAAGTGCAAGTATTTTTAGCTATATAAATTAGTGACATCCTCATGATTTTTAAATTAAAACCTATATAGATTTATGGTGTGTCATATTCCTAGTCTATAGTACATGTAATTTAGCACATACTTCCAATCTACACCATGGGTCTAAGTTCCATTTTGATTCTTACACCATTCAACTATCATGAGTGGAAAGTAAAAGTGTAAATACTCTTAAGGAGCAAAGGACTGAATAGAATCATGATTAATTCAAAAATAGAATCAAAATTTAAAGCAGAGAAGGTGAAGTGGTTCAATTGAAGTGATGAAGCTGATGGTTTATTATGTATGTTTATGTCTCCCAAATTACTCTTTTATATCAAATTTTAAACATCTCCAAATCAAGTATGGAGCTTATTAGAAAAAATATTTATAAAGTAAGTCATCATGAGGAAAAATGATTTGGAGAATGAACTCATTAGTTTGAGCCCAGGTGACTTTAACATGATACAATAATTATTTACAAAGTTTAAATCACTCAGGTTACAGTTGAAACTATGCAACATCGACAAAAAGGATGATCTATTTATTCTTTTCATCCTTTCCAAATTAGGTTCTAACTATTCTATCTTCATTTCTACCTTCCATGTAACTAAGTGTGCCATTGGAAATACATGGACCATGTCATCCTTATATGATTTTATTATTGACTTGACTCAGGAGTAAGACATTCTCATTCGAATGGGTATACTGAAGACATCTAAATCTCATGACTTAATTATAAGTCATGAAAAATAGAAGGCTTCTAGTAACAAGGAGAAGAAATAGAATAAGAAAGACACATGGAAAAGAAAGGATAAAAAATATAATTCTAAATCAAAATCATTAAAAGAGTCCTTTTTAGATGGAAAGTCCAAGAAAGAGTGACTCACATGTGGCTACTACAAAAAAATGGACATGATGAATCAAAATGCATGAAGAAACAAATTGACTAACCAAAAAAAATGATAAACACAATATCATTGTCCCTTATTCTTTTCATTGGGGTTCATCAACACATAAGTCTTTCAAGGATAAAGAAAATAAGAAGGGAAAAGATAAGATCAAAACACTTGTTACAGTTGTGTCCCAACCTTCCACATGGGTTATTGATTTTGGTGTTTCACATCACATGAATTCATCATAGGACATGTTATCATCCTTGGAGACTTGTTTTATGCCTTCTATTTTAATGTGTGATGATACTTACATAGAATTTGGTGGGAGTGGATCTATTGAATTTAATGATTGGATATTTCATGATGTTCTATGTGTTCCCTCTTTATCCACAAATCTCCTATCTATTTATTATATCATTCATATCAATTCAGGCAATAGATTTGAGTTCACACCTAATTATGTGGTTATTAAAAAGCTAATAGTGACTCCATTATTATATTTGGGAAAATAAATCACCAATCCTAATTGTATACTTTCTCACATTTTGCACTTGATCAACCCTCTACTACACTGTTCACTCATTTAGATGGGGTGAGTAAATTATGGTATGAATGATTTGGCCATATTAACTATCACTACCTAGAGAAACTCAATCATCATGACATGGTTTCAAGGTTTCCACATGTCAAGTTTTATGATGTATTTTACCATGGTTACATACTAGGTAAGCATCTTGAGAAGTATGACAAGGGAAAATCATGGAGAGCTGAATAAATATTGAAGATTATCCATAGTGACATTATTGGCTAATTTCCAAAACCTTCATTCAATAGGAAAAAAATACATGTTTACTTTCATTGATGACTATTCAAGGTATACTTGGGTGTACTTTAGCAATTAGAAATATGAGGTCTTTAATAATTTTGAAGATTTTGAGGCTCTTATAATGAAACAGTCAGGTAAAACCATCATGATTTTATACATCGATAATGATGGTGAGTATGTTAGTAACCATTTTGATCAATTATATACATTGAAATGGATTGAAATACAATGTGCATTCCATATAATCCTCATCAGAATGGTGTTATAGAGGACAAGAATTGATCCTTGAAGGAAATCTCCAATTGTATGCTACACTCCAAGTCTCTTACACATCAGTATTGTGTTGAGGCTATCAAATATGATTTTTATGTTCATAACTAAGTTTCTCACAAATCATTGAAGTGAATCACTCCTTTTTAATCATGGAGTGGTTAAAAACCCATAGTGAATCAATTTTGAGTGTTTATATCTCATGTTGTGGCCTGTATTCCTAATAAAAAACATAAGAAAATAGAACCTTAGAGTCAACCCTATATCTTCATTAGATATACTGAGGGTGTTAAGGGATATAGGCTTATCCATCCCATAACTCATGATTTTTTCATTGAGAGGAATACTCATTTTTCATAAGGTCATACTCCACAATCAACACCTCTCCCCTTTCCTTAGATGCACTAGAATTTAAAGATAGTTATAAAGATTTAGATCCACCTAATCAAATTCCTAATGATCCCAATTATTATTCTAGTTCTAATGATAATAGTATTGATGAGAAATCCCTCCCTCTTTCTCCTAGAATATCTTCAAATAATTAGTAATCTACTCCTAATTCTCTAAGCATTGGTCCTCTTTGGGATAGATAGACATTATAAATTGTTGGCCCATGGGATGGAGATCCATTAGAAAATAGGATAACTTATTCATAATTCCAAGATGCCCTACATGATTTCATTTCATCTACTTCTGATCCAAAATAATTTTTCAAGGAATCACACACTCTTGAGTGGGATATTGATATGGAAGAGGATTATGGTTCCTTATAGAGGAACAACACTTAAGATTTATTCCCTCTTCTTAAGGAAAGAAAACTTGTTTGATGTAGGTGGATCTACCAAATAAAAGTTTTAATAAATGGCTATGTAGACAAGTCTAAATCACATTTATTAGCAAAAGGTTTTTCCTAGGTACTTGGCATTGAATATAGTGAGATTTTTACCCCAGTTTCCAAAATGAACTCAATCCAACTCACTCTCTCTATTGCCAAAACACATCACTAGGATGTTCATCAGATGGATGTGAAGAGTGTCTTTCTTCACAGTGACCTCAAAGAGGAAATATACATGGAGCAACCATAAGGATTTGCATAAGATTCTTCCTTAGTTTTCAAACTTAAAAAATATATCTATGGCCTCAAATAAGTTTCTATATCTTGGTATACCAAGATAGACTCCTTTTGTCTTTTGATTAGGTTTACCATATGCCATTTTGATCACAATGTCTACATATTATGATAAGATGATTAATTATTGAGTATGGATCTCTATGTGGATGACCTATTAATCATAGGGATTTCAAACATCCAAAATCATAGAAATGAAAATTTCTTTGTATAATAGTTTCTTAATGTCTGACTTGGGATTGTTACATTACTTCATTGGGATTGAAATTTCTTAGTCTGACTCTAGGATAATTATTGCACAATCCAAGTATGCTATTAATTTGATTGAAGGGTTTAAAAAGGTTGACTATAAGCTAGATCTAATTCTTTTTCTATTTGGTGTGAATATTTAAGATGATTTTCCATCTCCTTTAGTTTATGCTACCTTGTATCAATAACTTATTGGCAGTCTCATATATCTTATGCACACTAGAACTGATATTTCATATGCAGTGGGCATGGTATCTAGATTTATACAAGAACCACATGAGCTATACTAAAAAGCATCTAATTAGATTCTCTGCTAAATTTAGGTTACTCATAGTTTTAGGATTAATTATGGATAAGGCATCAATGTTGACTTAATTAGATATATAGATTCAAATCAGGGTAGTGATATTCAAAATTGTAAGTCTACTTCAAGCTTCAACTTTTTCCTTGATTCAGGTCTGATTAGCTAGTCAAAAAAGTAGAATGCTATTGATTTATCTTTATAGAGGTATAATATAGATGATATTTAATATTTCCACTGAGGTTATTTGGATTTAAGTATTCTCATTGAGTTTGGCATCTAGTTTCGATGACCAACAATGATCTTCTATGAAAAATAAAGCACAATGTATATTTGCAATAATATGGCCCTCCATTAATGTACCAAGATTATTGAGATTTACATGTATTTAATTTGGGAGCTTATCCATAAACAAGTCATTAATATCAACTACATCCATACAACATGTTGTCTCCCAAAAATAACAATCATTTTTGGAACAACATTTGAATTATTTTGGTTTTACAGACCAAAATTGTATCTTCCATTTTCAAAAATTTGTCTTAGATATTCAGATTTCTCATTTTCAGAGCTTCTCAGAAAATATATAGACTTTGCAAGTCAAGTTCAAATGGATTTTACATGTTGATTTCTATGGACTTTGTATTTTTAGTTTCTACAGGTAGGTTCATTTATACAGGTTCAAAGACTTCTACAGGCGGTTTTCAGTCAAAAGAATTGATTTCCAACATTTGTTAATTTTTCGAGATTGGTTCAGAGTTTTGGTTCAAGTGAAAATCTTCATCGGAAAGCATCTGAGTTCAAAAAAGAAAATTGAACCATCACACTGAACCATTGAACCATTTTGGTTCAAAGGTTCAACGGGTTCAAGGTTTAACAAAATTCATGTTCGGTAAGAGTTAAGTGCTTCAAAATGGTTCAAAGTTCATTCATTTCAATTGGTTCATCAGATTCAAGGACATTTGGCCAAATCATTCAATTGAACCATTGAACTGAACCATTGAACCATTTTGGTTCAAAGGGTTCAAGGTTCAATGACATGTTCAACCAAAAGAATAGTTCAATGTTTCGGTTCGACCAAGCAGCTCAATGCTTTATTTCATTCAGTTGGTTCATTCTTTCAGTTCATCTTTTGGTTCAACATCTACAAGTTTAACAATAGGGGCTCGCGTGCTTCATTGAACCATTGAACCAGTTCAATATATTGGTTCAATGGATTGGTTTGATCAAATGGTTCAACTGTTGGTTCAAAGGCAAGTTCAACATCTTGATTCAATGCTTAGTTCATCAGCTTGTTTTATTCATTGAACCATCGGCTTAAACCATCGGCTTGAACCATTTTGGTTCAAAGCCTTGGTTCAACCGATTGGTTCAACATCAAAGTTCATTGGATGGTTCATCGACTTTTGGTTTAAAAGGACTTGGCACGCTTCATTGAACCATTGAACTGGTTCAACTAATGGTTCATCGACCAAGTTCAAAGGGGTGGTTCAATGTAAAAGAAGACTTTTTGAAGGACAAGTGCCCTTGTGGAGGGCACTTAATCAAGAAAAGCACCTTTCTGGAGGATCATTTTTTCTAAGAAGCTGAAAGGTAATTCTTTCAGATTTGTCTAAGGCATTTTAAATTTTTTGATTAAGACTTAATTCTTTCAAATTTTTGTCCGAAGGAATTCCTTCAGACAAAAAATCTGAAAGAATTCCAAGTGGTCATAGATCTCAAAGGAATTTTCAAAGAAATAAATGCGGGCTCAAAAAATTTGAAGACTTGTTTAAAAGACTTTGCGAAACAAATTTTCGTGGACTTTTTGTCCACGGGAATTTTCCCTAGAATTTTTGTTCATGAGACAAATGTATGTGAGAATTACCCACATGGAAGACTCAAATAAAAGCTTGAGGATTTGTCCGCAGGAACTGCCAAAGCAAAAGGGGTTGCTGAAGGACCCTGAAGGGCAGGTGCCCTTGCGAGGGACTCTCAGCGGCCAAAGTAAAGGTCTTGTCTGACTTGACAAGGATAATTTCTCAAGGCCTGAAAGGGTATGTTCAATTCAAAAAAGTGCTAAGCAGTAAGGATGAAAGCCAAAAGAAGACTAAGGGGTGATGCCCACAAAGACGTCAAATTCAACATAGCCGAGTAGCCATTGGAAGCATCTTGACGGGCATGTAAATGTTAATTTTTAAAGGTAGTAAAATATCCATTGATCCTTTGATCCATAGACCCAAATGCATTTCTAGAATTCAAGACAAAAACCAACTGAAAGCAAGGAAAGATAGAATAATGGATGAATCCAGGACCTGATTCAATCAATCTAGAATGGAAGAATGATGAAGACAAGATCAGACCGATAGCTGGACATTAAAAGTTGTAATCTTTAAATTACGTAGCTTGTTCATCTACATTGAAAATATCAAATGGGTAAAAGGCCCCAAAGTTCCAGCTGGTCTTCCTAACATTTCCCAATGCATCATGATGTATTACTATTCCCAAGACCTTCTCGAAGTGGCTATATAAGGGACTCTCTTTCATTGTAAAATGATCATCTTCTTTTTTACAATCTAAATGAAAATCTATCAAAATTGAGAGGCATCATTGAGACTTTGTGCTCAATCTATTGATCATATTCTATTAATGGAATAAGAAAGCAAGGGACTTTTTTAGACTTTGTGCTGTAAATTCTTTGTGGTTGAGGAAACTATTCTTATGTTTATTTCCTTGATTTATCTTCTATTTCATTGATTTAATAAGCAAGATTAGTAAAATTAGTCAGGAAGGTATCCTGAAGAATTAATTATGGAGAGACTTTGTGCTCCCATAGCTGCCTTCAGTGTGTTTGCTTTTCATTCCTGTGTAAAGGACTCTGAGAAGACTTTGAGCTTTCATTGCCCTTCGTATATTACTCTTGAGCATTTCATGATAGAGACTTTGTGTTCTATTTTGATTTGTTGATTACCATACTTTAGTTACATTCTACTTTTATTTCCAAGGGTATTCTTGTGGCTGACTGAATAGTTTTTCCTGAAAGAATAGGAGAGCTGTCTGTCATTCCTTGAGTTTTTTCTTTGTTTTGTATACATCATCTCTGAAGAAAGAGAGATGGATGCCTGGTCCTACCCTTGAGTATTATTTTCTATTTATACATATACATAGCATATCCACAGGGAACCTCCCCTTGATGAGAGGAGAGAGTAGTCTCCTTCTGATGTGATAAACTTACACATTAGGATGACTAATCTTCTTGCTTTGGCTAATAAGACCTATTTTGTTTACCAATACGCTAATAGACAAAATATTCAACCAACAGGTTTTGGTGACTCCACTGGGGAATATACCCATTATCCATTTATATTCTATCCATTCCATTCACTTCCACACCACAAGAAAAAAATGCATATTTTAAAGCCTCAAGCTTTAATTGAAGCAAAGTCAATTTTTTTCCATTTTTGTTTTACAATATGGTAGATTCAAGGTATACACAAAGCCAAAGGGCTAAAGGTGTCATTGATCCTATGTTTGAGTTGGTATAGAAAAGTGATTTTGATCTATTTCCTTCACCATCTCATCTCTAATGAACCAAGAGCTTCCCTCCTACTAAAGCCAAATCTCCATTACCAGGTAAAGTATCTACTCTTGCTATTGATAAAGTTATGCCTATAATTACCCCTTTGAGATTTGTTATCCCTCCTTTTCAGTATCCTATAATGGCAGTTCAAGGCCCCTGGGGTAATGCTTTTGGTCCTTTCAATCTTACTCCTCCTCTACATGAACTTCCACGTAGTTCTAGGAAGAATTTCCCTAAATGCTATAGTGATGGGAAAGTTCATCCTGATGAACACAATGTAGCATTCAGTATAGCTTGTGGAGTAATCAGAGTAGAGTTTGAAGATGTAGCAATCAGGCTTTATGTTGAAACACTGCAAGGTCTTGCTGTAGATTGGTTTTATCATTTATAGGCTAGATCTATGACTGATTGGAATACTTTGAAAGCTAAGTTTGAAGCCAGATTCAAACCTGTAGAGGATGGACATACACTTCTGGCTCAACTTACACAAATGAAAAAAGAGCTGCATGAGCTTATGAGAGACTTCATAGCTAAATTTGACAAGTTAAGAAATAGAATTCCTATGATTGCCAGACCTACAACTGATAATCTCAAATGCGTTTTCATTAATTCTCAGCTACCTGAAGTCAGTTTCCTCTTTAAACGTGTTGGCCAAATAGATCTCATTACAGCTCAACTTTTGGCCACTGAAGTAGAAGATGATCTCATCTTAGCAGGGAAAATAAGAAGAGATCCCAATAAAAATAGAGCTTCATCATCTTCTGAATTTGCATCTATAAGCACCACAGATCCAATGGTGCAAAAATTAGCAAATGAGCTTCTTGCCCTCAAAAAGCAAATGGCTCAAGGAATGTCTTCTGCTCCTACATACAAAAGAACATTCCCAAATCAGTCATATCAAGGCAATGTTGCCAAAAACCAAGGACAACAAAATCGCCTTCCTCCCCCACAAGGGAAACTTGCCCTAGAAGCTCCTCCAACCAATTCAACAATGGGATACCTTGAAATAGAATCAAAATTCTCTTATCAGCCTGAATTAAATCAAGAAAATGAAGCCGATATCATTGAAGACAGTTAAGAAGAATCAGTTGGCGACTCCCACATTGGTTTCTTGAATTATCAAGATGAACCCAAAATTAAAGGAGAAGTTTTAGATGGATCATATACAATGTTTACCAAGTTTAAGAACCAATCAGTCCAACAGGCTGATAAAGAAAATATGAAAGAACAACCACAACCAATAGTCACAATTGTCAAGCATGGGACAGCTCTGCCCTTTCAACTAAAAGATCTAGTAATCACTTAAAAGGTAAATACATCTATTACACCTTCCCCTTTTACTTCTAATTCAAAAACTAGTCCACCTCTCATCCCTCCTAAAACTTAGAAAGCTGAAGTACCTTTTTTTGTACCTAGTTCAATTTAGCCATTTGATATAATTGATCATGTTTAAAAAACAAAAATATAGATGTCTAAATTTGAGTACTTGCAGTCTAACTCAGATCAACTGAATAAGCTGGTCCAATATGTTAAAAATTAGACCGTCCCTATAGGACAAAAGGCCAAAAAAGTAATTCTTGATTCTCCTATGAATACGCCTATTCCAAATAATTTGATTATCACTCCTCCAGCTGCTTCTAGAAAAATAGAACCCTTCTATGTTTCCTTATTAATAAATGGCCACAAGCTGAGTAAATATATAATAGACTCAAGCACATCTGACAATGTTATGCCTACCAAAGTCACTGAGTCTCTTAGTCTCACATTGACGAAGACATCTGGCATATGTTTTTCCATGGAGAATAAGTAAGTGCCATTGCTGGGGCAAATCAAAGATGCTCAATTTGCATTTGCAGCCTTTCTAGACAAGAGGATTAAAATGACTGTATTAGTGGCTGACATCCCAACATCTTATGGCATTTTGCTTGGACAAAATTTCTATAAGGATGTGGGAAGAGAATTGAACATGGAACCATCTGAGGTAAGGATCCCTGTCCAAGGAGGATGAAAAGATTACTTCTTGAAAAGGAAGCAAAGTATGTAGTTACCAAGATGTCAACTCTTGAAGCTCAAATCCTCTTTGAATCCGTAGGTATGGGTAGTTATTTTTTATATATAGATCATGAAGAAAGACCCTCCATCTCTGATGAGGGAAAGTCTAAAATAAAACTAGTATTTAATGAAATTTGGACTCTAGAATTTGATGGTAGTTGTTCTTCTATTGGTTCTGGAGCCGAAATTATCTTGATATCTCCTCAAGGAGATTTATTTCCTTCATCTTATAAGTTACAATTCAGCAACACAAATAATACAATTGAATATGAATCGATGTTGCTGGGTATGAAGGCTGCTCAAGAAAGAGGCGTCAAGTTTCTTCATGCTAAAGGGGACACTGAATTAGTGGTATGTCAAGTGGGAAATTCATATCAGACTAAGAATGAGAGGCTACATCATTACCGTAATCTTGTTTGAGACCAAATTGAAAGCTTTGATGCTTTCAACATTTCTTCCATTCCAAGAGAATCCAATGATAAAGCTGATGCACTTGCTATTTTAGGAACTCTTTTAGTTCCTCATTTTGATTTTAAAGAAGATAAATATACCATTGAGATGGTTTATAGGCCAAGTGTTCTTGACAATGCTGATCATTGACAAATTTTCAATGATGATCAACAGATCATTGCTTTCTTAGAAAGAAAAGACAATTTTGAATAGCTATATTTTGAAGGCAGTGAATATCAGAAGTCTGAATTTGTTTCTGAATCTAGTTCAGATGTAAATGAATAATTCCTACAGCTGAAAGGAAATAAAATTCCTAAAGACCTGATTTCTCTTGAGAAGCTATTTGACAAACATGATAGATTCATCAAGCAACAACAGACAAATTTGAATTTCTCTTAGGGATTCGACCAAGTGAATCTGACCAACAAAGAAAATCCAAAAATGGTCAACATTGGTAAGTGTTCTACACCTGAAGAAAGATTCAAATTCACTTCTTTGCTTTGTCAATACATTGATGTCTTAGCATATTCATACAAAGATCTAAAGTCTCTCAGACCTAATGAAATCTGCCATCATATTCCTCTCAAGGCTGATTCAATGCCTTATAAGCAGAAATCCAGACAATACAATCCAAAAATTTTAGGTACAATTATGGCTGAAATTTAGAAAATGTTAAATGCTAAAATTATCTTTCTAATCCGTCATTCTACATGGATTGCGAACATAGTTCCTATAAGGAAGAAAAATGGTGAAATCTGTATTTGTGTAGATTTCTAAAATTTGAATCAGTCATCTCTGAAAGACAATTATCCTTTGCCAATCATGGACCAAGTGCTTTAAACAGTAATAGGATCAAAAATGTTATCAATGCTAGATGTCTTCTCAGGGTATAACTAAGTTGAAGTTGCTGAAGCTGATCAACACAAAACTGCATTCACCATGCCTTGGGGTACATTTACATACAAAAGAATGCCTTTTGGCTTAATAAATGCTGGTGCTACTTTTCAGAGAGCTATGGACATGGCTTTCAAAGATGAGATTGGCAAATTCATAGTAGTATATCTTGATGATTTAACTGTCTTTTCAAAGCATCGATCTAATCATGTATGCCATTTGTAGCAAGTGTTGGAGCACTGTCAACAAAATGGTATTTTTTTGAATCCTAAAAAGTCTATTTTTGGAGTGATAGAAGGGAAACTCCTTGGACACATTATGTCCAAAGAAGGCATAAATATTGACTCAGATAGAGTCAAGTCTATTCAAGAGTTGAATTTTCCTGCAAGTAAGAATGATGTTCACTCTTTCTTTGGAAAAGTGATTTTTTTATAGAGATTCATCTCCAAATTTGCTGAGAAGACAAGACACATTGTAAATATGATGAAAGGAAAGACTACCTTCAGCTGGACCAAAGAAGGCAAAGCAACATTTCAAGATATCAAGGTTGCTATTGCTCATGCCCCTACCCTGGTTTGTTCAGATTACCATAGAGATTTCATTATATACAGCTATGCATCTAAGCATACTCTTTCAACAATTCTTGTCCAGCAAGACAAAGAAGGTATGGAATCTCCTATCTCTTTCATGAGCTGCCCTCTGAAAACTCATGAAATGAAGGTATTTGAATATAGAGAAGCACGCCTATGCACTGGTAAAAGTAGTCAAACACTTTCACTTTTATATTCTGAACTCACATATTACTGCCTTAGTTTCTGACATTACAATCAAGTCTATATTAACTCAGCAAGAGTTTGGCATAAAAAGAGGTAATTAGATTGCAAAGATCCAAGAATTTGATTTGGATATCAAGTCAATAAAGCTAGTCAGAGGTAACGGCTTTATCAATTAATGGCTGACAATAAGCCAGAAGATACACAACGTGAAGAAGCTAAGGTTAAAAATGCACCAACAGTCCTTTTTGTCTCCACTACCAACGAATGGTACTCAGATATTGCATATTTTTTGACTTATGGTGAATGTCCTACTCATTTTTCTTACAAAGAGAGGAGAACTATCAGATTGAAAGCGGCCAATTTTGTCCTTTGGGACAACAGCCTATACAAAAGAAGCATAGATGGAGTTTTCCTTCACTATGTAGATAAAGAACAACAAACCCAGATCTTGAAATCTTTTCACAATCTAGCTTGTGGAGGACATTTTTCTGCCCCTATGACTGCTCACAAAATTTTGCGAGCTAGGTATTATTGGCTGACTCTTTTCTAAGATGCACATATATGGGTAAGGAAATGTGAACTTTGCCAGTAATTTGTTGGAAAACCCAAGTTTGTTGCTCTACTTCTCAAGCCGGTAATCATAGAGGAACCTTTCCAGTAGTGGGGACTCGATTTTATTGGGACAATAAATCCATCTTCAAGTGCTGGACATGATTATGTCTTTATAGTGACTGATTATTTCACTAAGTGGGTAGAAGCAATCCCGACAAAGCAAGCTACTTCAAAAGTTGTATGCAACTTCTTGAAAGAGAATATCATTTCCAAATTTGGAGTCCCACTCAAAATTGTTACTGATAATGCAGCTTGTTTCACCTCTCAAGAAATTATGCAATTCTATATTTATTATGGAATTACTCTCTCTCATTCTTTTGATTATTTTCTGCAAGGGAATGGATAAGCTGAGTCCAGCAATAAAAATTTGGTAACTATTATTAAGAAGCTTGCAGATAATAATCAAAAGACATGGCACAAAGCATTGGTTGATGCTCTGTGGGCTGACAGGATCATGCCAAAAAGGGCGATTGGTATGTCTCCTTTTCAACTTCTCTATGGGATTAACTCTGAAATACCAATCACCTTAGAGTTACCAACATTCAAATTGGTGAAGGCCATTGAAGATCAAACATATGAGAGCTCTCTTGATAAAAGAATCATGTGTTTGACTCAGCTAGAGGAACAGAGAACCATGGTGGTGGATAGAATTACTATTCATCAAAGTCTAGTAAAGAAACTTTTTGATCAGAAGGCCATAAATCATGATTTCCAGATTGGAGATAAAGTTTTGCTATGGGATAAAAGAAGAGAGCCAAAAGGGATGCATGGAAAGTTTAACTCCCTTTAGAGAGGTCCATTCATAATCCATCAACACATGGACAGAAATAGATTTTTTTTGAAATACCAAGATGGCACACTCTTTTCTCTACCCCACAATGGACAACATTTGAAACACTTCAACTCTTGAAGTACCAGATCGTTGTCTCTATATATATGTATATTTATACAGCTTTATTCCTTTTTTGTTTTATTTATTTTCTTTTTGATGCCTTTCATGACTCTGAAGCCCAATGGTACACTTGAAGACACTGAAGATTCTGAATTCTACTCCTTCCAATTCATTTTATAATTGATAGAAGTTTCCCAACTGGAGCCAGCTATTATCTCCCAAAAATAACAATCATTTTTGGAACAACATTTGAATTATTTTGGTTTTACAGACCAAAATTGTATCTTCCATTTTCAAAAATTTGTCTTAGATATTCATATTTCTCATTTTTAGAGCTTCTCAAAAAATATACAAACTTTGCAAGTCAAGTTCAAATGGATTTTACATGTTGATTTCTACGGACTTTGTATTTTTAGTTTCTACAGGTAGGTTCATTTATATAGGTTCAAAGACTTCTGCAGGTGGTTTTCAGTCAAAAGAATTGATTTCCAATATATGTTCATTTTCCAGGATTGGTTCAGAGTTTTGGTTCAAGTGAAAATCTTCATCGACAAGCATCTGAGTTCAAAAAAGGAACATGAACCATTGAACTGAACCATTGAACCATTTTAGTTCAAAGGTTCAACAGGTTTAAGGTTTAAAAAAAATTCATGTTCGGTAAGAGTTAAGTGCTTCAAAATGGTTCAAAGTTCATTCGTTTCAATTGGTTCATCAGCTTCAAGGATGTTTGGCCAAGTCATTCAATTGAACCATTGAACTAAACCATTGAACCATTTTGGTTCAAAGGGTTCAAGGTTTAATGACATGTTCAACCAAAAGAATAGTTTAATATTTTAGTTCAACCAAGCAGTTCAATGCTTTATTTCATTTAGTTGGTTCATTCTTTCAGTTCATCTTTTCGTTCAACATCTACAGGTTCAACAACAAGGGCTCAATGCAGTTCATTGAACCATTGAACCAGTTCAATAGATTGGTTCAATGGATTGGTTCGATCAAATGGTTCAACTATTGGTTCAAGGGCAAGTTTAACATCTTGATTCAATGCTTAGTTCATCAACCTATTTTATTCATTGAACCATCAGTTTGAACCATTGGCTTGAACCATTTTGGTTCAAAGCCTTGGTTCAACCGATTGGTTCAATGTCAAAGTTCATTGGATGGTTCATCAACTTTTGGTTCAAAAGGACTTGGCACGCTTCATTGAACCATTGAACTAGTTCAACTAATGGTTCATCAGCCAAGTTCAAAGGGGTAGCTCAATGTAAAAGAAGGCTTTTCGAAGGACAAGTGCCCTTGTGGAGGGCACTTAATCAAGAAAAGCACCTTTCTGGAGGATCATTTTTTCTAAGAAGCCGAAAGGTAATTATTTTAGATTTGTCTAAGGCATTTTAAATTTTTGATTAAGACTTAATTCTTTTGGATTTTTGTCTGAAGGAACTCCTTCAAACAAAAAATTGGAAAGAATTCCAAGTGGTCATGGATCCTAAAGAAATTTTCAAAGAAACAAATGCGGGCTCAAAAAATCTGAAGACTTGTTCAAAAGACTTTGCGAAACAAATTTCCATAGACTTTTTGTCTGTGGGAATTTTCCCCAAACTTTTTGTCCACAGGAATTTTCTATGGGACAAATGTTTGTGGGAATTACCCATGGGGAAGACTCAAATAAAAGCATAGGGATTTGTCTGCAAGAACTACCAAAGCAAAAGGGGTTACCAAAGGATCCCAAAGGGCAAGTGCCCTTGCCGGGGACTCTCGGCAGCCAAAGTAAAGGGCTTGTTCAACTCAACAAGGATCATTTCTCAAGGTCCAAAAGGGTATGTTCAATTCAAAAAAGTGCTAAGTAGTAGGGCTGAAAGCCAAAAGAAGACCAAGGGGTGACACCCACAAAGACATCAAATTCAGCATAGCCGACTAGCCATTGGAAGCATCTTGACGGGCATGTAAATGTCAATTTTAAAGGTAGTAAAATAGTCATTGATCCTTTGATCCATAGACCTGAGTGCATTTCCAAAATTCAAGACAAAAACTAGTTGAAAGTGAGGAAAGATAGAATAATGGATGAATCTAGGATCTGATTCAATCAATCTGGAAAGGAAGAATGATGAAGACAAGATCAGACTGATAGCTAGATATTGAAAGTTGTAATATTTCAATTGCATAGCTTGTTCATCTACATTGAAAAGATCAAATGGGTAAAAGGCCCCAAAGTTCCAGCTGGTCTTTCTAACATTTCCCAATGCATCATGATGTAATACTGTTCCCAAGTCCTTTTCGAAGTGGCTATATAAGGGACTCTCTTTCATTGTAAAATGATTATCTTCTTTTTGACAATCTAAACGAAACTCTACCAAAATTGAGAGGCATCATTGAGACTTTGTGCTCAATCTGTTGATCATATTTTGTTAATGGAATAAGAAAGCAAGGGACTTTTTTAGACTTTGTGCTGTAAATTCTTTGTGGTCGAGGAAACTATTATTATGTTTATTTCCTTGATTTATCTTCTATTTCATTGATTTAATAAGTAGGATTAGTAAAATTAGTCAGGAAGGTATCCTGAAGAATCAATTATGGAGAGACTTTGTGCTCCCATAGCTGCCTGCAGTGTGTTTGCTTTTCATTACTGTGTAAAGGACTTTGAGAAGACTTTGAGCTTTCATTGCCCTTCGTATATTACTCTTGAGCATTTCATGATAGAGACTTTATGTTCTATTTCGATTTGTTGATTACCATACTTTAATTACATTCTACTTTTATTTCCAAGGGTATTCTTGTGGCTGATTAAATAGTTTTTCTTGAAAGAAGAGGAGAGCTGTCTGTCATTCCTTGATTTTTTCCTTTGTTTTGTATACATCATCTCTGAAGAAAGAGAGATGGATGCCTGGTCCTACCCTTGAGTATTATTTTTTGTTTATACATATACATAACATATCCACAAGGAACCTCCCCTTGATGAGAAGAGAGAGTAGTCTCCTTCTGATGTGATAAAATTACACATTAGGATGACTAATCTTCTTGCTTTGGTTGATAAGACCTATTTTGTTTACCAGTACGCTGATAGACAAAATATTTAACCAACACAATAGATAAAATTATTGATATATTCATCAAACCCTTCACTGAGAGAAAGTATCTTCATTTGTAAGTACTTCTTGGGGTTTAAGAAGTTCTATAATCCTCCTATGGGGGGAATTTTATTATACTTAGGTATTTCATTAGGGATTTTTATCAAAACCCAATTCTAGTACCCACCTAAGCTATGCTTAAGGGGGTGTTAGTGTGCATTTTTATTCCTTTTAATGGTTTTTCCATAAACATGTTGATTTAGCTTGCTTAGGTGTCTTTTTAGGTCATTGTGAAAGATAATCCCACATTCATGAGGAAGTAAGGACATGTTTATCTTTCACCTATATAATGTACCTTCTTAAGTATTTTGTCTAATGATGTTAATGCTAATGTTATAATCTTTTGATTGTTGAGAAATTACTTCTTCCTAGCTCATGTTTGATTTTGCTACTACATAGGTAATTTATTTAAGAATTAAACTCTATATAATAAATACTTAATTGTGGTCCACTTCAACACTACTTAACTTCTTCCTCATGTGCATAAAGCTTCTTTGGAATTTAACTCATGTTGAGCCTTTACAAGTGTCATTGTTTCATATTCCTTTTGTTGCTATGCTTCTTGGTTTTATTTTTATTTATACTTTATTTCTACTTATTCTTCTTTATTATTTACCTCTACTTCTCCATCTATTTATTTTGAGCCTCTACTTCCTTATCTTTTTTACCTATACTCCTAATCTTTGACTTATTTTTTTTTTGTTCCTCCTCCTCAATATCCTTAAGATTTATCTCTTCTTTCTTTTTCTTCTTATCTTATTTTAGGCCTTCTCCTTAACCTCTTTTTGTGCCTTTGTATGCTACTTTATTCCTTTACAACTTGTTCCTATGTAGTGATATCCACTTGCTCGACTAACTACTCTAATTGCAAGAAATTAATTTATTCAATATCCTCCATTGGAGTTGGTGAATCAAACACTATGATTGATTATGAATATTTAGAAGATGAATACTCAGTGCCTCTTCATGTGGTAGACTTTTTTTTATAATATGGAGGGGTAGAGAGGGTCTTCTTTGACTTCTTCATAGTTTGCATTGCCTCTTTTAACACCCACACAAACACCATAATAATATATGTACATGAATTTTATCCCTCTAACCACTAGATGGAAATGAAATGCAAATTACACGTACAAACTCAAAATATGTTTTAGATAATTAAGGTTATCAATCCCTATTCAACCCTACTTTTACATACTACCATATACAACATTTCTAAGCTTAGATTACTTAGATTTCTAGTCTCAAGCATATTCAAAGCACTCAAGTCAACCATCATACTAGATTCACTTGCACTTGCACTAGCACTTAGGTGGGGAGAACTACATTAGACTTGCTCCCTCTTTGGAGTATTAGTATGTAGGAAAATTTCATCATAGTGGGGTGTTGAGTATGTCTAACCTACCCCACTAATAACATACTTTACTACTTTTATTAATTAGATGCCCTACAAACATGTAATATTAAGGTTTGCACATATAATTATTCAAAACATGTCATACATAGAGATCCATAACTCATGCACATAATAACATGATTAATAAACCTAGACATAGGTGCATCAAGAAGCTCAAAATAGTTCTACATAGAGGACACTACCTACCAAAATAGGGACACTAGATCCATATGACACTACTTTCTAATTAGGGTACTACTATCTATGGAGGGTTTTAACACCTAGATCTTATTTGTGACACTTGGACTAGCCTTTGCCTCAATTTTTAACCTCTAGATCATCTATCTCAATCATTTTCTAGCTAAGTTCTCATTTACCTTATTTATTACTATTTTTACAAAGGTCAAATTTAGTAAATTCTATAATAAATCAAAGTTTATATTTATTAAATATTTATACCATGATTAACTATAGTCATCTCTTTAACAACATATGATTTACATACATTTAAGTCCTAAAAGGTTAAAACACCAAGTAATAGTGCCACTCTCCCCGATTTGAAAGTAAATAATGATCCTCCACCTCCAAAAGGTAATGATTAATGTCCCACTATAGATACACAACTTATTCTCAATAAATGTGATTAAAATATAGTTGAGGACATGAATAAAATAAAATTAAATATCACATTGCATGAGTTGACACAATTTACATAACGAGGGGACTTATTCTTGAAATTATTGACTGAGAAACTAGCTCAAGAATAAAAATAAAGTGACACATGCAAGTGTATTAACCCATAATTACAAGTTTGAATTTTGGAATTTTATTCTCACTATTATAATATTTTTAAGAATTTACATAATTTTTTATTTAATTTAATAGCCTCAACCAATGTTGTGCTAGTAAAGATTTGTATAACACTGGTTTTAACCTCAATCAAATCTAATATGATTGTTGTCAAACTAAATAATATTAAAGTAAAAATGGTTTCATAGTTATTAAATTTACACATATAATTATCATTTAACCCTAGAATAAAATAATTCATAAAAATCCAAGTAGAATAAATCCTAAAAGCATATGGAATTATGTTATGTTAAGATTGGTCCAAAACACTTAATGATTATATGGATGTAGACTTCTCCCATATTTAGCTACATTGGAGGGGAGTGGGAAATTAAATTAAATTATATAGAGAGCCAAAAATGAAGTATATGATCATGGAATACAATTCCATAAATGAAAATATGAATGTTGTATCCTCTCACATAGACATTTATACCCTTTCTACTAAGCCCACTAGTAGCGAACATGTCAAATTTTAGGATTCCTCAAGCTTATGGACTCTTTATTTTGATGGATCCCATTATAAGAAAGGGTTAGAGGTGGGAGATATAATGATTAGTCCACATGAAAAACCATAATTGGCTACATTCCATTTACATTTTCCTTGACTAATAATATTACAGAATATGAAGATTTAATTCAAGATCTATAATTTACTTTAAAACACAAGGTCAAGGGATTAAAAATGTTTGGTGATTCAAAGTAAGTAATTAATCAAGTAAAACTTAAGTTTCATTGTAATTTTTCTTAATTAAATAAATATAAATTTATATCTTGGGCTTTGATTAAATCATTTGATGATTTTAATATTATTTTGATTCCTAGAGAAAATAATCAGACTATAGACTCTCTTAAAGCATTAACTACAAGTATTTCCCCCACAAATGACTTTGAGATATATCAATTATCAATCAAACTAATTCCTTTTCCCTTAGTCCTAGATAATGTTAAAATTTTACAAGTATTTAATGATGATAAAAAAAAAAAAATTATGGATAGTTTTAATTTTTTTGATATAAAGGTTATAGATGAAAAGGATGGGAGGATCTCATAGATTATAATTATGAAAATGATGGAATCATAAATTTGAAGAAAAATTAAATCTCAAATGTAATTATCTTTCTTGAGAGGGTATTCAACTTTGATAAATCAATTGAAATATATAAGCAATGATAATCCATGTCACTAGTCTACCCTCTTGAATCTAGGATCTCTTGAGGAACCTTGGAATGTCAACATTGAACTTGAATATATTGAGTAAAAAAAGGACTAAGACAAATTCTTATACAATATAAATATTTGATTTCTTGGACATATGAATATTTGAAAACTTTTTACCTAAATATTATAATACATATTATTCTATTTAAGTAGGGAAAAAATACTTTTAGGCAAAAACAACAACAAATCAATCCTATTATGGATCCTTTCATTCATAAAGAATTTCAGAAATTTATCTCAGCCAAAATTATTTTCCCAATATGCCACTCCATATGGGTAGCCAAATCAATTAATTTTATGTGATAAAAATGGTGAAATTATACTTTGTGATAACTTTAGAAACTTGAATCAAGCCTCCAATAAAAATAACTACCTATTACTATATCTTAATGAGGTAGTGAAAATGGTTAATGGTTCTGAGATGATGTCTTTCTTAGATGTTATTCTAGGTTATAATCAAGATTTGATTAACAAAGCAGATAGGGTTAAAAAAAATTCACAACTAAATGGCGAACATTTTCACATAGGAGAATGCATTTTGATTTAATCAATGTAGGAGATACCTTCCAACAAAATATGGATTTCACTTTTCAATGTTTATTTTGTAAATGCATATTTATTTACATGCATGACTTAACCATTTTCTTAGAGCATAGGTCAAATAATGTCCATCATATATAGAGTGTATTTGAGAGTGTAGAAGGTATGGCATCTCGTTGAACCCCAAAAAATTCCTTTAGCATCATCAAAGGTAAGTTTTGGGTCACATCATTATAAATGAAGGTATTTATATTGAACCCAAATGAGTGAATTCCATTTCAAACAATTCACTTCCTAATAGTAAAACGTAACTAAATATTTCTTTGGAAAAACATTATGCATCATTTATAGTTTTACTAAGATTATTAGACTTTTTAATGATGTGCTTAAACAAGATATAAATATATATGGACATCTCAAGCCAAATTAACATTCCAAGATATAAAATTGCCATTATGCAGGCCCCCATTTTGATTAGACCTAATTTTATAAAGGATATTTATCTCTATTCCTTTTCCTCAAAGCATAATATAGAAGTTGTGTGGACACAAAAGGCCAATAATTAAGAAAAAATTATTAATTACATGAGCATAAACTAAAAATATTTAAAATTAAATTACTATTTATTGGATGATTAGGCCTATGCCTTGATAAAAGCTATGAAAAAATTTAGACACTACATTATTCACAATAAGGTCCATTCTATTACATTGGATCATGCTATGAATCTTATATTGGGACAAAATAAGTTTGGGGAATGTAGATTCAAGTTGATGGATAAACTAAAATATTATGACATCAAGATGAATCCAGCCAATATGGTAAGATGTCAAGGTTCAAAATCATTAAAATTAACCCAATGATCATAGTGATAAAAATAGATAAAACCCAAACCACATTTTATCAATGGTATGATGCTATAATTTATTATCATTTGTGTGGAACATGTCCTCTTAAACTTAATAGAGAATACAAGATATCAATTAGGTTGAATGCATTCCATTATATGTTGAAAAATGAGTATTGTGTCACAAAAACTATAAAGTTATTTACCTCATATGTGTGACCAGGATAAAAGATGAAATCATAAGCAATTTTTAGAATAAAATAGGAAGAAATCACTCTTTTGGCAACACAATAGTGAATAAGATACTAAGAGATAGGTATGGTTAGAACACAATATTTGAATATATTTATAACCAAGTCATAAATTGCCATGAGTTCCAAATTTTCACCAAGAGAGAAACACGTGCAACTATGCCTTTGTAGCTAGTAATTAAAAACATGCCATTTACCCAATGGGGGATTGATTTCTTCGTGTCCTCAATCCCAACTTTACTTAACTACAAATTCTTAGTCATAGATAATAATTATTTCACAAGGTGGAATAAAATTTTAGGGAAAAAAAAAAATAGTTAAAGAAGTTATCAAATTTATTGAAGAGAATATTGTCATAAGGTTTGGTATTCATTGTTCTCTTATTTGTGACAATAGACCTGAAGTCCATTCAATTGAGTTTATTTAATGGGATTATGATAATAGTATTACCTTGAAATTATCTTTGAAATATTATCCAAATGGGAATGGAGTTGTATAATCTATAAATAATAACCTCATTGATGCCATAAAATTTTTTACTATAGACAAACCAAGGAATTGGCATTCACTATTGAAATATTTTCTATGGGATGATAGAACCAGACATAAAGAAGATATAAAAATGTTTCAATTCCTCCTTTTGTATGGATAAGAGCTAGTCTTTCCTATTACTATGAAGACCCTTCTTATCCCTTTATCTAGGAATGCATGGGGAAGATGGCCAATGTAAAATCAAGACACTTGAACATCCTTCAAACTAGAAGATGCACAAGATTAAGTAATGCAAAATTTTAGTAGACATCAATATATAGTGGAGAAATGGTTCAAAAAGAGATAAAAAGTAAAAACTTTCATAATTTTAGACTTGGTATTACTTTGGGACAAACATATGATAAAAATGGCTCACACTTCAAAATGGAGCCTCTTTACATTGGTTTATACCAGATTTTAGGAATTTTGGAACATGATGCTTTCAGATAAAAATTATTATAAGGAAAAGATCTATAGTTACCAATAAATACATGAGGAATTACTTATTAGTTATTCCAACTTCATCAATCTCTGAATCACTGTGGGTTTTAGTTTATGATTAGGATAGGTTTAGAATAAAACTAGAACAAATTCATTTTAGCATGTGTTATTTCAATTTTGCATTTTATTTTTCTAGTTGAGATTAGTTTTGATTTTAGTAGTGGTAGATTAATGAATTTTTTGGAGGACAAATGAAGATAAACTAAAAATTATTTCACATATCCTCGATAAACTTGTCACCAGTTGAATTCATATATGCCCAAAACTAAAACATTGAGATCTATGAACATTTTCAATCAACTGAGAGAAATTAAAGGTATAGGAAATATTATTTCATTAAGATATCAATGACATGATTGATTTTTTTATATTTTCAATTGAAAATTTAATATTTATATAAATGAAGAGTGGTTTTTTATGTTGAAAATAGGTCAACACTACACTTTAGTATACTAAAAATAGACTCAAGGTATACAAAATGGAAAAAGAGAAATCATTTATGACATAGTTTTTTTGAATCAATCTTTATACCTTAGCTATATTAGTTCCCAATTGATCCAAATATTGATCCTGCCATACTAGTCTTTTATGCTAAACATTTCCACTATGCCCAATTATACGTAAACCTTGTGTAGGCTGGTAGTTATGAAACTACATTGGCAGTTATGTAACTGCCTTATCCTAAAGTGAAAAAAATGTTAGCATTGATGTTTATAGGTGGAAGTTTTATAACATCCGTGGTAGTTTTTTAACCACCTCACTGCAAACTGTATTGGTTTCATCACCTTATGAAAATGAGTGGAAAGTGAATGGTTACCAAATTTTCTTCTTCTCATGGCAGTTTGTTTTAGCTTCTTGATGGACTCCAATTTTGAAATGGAATATATAGATGCCTTAGTAGGGCATAAAACATATAGAAAAGGAATTGAGAGATAAGGAAATTATATTCACATTGTTATTAGTGAGTTCAGGTCTTTATTATATTCATTCTCACTTTTGGTGGATATAAATGATTGGTTTAAGTGTATGAAAGTATCACGAAGTGTATTGTAAGTATAGAAAACTATTGTATATGAGTTTTAGATAGGATTCTAATGATTTTTTTCCATTGATGATGAGTTTGGTAATACCTTGTTTACTCTTATAGTACATAGTATATTGGGGACACCAATTTGCCTCACTTACTAGAGTTTTTCCCACATTAGGCTCTCCAGAGTAACTTGTGTGTTAATATGTGCTATGTTCAGTCCTTTGATTAATGTTAATGTTAAGAAGGATATAATTTTAATTTATATCACTTGTTCATCTCTATTTTGGCTTATTTAATAACACATAACAATCACATAATCAATTTCTAGTAAGATAACAATATAGGTTTTGTGTTGGTGAAACTTTGCATGGAATATCCACCTAGTTTATGGATTGAGTTAGTATCAGAGTTGGGTAGTGTTCCATAGTGTTGTTGGTTATATTTTTTTGGATATATTTATGTTACAAGAGCAAAAATTTCTAGTGGAAAATGTGACTTGGTCTCTTTACAAAAATATATATCCACAAAAAAGTGGAAGAGAGATTTAATAAGTATGGATTTCAAAGATGAGAGGATACCTAAAAATGATGAAAGAATATTTCAAAAATTGGAATAGGATGTTAAAATCATATCTCAATACATGAATGAGCTTGGGAAAATTATAAATGTGGTCATGTAAAATAGGGAGTTTCTATGGATACTTCCAAAGCAAGTAAGGATCTTAACGATTTCAACCATGAGAAAGAGAAGCCTCAATTTAGTGAAGCTCCACCTCTATTCAAAGCATAGACAACAATTAAAATTAAAACCTATGAAGGCAAGGTAAGTGTGGATAAACTTGATCATTGGTTAGATCAATTAGAAGTTTCTATTTTACAAAGTTGAAATTATCTATTAACACACTAACTTGGTTTGATATTTATCTTAATTATTTGGATGTTAAGAAGCTACCATCAATTAGAAAGTGGGATGAATTAAAGACTAAAATTAAGAGGCAATTTTATCATATTTGTTATGAAAATGAAATATCTATTGAATGGAAATATTTGATTTAACAAGAATGCCAAAGTATACAAGTATATACAAGTGATTTTAAAACAAATGTGGTCCAAATTGGAAAATATACATTTAATTTTGATATGATCACGAAGTATGTTGGAGGGCTACATAATTACTTAAGGAGGTTTATTTTAATTGCCAAGCTAAAGGACATATATGAAGCTTGTTCTCAAGCCTACTATCTTGAGATGGATGAGATTAAGGGTCTATCGTCCTCTTTGAAGTATTCTAAAGCTCCATGGTTATAAAGAAGGATCCTTAATAGCATTATGGGCATTGTGATGTTGGTAGCCACTCTAAAGATAAATGTTAGAAGTTACATCTAGAATTACATCCATTTAAAAATAAGAAGAATAAAAAGGTAATGTCATCACTTCAAGGAGAAGAGATTGAAAGTAGTTCAGATGTGGATGAGAATTTGTGTTGTTCCTCCATATAAAAAAAGGTATGATTTGATAGTGTTAGTAGAGGTTCCTAGAAAACCCATCAAATCATGCTAATATAGGGATAAATATTGTGATACATGATGAAAGAATATAATATATTGTAGATAATATTTAAATTATTCATTAATTAATAAAATATGAATAAATAAGTAGAAAATGTAGGTTTATTAGATACAAAACATTTGAAAATATCTATATGACTAACAAATTTAGGAAACAAAACATCATTATGCATAAAATAACCATAAAAGATAAGTAAGAAAAACCATTATGGAATTATATATTAATTTCTATCACATCAGAACCATTCCAATTTACAATTGAACATTATATATAGAGTTTTACAAAGGGATGTCACCTTGTATGCTATCCTTTCATTACATCCATAGGAAAAAATCTTCACATTCTGAAGCCTATTTCTATGCTTACAAGGGTCAAGTACATATAAAAATATATATAAGATAAAAAATAGTGCAATTCACACATGTGTCCATAAATTAGACTAAAATTTTGGTATCCTTGATCTACTCCCAACACTTTCTTGGACTTAAATAGTTGTCTCATCTTGAGACAAAGTTGTAACAAAGGTATCATAAGCTAAAGCTTGAAAATATAGACTACGATGAAGAACTGAACCATAAATAAGAGTTGTGGTTATCATTCAAGGTGTCATTTGATAATTTTCACCCTTTACACACTACTTAATTTCATTTTTTGTTTTTAAATAAGTAGTGTACTAGTTTACTGCCCTTGTAGGTTTTCAATAGACTACTTAACCAAGTGGCCACTCTTTACAGGTTTTAAAATAAATTAGACCCACTCCTAATGCATAAGGACATATTACTAGAGTATACAAAATTTGGTTAAAATTGTAAAATTTGAATGGTGCATAGTACTTACTGAGCAGGTGCTGGCATGGTCTTAGTTGGCTATGTAAAAGATTTTTATGATGTTGATTTTGCTTAAGGTTTGAAAGAATAAATTAGTGCTATATAATCTATTAATGGAATCTATGTTTATTGTTGGATTACATGTTGAGATCTTATGGAAGTATTCTTCTATTATAGTACCTATAGATGTTGTTGAGGAGGAATGAATTGAGGCTCATCAACAAGTTGTGCAATGAAGTTAAGAAGTTGGGATAGATCTTACTTTTCTAGTCAGTAAGCACTTCCTTCACCATCAATATGCATAGTAGGACTTGAGAAAAAATTATATTCTAAATATATTTATATTCTTTGATGGTGATAAGTGACTTATAATTTGATACCTTGATTTATATGTCTTGGGAGATATCCTCTAACTGATTTGCATGCTTATGTGTCTGAATGCCATTAAATATGTTATGAATAATTTCATTTTTATAGGTCTATAACTTTTTCATGACATTATACCATGAATCAAACACTTACTTGAGTGCATTGTCCACTAATCTAAATTTATCCAAATGATCTTCCATTATAACTTTAGCTTTATCCACTCTATTGAACTCTAGCTTGGATTCTAATAATAAACTAATGATTGTTTCTAATTCAACATTACTTAAGCAATGTGATTATATTTAATCACAATTATATACAAAAATTTATCATATTTTTCCAAGAGCTCACAAATTACCTATATTTCTACTTTGATTTTATTCCACTGACTATGAAGGTATTACAACTTATGTGCAAAAATCCAATCCTTTTCTAGTTGGGATAAGAGGGTTGAAATTTGATTTTCTTTTAACATGACTTGGTCACCCAAAACTTGAGTAACCAAGGTAGGGAAAGTGTTATTATTGATGAGTTGGTGCATATTGAAGATGTATACGTATAGGTATGCATTGTCCTTTTGTATCTGCAAGACTTCATTATCTAAGGATGAAGCCTTATATGATAATAATTCTTGAAAAGTAGATGGGCCTTCAATTTGTTTAACAAATGTCAATTGAGAAACATCTATATACGCTTCATGCATTATTGTAGATAGAGACATGGGGGAAGTTGTAGCTGGGACATGTTCTTTCTTAATCTGTGTTATGGGAAGAGAAAAGGTTATGCCCCAAGTCAATGAGGTAGGGACATCTGATAACCATTGAGTATTTATTTAAGGCCTTAGTTGGAAAGCATCCTCCTGTACATCTCAATGAAATTTTTTTGAGCCTAAACATGTAAAAAATGTCTCTTTGGTCTTAGTTTTTTGAACCATCTTGGTGGTAACCAATGTTTATTGTGTTATAAATACATATTTTAATACATGATCTACTTATTCTTGATATTTTACTTCCACCTTAGCTATAGATTTAGCCTCCACTTTAGCCTTAGCCTTAGATTCTACCTCATCCTTATATTTGGTAGCCACTTCATCCTTGGACTCTTCCTCAACTTTGGTTTTGTCTTTAGATTTGGCCTTGGCCTTGGCCTCTTCATCATCCTTGGCTTCAAATTTATCTTTATCTTTAGTTTTGGATTCCTTCTCCTCAGCCTACTACTTGTTAGTGTAGGTTTTTATTCCATTTAGTGGTTTTTTCCTATGGATGTTCATTTAGCTTGCTTAAGTGTCTTTTTAGGTCATTGTGAAATATAATCCCATATTCACGAGGAAGTGAGGAAATTTTTATCTTTCACCTCTATAATGTACCTTCTTAAATATTTTATGGCTAATGATGTTAATGTTGATAATGCAATATTTTGGTTGTTAAGTAATTACTTCTTGCTAGCTCATGTTTGATTTCACTAATACACTTAGGTGATTTATCTATGCATTCAAATCTATCTAGTAGATCCTCAATTGTGGCCCACTCAAACATAATATCATAGGTTTTATAGTAGATCAATGTTATTGATCATGTTATGAAATCTTGAGTTTTATCTTGCATGTTATAGATCTATCATTCATTAACCTAACATAATATAGATTCACCATATATCATATTTCTCTCTTCTTCTAGGATCTTCATTAGATTTAGATTCAAAAAAAAGGGAGAAGGCATATTTTGTTGGTCACATATCATCTGGTAGTTTTTCATACAAAATAGCGTATGCCATCTAATTGATAAGGTGTCAAAACCCTAGGATCAGTTGTAAACATGAAATAGTTTCATGACAATCAATTTTTACCATTTTTAGAGAGTTTCTAGCCTTTTTTGGCAACTTCACATAAACCCATATAATCTATAGTCTTCAAGGGAAAATCCTTTTCATATTTTAATGGGTTTTTAGATATCTCTAGTGGTTATTTGATCAATTTTCAAGATGCATACTAGATCTAGTATTTTTGATAAAATCAAGGTTTTCATGCCTATGTGTAATGTGGGAGATTACAACATTCTTGACACTATAGGAACTGTAGGCATATATGACACTTGTAATTACACTTCTTACCTCTAACACCCAAAACCTTGATGGCTATATAGGTGAGTTATATTCCTAATGAAAAATATTGACATTGGGACTTTTGACTACAAGAGCAGTCACCATCCCTAACATTAGGACTTTTGACTATGGGAACAGTTACCATCCCTAGAATTGAGAATTTTTATAGTCGACACAATTAACTTCCTTGCCATTAGGGTTTTAGACTATGAGAGTAGTCCACATCCCCTGCATCAAGATTCTAGACTATAGGAGAAGTCAACAACCTTGATACTTGCACAGATGGACTACAACCCTAACACATCTCCCCACTATGGAAAGTTTCAATAATACTAGCATTGAGACTTTGAGGTGCTCGTGTAGTCATCAAACCCTATGTAATAGGTTATGCAACCTTGACACCAAATTCCAACATTAGAGTTTTTATTGTGGGAGAAATATAAAACCTTAACAACTATGTAGGGTCCTCCAAACTATGATGATGGTCATGGGAAAACTAAATTTAAGCTTGTAATTTATGACACTATTCATTTTCAAAAAGGGGTCATTTTTTGGATGATGTCACTCCCCCATTAATCACATCAATCAAAGTGATGGGGGGGGAGAGCACCTAAATTTGGTCTTATCCCCTGGTAATATGGGAATTAAGCCCTTGGTTTTGTTCAAGCCAACATTGCTTAACTTTTTCTCCAAGGGGGAAAATATTTTTTGTGAGGAAGTTAATACCAATGTTTTTGAAACTATTTTCACACCTAATGTTTTATGCAAAGTGGAGAACATTATTTTTTACTAGCAAACAACATTCAAATGTGCATAAATTTTAGTCTAATTCTCCTTTTGAGGTTCTATTTTTTTGAAAGTGTAAGTTTTGATCTCTATACATTGGTGATATCCTCATGCTTTTTAAATTTAAACCTATATGGATTTATGATGTGTCATATCCCTAGTATATAGTATATGCAGTTTAACACATACTTCCAATCTACACCATGGATATAAGTTCTATTCTAATTATTACACCATTCACCTATCACGAGTGGAAAGTCAAAGTGTGAATCCTCTTAAGGAGAAAAATCTTACACCAAATCATATTGAATACAAAAATAAAATTGAAATCTAAATCAGATAAGGTGAAGTGGTAAAACCAAAGTGATGAAGCTTATGGTCTATTATGTCTCCCAAATTACTCTTTTATATCAAATATACAACATATCTACATCAAGTATGGACCTTCTTAAAAAGCATGTCATCATGAGGGGTCATGAGTTAGAGAATGATTTCATTAGTTTGGGCCCAAGCATCTTTGTCATGATAAATAATTATTCACAAATTTTAAATAACTTAGGTTATAGTTGAAAATGTGTATCATCGACAAAAAAGATGATCTATTAATTATTTCCATCCTTACAAAATTGGGTTCCAACTATTCTATCTTCATTTCTACCTTCCATGCAACTAAGCGTGTCATTAGAGCTACATGAACCATGTCATCCTTAGATGATTTTATTTTTGACTTGACTCAGGAGAAAGACAAGCTCATTCAAATGGGTACACTGAAGAGATATAAATCTATGCCTTAATTCATGACAATTAGAGGGCTTTTAGTAATAAAGAGAAGAAATAGAACAAGAAGAATGTAGAAAAAATAAAGGATCAAAAATCTAATGCTAAGTCATAAAAATTAAAAGAATCCTCCTTTTTAGATGGAAAATCCAAGAAAGAGTGACTCACATGTGGCTAATACAAAAAAATGGATGTGATGAATCCAAATGCATGAAGAAACAAATTAAGCGACTGACAAAAATGATTGAGAAGCACAATATCAGTGTCTATTATTATTATAATTAGAGTTCATCAGTACATAAGTATTTTAAGGCCAAAGACAATAAGAAGGGTAAAAATAATGGAAAAACACTTTTTATAGTTGTGTCCCAACCTTCCATATGGGGTATTGATTTTGGTGCTTTGTACCATATGGATTCATCAAAGGACATGTTATCATCCTTAGAACCTTGATTTATGCCTTCCATTTTAGTGGGTGATGATACTTCCATAGAAGTTAGTGGGAGTGGATGTATTGAAGTGAATGATGGGATATTTCATGATGTTTTATGTGTTCCCTCTTTATCCACTAATCTCCTATCTATTTATTATATTATTGACATCAATTCAGGCAATAGATTTGAGTTCACACCTAATTATATGGTTAATAAGAAGCTAACAATGACTCCATTATTGTATTTGGGAAATCAAATCACCAATATTAATTGTATACTATCTCACATAGTACACTTTATCAACCCTCTACTACAATGATCACACATTTAGAGCGGGTGAGTAAATTATGGCATGAATGATTTGGCCATCTTAACTATCACTACCTAAAAAAACTCAATCATCATGACATGGTTTCAAGGTTATCATGTGTCAAGTTTTCTAATAGAATTTTCCATGGTTTCATACTTGCTAAGTATCTTGAGGAAAAGTATGACAAGGGAAAATCATGGAGATCTAAATATTGGAGATTTTCCATAGTGACATTGTTGTCCCATTTCCAAAACCTTCATTTAATAGTTCAAAATACATGCTTACTTGTATCAATGAATATTCGAGGTATACTTTGGTGTATTTTCTCAAGTAGAAATCTGAGGTCTTTGATAATTTTCAAGACTTTAAGGATCTTGTATAGAAACAATTAGGTAAATACATCAAGATTTTATGCATCAATAATGGTGGTATGTCAGTAACCATTTTGGGAAATGATATACATTAAAATGGATTAAACTACAACATACATTCCATAGAGTCCTTAGTAGAATGGTATTATAGAGCACAAGAATATATCCTTGAAGGAAATGGCAAATTGTATGATGATGATAGTTCTAATGATTTAGATCCACCCAATCAGCTTCTTGATGATCCTGATTCTTCTAATTTTGATGATAATAGTACTAATGAGGATTCCATTACTCTTTCTCCCAAAATATATTTAGAGAATGAATAATATCCTCTTAAATTTCTAAGCATTTGTCCTCTTTGGGCTAGACAAATATTTGAAAGTGTTGGCAAATGGGCTGGAGATCCACTAGAAAATAGGCTAACCCATTCATAATTCCAAGATGTCCCACATGATTTCATTCCATTTGATTCTAATCCATAATCATTTTTGAAGGAATCTAAAACTCTTGAGTTGGATACTTCCTTGCAAGATGATTATGGTTCCTTATAGAGAAACAACACTTGGGATTTAGTTACTCTTGCTAAGGGTAGAAAACTTGTTTGATGTAGGTGGATTTACTAAAAAAAATTTATAAAAAATGGGTCTATAGACAAGTTTAATTCACATTTATTATTAAAAGTTTTTTCTTAGGTACTTGGCATTGATTATAATGATATCTTTACCCTAGTTTTTCAATCTAACTCACTCTTGATATTGCCACAACACATCACTAAGATGTTCATTAGATGAATGTGAAGAGTGTCTTTATTCGTAGTGACCTTAAAAAAGAAATATACATGGAGTAGCCAAAAATATTTTTGGAATATTTATCCTTAGTTTTAAAACTTAAAAGTTCTATCTATGGTCTCAAACAAGCATCTCAAGCTTGGTATACATTGATAGACTCCTTTCTTCTTTTGATTGGGTTCACTAGATGCCATTCTAATATGAATGTATACATATTATGATATGATGATTCATTACTAATTATGGTTATTTATGTGGATTACCTATTAATCATAAGGATTTATTCATCCACCATCATAGTAATGAAAATTGCTTTATATTATAAGATCTCAATGGCTGACTTTGGCTTGTTGCATTACTTCCTTGGGATTGGAAATTAACATTCTAAATCTAGGATTATTATTACACAATCCAAGTATGCTCTTGACTTGTTTACACAATTTAACATGGATAACTGTAAGTTATATCTAACTCCTTTTCTATCTAGTGTTAATTTTGGGTTGATTGTCCATCTCCTTTGGTTTATGCTACATCATATCAATAACTTGTTGGTAGTCTCATCTATCTTATGCACACTAGACCTGATATTTATTATTTAGTGGGAATGGTCTCTAAATTCATGTAAGAACCACATGAGATACACTAGAAAACATCTAATAAAATTCTCCACTACATTTAGGGTACTCATAGTTTTAGGATTAATTATACAGTATATTGATTTAATTAGTTATATAGATTCATATTGGGTTGGTGATATTGAGAATCGTAAGTCTATTCAGGGTATAGTTTCTCCCTTGATTTAGTTCTGATTAGTTGGTCAAGTGAGAATTAGAATGTTATTGATTTATATTCTATAGAGGTAGAATACAAAATATCTATTAATATTTCCACTGAGTTTATTTGGCTTTAAGGGATTTTCATTGAGTTTGGAATCTAGTTTTGACGACCAAAAATTATCTTCTATGACAACCAAAGTACAATATAGATCTACAAAAATATGGTCCTTCATTAACAGACCAAGCATATCGAGATTCACATGTATTTAATTTTTGAGCTCATCCATGAGTAAGTCATTAATCTCTTCTACATCCAGACAACAAAAAAAATTATTGATATATTCACCAAACCCTTCATTGAGAGCAAGTATCTTAATTTGTAGGCTCTTCTTGGGGTTTAAATATCTCTAACATCCTCCTCTAGGGGAAAATTATTATACTTGGGTATCTCATCAGGGCTTTGTGTTAAGACCCAATTCTACTAACCACCTAAATTACACTTAAGGGGTGTTAGTTTAGGTTTTTATTTAATTTAATGGGTTTTCCCTACAAATGTTGATTTAGCTTGCTTAGGTGTCTTTTTAGGTCATTGTGAAATATAATCCCACATTCATGAGGAAGTGAGGACATGTTTATCTTTCACCTATATAATTTACCTTCCTAAATCTTTTATGGGTAATGATGTTAAAGGTAATATTATAATCTTTTGATTATTGAGAAATTATTTCTTCCTATCTCATGTTTGATTTTGCTACTACATATACATAATTTATTCATGCATTCAACTCTATGTAGTAGATCCTCAACTATGGGCCATTTTGACACTAATTAACTTGTTCCTCTTAGATTCATAAAGATTCTTTGTCATTTTATTCTTGTTGAACCTTTACAAGAGTCATTGTTTGATCTTCATTTTATTGTGTAGCCTGTGCTTCTTTATTTTATTTTTATTTATACTTCCTTGCCAATTCTTCTTCTTATTTATTATTTACCTATACTTCTCCATCTCTTTTATTTTTATCCTCCACTTCTTCAACTTTTTTACTTACAATTATACTCTTTGGCTTATTGTTTTTATTCTTCCTCCTCCTTAATATCCTTAAGATTTGTCTCTTCATTATTTTTCTTCTTCTCTTTTTTCAAGCCTTCTCCTCAATTTATTTATGTGCCTTTGCATTTTTTTCTTATTCCTTTGTAGATTATTCCTATATAGTGATATCCACTTGATTGATTGACTACTCTAGTTTTGAGAAATTAATTTCTTCAATATCCTCCATAGGAGTTGGTGAATCAAACACTACAATTAATTATGAATATTTAGATGATTAATACTCAATAATAGTACCTCTTCATGTGGTAGCCTTATCTATATAAGATGGAGTGGTAGTGAGGATCTTATTTGACCTCTTCATAGTTTGGAGTGCCTCTTGCATTTATTTTGTTTAAACCTCCCCTACAGGATTTGCAAAGGACACCATTCTATCTTTAATTGTTAGGGATTGTTTGGGCACAACATGAGTCTTAGGTTTATGAACCAAGGAAGAAGGTGGAATTTTGTATAATGGAGCATGAGTATCCTATGTATTAAAAGATCTTGTAGTTGGATCTATCTAAAAAAGTTCCACCTTAAACCATTATCATGTTACTTCTTTTCCTATAATATCTACTCTAATAAAATTATGTTGTTGGGTAATATCAACCCACAAATCTTTCCTCACTTGGTTTTGCACATGGCATGTGCACACTAACTTATAAAATAAGAACTCTTTTTCCTCTTCATACTCATACACATCATTGCTGATGTTTGTGAGCATAGATTATAGAACTTCATATTCCTCAACTCCTAGATCTACCAGGTCACATTCAACATATACCATGAGATTATTATCTAGCTATGAATTTATATGGATTGTACTATTCTTATGTGGTGGTGGTGATTATCATTGTGTTTGTGCCTTCTTCTTACCTTTCTTGGCCTACAATGGAGTTATTTTAGTTTGTGGTAGTGCCTATGATTGAGTTTGTGCCTATGTAGGCATAGGTAGTTGTGCACCTAGAGGTATATATCAGAGAAGTTGTAGACACCTAGTAGCTAGGAATTTATACCTTATAAATTCCACCTAAGCATCCAACATAATGATGAAAAAGGGTATCAAAGTTGTGGTTGATTTAGATAGCTCATGCACTTTGATCTAAATGCCATTATGTATTTTTGTCACTGTCGCATGTTGCCCTAGGATATGCATATCCTCCTTGGGTAATTGAGGATGTGATATGATCATCACTTTGATCTCTAGCCATAATTTATTAAATCAGCCCAAATATTTGTAGTATTACCTTGTCTTAGTCTAATCAATGTTGGCAAATGCAATGGCAAGCCAAAAATTAGTAGTTGGACTCATTTGTCCCTCTAGTGACTTACACTATGTAAAATAGAGGAACAAGACTAAGACTTACTATTAAAATTATTGAAATGAGGTGGAAATAACCTTATCAATGTTTTTTATTAGTTCTAAGGCCAAAAACTTAGGCCAATTGAATTCCTCATGCATTCATATCATCTAATGCGTAATGTTTATAATGGTTTTGTATAACTACTTGATACTTTTAGAGTTCTACCAAAACTATTTGGTGATGCATTTAGAGAGAATGTGCACCAAACTATAATGCATAAAATTGATGGGGAATCCTCTGCCTACCCATGTATATTTTCCCTCATTTTTGATAGATGGGTGGAGCTTTAGATTTGTAAGGCAAAAGAGATTTTCCTCAAGATGGAAGTATCATTGCTCTTGCCATGGTCATAGGATTTATGAAGATGGTTAAATCTTATAAAAGGTAAATGAAACCTACATTATATCTATTAAGTATCATGAAAATCACCTCATCCAGCTATCCAAAATTAGGAGGTTTTATGAGTCACTTGGCATCAAAGCCTTGCAAAGGATGTTTAAGTGTCAGAGCTCCTACTTATGCTACTTATTATTGGTTAAGGATAAAAAGAGTGGTTTCTATAACATCAATAAAATTAAAAGTATCTAGATCATGATACCTAGTTTGTCAAAGTTTGAGGCCAATCCCCATTTATTCCTTTTATAAATCGGTGAGTGGAATAAAAAATTATGTCTGATCCATGCTTTCTATTATATATTGGATTGAATAATTTATCTGGTTGATCTAGTGTTGGTGATCAATCTATTCACAAGTAGTTGATTTAGATGTAGATCATAGGGTTATTTTAATTTTAGTACTATGTAATGTCTATGTTTTCTTCATGCCATTTTTTATATAGTGTTTACCTCTTAAATCCATCTAAATTATAGTTTTAAATGTGTTGAGCTGGTTGCATATGATTTTACCTCAATAATTAATGTCAATCGATTGTATTTGATGTGATGGTTACCATTATATGTCTAAAAACATTGATCCATCTGATAGTAGGTATTTGATGTGGCATGATGTCTTATCATCTATCCACTTTACTTTATTATACATCCCATCATTATAACATATGATCTACTTTGGGAAAGATGCAATCTTTCTAGTGTATAATCATTAATGGTTTTGAATGACTATTGACCATCCTTTCTATGTACCTATATTTTTGGTGCCTCATTCCTAGAATTAATTTATAAACCTCGTGCATATATTTTTAGATGTCTTTTATTTTATCTAAATTTTTTCATAGATCACACTCTATGAATTTGAGTTAACAACTACATTTATCACGTTTTGTGATATAAAAATTTCACTATACAAACACACACAAACCTCAAACCAAATAATAAACAAACACCCTAAACTACATGGTGTTATTTAGCACCCTCTCATGATTTCTATGATTAATGATAGAGATTATTGATAGTAAGGCTTAAGGATACACTCATTGACACATCCTAGAAAAATGTTTCAGTAAATATCTTATAGTGCAATTGTTGTCTACTACAAAACATCATGAATTTTATAAAGTCCTTTCTATCTAATGTGTAGCTTGTCTAAAAATGTTGTAACCCTAATATCATATAGTAAGACTAATTATTTTGGATATAATTATTTAGATTACAATTTGTGATCATGCCATGCTTTTTGACTGAGCTTGATAATTTCTTGTGTCCACTACACTCTTTTCTTATTTTATTCCATTTTGGTTAAATCTATCAACTAGGTCTACAAATAACCTTGCTCCCCAAGTCTCATTATCATATCAATGCACATGTTAGGATCTATATATTCCATAGGCATCATTACTTCAATTCCATAAACTAATTGAAATGGGGTAAATACTGTCACACACTTATAATTTATTTGGTATGCCCAGAGAATCATAGGAATGATGTCTTCCCAATCATCACATTGTACATTACATATTTTTGTTAAAATATTTCCCAAAACTTTATTTGAAGCCTTAGCTTGTCCATTTGTTTGTGGTTGATAAACAATAATTTTATGATGGGATATCATAAATTATTCTATGAAAGTTTTAATTTTATTATTTAGAAAATGTGTTCCCATATAATTTACCAATTTGATTAGACATATAAAACTTGAAATGATATTTTCATACAAAAATTTTGCTACATCCTTAGCACTATAAATTGGTGACATAATAGCCTCAACCCTTTTCTAAAGTATTTTGTTGTAGTGATGAGATACTTTACATAACAATGCTTTCCTGGTGATCTTATAAGTCCCATAAAATCAATCCCTCATTATTCAAAAGTTTTTCTCAAGAGCAGTGGGTTCAAAGGCATCTCATACCTTTGATTAGGTTTCCCCATCTTTTGGAAAACATTATAGTGTTTTGAAATGTAATGTGCATCTTAGAATAATTAGGCCACCATCGACCACTTTGTATGATCTTCTTTGCAGTGGATTCTCCTTTGAAATACCTACCCATAATTCCTTGATGTTCCTCTTCAAAAATTTGGGTTCTCTTATGCTTCAAATTTACTATGCACAACACTTCATATTTACCCATCTTATACAAAAATAAATTTTTGATGGTATATAAAATAGCTCTTGTTATCGATTTTTTAAATCTTATTCCATATAGTGCATTGGAAAGATTCCTTGTTCCATAAATTCATTCTTAAGGATCGTAGAGATTATGAATAGATACACATCTGGTGTTTCATCTTGCAACTCTTTAGATTATTCTTTGTTTCATATCCTACTCAAATGGTCAAGTCCCACATTTTCTAATCCAAGTTTAACTTTGATCTCAAACTAAAATTCTTGGAATAACATTAACCACCTAGAGTTCTTTCCATCCAACATAAGTTTATTAACTAAGTATCATAAGGCATGATGATTAGTAAATAACTCAAAGACCATTATATGAAGATAATGTCAAAATTTTTGTGGTGTAAACACCATTACTAGTTCTTAATGTTTTATTTTAGTATATTTTTTCTCTACATCTAATAGTTTTTTTCTTACAAAGTGGATAAGATGGTCCAGTCTATCATCTTCTAGTTGTGTTAAGACACCATCCATATAAATACCTGAAACATCTATATGAACATTAAATGGCTTAGTTTATTCAAAAAATACTAGTAAGGGAACTATAACTAACCTTTTCTCTAATTCAACAAATCTTTATTGACACTCTTGTGACCATTCAAACCTCATATCCTTATGCAATAATTTATCCATGGCCATATATATATATATATATATATATATATATATATATATATGTAACCTTTAATAAGATTTATGTAGTATCTTATAAGAATAAAAAATGTTTGCACTGATATAGAACTATTTGGTAGTTGCATTCCTACTATGACTATGATTTTGTCTTGATCAACCAAAATTCCTTCACTACAAACTACATGACCCAACAAAAAACTAATGGTGTGAAAAATAAGCATTTTTTAAAGTTTAATACAATTTATAGAGCTCTATAGAATTTTAACATTAGCCATAGTTTGGACAAGTCATATTTGAATAAATAAAATACATCCCAATCATCTAGATAAACTTCTAGGAAATCATGAATAAAGTCCATACAATCAATCACTATAGCCCTAGAAAATATAGTTGTAACATTCATTAGGCTAAATAACATTACCTTATATGTAAAATATCCCCATTTAATTAAAAAGGTTGTCTATAACTAATCTTGATCTATGATAGGAATTTGATGACAACCATTGAATTCATATACCCTAATCTCACCTAATATCTTAGGTTATACAATCATATGACTAACCCAAACTAATTTTTCAATCAGGTAAATGATACATGCTTCTTACATTTGATCTAGCTTAGACTTCACCTTCAACTTCATGTTGGGATTAAATTTATATGGGTGATTCTTAATAGGTCATGCCCACTCTTTGAGTTTAATGTGAATTTCCCCCAATGATGGATCTACCCCTTTCAACTCTACTAATTTAGTGGGGAAACATCATAATAGTCCCTCAATAGTTAAAAACCTCTTGAAATTTCATATACATCTAGTAATCTCCCAAAGTCACAAGCTTTGGCACAAACTCTATTCCAATATTCTCAATAATTTTCTTTAGTGGTTCTTCATATCCTATTAGATCCACTCAAAATGGATTATTGTATAGTTATTTGACCTTCCTATTCCAAAATAGTGAAATTTGTTAGCTTTTATTCCTTTGTTTGTTCTATGATTTCACCTTCTTATGGCTCAAGTTCTCATTCCAGTTCAAAAAACACATTCAATTCCATATTCATCACTATTGCCAAACTTTGTCACCTCATCTCAAATCCTATTACAAGGTTATGTAATAGATTATTCCTTATTTTTAATAACCTTTTATTTATATATAGATAAACTCAAATAACATGCTGCTTCTTGATGTGATGATGAGTCTATCATAGTACTTAGGTCTTTCACTCACCCATGACATAGAAACATTATAAATTTTTGTAAAGCATTATGCATTATAAGATTTTCATCTTCAAATACAAACATTTGGATAAAGTGTTGTTGTACTTGTGCCCAATGTTTAGTTTCTCACCTGCACTCTTGATGCATATATAAAGCATTTATAAGTGCTCCCAAATTATATTTAAAAATATGCACCCATTACTTAGGTTCAACACCTTACATAGACCATATGTCTACACACTGATGTATATGCAATTTCACATATTTCCATTATTGAAATAATGGTCCATCTACTATAATAGTTCTTAGTATGCTAAAACTATGTTTGTAATAATTTGTATGATTCATCCCATGGTAATTGAGTTTGTCTATGAACTTTCCACCATGTTGTAGCATTTTCCTTTAATGCATAATTGAGTAGGTTGACTCTTTGATCCCCATTAGGTACATGTTGCTCTAACTATAAAATAAACTAATTAAAATACTCAGTTAAAAAATATTGTGGTATTTTATGTTCAGTAGTGAATACCATTTGCAATGGGTTTACCTCATGATCCCCTTGAACCTAATTCATCATATGTGTATCTGAGTTTCCACTTACTAAAGATGTTATTTCCTAAGATAAGACACCTTTTGGCATAGGTCTATGTAATCCATAGTAATTGTACCTCTATTATACAAAAATTCTACCTCTAATCTAGTCAAAGATTTCATAGAGGGTGACCTACATTATTCGATATTAAATTAGTGTTTGTGAATTTGTTATAAATAACTTGTACATAGTTGTTAAACTAAGTAAAATTATTTTTTAAGCTCTGGCTATGTCTTAGAGAATTGATATTCACTAACTCAAAAAACCCTCTATTTTTATTTACATTAACCTTAAGCTAACTATTATCCCCATAAACATAAGGTGACTATGGTTCTATAGGAATGACATATGTATGCTTAAAATTATTCAAAGGAATCATAATTATCTTATCTCCTTGGTGTGCCTCTAATTGATTCTACACTATATTGTTAATACTTTGTCTATCATAAAACCATTTCTTATCAATCAAAATAGTATAATGAGTCTCACAAATTTTTAGATCAATTACTTCAAAATCTCCTCATAATATTAAATCAACAACCTTAATTTATACATCTTTAAGCTGACTAATTGGTTCTACTCTCCCATAATCTATAAGACTGAGAGTAACTAGACTGTAACTTGGTGATGGTCAACCAGTAGCCTCCGATGTAGATCTTGGTATCATGTCTACTATACTTCCAAAGTAAAACACAAAATTAGGTTCCTTATACCCTATGATTTCAATTTCCATTCAAGAGTTAACATCCTAGGAATTTTTAGTTTTGACATACCAATTAACCTTGTCGATATGATGTTGTCCTTATTGTGCGCACTCAACAGATTATACAAAATATTTGTGATATTATATGAAATATATTAATTTTGTAGATTTATCAATATTTTTAGTAAATATATCAATGCAGCCACTACTCCTTATCACATTATGTGAATAAACTTCCCATACATTTATGAATCAATAGTTGTAACATCACCTTTAAATGCATTATGTTATTGTATGTTTTTTAGGAATTGTGCTTCTTGATACATTAAACATTTCTCTTGTAGGATGAAGATACTTATCTTATTGAACCTTAATGTTTATTTTATCTAGAGGCATTTCTAATTGTGTCAATCCTTGCTCTATGTTTTGTTTGCATGTGACTACTTGCATGAATTCATTCTCCTGAGGTTCAAAATTTATCATATTTACATTGTGTATAGGATTTTATTTCCCCTATTTCTATAAAATTGGAAAATATTTGATATGATGTTATCCTAAAACTTTAAATTATATAAAATACATTTATGTTTTAGGATTAATTGGAAAGTAACATGTGTATTGGTTATATTCTCCACATAAATAACACTAGATTGGTTGACATGCTTATTGTTTGTCATTTATTTGACCTCCCTTGTATCTCCCATGATATCCTCCCCTGTATCATCCTTGATTTTTCTAAAAATCCTAACCTTACGACTATTATCCTTCAAATCCCCTAATTGTTTTTCTTGCATATCATATCTACCACACTTTCACAAAGGTGATGTTGGAGCCCAATTTGATTTTTGATGTTGAGGATTCACATTATTCCATGAAGACTTATACTAATACTATAGATGTAATGGTATACATAAAAATAGACCCTAGGGTTGATATTGAGGTGTTAAAGGCATCTACCTCAAACCACATTATGTCACACTAGCCATCTCCACCTCTAGGACTAGAATTCCATGCTTCATAGTAGGTATCTATTGTATTGTGACTACAAAGACATTCTTGGTGATATTTTACTTTAATTTTTGAAAAGTACAATCAATTTTCTCATCATTATTAATTGAATTACATAAATTAAAATAATTTTTTATGGTTTTTAAATATATTGTTTTAGTAAATGGCACTTCTAAGTTGCATGTCCTACTACTGTGTAGATGTTATAGAATTAGTTTTGATTTTAAGACAATCATTCTTATCAGACCCTTATTTACCATGTTTCATACACCATATACCCAACTTGGTCTAATTGTTCTCATGAATTTCATCCATATTTTTGAGAAAAGCATTTATGTTCATTTAAATTTTATAACTAACTAATGGAGCATCTCCATAATATTCAATCTACTCTACCTAGAGTGCAATTTCTCGAACATTAGCCTTAGTAAAAAATATGACCACATAATATCAAATCTAATTCTTGATCAAAATCCTTATATGAACTAAATATCCTTATCCATGTCATCCATGATAAAGTTAATCTTATTCATTACATCTAAAAATATGTGATCATAGTCCCATATTGATTCTCCACTTTGTTTCCTAATCTCTTTAAAATATTGAATGGCTTGACTCAAATACTTCATATTAACTTCTATAATTAATTGATCCTTAACTTTTTGGATATCTAGGGAATTAATATCTATTTTAAAAATGAACTCTATTATTTGAATTGCTAAGGCTCTTATGAGTTTGCACTTCTTTAGATATTTAATGGTCACTCCATAAACCTACCATTTCATAACACAAGTTAATAAATATTATTTAGGGTGAAAAGACCCATCATATGGAGTTAAGGAAATGAACATTCCTATGTTGAATGTCATGTTTGGCACACTTTTAATTGGTACTATGGATTTTTTCAAGATATTTTTTATGGGTGTCTTAAAATTAGTTTTGAAAGTGAATCCAACCTCTTGTAACCTCTTCTTGTGTATTGATTTCTTAGTTTCTATGCTAAGTTTACCAAATTTATCTATAAATGATTAAAACCAATTTCTACCTGTCCCTTCATATACATTTTCTTTTCTTCTATATAATGATAAATTGGTCTCAAGGGATGCCTAATCTTAAAATGAATGATCTATGTCTTCAATTTATTTTGTTTATTATCTTGAATCTATGATACTTCTACAACTGTGCATAAATTTCTCCATGGAATATTTCTTCCTTGGTTTAAACAATATTTTCATCTAAATTATGATCTAATCATATCTTCCAATTTTTGTACTACTATCCTAATTTATTCTTTCCCTTCACTATAATCCATATGTTTGTTATCCCAATTTCTATCTTCTTCCTTCTTGGGCCCTTCCATTCCTTGTTCTTCATAATCTCCACATTATCTAATTTTTGTATCTTATATATCCTTTCTCTAGGCTCCCCTCTCTTCAAAATCTTGTAATTTATTCCTATTGCTATTCACAGATAAATCTAGATCACTTGATTTATTCCATCTTATTTTTCATCTCAGTTCTCTTTCCAATCCCCTAATTTTATTCACTTTGGTTATGTATATTTTCCATATTTTGGGTTCATGTTCATGTTCCTCTATTTAGCTCTGTATCATTCACTCATACATTACACACATCCCCAAAACATCTGAAGTAACTACTATATGTTTGTATGGGTAGTTACCATGGCCTTTTCAAAAAACACCAGCTTGATTAACATAGGTAGTAACTAAATGAACTTTCCTTAGATCCCTCTCACAAACAAGTCCTACACAATTTGAAAATCTAAATCCCCTTGTATGAAAACTTATGTGATGTAACTATCAATGGCAGTCCTGGTCTAATGATCTACCACATGAGAATAGTTAGTCTCTAAATTTTGAAATCTATTTAGATTTTATTCTATCCATACTATAAACTCTATATTTCTTGGTCAAAAATAGTAATACTCCAACCTAGATAATTATGCAACTAGCAATCTTGATAATTCACACCAAAAAATCATAATTTTCTCCATATATATACTCTTGAATAACTTATTTCATAGTCTTCTTGATATTTTTTTATTTTTCTTCAAAAAAAAATTTATAATATTTCATCTAGCCATATTTCCAAATCTCTTTTCCATGGTATCCATCTCAACATGTTTCACACAAAATTTCCATTCTTATTGCACCATTGTTAGCAGAAGTTCTTAAAAAACGCATCAAAACATGTTAATATAGGGATAAATACTATGATACATGATGAAATAACATAGTAGAATATATATCATATTTAAATTATTAATTAATTAATTAATTAAATAGTAATAAATAAGTAAAAAATGTAGGATTATTAGATACATAACATTCGATAAGATCTATACGAGTAATATATTTCAAAAATAGAACATCACTACGTATAGGAAAACTATAAAAGACAAGGGAAACCATTATATAAATTTATATTAATATCTATCACATCATAAATATTATAAAATACAACTTAGTATTATATATAGAGTTTTAAAAATCTTTTTCACTTCATATTCTATCCTTTCACTACATCTATGTGAAAGACTCTTTTGCATTTTGAAGCCTATTGTTATGCTTACAAGGGATGAGTACATACAAAAATATATACAAGATATATAATATTTCAATTCACACACCTTTACATCAATTATACTCTATGATTTAGGTATCCATGTTCTACTCCTAAAAAATAGTCACAATGCTCAAGACAAAGGTGAACCTTCTAAACTCTTCCATATCAAATTTCAAATTAAGATGGTAAAGGTTGATGATATTTTTAATTATTATTATTAATAAAATTTAATAATAAAATATACAATAGAAATAATTATATTGTAAATTTATGATCATCCTAATCGCTATGCTCTAGGATGGGTGAAACAAGAAGTAGAGATAAGGGTTTATAAACAATGCAGAGTCAAGTTTTCAATAAATGAACATTTAATTAATGAAGTTGTTATAGATGTTGCACCTACTGACATTTATGGACTAATTTTTGGTATCCCATATTGTATTTTAGATATGTTATTTTTAAGGAGGATATCTAATTTGTATCATTTTGTTAAGGATGAGAAACGATACACCATACACTCCTATGAAGACAAATCTAAACTCTCTCTGGTAAGTTTTATTCAAGGTAACTGATTACTTAATGCAAGTAGGAAGTTTTTTTCCTAATTTTTAAAGATAATAAAAAATATAAGGATACCCATAGTAGGTATATTAACAAATAAAATTAGATAAATTTATTACCATTATGTCTACTTTCAAATATGAGTCTTCCTTGGCAAGGAAGTGAGCAACACAAGGGACATGAAAAGGTGGACTCAACAATTTACAAGGATGAAAATTTATTTCACCATATACATCTCCAAGTTAAAGATAGGGTTAATAATTTTGGAAATAAATTTACTCACCACATAAGTTATTAAGATTTTATGGACTTAAAATTCTCAAATTGGGGATGCATGATCCAAATTTGGATCCTAGTGTACTTGTATTGTATGTAATATATTTACACTTATCCAATTATATGTAAACATTGTTGATAAGAAAATTTATAATAAAAATATAATTTTATAGATTCTAAATAGTAGGTAAAAATTTGGAGGTGATTTGGACACTTTCATATTGATTAGACATAAGGTTTTAGACTCACAATAGAGATAAATTAGTTAGATGATGCAACAACCCCATTATATAGGGTGGTAGTTACAAAACCACCCCAGTGGTGATGTAACTAACCTATATTATAGTGATGAAAATATCACCAAGTGTATTTATATGTGGAAGTTTTGTAACCACCCCAAAATTTTAGTAACTGCTTGACTTCAAACTATGGTGGTTTTGTCACATTACAAAAATGATTGGAAAGTGAATGGTTGTAAACATTTCTTATTATCATGGTAGTTCATTTTAGCTTCTTGGTGGGTTTAGGGTTGATATGGCATATATAAATAAATTATCAAGTTAGATAACATATATAAGATGCATTGAGAGATAAATAAATTGGATTTATATTGTTATTAGCAAGTTTGAGTTTTGGTTCTATTTATTCTCATTATCGTTAACTATAGAAGATTAGTTTAGGTGTATGGAAGTATTGAGAATTTTATTATGAGTTCATAACACAATTGTATATTATTTTTGGATAGGATGGAAATGAATTTTTTTTCCATATAGATTGATTTTGGCCATACCTTCTATACTCTTGAATCACGTAGTGGATTGGGGAGTGCAGTTCACCTCCCCAACTAGAGTTTTTCCCACATTGGGTTCTCCAAGGTAACTTGTGTGTTAATTTGTGTTTTATTTAATCATATTATTAATTTTCATGTTATTTAGGATTTAATTTTATTTTTCATCACTTTTTCATCTCTATTTTGGCTTGTTTAATAACAAATAACAATTGCATAATCAATTTTTAGTAAGCTAACTATATAGGGTTCATGTTGGTGAAACTTAGTATGAGATATCTAGCTAGTTTACGGATCACCAACCATTTGAGACAATAAAATAAAAACAAAATCAAAAGGATAATAATAAATATTAAAAAAACTAAATATTTTCTCCTAATAAGGGGTGATCCAGGTAACTTCTATCAGGGATATAAACACATGGCTGGTAATGAAGCAACGCTTAAAGTGAAACCATAAGTATCTCTATTAGGGATATAAAGGTTTAGATAGTAGAATATAAATTCCAAATCCTTCTCATTTATATCCATTCCTATTGTGTAAAAGAAAACAAGAATAAATAAAATACCCCACTTCCCCCCTGAGAGTTTTGATCATGAGATTGCTCTTATCATATATAAAAATCCTCAACAGTAAAGGTAAGTGAATCACTCTTCAAACATGTTTGAATCTTCATAAGTATAAAATATTAGTATGTTATGTGATAATACTAAATATTATATTTATCTTTCCATTGAAGGTATGAAAGTTTCTTTCATGTTTTGTTTGATTTAGGTTAAAATAGAAATTTTAAATTCTAAACACTAGACATTATTTTCCTATTAAATTTACCCTTTATTATGACCAAAAGACCCCCATTTATTTTAAAAATATAGATACCCCAAGATTACATAAAAATAATGTGAAAAATTTAGATAAATTTTAATTTTCATGTGGAATTTAGTTTATAAAGTTTGGGTCAAACAATACACTTTAACAAAAATTTAGTCTTTATCTTTCACATGTTCATGGCATCATAAACATATTTATGTTCACACTTTTAAAATTAGGATTTTGGGGAATTATTAGAGTCATAGGATGTTTTATTTCATCATAAGGTTTATACTTATTTTTGGATATATTCATATTTTGGGTCTAAGCATTCAACTATTCTAGGTGGCCAAGGTTTTATTTGAATAAAGGTCTATCATGCCTATGTGGTTTCAAGTGATCCTAAGATCCTATGATTACATGATATTTTTTTAAATTTACTCATGGAAAATTAATTCTTGGTGTCTCTTTGTATATGGTTGGTGACACATGGATATGTCTTCCTTCCATTATTCTTATTTTCATGTATATATTTATTAATTCATGGCTTATTTGCTTAATATTTTTACAGTCTCATATTCATACACATAATGTAAAGGTTGATCACTCTAGTAATTATAAGTGAATCATTGCTCGTTAGATGTCACTTTTCATACTTCACATGATCCCATGATATGTAGAGAGGATGATATAATATACTATATTATAGGATTCATGAGCCCAAGACAATATAATAATTCCACTTAGCACTTATCCATACCCTTTTACTCCTATGGAACCTTTTGATATTACACACTTTGGGAGGTATGTACACTTTGGGGCCCTCCCCAAATCTCAATATGTCACATGGAGTTATCATGTTAACCCCATGAGCCATATAATGAATAAAATAACAAGTGGTAATCAAGGTTAGTTAAAACCCATGTCCACAGTCACACAAGGGATATCTTGATAGTAATATTATATTGATGGTTTACAATGAGCAAAACACAAAGGTCTAAGATTATGTATTATGGAGATCTTGATGTAAAATTAAAGTTTGATAAAAATACTTGTAAATAAAAATGGGTAACAACTACTATATTTAATAAAGATGGTAACATAGTTTTATGGAAATTAAAATAATAATTGTTTTCTCTAACTAAGAAAATAAAGAGAACTGATGAAGAAGAAATTGCAAAGGACCTTGTGTTAGTTGTGAGGTGATGGAGAGATTAAGGAAGATCGGGCCCAATACCTTATTCACTAAAAATTATAACCAAAAAAGGAATATTTATGAATATAATTATCTTAAACATGTATTTTATGTTAACTCAACTCACCATATTTATTTATACCTTTGTTAAAACTTGAAAATGCAAGAAAATGCAAAAACATGATTTTTAGACCTTATTTCTAGGTCTATAGAATGGGTTTCTTTAATAAATTTATATATAGGTATCTTAAAACCTTGATTTTTTTTTAAAAAACCTCAAACTTACTTTAATTCACATTTATACAAAGTTTCATTGTATTTGGCTAGGTCATTTTTTATTTAGAGTGTTTTTAGTGCTCTAATTAGGTTTGTTTTAGACCTACATGCTAAAATATTTGAATATCTTGAGATGTAGGCCTCCAAAATTATTTAAATAAATTTAAAAAAATCATTAAAAACATAATAAAACACATGTCTACAAAATTTCATGTAATTTTAACTGTTTGTTTTCAATTTATAGAGGTTTTGGTCCTTTAAAACTCTAGTTGATTGTGTACAAGCCTAGAGCACTAATTCAAGAAACATTTAAATTTAAATACCTATTATTAAATATTTTATATTGTATAAGTATATCCACGTATATAAATTTTTCACCTGAATTTTTAATTAAATCAATCTTAAAAAGTGAAAAAAGAAGGATTTTCTTGATTTTCATATCCCTTTTCTTGACCATTTGTAAGTTTGTATTGTATCTTCAGGTCTACTATATGAAATAACATTATTAAAAAATAATGAATGTGATAATAAAACAAAAAATACACTCACTTACATGTATTATAATATTTTTATTGAATCATGGTACTCAAAAAGACATTCATTCATTTATTCTTCTCATTGCAAAGGAGTAACGATAGTACTATAAATAACCATGGTTTTCAAAACTTCTCTCCTTATTTTATATAAAATATTGAAGTTATTAATATGTTTTTTTATTGTTTTCCCTCTCTTCTTTTATTATCCATTCATTCCTATCTCTCCTATCTCTTCCCTCTTCTCCCTAAGCTTCTTAATTATCTAACTATTTTCTAAACTTAATCTAAGTCTTAACCATTACTGAGTTTGACATGGTTAGTTATAAATTAAGACATTAGAACTATTAATTTTTTTTTATAAGACCTTAATTAACCCATATTTAAAGTATAATTACTATAATAAACATTATGAGATGATAAAATTTATTAAAACACCTAAAATAAATTTAAAAATTCAAATTTCTAGTTTTGGTGGGAAAATTGAAAACAAGATAGAATGATCAAAAAAAGGAAAATTAAAGAATAGAAAAGATTAAATTAGAAAAAAATTGACCTCATAAACTTATCCAAGACTAAAATTTACAAACAAAATAACTAAAACCTAATTTTATTGCATTAGGTTCTCTGAGTACAAAATCAATCATGAGTTCCTACTCATGAGGTCTTCAATGTTGCTCCCAATCAATGATATGTTTATCAACATTTATATGTGATTTTGTTGTGTTTTCTTATCCTATGTAAATATAGATGTTTTCCACATTAAAATAAGTAATTCATATTCTTTTCAATCCATTTCATTTTGCTTCTCATATATATGAACATGCTAAGCTAAACCACACTTATGTCTTTTCTTTGCCCTCTTCTCCATTGTTGTATCTACATATAAAACAAAAAAATTAATGGAATAAAAATCTCCCAAAAATAATCCTTCAACCACTTCATCATGACTGAAATACATGTTTTTCAACTCTTCTTCACTTCTAACATGTTTTTATTTCTCTCCACTAACACCATGGGTTCTCTAATGCTCCATATCAACCATCTCCTAGTTTGTCTTCTCCTCATCTATATATCTAATTTTGGCTCCTTCGTATAGTTGATCTTACACTATAGTCTTATTATATACACTAGATTATAAAAATTCTATCTCCCATGTTTCTTTCACATAAATTTGTAATACTACTTGGTGTTCTTTTCATTCATTTGAAACTCTTCATAGTTTTCATCTTCTTTCTCCAACTCTATCACATCTATCTTCTCCTTCATGAGAACTATTTCCTCTATGGGTTTCTCACAACTTTATTTCTCCTTATTATTTTTAAAATTAGTTTTGGGATCTTCACATGAGAACCTCATGAGCTAATTGTCCTTTAATACAACATTTTTCTCCTCATTCACATGCTTCTTTTTGTTACTTTTAAAAATATATTTGAGCTACTCACATGGAAACTTCCCTCTCCTATTGCATTTTATGGAAACTTATTTTTATTGGTTGCTTTTATCTAACAATTCTTATACTTGTATTTTGATCTCTTCATCATCCGTAAGTGTCATTAAATAGGCTATTTTGTTTGATAAACTAGATCCTAGAATGAAATCCATATAATGTTTTATGATCCTCATTGGTGGAAAATCATTAGGCAAATCATCAACCACTATATCCACATATTCATCCAAAAAATTCCAAATTTCTAATGGAAAATCAATCAACTTAATAGATGCAATGATTTTAATAGGCTTAATAATCAGTGAAAAACTATTCTCTTCTTATTTTATTAGATGTAAGAATTGTTTTCATCTCAATAAAAACACCTTAGTAATATTTTCAACTTCACTACCATCTTTAAATGGTGTCAAATTATTCTTATTACCATACTTCTCCAATGTATAGGTATTAATCCTTCCATCATGTATAACCCTCCTATTAAAATACTAAGGTCTACCCAACAACACATGATAAACATCCATAGGTATAATGTCACAAAGTACTTCATCCTTATAGATACCAATATGAAAATCAACCTTAATTGCTCATTAACTAGTACTTGATGTCCCCTTCGGAGCCATGATACTATAAATAGTGTAGGATGTGTTAATATTTTCAATCCTAGTTTGTCAATCATTTATAAAGAAACAAAGCTATATATAGTACCATTATTAATGATAAATTTACAACACTTACCTTTAGATTTACATGTAATCCTAAATAATGTCTTAATTTGGGCTAGTTCCTTCACTTATTTATTTGGATTTAGCAATAATATTTTCATCAATAAGAGATCTCTCATTTTAGGTTCTTCTACATGTGATTGCTACCTTCAATTTTTATATGGTTTGTTTATAGATTCTCAAGACATTCATATGACCTATGTCTAACATACATGCTACATTTGAAATATTTTCCATAAAGCCTTATCATATACCTTTTATGTATGGCCTTTATATATATGAATAATATTCTATTTTACTATTCTATTAACCTTTAGAGTCTATTTATTATTCATTATGAACCTATAATTGACTTCTACCACTTGTTTTCCTTTAGCTCTAAAATTTATGCCTCATCATCTATATTATTAGGTTTGTCTTCTAGACAACTTCTCTTTTTCCTTGAGAAATTTTTTATAAGTATCATTGATATTAGAGATAACAAACTAATTTCATCTTGAAGATTGAACCTCAAACCATTGATATACCTTGTTATTTTCTCAACATCTTCTTCTACATGACTAACTCTGATTGTAAGCTTGTAGAATTATTTAGTGTAGTCTTTTACACTCATGTCTTTATGTTTCAAAATTTTAATTTTATTAAATAAGTTTGTTTGATAGTCCATATGAATGAAATTAGATTTGAATTTTGCTATCATTCTATCCCATTTCTTAATTTTCTCATTACCTCTTTTCCCTCTTTCATCTTGAACAATATCATGCCAAAGAGATGCATGTACCTTAAATATGGTACAAGTAAAATTTACCTTATTATCTTCATATATTCTTTCATAATCAAAGTATTTTTTCATTTCAATTATCCAATCCATAATTTCTTCAACATTTAGGCTACTTTCATATACTAGAACCTTTAATTTAGGCTTGGAACATACTACTATGATTGATTTTAGGATTCTTTATTCTCTTCTAATTCTACAAAATATTCTTGTGGTTATTAATCTCTATCACTCACATCACCTATCACTACATCTCTTCTTTGAGTAATTTATATTTCCTCCAAACATGCTTGCAAATTTCTCATCTATTTCAACAATACATCTCTTGGTTGTCCTCTTGGACATCCTCTAGCACCACCTCTAGCTACTCATCTAAGTATCATATTAAAATTATTTCAATTTTATATTTCAAAACCTAGTCTTCACTCTATTTAATTAAGTATATTTATCTTTAGGTCACTTTGAAGTATAACTAAACATTGCTTTGATATTAAAAATGATAGAGAGATTAAGGAAGATTAGGCCTAATACCTTATTCTCTAAAAATTATAACCAAATAATGAATATTTTTTCATAATATTCTCTTACATATTAATTTTATTTTAACTCAAATCACCATATTATTTATACCTTTTTTCAAACTTGAAAATGTAAGAACATGGTTTTTAGCCCTTATTTCTAGGTTTGTAGACTAGGTTTAATTAATAAATTTATTTATTTATTTATAAGTACTATAAAACATTTAAAATAAATTTAAAACCTCAAATTTACATTTATATAAAGTTTCATTGCATTTGGTTGGATCATTTTTTATTTAGAGTGTTTTTAGTGCTCAAATTATGCATGTTTTAGACCTTCATACTAGGATTTTTGAATATCTTGAGTTGTTAGAATAAAATATTATTTAAATCACTTTAAAAAATTCAAAAACATATATGTAAAAAAGTTTATGTAATTTTAAGGGTTCATTTTCAAGTTATATAGGTTTTAGTCCTTCAAAATCCTAGTTGAATTGATGTAAATGTTACCACATCAAGAGGAATGTTTCATGCAATTAATTCTATTTCATTTAAATTATTATCAATCTTAAATTTAATATGTATATTCTCAATGACTCATATAAACTAAGTGAAATTATGATAAAATAAAACATAAATAAGAGGGTAGAGTAGGGTAGAAAATAAACTTGTCTAGATTTAACTAGGATATCTTTCACTTAGAATGATCACTTTTCTAAATTTATTTATATAGTATTTACACATTCCATGATGTATGTTGATGAATATTTTTGTAAAAATTATTTAATTTTTTTTTTATCAACATTTTAGATTACACTCCATGAACCATTATTAGGATGAGAGAATGATTTATTTTGATTATCTCATATTGATGATGGTTCATGGAGTGTGATATAAAAAATTGATTTTTTTTTTTTACACATTTTTTTCCAAAAATATTGATCAAAATATGTTTACCTAGTTTAGCATACACTCAAACTAAAACAAATATGATAGAGAATATAAGGAATGGTTATTTGCATATAAATATCCAATTTATTATTTATGGAAGATAAATTACCATAGGGAAATTATAAATACAACACAATATTTCACAATAATCAAATGAAAGTAGAGTTAACTATGGAGGCTAATCAGATTATATATTTAATCAACTTGACTAATTCACATGAATAATTTATAATTCATATAATGATCATAATAAGTTTAAAATGTCTATAATGAAAGTAATAAAATTTGAGAAATAATAAGCATCACAAAATTCACAAACATCCCAAGAGATTTTGAAGTTGTTAATGTCTCAATTAAAATCTTCCTGCCCTCAAAAAAATTCACAACAAAAGTATATGTAGAAGATGAACACCACCACATCACAAAATAAAAAGTTTTCAAGAATAAAGAAAATCCCCTATAAAATAATTAATAACATAATGAAATAAAGAACTAATATTATAGAAATAAAAATATTCTAATATTATTTGACACATGGTTGAGATCAACCTCCAATCCTTCCACGTCATCAAGACTTATCATTGGCTAACCATTTTTGGCCTTCTTGTTCCCATAGAGCACAAACAATCAACATGGCATCATGATAAATTTTATCAATATTTATGGGTGGACTGTGAAATAAGACCTCTTCACATGTCAATAGTTATGCATGATTTTCAAATTGATAATTCAAGTTTTCTTTGAAAACACTAAACTTTTCTATACTTTTCATGACCTATTTTTACCAAATTGATGGCATGTTGAGATCCATCTCAGTTTACCTTGGAAATGTTTCTCTTGAATGCCATTTTAATTTTTTTTCTATATACCTAAAACTCACTGTTAGTGATAATTGTATCGTATTGAGTGAACAATGTAGGTATATTTTCTTCTTTGAAGTAAGATAGAATATTCGCTTTCAATTCCTATACAAGTGTTATTATCACTTTCATATCTTTCAACCAATCCTCTAAAGATGTTTTTATGTGCACTACGAATGTTTGACATAAATTGATGTCAAGCTAAGTCATCAATTTTAACCATGGAAATATACCCATTTTCACTATTACTACCATGTTTCTCATTCTATTATACATATTAATAACCCAATCCAAATAAATTTGACCCTTTTAGTGTATTATATCACCCTTATATTGATATTAAATGACCTATATCAATGACTAAAATAAATATAAAAAATTAGTCTCTAACTTGCCAACCATTTCTTGAGGGAATGTAATCTTGACCTGAGATTCAAGTCTTCTTAATTTTTCTCTTCATATCTTCAATAACCCTTTTAATAATTTCATTAGAATCCATCATGATGAAGGATAATTAGGTTTTGTTTATTATTTTTTTTTAAATTTTGGTCTAGATAGGTGTAGGAAGTCATATTTTGTATAGTTTAAGCTTTTCCATCTTTCACATTGCCTTGTGCAGAGCATTCTAGTTTGTTTTCAATTTTGTCACCAAAACTAGAAATTTTAATTTTTAAAATTGTTTTATGTGTTTTAGGAAATTTTATCATATAATTTTTTTATGGTAGTGATATTTCATGTAGGGTTGAAATAAATTCTTATACATGTTTTGGAATAATTCTAATGTCTTAATTTATAACTATGTCAAACTCAATCATGGTTAAGACTTAGGTTGAGTTTAAGAAGTTAGTTAGATAGTTAAGGAGATTGAAATTAATATGGGAGATAAGGTAGAGATATAGGAGTGAATGGATAATAAAATAAGAGATGGAAAAAAATAAAAAATGAGACCAATAAAACCAAGATTTTAGAGAAAATAAGGAGAGAAGTTCTAGAAAATAGGGTTGTTTATAGTACCATTGTAACTCATTTACAACAAGAATAATGAGTGAATATATTTTTGAGTACCATGATTAAATTTAAATATTATAATACATTTAATTTAGTGTATTTTTTATTTTATAAACACATTTATTATTTTGGAATAATGTTATTTCACATAGCAGACTCGAAGATATGATATAGACTTACTACAGTCAAGAAAAGGGATATTACAATAAAAAAGCCTTATTTTATCACTTTTTAAGATTGATTTGATTAAAAATTAAAATTAAATAATCATATATAAATGTGTAGATACTTATCCAATAAAAACTATTGCATAATAAATCTTTAAATTTAAATTTCTTTTGAATTAGTGCTCTAGACCAAAATTTAAAAAAATAATAAACAAAACCTAATTATCCTTCATGATGATGGATTATAATGAAATGATTGAAAGGGTTATTGAAGATATGAAGAGAAAATTAAGAAGACTTGAATCTCAGGTCAAGATTACATTCCCTCAGGAATTGGTTGGCAAGTTAGAGACTACTTTTTTTATCTTTATTTTAGTCATTGATATAGGTCATTTAATATAAATATAAGGGTGATATAGTAAACTAAAAGAGTCAAATTTATTTGGATCAGGTTATTAATATGTATAATAGAATGAGGAACATGGTATTAATAGTGAAAATGGGTATATTTCCATGGTTAAAATTGATGACTTAGTTTGACATCAATTTGTGTCAAACATTTGTAGTGCACATAAGAACATCTTTAGAGGATTGGTTGAAAGATATGAAAGCGATAATAAAACTTGTATAGGAATTGAAAAAGAATATTCTATCTTATTTCAAAGAAGAAAATATGCCTACATTGTTCACTCAATACAATACAATTAACACTAATAATGAGTTTTAGGTATATATAAAAAAAAATGGCATTCAAGAGAAAAATTTCCAAGGTAAACTGAGATGGATCTCAACATGCCATCAATTTGTTAAAAATAGGCCATGAAGAGTATAGAAAAGTTTAGTGTTTTCAAAGGAAACTTGAATTATCAATTTGAAAATCATGCATAACTATTGACATGTGAAGAGGTCTTATTTCACAGTCCACCCATAAATGTTGATAAAATTTATCATGATGCCATGTTGATTGTTTGTGCTCTAGAGGAACAAGAAGGCCAAAAATTGTTAGCCAATGATAAGTCTTGATGACGTAGAAGGAGTGGAGGTTGATCTCAACCATGTGTCAAATAATATTAGAATATTTTTGTTTCTATAATATTAGTTCTTTATTTCATTATGTTTTTAATTATTTTATAGGGGATTTTCTTTATTCCTGAAAACTTTTTATTTTGTGATGTGGTGGTGTTCATCTTCTACATATACTTTTGTTGTGAATTTTTTTAAGGGAAGGAAGATTTTAATTGAGAAATTAACAACTTCAAAATCTCTTGGGATGTTTGTGAATTTTGTGATGCTTATTATTTCTCAAATTTTATTACTTTCATTGTAGACATTTTAAACTTATTATGATCATTATATGAATTATAAATTATTCATGTGAATTAGTCAAGTTGAGTAAATATGTAATTTGATTAGTCTCCATAGTTAACTCTACTTTCATTTGATTATTGTGAAATAATGTGTTGTATTTATAATTTACCTATGGTAATTTATCTTCCATAAATAATAAATTGGATATTTATATGCAAATAACCATTCCTTATATTCTCTATCATATTTGTTTTAGTTTGAGTGTATGCTAAACTAGGTAAACATATTTTGATCAATATTTTTGGAAAAAAATGTGTAAAAAAAATGTAATCAATTTTTTATATCACACTCCATGAACCATCATCAATATGAGATAATCAAAACAAATCATTCTCTCATCCTAATAATGGTTCATGGAGTGTAATCTAAAATGTTGATTAAAAAAAAATTAAACAATTTTTCCAAAAATATTCATCAACATACGTCATGGAATGTGTAAATAATATATATTTAGGTAATCATAGTGAAATAAACAATAAATTTAGAAAAGTGATCATTCTAAGTGAAAGATATCCTAGTTAAATCTAGGCAAGTTCATTTTCTACCCTACTCTACCCTCTTTTTTATGTTTTCTTTTATAATAATTTCACTTAGTTTAGATGAGTCATTGAGAATATACATATTAACTTTAAGATTGATAATAATTTAAATGGAATGGAATTAATTGCAGGAAACATTCCTCTTGATGTGGTAACATTTACATCATTTCATAGAAATATCCTAAGTATACTACATCGAAGAGTCTAATACTACAACTCATGTCTTTGGTCACTTTTGCAATCCTAAAACTAGATGGTTTAATCCTATATCTAGAGTGTACATAAAATTTGCATAAATAATAATTTTGACCCAATTTGAATCATTTGAATAATGTAATATATCTGAAAATATGAATAATTTATGTATGGAGGCTTAAATATTTATGACAAGCCCACTAGTATACCCTCATTTTGAGGTGAGGGATACAACTTGTGAATTACTCATCTAAAAATAAGTGTTATATGTATCATGTTATATATAAATATGTAAGCATGTAAATCATATGATTACATTATAAGAATATGTCTTTATAGCATGATTATTTTGTTAAGACATATATGTAATAAATATCCTAAGACATACAAGTTTCATGTCAAGATAAACATAGCAATTAATAACATAGTAGTAGTCATCATAGATATAAACATTGAATAAAAAACCACACAAGAACATGCATGATATATATCATGGCATTAAATAAAAATAAAAGGATGTTTGATATAGATCATGACACCACAATCTTAGTATAAAATACTAGATGTATTGACACATATGTACCCAATATTCATGGCCATTATGCATACAATAGAATCAGACATAATATCACTCAATGACATGTATGATAATATTCACACACAGTGTACTCCATTAATCATGTAATGTCACATAGGGAAAGATCCACACATAGTGAACAACCAACATCACATAATAAGAAATCCATTTCACATAAATAAAGAGCTGTATATAATGTAATACACACTCAAGGATCATAGGATACAACTAAAACTACATGCATATAATAATAAAAGTTATTCTACACCATCAATGTATGTAATCACTATACATGGTGATGTATAGTATTCATATAACACTCTTAATATAAACAAGGTAAATATATGATGGAATGGTAATAGAAATATATGATCTAAATATATGTAGCAAATATATTATCCCATTTTATGCATGTCCCAAATGTATGAAGGGTATCCCTTATGTATGGGAATGTCCTGCATATGAATATCCATGTCATATGATATGTGTGTCCTACAACTAAATCATCCAAACCATGAATTGCATGTGCATATAAAAAATTATATTTAATCTACCATAATGTGATACACAATATAAATGAAATATGTACATTAGCAATCCATGTCATGCATAAGACATGTTTTTTTTAATATTTTAATATTTTTAATAATGTTAAATATTTTTATTTATGCTCCTACTAACTAATGATCTCATAAATTAGATGCTAACATGTAGGTCTTATATAAATCTTATAAAATGTCACCTACTATGTGTGAGTAGTCACATATGTATTTGTATTTAAATTTAAGAGGCAATCTTATGTTGTATTTTTAGAGTAATTCTTACTCTACATCGTATTTAATTTATTTTTGATTCAAGCACTACAAATTTTGGTTCTTGCACACCTTGGATGTCACAGCAGAGTTTTGATGTCGAGGGCGAGCTCATTTTGCCTAAGTGTTGAAATGCAATGGATGCTGTCAAGTGTCACCCTCCGAGCACGGGTCTTTTTTCCTTTTTTGTTTCTTTCATCTCATTTTTGCCCAAGAATCAAGCTCAAGTAGAAGATGCCAAGTGTTGCCTCCTGAAGCATGAAGCCAACTAGCTGGCATCCTCTGAGGCCTTTTTGTAACTTACAGAGAACTACGGAATGTGCCACGTATTTAGTAGCAGTTAAGCGGAATGCACCACATGTCAGCATCCAAGTCTCATAGAGGCACCCATGTTTCATTATAATTTTGGCAAAGACTTTCAATGGACCAAGTAGCATAGACAGCAGAAAGTGCCAGGTGGCAGTTGTGAAGACCCTGAACTACCTTTTTGAAGAAGCAGCGGAAGTCACCACGTGTCGGCATCTGGGAAACTTTTGGTTCAATGCCTGGGTCCAACGCTTTGGTTCAATTATTTCATTTTGTCTAAGTGTTGAAGTGTAGTGGAAGCTACCAAGTGTCACTCTCTGAGTCCCTCTCTACTCCATCCCTAGCAAAAGTGGAAGGCGCCATGTACCCCTAGATGAAGAAGTGAAAGATGCCACATATCTTCCCAGGAGTAGCAGAAGTCACCATGTGTCAACTTCTGAGAAACCATCTTCGAGCCTAATTGATGAATAAAGATTGTAGTGGGTCCTAGAAATTATTTCAAAAGACTAAGGAAGCACTGAGTGTCAACAAGTTAAGCCTACCACGTGCATCCATCCCTTCTTAAAAGTTGCCCAAGTAAGGAATGCAATAAGTTTTGTTTTATTAAAACTGCAAGGTATCAAGGTAGTAGGCTGCGATAGGTGTCGAAGGTGGGGCATTCCTCAATGAAATATAAAGAAAGTAGAAGTGGCCAAGTGTCATCCTCTGGTGCCTTCTAGATCAAAAGGGAGAATTTCCATGAATTGAATATGTGTCCTCTTCCATTTCAACAGAACAGAGTGCATGTCTACCTATTATAGCAAAGATGGAGGGAAAGCTCGGTGAGAGTTATTTTAGGTAGATAGAACAGTGTTCTAGGTAGATTTTTGGGGCTTGCAAGCATTGAAGATGCCATCTATTTGTCCCCTATAAATGGAGGTAGAAGAGAGTTAAGCAGCCAAATAGGTGATGGAATGAGGAATTTTAGGCGCAAAGAGAGGTACTAGACAGGGATCGCCATGCTACAGTTAGGGTAGTTCTTAATAATACCATGATGCATACAAGGCATTGAATGTGCCATCTGTTTTGTCCCCTATGAGTGAAGGATGGAGTGGAATTATGCGGGAGAGAAAGGGATGCAAGAAGACATCTGAAGCTATATAAGAAGAATTGTAAAATCATTAAAGAAAAAGGGGGGATTTTTGTAGTTTCAGACTTTCTGTAAAGTTTGACCAGTAATATCAATTGCTCTTGTCTTAATTTTCTTAAATTGTAATGTTGATGTAATCATGCATGTTTCTATGCCCTTTATGTGGTTGAATGAATTAAGGAAATTTAAGCTCCATGCCTTGGTTGGTTTTATCTGTGTCATTTGCAAAGTAGTCTATTTTGTAGTTTTTTCTGAAGTTGTGATTTAGAATGTCATTTGCTTTTGTCTCATTTTCTTGAATCAAAAGGTTTACATAACTGTACGTGACTTCTATGCCTCTTATGTGAATGGAAGATTATGTTAGGAAGAGGGAACACTATGCCTTTGTTGACATTCTCTGTGTCTCAATGAAAGATTTCCCTATTGTAAGTCTCTGTTTATGTTATTTCAACCTTTTACATTGATCATGCACTTGTCTACTCTTAAATGTAATTGAATCCTATAATAGTTTCATTGCATATTTGTTAGGATTAGGATTACACTCAGGTGCATCACCATAGTTAGGTTTTAATTCCTACATTTTTGATCCAGGCATCAATTTAGGTGACAATTCGGGTGACAGTTCCACCCCAATTGATGATGGGACTTCTGGGAACCATAACTTTTGCACCGTAGCTCCAATTGACTCACCGTTTGAACCGTTGGAAAGCTAAGAATGAGGGGAATGTCGTGAAATAGCATAGAGCTTTGCTCAATGAAGTTTGATCCCCGAAAACCCAACAGAAGTGCCTCAAATTTCAATTTTAATAGTGCTGTCTAAAAATATTAAGTTTTTAAAAATAGTAATTCCTCGAATTATGTATTGTTTTAAATATTGGAAGTCATACCACTTCATCTCCCTCAAGATTGGTGACCTTCCACATCCTTCCCATGCTTTCAAATTGTGTATAAAAGAAGAGGTAACCCGAAATGTGAAGACAGACATCTCTTCCCAGAGATAAGCATATATTTGTATTGTGATTTTGAGTAATACTACATCTATTCTCAGAGAATTCATTGTTATTGTGTTATTTCTATGTTATTGTGATAATTATCAACCAAAACTTTTGAGTTTTGGATCAGTGGTATCAGAGCAGTTTGTCTTGAGAGTGTATGATCCTGAGGACGAGGTCAGGCTATAAGAAGCTTGGGTGGGAAACAACTGAGCTTCCAAATTTTCCACCTGTTTGCTCCAAACGACCTCAAATGGCGGATGACACCGAGACATCTGATCCTTTTAAGGAAATGGTGAATGAGGCCCTCTAATGGAAACAAGCATAGATGCTACAATAATTTGCCCATATTCTTCAAACACTTCCGATGGGAAATCCTGGCTCTGCGGCTCCACTTCCTAGCTCCTCATCCAAGAAACAACCTTTCAATGCCCCAACACCCTTCAAGGTCCAGGTAAATTTTGATATTCCTACATTTGAAGGTAAAATCAATGCTGATGCAGTAGAAAATTGGTTAGATCAACTGTCTTCCTACTTCTTTTTAAATAAGTTCACCGATGGAGAAGAGATTACTTTTGCTCTTTTGAAATCAACATTGCCTGTGAAAAATTGGTGGGAAGTGTGCAAAAAGAGGTTCAGCACAGATGACATTGGCCTTGAGGTGGAACCTACCTGGGATGAATTTGTAGAAGTAGTGAAAGAAGAGTACTATCCCATCGGAGCATATGATGATCTCTACATACAGTGGCAACAACTTTGCCAAGGTAAGGACCAATCTGTTCAAGATTACACAGACACTTTTCATTCTTTGTCTACAAGGTTGGGCATTCAAGAAAGTGAGAAACATAAGACTCTCAAATATCGTGGTGGACTACAATGGTACATACGGGGGGAAATGGAACTCTTCAATTTGGAAACCCTCAGTGAGGCATACAAATTTGCAGTGAAGATTGAACATAAGAATGGCAGAAAGAATACGAAGAGTCAACCCTCAAAATGGAAAAGTGGCAAGGAAGGCCAAACACGAGGCCCAAATTGGAAGCAAAAGGAGTTTCAGGATAAGAAATCCCAGAAAGGGAAGGCTGGAAAATGGTGTGATTACCACAAAACTGGGACTCACTCCAAAGAAGAATGTCGGGCCATCAAGTCATTGCTTTCTGAGTCACAATACTCAACGTCCACTACTCAGCCTCATACACAACCCATAGTCAAAGAGGATGAAGAAGAAATTATAGATGCTGAGCTGGACACCATTGCCACTTCATCACAGAATCGTGGAGAAAGACCAGATAACAAGGAAAGATTGTTCCACTCCAAACTATGGGTAAAAGGTACACCTTTACATTTCATTCTTGATAGTGGGAGTCAAAAGAATTTAATCTCTGCTAAAGTTGTGAAAAGTCTAAATCTATTTGTGAAGCCTCATCCAAAGCCCTATAGTATTGGATGGTTAAGCCCAGGGAGAGACCTCCATGTCACCCATCAGTGTCTTCTTTCATATGCCATAAAACCATTCCAAGATGAAGTCTTGTGTGATGTAGTCAATCTAGATGTTTGTGATGTACTCCTTGGTCAGCCATTCATGTATGAGTGACATGGCATCTATGAATCATGAACTTGAAGGATTACTCTCACCCTTGGAAAACGACGCTATAGGGTACCAGAGGTACCACCTCCCACATCTATCTCCCTGATCAGTGCGAAGCAATGTAAGAGATTGGTGGAGAAAACAAAGCAATTTGTCCTCATGGTGGTCAAGCCATAGAAATCCATGAAGGCCGATGTTGCAGTCCTAACTACGCAATCAACACAACAACAAAAGCAGATAGGACGCATCACAGGAGAATATGATGACTTATTCAAGTCACCTACAGGAGTTCCACTACATTGCCAGGTAAAACATTCTATCGATTTGATCTCAGGATCACCTTTGCCTAACAGTCCTGTGTATCACTGATCAATTTTGGAGAATGATGAGATAAAAAGACAGATTCAAGAATTGTACTTTGTCACAAAAGCTACAAATTTTATTGAACAAATGCAACACCTACAGCAACAAGTTCATGACATCTTGGAGAAGATGAATCAAAAGTACAAGCAATGCCATGATAAACACAGGATTGCACACCATTTTGCTGTGGGTGACAAGGTCTGGTTGCGACTCCAGAAGGAACGACTTGCAGGCCCACACAGAAAAATTTGGCCTCTACGATATGGTCCATACACCATCACCAAAAGAGTTGGAGAAAATGCTTTCGAGTTAAACCTCCCAGCCTACCTTGGTCTGCACCCAATATTCAATGTGGAGCTCCTCAAGCCATATCATCCACCTCTCGTAGACACTTCAGTTGTAGCAGAACAACTCGACATTGATGAACTTGATCCATAGAATTTTGCTCCAGTGGAAGAGGATCAGATTCTGGATACTTGGATGAAGACATCCAGAGGACGTTGTATTTCGCTTTATTGAGTAGTCAAAAGGGGTCAGCTGAGCCATCAAGGTGAGTGGCTCACAGAGAATCAAATCAAGAAATAACTACCACACCTAATGGGGAGTATTGACGCAATGGGGACCATTGCTTTTCAAGGAGGGAGGAGTGATCCAGGCATCAATTTGGGTGACAGTTCCACCCCAATTGATGACGGGACTTCCGGGAACCATAACTTTTGCACCGTAGCTCCAATTGACTCGCCGTTTGAACCGTTGGAAACCTAAGAACGAGGGGAAAATTGTGAAATGGCATGGAGCTTTGCTCAATGAAGTTTGACCCCCGAAAACCCAATGGAAGTGCCTCAAATTTCAATTTTAATAGTGTTGTCTAAAAATAGTAAGTTTTTAAAAATAGTAATTCCTCGAATTATGTATTGTTTTAAATATTGGAAGTCATACCAATTCATCTCCCTTGAGATTGGTGACCTTCCAAATCCTTCCCATTCTTTCAAATTGTGTATAAAAGAAGAGGTAACCTGAAATGTGAAGACAGACATCTCTTCCCAGAGATAAGCATATATTTGTATTGCGATTTTGAGTAATACTACATCTCTTCTCAGAGAATTCATTGTTATTGTGTTATTTCTATGTTATTGTGATATTTATCAACCAAAAATTCTGATTTTTGGATTAGTGGTATCAGAGCGGTTTGTCTTGAGAGTGTATGATCCCGAGGACGAGGTCAGGCTATAAGAAGCTTGGGTGGGAAACAACTGAGCTTCCAAATTTTCCACTTGTTCACTCCAGATGACCTCAAATGGCAGACGACATCGAGACATCTGATCCTTTTAAGGAAATGGTGAAAGAGGCCCTCCAATGGCAACAAGCATAGATGCTACAACAATTTGCCCAAATTCTTCAAACACTTCCGATGGGAAATCCTGGCTCTGCGGCTCCACTTCCTGGCTCCTCATCTAGGGAACGACCTTTCAGTGCCCCAACACCCTTCAAGGTCCAGGTAAATTTTGATATTCCTACATTTGAAGGTAAAATCAATGCTGATGCAGTAGAAAATTGGTTAGATCAACTGTCTTCCTACTTCTTTTTAAATAAGTTCACCGATGGAGAAAAGATTACTTTTGCTCTTTTGAAATCAACATTGCCTGTGAAAAATTGGTGGGAAGTGTGCAAAAAGAGGTTCAGCACAGATGACATTGGCCTTGAGGCAGAACCTACCTGGGATGATTTTGTAGAAGTAGTGAAAGAAGAGTACTATCCCATCGGAGCATATGATGATCTCTACATATAGTGGCAACAACTTCACCAAGGTAAGGACCAATCTGTTCAAGATTACACAGACACTTTTCATTCTTTGTCTTCAAGGTTGGGCATTCAAGAAAGTGAGAAACATAAGACTCTCAAATATCATGGTGGACTACAATGGTACATATGGGGGGAAATGGAACTCTTTAATTTGGAAACCCTCGGTGAGGCATACAAATTTGTAGTGAAGATTGAACAGAAGAATGGCAAAAAGAATACGAAGAGTCAACCCTAAAAATGGAAAAGTGATAAGGAAGGTCAAACATGAGGCCCAAATTGGAAGCAAAAGGAGTTTCAGGATAAGAAATCCCAAAAAGGGAAGGCTGGAAAATGGTGTGATTACCACAAAACTGGGACTCACTCCAAAGAAGAATGTTGGGCCATCAAGTCATTGCTTTCTGAGTCACAATACTCAACATCCACTACTCTGCCTCATACACAACCCACAGTCGAAGAGGACGAAGAAGAAATTGTAGATGCTGAGCTGGACACCATTGTCGCTTCATCACAGAATCGTGGAGAAAGCCTAGATGACAAGGAAAGATTGTTCCACTCCAAACTACGGGTAAAAGGTATGCCTTTACATTTCATTCTTCATAGTGGGAGTCAAAAGAATTTGATCTCTGCTAAAGTTGTGAAAAGTCTAAATCTATTTGTGAAGCCTCATCCAAAGCCCTATAGTAATGGATCGTTAAGCCCAGGGAAAGACCTCCGTGTCACCCATCAATGTCTTCTTTCATATGCCATAAAACCATTCCAAGATGAAGTCTTGTGTGATGTAGTCAATCTAGATGTTTGTGATGTACTCCTTGGTCAACCATTCATGTATGAGCGACATGGCATCTATGAATCACGAACCCGAAGGATTACTCTCACCCTTGGAAAATGGTGCTATAGGGTACTAGAGGTACCACCTCCCACATCTATCTCCCTAATCAGTGCGAAGCAATGTAAGAGATTGGTGGAGAAAACAAAGCAATTTGTCCTCATGGTGGCCAAGCCACAGAAATCCATGAAGGCCGATGTTGCAGTCCTGACTACACAATCAACACAACAATAGAAGCAGATAGGACACATCACAGGAGAATATGATGACTTATTCAAGTCACCTACAGGAGTTCCACTACATTGCCAGGTAAAACATTCTATCGATTTGATCCCAGGATCACCTTTGCCTAACAGTCCTGTGTATCACAGATCAGTTTTGGAGAATGATGAGATAAAAAGATAGATTCAAGAATTGTACTTTGTCACAAAAGCTACAAAGTTTATTGAACAAATGCAACACCTATAGCAACAAGTTCATGACATCTTGGAGAAGATGAATCAAAAGTACAAGCAACGCCATGATAAACACAGGATTGCACACCATTTTGCTGTGGGTGACAAGGTCTGGTTGCGACTCCAGAAGGAATGACTTGCAGGCCCACACAAAAAAATTTGGCCTCTACGATATGGTCCATACACCATCACCAGAAGAGTTGGAGAAAATGCTTTTGAGTTGAACCTCCCAGCCTACCTTGGTCTGCACCCAATATTCAATGTGGAGCTCCTCAAGCCATATCATCCACCTCTCTTGGACACTTCAGTTGTAGCAGAACAACTCGACATTGATGAACTTGATCCATAGAGTTTTTCTCCAGTGGAAGAGGATTAGATTGTGGATACTTGGATGAAGACAACTAGAGGACGTTCTATTCCGCTTTATCGAGTAGTCAAAAGGGGTCAGCTGAGCCATCAAGGTGAGTGGCTCACAGAGAATCAAATCAAGAAACAACTACCACACTTGATGGGGAGTATTGAAACAATGGGGAACATTGCTTTTCAAAGAGGGAGGAGTGATCTAGGCATCAATTTAGGTGACAATTCGGGTGACAGTTCCACCCTAATTGATGACGGGACTTTCGGGAACCATAACTTTTACACTGTAGCTCCAATTGACTCGCTGTTTGAACTGTTGGAAAGCTAAGAACAAGGGGAACATCGTGAAATGGCATGGAGCTCTGCTCAATGAATTTTGACCCCCAAAAACCCAACGGAAGTGCCTCAAATTTCAATTTTAATAGTGATATCTAAAAATAGTAAGTTTCTAAAAATAGTAATTCCTCGAATTATGTATTGTTTTAAATATTGGAAGTCATACCACTTCATCTCCCTTGAGATTGGTGACCTTCCACATCCTTTCCATGCTTTCAAATTGTGTATAAAATAAGAGGTAACCCAAAATGTGAAGACAGACATCTCTTCCCAGAGATAAGCATATATTTGTATTGCGATTTTGAGTAATACTACATCTCTTCTCAGAGAATTCATTGTTATTGTGTTATTTCTATGTTATTGTGATATTTATCAACCAAAACTTCTGAGTTTTAGATCAATTTTGCATTACTATTTAGTCTCTTATCCCTTTTCCCCAACACCCAATATCAAAGAAGAGACCAACTTCTCTAAAACTTGGAGGTTGTTTCAAGTTGCATTGTCCCATAGCTTGAAACTTCCCATTGTTGATTGGTTAAGATCAAGCACAATTTTATGCCATCAACAATTTTTGGCACACTTGGTGGGACCAATCTTTCAAGGAGTTGAAGAATTTTGGTGTATTATTTAGCCAATTAGCCTTTGGAGGTTTTTAGCAACACCAACAACGAATCTGAGTCAAAGTAGTCGATCAATCAGTCTTGGTATCATCAAAGAAATCACCTTTTGGTATGTATAATTTTGTTACTCATAGCTATGAGTTTTATTCTCCTTATATATTTAATCAAGAACAAACTTCTCCTGGAACCATGTCAAGTAATGAGGATACACATGATCACGAGTTATACCAATTTTATGCCCAGCCTAATCTCATTTTCACCTTTAAAAAAGCATTGTTGGGGTTTAAAAATATGTGTTAGAGCTTGACAGCATAAGGAGATATGGCCAAGAAATTCCTCATCATGACATCCATCAAGTAAGGGAAGCAATAGACCTGATTAAAAGTGAGTGGGATCCAATTGAAAGGGCAAATTGGCATGAACTTACATATGAAATGCTAGATGTGTGTGGATTGATTGCATTTATAGAAGAGAGGCTAAGCGTTCATGAGAACCAGCCTTATCAAGTCAACCAAACTCCATATTCATCACCACAAATTCCATATCAGACATATGCCTCTCTTGTTCAAGAGCAAGGTCAAACCTATCAGGGTCACTTCCCTAATAATGCAGAACTTATGAAAACAACAAGGGAAGAAAACCTCAATCACTTACTTTCCTCTCAAGTCCCTTTTGCTCTTCCTCAAAAAGCTGCTTGTTTTTTATCACAGCCTTCTTCTTCATTTCATTTTAAAGAAGAATATATTTTTAAGGAAGCAATCAAGTATGCAAAAGAGTATTCTCAATTCATGGCTAGCCAAGAGGATTACATAAGTACAGATAAGGAGGAAATCACCATAGATACCCCCTTTGATGAGCAAGAGGATAAGCCACAAGCTTTTTCCTTAACTTCAGATGAGGAGGAAATCATTTTTGACTTTTTCCTCATCTTGCAAGAAGACATGGAAGAACATGGACACTCCCTTGATCAAGCCATTGAGACAGATGACACTATCCTTTAAGAAAGCTCTGAACTAGCCAGACATGGAGAAGACAACATCAAGACTTAGCTGAGTATGTAAAAAGAATGCCAGCTTTTAGATTTATCCTTTCAAGAGGATGAAGTCATCAAGGAACATGTTGATGAATTAAGGCTGGAATCTGAAGGAGATAAGCTAAAAGAGAATGGTTATCCAAAGGCACAAAATGAAGAACTAATAGCCAATGAATTCTTGATGACACACGAAAGCATGAAGAACTAGTATTCGATGGGCATTCAAGGACAAGAAGAATTTGTGGTGTCGAGCACATGTTTTACTTAGACTCATTCGAGTACAGGTGAACCTATGTGGCCAGCGTAGAAGACATTCCATCAAAGATATGCCTGTTGTAATCACTGGTATGGCTACACAAGTTGATTTTTCATAAAGAAGACGTTGGAAAGTTTGTTTTTGATCCTGGAGGGAAATAAGGATATTCAATTAATGTAGTTAGGTAGTTTCCAATTCCTGCATTGTTTTTTGTTTTTTGCTTTCCCACTTTTCTTTAAAAATAAGCATTTTAAACATAGAGTCAGCGTCTTAAAAGCTTTGATTCTTTAAATTTTGCTACAATAAATGCTTCCCCAAATCTTTTGAGATTTCCAAGGTACCTTGCGTTGCATAACATGTTTGCCTCAATGTTTCCTAAAGATTGAGTAGGATTTGATAATGATCACCTAAAGTTAATGCTATTTGGGACTTGATAGGCCTATAAATATCCCTTAGCAAATGTTAAAGTTTACAAACTCTCAAGCATTCTTGCAAAAATATCCTACTTAGTGCGATTGAAGCACCTTGTAAAAGTTTGCATCAACGGTCATGTTTTCATCTTGTGCAAGGCTCATATACCAGGTATTATACAAGAAATATAGAGATGGCAGGAGCATCATCATCACAGTAAAGAACAGAGGCACCTGGATATCTCAATAGATTACTGGCTAGCAAATCATACATTGTAGCTCCCATGCAACTGCCAAGAAGCTACCCAAGAATAAAAGCCCTAGGAGTCAGTTAGACCAGTGGCCCATCAAGGGTAAAAGAATATGTAGGTGGAATTATGGACCCAATTCTACAAAGAGCCAACAACAAGAACCTCAGAGAAGGGGCACACCAAAGGTGCCTGTAAAGAGCCAGGGCAAGGCAATATGAAACATTCAAGATGAGGATATAGACCTCACAACTAGCTCAATTCATTGTCCCAACTATACACCTATGCCTGGATATAATTGAATTGTGCATGAAATTTCTCCATCCACAATCTTGCTCTATTTAATAAGGCCCCTTCATGCTACAGGTCACCCTGCAAGCTATCAAAGACATGTTTGCCTTGCAATACGATAGTACCGCCACCTTCCCCATCATTGATAGGATGTAGAGGACATGGGCAAACATCAACACTCAGACTAGGTTCTTAAGGTCTGAGTTGTAAATAACAGATGGTGATACAATGGTATCCATGCTCCTGGCATCAAGAACTCAGTTCGCACCTGCCAGCCAAGATGCACTATCAATGATGGCCCACATCTTCGGCATGAAGGATGACACGGTGGTATATGATGAACAAATGGACATCCTCTTCAGGCTAAAAATAGTTGACAAGACATAGGAATACCATCTCAACTTCTCTAAGCACCTCGCCTTCTCAATAGTGGAGCAACTGACCCAATTTAGGGTGAAAGGGATATTCAGGTATTCCTCCTTTTTGTTCCATCTAATATTGCACCAGAACCTTGACCTCTTCTCCCAATTTATGAGCAAGAACCTATATGACCCAGCCTTCGACCCCTAAAGGACCATTCCTGTGTCTGTGTGGACACATGTTTTATCAAAAACTAGTGACATGTATGAATTTTGTTAATTATTCATCACCCCTATTCTTCATTTCCTTAGCTCTGAGCCTGTTATAAATAGGTTATTCCCAAGTGTTATGAATCTCCTGGTTAGTTGTCCCATCCCATGTAATTTCTATTTTGGGGCCCATCACATGACCGTAAGGGTCCATGGATTTTGTGGGGAACTAGTGTTGCTACCAAAAGTTTTGACTCTTCAGTTAGCATTCCTAGAAATCACCAGACAAGTGTCAGTGGTTGACAATGAATATGGTTCTAGGAAGAAGAAGAGGAGAATGTACAATCTCCCATGGATGGTAGATAATGTAAGCCTAGAAGCCAAAGAAGTTGAGACCGTGCTGCTAAGGAAACTGACCTTCCTAGGGTTCCTATTGGTCAAGGACAAGTGGGTTTATGACCCAGCAGATTACATAGCCTCCATAGTGAGGACAAATAGAATTGGAGCTAGGATTGTGCATGAAAGCCACCCCTTTTGGGAGACCAAGAAAAATCCTGTGGAAGACACCCTTGGTCTCTATGTTGAGCTAACAGACCTACCTCTCCCATCGAATAGGCCATGGGAGACCTTCTATGACAAATAGAGGGATTATGATCCCAAGGTTAGGATGACCTCTGATTTGAGAAGGATGCTGAGAAATAAAGGTTGGGACGTAGAGAAAATTGAGGCCTATTGGAAATATATGCAAGAAATTTCTTAGACCACCCATGCTTTCAGAGGTGTGGACTCAGATGAAAGGTGGGAAGAAATTTAGGATGAATGGCATCCATCCCTTGTTTCTAGCCTAGAAATAAGCCAAACACTGGCAATTGGGGCAGAGCAAGCAACTGGAGTAGGACTAAGCCAATAACCGCAGGCTTCAGAGCAAGCTATAAAGGCCACAGAACAACAAGGAAGTGTGGTATCTTCACCACCATAGGCTTCCCCATCAGTGGGAGTGGTTGAAGTCCCCAGTTCTTTACATTCACCATTGGCAACAATAGAGGCAGAAGGGAGACAAACACAATAGGAGGCAAAGACACCTAAAAAGAGAAAGAGGGTGCAATTCTAATTGGATCTAGAGGAGGAAGAGGAGCCTTCATAGCACCTAGTGTAGACCATTATAACTCCTCCTTAGGTAAGTATTCCTCCCCCTCCTCCCTCTCAATCTATTCCACACCCTACCAGCATGATGCCTCCACTAAATCAGATTACCCCTCTTGCCACTGCTGCCATCCCAATTTTTCAAGCCACCCCCTCATCAGTGCCTCAAGCCCTAACATTACCCCACTTCTCTCCCTCCATTCCTAGAAAGATGCCCCTAAAACTCATCCCTAGCCAACCAATGGCTCTTCAATATAGCCTACCACAAGGGTTTCCCTTCATAGGAGGACATATTGCATCCCCTTCCACCTTCAGGACACAGGCTGATACTGCTAAGAAGGCAAGAGAAGCCCGATTGGAGAAGAGGATTAAAGAGAATAAAGCACTGACTATTCCAAATTTGAGGTCACAATTTGACCCTATCCAATAGTTACTGATGGTGACCCATTTATCACCCAATGTTGCCAAGCCGAGTGAACAAATGCAGCCAAAAGACTACATGATGAATGCGGTGGCCATTGACATGTCCCTATTCAAGCCCCAAGATAGAGTTGAGTTGCTGACCGAATCCACTTCTATGGTCACAGAAGATTATTTAAAGAAATCAAGAAGACTGTAGAAGTTGGAGGCTGATTTGGCCCAAGAAAAGGCAAACTATAACAATTTGGCTGAGGAAATAAATAGGAGAGATAATGAAATAGCTAGTCTGTAGAAACAATTGCAAGATACTATTTCCCTCTAGACTCAATGGGCAATTCAAGCCCAAAATGATTCATTGAAGGTAGAGCTCACACTTGCAAAAGATGCAACAACAACCCTCAGGTGGGAAAATGCAACATTACAGGGAAGAGTCAAAGGAGTTTAACTACAAGTCACCCAATCATAACAAAGGCTACTAGAGGAACATAATAAGTCTATGGCTTTTCAAGCCCATTTCTAAGCAGAGCAGCAGAGGACCACACAACTAGCAATTAAGCTAGCCAAGAAGACAAGAGGTGTTGTAGTAGTGCAGCTAGTAAAGGAGCTCTATGAGTCTACGTGGGAGAGAATCACTTTAGAGATTCTCTAGCTCAGGCCATATTTCACCTTCCTACTCAATGCACAACTGTGCAAAAGGGTAGAGAATCTAGTATAGAACACTCTAGCCACAATCTCTAGGAGAGTTTTAGACTCCCATTCATTGCTATAAAAGCTCTACAACATGATGGATATGACATTGGTAGCCATGGGGATCCCTGATAGAATGTCCATCGTGAAATGAATCAATGAAGAACTCAGTCAAAATGCCACAACCAATAGTTACAAAAGTTGTCTCGATGTTGTGAAAGAAAGCATCAGTGAGATGAGGCACCATATTGAAGATCTAGTGCAAATAGGCCTCCCTTCCCCATTTCTAGATATAAGGACAGTGCTGATGGTGGACCAAATCAAACCATTGATGCTAGCCAGACAAAGGGATCAAACAATTTTTCAGAGCTTGCAAGATGATTCCTCAACCTCAGAGGTCGAAACTATTTTGATTCCTATTTTCCAGCTAGAGTTTAGACTAAAAACCACTACCCAAGTCTTACAAACCTTTTCACACAAGGATCTCATTATCTTGGATCTGGATTTTGATGAATTGTAGAGCAAGCAAGGATTATCTGGCTATGAGTGGTCTATCTACCAGACAGATTCTTTTTTAGCAAGCTCAAAAGTCTTGGAGGTCACCAATAACTATAGAGTAATTTCTTACTCTACGTCATATTTAATTTATTTTTGATTTGAGTACTACAAATTTTGGTTCCTGTGCACCTTGGATGTTGCGGCAGAGTTTTGATGTCGAGGGTGAGCTCATTTTGCCTAAGTGTCAAAATGCAACAGATGCTGCCAAGTATCACCCTTCGAGCATAGGTCTTTTTCCCCTTCTTATTTCCTTCATCTCATTTTTGCCCAAGCATCAAGCTCAAGTGGAAGCTACCAAGTGTTGCCTCCCAAAGCATGAAGCCAAATAGCTAGCATCCTTCAAAGCCTTTTTATAACTTTATAGAGAACCATGGAATGTGCCATGTATCTAGTAACAGTTAATCGGAATGCACCACATGTCAGCGTCTGAGTCTCATAGAGTCACATGTGTTTCATTCTACCTTTTGGCAAAGACTTTCAATGGACTAAGTAGCATAGAGAGTGGAAAGTGTTAGGTGGCAGTTGCGAAGACCCTGAAGTACCTTTTTAAAGAAGCAGTGGAAGTCACCACGTGTCAGCATCTGGGAAACTTTGGTTTAATGCTTGGGTCTAACGCTTCAATTCAATCATTTCATTTTGTCTAAGTGCTGAAGTGTAGTGGAAGCTACCAAGTGTCACTCTCTAAGTCCCTCTCTACTCCATCCCCAACAAAAGTGGAAGGTGCCACGTACCCCTAGATGAAGAAGTGAAAGATGCCACGTATCTTCCCAAGAGTAGTGAATGTCACCACATGTCAACTTTTGAGAAACTATCTTCAAGCCTAATTGATGAATACAGATTGTAGTGGGTCCCAAATGTTATTTCAAAAGACTAAGGAAGCACTAAGTGTCAACAAGTGAAGCCTGCCACGTGCATCCATCCCTTCTTAAAAGTTTCCCAAGCAAGGAACGTAATAAGTTTTGTTTTGTTAAAACTGCAAGGTATCAAGGTAGTGGGCTGCGATAGGTGTCGAAGGTGGGGCATACCTCAACAAAACATAAAGAAAGTAGAAGTGGCCAAGTGTCATCCTCCAGTGCCTTCTAGATCAAAAGGGAGAATTTCCATGAATTGACTAAGTGTCCTCATCCGTTTCAACAGAATAGAGTGCCCGCTACCTATTATAGCAAAGATGGAGGGAAATCTCGATGAGAGTTATTCTGGGTAGATAGAACAGTGTTCTAGGTAGATTTTTGGGGCTTACAAGCATTGAAAACACCATCTATTTGTCCCCTATAAATGGAGGTAGAAGTGATAGTTGAGCGGCCAAATAGGTGATGGATTGAGGAATTTCAATCATAAAGAGAGGTACTAGATATAGATCATCATGCCACAGTCAGGGCAGTTTTTGATAAGACCAGGATACATCTAAGGCATTGAATTCACCATCTATTTTTTCCCCTATGAGTGAAGGATGGAGTGGAATTGTGTGGGAGAGAAAGGGATGCAAGGAGACATCCGAAGCTATATAAGAAGAATTTTAAAATCATTAAGGAAAAAGGGGGGATTTCTATAGTTTTAGACTTTCTATAAATTTTGACCAGTAATATCATTTGCTCTTGTCTTAATTTTCTTAAGTTGTAAAGTTGATGTAATCATGCATGTTTCTATGCCCTTTATGTGGCTGAATGAATTAAGGAAATTTAAGCTCCATGCCTTGGTTGGTTTTATCTGTGTCATTTGCAAAGTAGTCTATTTTGTAGATTTTTTTGAAGTTGTGATTTAGAATGTCATTTGATTTTGTCTCATTTTCTTGAATCGGAAGGTTTACATAAATGTACATGACTTATGTGCTTCTTATGTGATTGTAAGATTATGTTAGGAAGAGGGAACACTATGCCTTTGTTGACATTCTCTGTGTCTCAGTGAAAGACTTCCCTGTTGTAAGCCTTTGTTTCTATTATTTCAACCTTTTACATTGATCATGCACTTGTCTACTCTTAAATGTAATTGAATCCTATAATAGTCTCACTGTGTATAGGTTAGGATTAGGATTACACTCAAGTGCATCACCATAGTTAGGTTTTAATTCCTACATTTTGTGTTTCTGTTTAGTCTCCTATCCCTTTTCCCCAACACCCAATATCAAAGAAGAGACTAGCTTCTCTAAAACCTGGAGGTTGTTTCAAGCCGCATTGTCCCACAGCTTGAAACTTCCCATTATTGATTGGTTAATATCAAGCACAATTTTATGCCATCAATAGTATTATATCCATCATTAGCATCATGAATAATATGATCTTATGCATGATGTGTATCCCTAGTACCCATAGTATCATTTATAATATTTTATATAGCATAAATTTTTCCTTATGTTTATTGTGGAATACACAAAGCTCTCTAAAACACTAGCTTAGGACATGATGGAGTGAATGATGGTTGTCAGGAAGCCTGAATATACCTATGATGTGATGGGTGCTGAAGCATTAATCATATACAAAATCCATTTATCTTCTTGTGAATTTATTGCATAGATTGAGGCTATACAATTTGGAGATGTATATACCTGATATTTTCATTTTATCACTTTTTAATGCTTTCTATTGTAGTGGCTTATCTATGCATCAATATCCTTGACTACATGCCTTAAATTATGCACTAAGAATTGGGTGAGATAAACTCATGTTAATTTATGAGAGATGTTTATATAATATCTTGTCACACCATTACAACTATCAGTCTAAGGTTCTCTAAGTTTATATCCATCTTTCCCTTCCATTTAATTTCCATCCATAGTTTCTAGACTCCCTATATCTTATGGTATCGACCTAGGTGATACTATCTATTTTGTGTTTCAACCTCCTGTACAATGTATCATCCAACCTGATACAATCCTGAGTCTATCTTATAACATTTATATTATATGATCTTGGCTAATACCATATTGTTCCAACTAAAATATTCCAATTGTATTAGCATGGCCGATATTTTTAGCCTAAATTCTAAGGTTAGTTTTGGGTATTGGAACCACATATATGGCATTCATATTTCTTTATTAATAATAAATATATAATTCATAGACTTTTATTTCACTCACAATTATTTCCTAAGGAACTATTTGGGAGATTTGGTGGTTTAGGGCCTTATCTTTTAAGATTTTTCTTGTGGTGTCATTGAATCTCAATAAGAGACGTCATTGGGATTCCTTACTAGGGATTTTTATGTCTTCATTCAACCATTTTAGTTATTCATCCTACAACATCTCTTGAGAATATCCACTAGAGCCAAAGGGAAGATTAAAGTGTCGATGAGTCCACCCCATTTTGATATTTATATCCCTATAATCTTTCTTTTACTTATTAGATTAGATGTGTTTTATTAATTTCTAAATGTATGTGTATCCTTGATTAGGATCTTCCTTATACCAGATAAGTTGGTATATATATATATATAGGGTTATTTAGGCTTTCCATTTATCACTTTATATTTCATATTTCATATACCCCCATTTTATTTAACTTTTAATCTTATCTTCTTTATAATCACTTACCCATCATTTACTTTACTTTTATCCCTTTACAATCATATATGTCCTAAGGAATTTATTTGGGAGAGTTAGTGGTTTATAACCTTATATTTTAAGTCTTATCGTATGGTGTTAATGAAGCTAAAAAAAAGAGGTCATTGGGATTCCTTCATAAGTATTTTTAGGTATTCATTCAACCATTTGAAGTATTCATCATATAACATTTCTTGAAACTCTCCACTTGAGACAAAGGGTGATATTGAAGCATCTACGAGCCCACCCCAAGATAATACTTATATCCCTATAATTTTTCCTTTACTTAGTAGATTATATGTTTTTTATTGATTTATAAACGTGTGTGTGTATCCTTTATTATACTCTTCCTTATAATAAATAAGCTAATTTATAAGATTCTTAGGATTTCTACTTATCACTTTACATTGTATAGATTCCCATATCATTGACCATTACACCTTACCTTGTTTACAATTAGTTACCCATCATTTAATTTACTTTTACTTATTTTCTAATCCAAAATTTAGCCCTAAAGCACTTATGAGATTAAGTGGTTAGAGTGAACTTTGGGACAATAAGGGAATTTCATCCTCCCATTTTAGGATAGCTTTAAGAGAAATAAAGGGCATGAGATATAAGTATTGGCCTATATGATGTAGCCTACTTGAAATGAGTCTCTAATAGACACAATTTTACCACTAGGGATCTAATACTATTTTGACAAAGAGATTCCAACATTCACTTAGTTTGAGCAATTCCAATATTAAATGTTATTGGGATTTACTTCACCAGTTTATAAGTAAAGAGGATGGACTTGTTAAAATATTAAAATAAACATAAAATGGGGAGAGTAAGGTAGGGAAAAAGGGATGTTTCTTGGCTTGAGAGGATGTTAATGCTTCAAGAACCAAGTTATGTGCCCAACCATGGTTACACCACTGTATGTCAATTTTCACAAGGGGCTCAGACTCATCATCACACAAGGAAAGAGTCTAAGGAAAAATGAAATTAAATGATCATTTTATGAATTATCTACTAAATATAAACAAATATAAGATCCTATATTAAATTACTCATAGGATCTACAAAAATGACCGGTAGCTTCAAGCACACATATTACAAGTGTTACAAAGGAAAACATAAGAATTGTAAATGAACTAGAATAACAAAGAACATTCTAACTAATACGTTAATTATTGGTGACAAAGCTAATTATTAGTTATCTAACATAATAATTCTTTCAATAGTGGAAGATAATGGACCACATTCATAGACAAATAAACTAGTTGATATAAAATAGGAAATTTGCATTCATTTTATCTGATTTTATTTACATAAAAAATGTTAGCCATTAAAAAGATAAAGTAATCTAAAATATATAGATAAGGATGGGAATCACTTCCTATGATCATGATATTCCAATATTTGCCTATGATGGGCACCCAAGGTTGTTACAACTACAATGATTCAAAAAGAAAGGTCCCCCACTCCTTAAAAGACACCCTCGGGTTGACTCAAGTGATATGCTAAGGAAATAGAGAAGAACCACCTCCTAGTAGTTTAGATTGTGCCTCCTTGGCTATCAGTGCATCTACCACAAATTTAAACTCCTAGTATAGCTTATTTAAGTTCATAGAGGGCTCAAAAAAGATGACCTTAGACTAAGATAACAACCGCTCATGAACTCTAAGTGGGGATTCTAAGGAGAAATTCACCTTGGAAACTTGGTTGATGATTGTAGTGGATTGAGTGGCCAACTTTAGGATTGATTTTTCCCCATCTTTATTGGATTTATCCACTCTTTTATGCATGACTTATTCAAATTGAGCCAAGTGGACATTAAATTCCTCCTTGTCAAGCAAGGTGTCATTTGGGTGGAAAAACACAATGATCTTGACTTCCTAAAAGTATACCATCATCTATTCTTTAATATTTTCCAAGGGCTCAATTACTACTTATGTAATTACCAGCCATTCCTCTAGAGATATTCTCATGATTCTGGTTTAATTTTTGTAGAGGCCCAAGTCTACCAAAGGCATCAATTTTAAATTTGAGAATGTGTTTTGGCTTATTATCACTATCAGCTTCCTACAATTATTGTCCATTTAAACTACTCAATCCAAATAATCCTAAGTGTGTTTTAGGTGATTTTTTCCTATGGACAAGGATTGGTGACATTCTTGAGAGATTCAAAAAAATGTGTCAAAGAATCAACCACCCTTATAAATAGATCTGTAAGGAATGAGCTCCTCACCTATGATTCAAATATTTGAACATGTTCCTTCATTTCCTCCATGACTTTTTTAGACATGTCATGAGTATATTAGATCATGGAGATTAGGTCCTCATCCACCTTATCTTATTTACTATATGTCCTCAATTTTTGGAGGGAGAAGAGGTTATTTTTGGTTTATCATTCCATTGTGTCTCCCTCTTGAGTGAATATTTGCATAAGAATCCTCCTCATGTTCTTAGACTCCTTATCAAACTCCCATTTGACCTATCCTTAGAAGATAATTTTGGGTCCCTTTGATCCTATGATAACTCCCAAGGTATAAGAAGATGAAGGTGGGGTGGTAGAGATAGTGGTGGAAGGTGGAGGCATGGGAGGAGAAGGAATGGATGAATCAGAGGGAAGTAAGGAAGAGATAAATGGAAGAAGAGGAGGTATGGGGGAAAAAGGGGGAAGGATGAACATGAATCCCATAAAAACATTTGGGCATTCCATTAGCTTTAGATCAAATTGAATAGTGGGTTTATGGAAATAGGGAGAGGGGTATTCAATAAGAATGAGTAAATTAAATAGTTAAATCCAAATTCTTGGGCACCTAAGATGATGGAAAAAGAAGACTTAGGAGGGACAATGGGAGCAATAGGGGACTACGTAAAAGGCTAAGAGAGAGTTACCTTTTGTTTCTTCTTAATAATTTTACATAAATCATCTTGTACCATATTATTATAAGGGGTTGTGGTGGTGGTAGTGGCTAAAGAAGATCAGAGAGTCTATAGAGTGACTACATGTGTCATTGATATGGTCAGAGCCAATAAAATTGTGCACATGGGTACACTCATTATTGGGGTCACCATCAAGATTTGAGTTGGGAAATGTCTTGTAGTATCCTATTGTTGTGTATATACATTAGGGGCATCGAGGGCTATGAAATAGAAGTTATTGAAGACTAGAAGTGAGTCTAAGGGATCCCTATGGATGGAATAGGTTAAGTGGGGGGAATTAGAATGTAAGGTTATTGTACATGGCTAAACCTAGAGGTACCTGAGTGAATTATGGAAGGGGTGGAATGGGAAATAAGGGAGGTATAACCTAAGGGAGTTTAATATATATAGGTAAACTAAGGGGTGCCCCACTAGGATGTTAAGGGATAGAGCTAGTAGGGGAAGGAATCTTCATGGAAACCTATTATTGGTCATACTCTAAACTTGAATCTAGGTTTTTATTGATGTGAATTATAGTACTTTCATGACTATTGGTCAAGTTTCCTAAGTTTTAAGAGGTATAAGATGCTTGGGGAGGTAAAAATCATGGAGGAGAAAGAGATAGGATCCCCTAGATTATCCTTGTTCAAATTTGAGATGCAATCACTTGAACATCTCCCCTATCTTAAGTTTGTGTAGGTGTAGTGGGGATAATATAAGTAGATGGTCAAGGTTAGGCATGATTTGTTTCTTCACCTATAGCTTGGGTAACACATCTTATTATTGATAGGGTTGATTTGAATCTCATCATCAGGGTAGGACACATGGTTTTAGGTGATGTTAAGGCATGATTAGTACTCTATCACATGAGCCCTGACTATGCCATGAGGGTCCCATTCCCATTCTTGGTGCTCCACTCTACCCAGGGCATAAAAATATCTAACCATTGTTATATTCTATAATGTAGGTAAATTATTGTATACATGTTGGTAGATGATGACGGGGAAGGCTAAGAAAGCCTTCTTCTAGTGGATGAAGGAGTGACCAAAAATTTCATCCATCAATTAACTAGTTATTTCTTGATTATCTAGTGAGTTTAGGACTTGATAGGGAAGATGAGGGGGGCATGTGGATGCTTGTTACCTAGATTATGGTGTCATTTTGGTAATACTAATAATTTATAATACGGCTAAAGGACAATCTAATCTCATTCTATAAGTGAGGCATGATTACCTCATTAATGGCCATGCAGACAACCAAGTAGAATAATTCATAGATCTCTTGAATATTATTTCTTTAGCGGTGACCAAATAGTTTATAGAAAACTACATGCACCACAATGACCTCGAGAGTCCATGGTGGAAATGTGGAAGGTTTAAACATAATGGTGGCATAGATGGCATCCACTAGGTAATTAATCATATATAAATTCCATCTAGTATGATATTTTTTTATGGCCCTAATATCACACTTCTTAGGCCTGTGACATCCTGTCCTCTGAGAATTATACTCAGCAAGGTCACCCATAAGAGGTTCACATGCATGGTGTCACTTTCCCTAAATAGGTGGTTTAGCAGGAGTATCCCAATGTGAGCCCCCTTATTGAAAAGATGTATATGGTAGGTGCTAGTGTCCTCTTTGTTAACCCATCATTCCTAGTTGATGGCCCAGTCTTTGAGGACTTCATATTTCTTATGGGTATTGGCCTGTGCATCTACTATGATAACATTGTAGATTTTGGTGTACTCTAAGAGGTTATAATACTATTTAAAATCAGCCCCTAAGATTAATGTGACTAAGTTTACTAAATTTATTGAGAAAATTAGATCCTACCCATCTCAGGGAACATGATTAAAAGTCTACAACAAGTTGTCAAAGAGGTCTATGCAACGGAATACCCCAAGCTTTATCGCGGTCATGTGTAATCTTAATTTACCTAGCATAGTGAGATCATTCAGGTACTTGATTTCATCATCATTATCCTTCAAGGTGGGTGTTTTCACATATTCAATTATTTTGAATACCTTATTATAATAGTTGAATGGAACTAAGTTAGGCAAGAAGGTGGTTTCTCAGTACTCAAGATCAGGGTTAGGTGTGGAGGATAAAACAACCATAGTAAGAATATTAATCTTGATAGTAATGAAATATGAATGAGAAGGGTATGAAGGGAAAAAGAATGAGATAAAAATGTGGATATAATATCTATATAATTAGGATCAATAATAGTAAATTAGGTTAATCTAAGGGTTTATAGGGCTTCATGGACATATTCTGCATTAATGGAATTTAGCAACTCACCCAGCATGAGTTTAAATTTGAGTTGGTGTCATAATCCACCCGTTAGTTTCCCAATTTGTCATTAACTCAATAATTTCAAATATATGCTCCCCTTTGGATTTGGTGACTATGATGATACATTTTAAATTATCCAATTAAGACCTAGTTTCCCATTTAATTAATGTGATAAACATGGTAGGTCCCCTATGACATCCTAATCAGATCTAAGTTACACCATGTATCTATCACTAGTTGATCCTATTTTTTATGGATTCCAGCTAAGAACAACTAGGTGCCACACTTTTACCATTTCAAGAGATATAATTGGCCACGTGGAATATTGAGGTGATGTGTGGCATCCTCTAATTGTATTTTGAGTCTAAATATACTCATTCTAATCACCTCAATGCATCTCAATCCCTTTCTATCAATTTGTACATAAGTGACACATGGCATTTTATCATGGTTTGAGCTCTCTCATGATTTAACATATTTGAGAGGTCAAGGAGACTAACACATCTAATAGGTTACATGGGGTGCTTCTCCATTGGTTGGTATCTCCTAAAATATAACATCTCTAATAAGTCTGGGAGACTAACACATATGCTAGTTTCTAAATGGTACTTCCTCATTGGTTGGGCTCTCTTGGGGTCTAAATCTCTAGTAGTTATGGGATATTGACACATATGATAGGTTTCATACCCATTGGTTGGGATCTCCCATCATCTCACATATCTAAAAGGTTTAGGAGACTTACACATCTGATAGTTTCTAAATAGTACTCCCCCATTGGTTAAGCTCTCTTGGTATCTGACATCTTTGATAGTTCCATGATACTAACACATCTAATAGGTTCCACATGATGTTTCTCCATTGGTCAGGATCTCCTAAGATTTGACATCGTTGATAGTCTAGGAGATTGACACATCTAATAAGTTTCACATGGTGCTTCCCAATTCGTTAGGATTTCTTACAATATTTCATAATAAACAACTAAGTTAAAATGACACATAATCAATTAAAAGCTCACCTACCCTTGTTAAATATTTATGATATTCCAAGTAAGACTTCGAGAGACTATCACTCTGAGAAAATTGATACAAGTCCGATTCTATGAAAAAACATAGTTAACACAAAAAATAATCTAAGAATGAAAACCTTTTTCTCTTATATAATTCAAAAAGGATTATATTGTATTTAGACTTAAAAGACTATAAAGATCTTCAATAAAGACCAACTTGTCACATAAATATCATTAAACATTTGACAAGTCAAGGCATAATAGAGGTTTAAGGTTTCACAAGGTTTGAGGATGAATGGAAAGGGATTGAATCTCTTGGAAAGATTTGAGGTGATAAATTTTAGAGGGGACCCCCCACTCCTCAAAACACGGGGGTCATGTTGGCCACAACAAATGGAGACTTTCTAGGTAAAATGTTCCCTTAGTGTTTAGAACCCATACTGTGATAATCTAATATTGAAAATAGAGGTAATCTAAACTTTGTATATTGTACTTTGAATATGAAAAACTCTCATGTCTATTTCAACAAGTAACATCTGGGGATATAGTTCCTTATGAGGCCACTCTATGCATTAGTGTTGGACCCCTATTTTATTTGATTGACCACTTTAATAAGCTTAGGTACATATGGGATATTGAAGAAATTTTGAATGGGTACACATTCCACCAAAATTTGGCTAAGATGGGAGTGATTTATTATTGTGCTACTATTATCCTAGCATCTATAGCCTTAATAGAGATGTTTTTGGTCTCACTCCTAGCCTTTCTCTAGTGTTATCCAGGTTGGAAATCCTATGATGGAGATTTTTGAAATCACCCTTTCTAAAGAAGAAACTCATTTTTGTTTTGGAATTAAAACTTCCTTTGATATAATATTTAAATTTTAATTGATAAGGGTTGGAGACCAATGTAGCTGAGGTTGATTGTAGTGTCAATAAGATTCCAATATCTAGATAATTATTTATTTATTTAGCTATTCATGTTATCCTTGTTATTTTATTTTAAAGTGTGTGTGATGGCCTTGAATAGAGTATTTATTTTCTCAATTCACTTGTCCAATGCTGAATCCATGGATTTTAATTCTTTTAGTACTTCTTATAGAGTCACCCTATGTATTATTGTGTTTAATATTGGAGTTTTTCCTTTTATTTTCCAATTTTAGTGCTATTTTTCATTGTCCATTCATCATTTAGAGTAGTCAACATTTTATCTAAACTCAATTCCTCTTTATGAATCATTGGGGTAAGAGTTACCCTTCTTTGAGGGGAGACTTGGGGAAAAAATCAAGGCAAGGTCATCAAAACAAGCAAAGGGCACATGGACACACCAAACAAAGAACAAAACAACATCATAGAAGTAAACACATGCTAAAAGAAAACTAAATTAATTATAATCTAATACACACACACACACACACACACACACACACACACACACACACACACACACACACACACACACACACACACACACACACACACACACACACACACACACACACACACACATTACCACCCTTGTTTCGATGTTATTCTAAGTTTGTATTAGAAGGGATAACTGAGAAGTAATGTTTTAGGAATTATCCATTCATAGGAAAGGAGAGGTCATTGCCTTTGAGGTCCTTGAGGTGAAAAGTTTTTTATCTAAGTAACTCAAAGATTTGATATGGGCCAATACTCAGTGGGTTGAATTTGGAGTTTTGGTCATTATTTTCATGGGATTTATCCCATAGTATTACTAAGTAAAAAATCCTTGGTGTAGTTTGGGCTTATCAGAACTAGTGCTTGCATGATGGCCTCTTTGATGTCTTACAAGGAATTCTTGGATTCATTTTTCCACACCACTTAAACTTCTTATTTTAACATGAAATTCATAGGTTTAATAATCTCAAAAAATCTATAAATAAATTTACACACAAAATTAATTTTCCCAAAAAAAGACTTTAGTTCTTTTTTACTATTCAAGAAGAGTATCTTAGAAATAACATCAACACACTTAGAGTTAATAGATATACCTTCCTTCATGATAATATGACCAAAAATCCTACCTTAAATAACACCAAACATGATCTTATTTTGATTTCAATAGAAACAATAACTTTTGCATCTCTTGAATATCCTCTATAGGTGATGAATGTGTTCTAACCTATATTTTGAGAAGACATTCAAATCATCCATATAGATAATAATGAACTTACCTATCAAAAATTAAAATTTTAAATCCATGGATCTCTAAAAAGTGGATCCTACATTAATCAATCCAAATGGAATCTATTTGTATGCAAAAGTTCCCAATTTCATTGTGAATGTCGTCTTGGTTTGATATTCTAGGTTAATGAGGTCTTGGTTATATTCCAAGAATCCATCTAAAAAGGACATCATTTAGGATCCAATAACCATCTGAATCACTTTATCCAAGGAGGATAATGTGTAATTATCATTATAATATGTTTATTTAATATTTTAGAGGTCCACCCATAGTCGAATCTCTCCATTTTTATTATGGATAGGTACTAAATTGGGTACCCAAGTGGAGTGGTAGATTGGAAAGAAGATTCATTATAAAAGGAGTTTATGAACCTCTTTATTTATAAGTGGTTATAAAATCAAGTTTATTATCCTCTTCCTCTATCTAAAAGTCTTCTAATTTGGTTTAAGGGGGACAATATGGGTTATTATTCTTAGGTTAAAGATCCTAAGATCTCCATAGGCCCAAATAATTACATATCTATATCTCAACAACCCTTTGATTTACTCAATATCCTCTTTTGTACAATCAAGGGCTATGTTAAGGGGTCTGGGGGTGGTTAGTAGATCCAAGATTGATTGTCTTAACTTACACATCTTGGTACCTTAGCTTCTCATATGGGTGTTCATATATATTGAGTTCAAAAAGTTTCTCAAAGGAGATCATGCCTTTTGGGACTCAGTTCTCTTTAAGGCTTATGATGTCATCCTAGTCATAATCTACATCTCCTAGATCATCTCTTTCTCACATACACATCAATGATATGAGTTTCAAATACCCTAGTGTTGTTGAGGAATTCTAAGATATGTTGGTTATCTTTAAGGACCTAGAAGTTTTTTACATTATGTGGGATAGAGGGGAAAAGGATAAACTCAATATATAACTCCCATAATCACATGTCATATAGATGTGATATATTCATGACAGAGGTTCCAAATGAATAGACCACTTGATTTTATTCTCAAGGGATTGGAATAGTGTTAAAGGCAATAAACATTTCCATTAAATCCTATTATTTATGTTTGTGCTTCATTAGATAGGAAATTTTGAATTGGAATTTGCTCCTAAATTGGTTTATGACTAGATAATAATCCCCAAACAGTCTGAGCTCCTTTACCCTATGTTTCAAATCCAATTGTAGCCTAAGGATCAAGGTTACATTCTACCAAGTTGTTAATACATGAGCACTAAAGTCTATAAGCAATTAGGTGTCATTTTTCCTATGGTTTAATCATAAGGATTCATACCTCATAACCTTTTTTATAATGAATCCCATCAAATATTAGGGACCACAAACCTGACATCTCATAATCACTACTTGTTTCATTCTTAGCCAATTCTATAGGCAAGGTATAGATTCCTAGTTCTGAGGATATCAAGTTCACATTTTAATTCATGGAATTATATTCCATGATCATCTGTTTCATTTGAGATTCCCTATCTACTTTGATTTTATTAACTGCACCTCTCCAGAGCAGCCACATATGAGAAAATTTAGTAGTCATGTACCCAATCAAGGTTTTAGACCAATCCCTACTAAGAAGCCTTATGTAATATTTATAAAGTTATACCACTTGGATGTCTATGACCTATTTATTCCTAGGATTAGAATCTAGTTAGATATGGTTATTTAGAATCTCACCAACTACATCAAGCTCTAATTTATCTATCAAGACCACCACCTTTTCTAATTTGATATGGATTAACCCTAACTTATCATAGATTCTACAGGCATCACATTAGCTAAAGTTATTGAGTTGAATAAGTAATTATGTTGATTCTTGCTAAACAATCTAATAGTTATAAGGAAGGGAGGAACTTTGGTATTGTTTTTGTGGATGACCACATAGGTGTGGGTAATTTTTTGTATCAACTGGGTCAACTTCTTTGTAAGTAACTTTAGTAGTAGGTCTCATTATTTAGTGATTTAGGTGAGCTTAGAAGAATTATATTAGATTTTATTTTATTCATGCCTTCTACTATGTTATACCTCACCTTATTCTAAATTGGTTGGGTCTTTATAGGAGTCTTTAATTCATTAGGTTTTAGAGGTGGTGGGTCATTCATAGATTTGGGATCAAGAAGGGTGGCACCATTATTTGGAGGAGTAGAGGTGGTAAGGGGTTGTTCCTATGTCTAGCTCCTAAGGGTATAATTTATCCTTTGGTATTGATATAACACATGGAAATCACTTGTAATATCCTCTAATTCATTGTCTTCTTGTTAAGGGAACTCCATAGTCTATATTATTATTATTGTACTTGAGGGTCTAGTAGCATTAACGACTTCAAAATGGTTTAGGACAACATTGGATTCCTCCATTTATGAAAAAAATATATTAAAGGAAATAAAAAAATATATATTTAGGTAAGTTCCCCATGATAGGTTGTGTTTGCACCCAAAAATAGTTTGGGATGGCTATCTCACAGATGTTAATCTCAAGTATCGTATTAGGTGATGGCTCTAGTTGATTATTAGGGTGTTTTTAGGATATATTATACCTTTGGTAGGTAAATTTTTTATTGGATATCTCACCATTATCATTTTGAGTTTATTTTTGGAGACCCAAGAGTCATTGTTCAGTCTATATACCTTGTGTTGGATAACATCCAATTCATTCTTAGTAAACTCCTAGGGTATGCTCTTAACATTGTTAATAGTGGGAAGTAATGAATACCTATGGGATTGAGGTGATACTTCTATGTTTACTAGGGTAAGGAAACCTAGGTGTTGGTTGGGTACAACATGCTTTAGTAAAATCTAGTTTATCACCATCATTGGTTGGAGCATTGGGACATTTGATTTTGCATTAGGGACAAGTTTTAAGGTAGGCAAACTTGAAAATGTATTTAAAATTGGTGATAACATTTAGCCTTGAGGTATAAGATATATGTCCACCTCAATGAATTTTAAAAAATCCAAGGGTAGATCTATTATCATGGGATCCCATCTTAGAAACATGTTTTATCCAAGGGTCTAGAGATTTATTATACATTTCAAGTGCTAATTGAAGATTGGGTTGAACTTAGTTTAATTAATAATTTAAATAACCTATGAATACGATATGAACTATCAAATCCCACATGTAAATATAAAAAATAAACCAAGTGGAGGACTAAATAAAAACATTCATAACTTAAGTACAAGATACTGATAATAAAGCTTTAAGGGTAAATAAAATGTAATATCCCTATGGTAATCAAGAAAAACATAAAGAAACAAAAAGGCAAATAAAAACAAATAAACAAACAAATAAATGAAACAAGCAGAATAAACAAAACAAATAGAATAAAAAACTAAACACAAATAGACTATACAAACTATACAAACACAATACTAATAAACAAAATAAACAATCAAACACAAATAAAAAAATAAACAAAATAAAGCAAGGAAAAAAACTAATCTAAATACACAAAGGAAATATACAAACAATGGTTAGTCATAATGTTAGTAAAAATAGAAAACAAATTATTTATGCATGTATAATATAGGTGTTACTCTTGGAGACAAAATGACCCCTAGACTAAGTAGCAACAACATAAGTAAAACAATAGAAAAGCAACTACTAAAAGTTTGCCTCTCAAAAATAGGGAAATAATGATGTAGGATATGATGGAAAATGGTTTCCCCTAGGCTATAGGGATCAATAATACAAACAAGATGAAAAAAATGCCCTTAGGATATAAGGGACATTGAAAAAAAGGGGGGGAATAGAATAAAAGGAAGGGGTAGCCAAGATAACTCTAGATTCACTAGGTAAGTATACACTACCTACATAGTTCCATGGACACAAGGTCTAATGTGAAATTCATGCCAAATGTAGTTCTCCCAAGATACAGGATAAAATAAATTGATGATAAGAAAACATGATTAACTTGTAGAATAAAATGGGAATGATCTCGCAAAATGGCAAGTGTATAAAAAAGAGGGGAATGATGTTAATAATCATGAAAAAATTAACAAAAACAATGTGCACAAGTGTAAAAGCATGGTTTAGGCTAAAACCACACTAAAAGGCAAGAGGCAAGCAACCACTAATGAAATGAATTGGTAATTTATAGTGTTTACTACATTTTTGTCTTATAATTAGAATGAGATTGCAAAATGGCTAGAACATTGGCAATGGTTTCTCATAAAATAATTAGAGCATAGGAAAATCCAAGTGGTTATTAGTAAATCAAATTCAAATGCACACTTATCACAACATCAACTCAAAAAATAGTGAGAGCATACATATAAGGCCAATAAGGATGGGGAAACTAAATTACAAGTGGTTATTTGTGAAATAATTAGGATTCCCAAAATCCTTAAGTCAAAGAATTGGTTGAAAAAGAAAGGAAGGTGGCTGAGCTAACCTAAGATATCCCATGTATCCAAGTGTTGCCTACATAGTTCATGTGGACCTTAAGCCAATGTAGTCATCCCAAAAATGGGAGGAAAAAGACCAAGGTGGTATATAAATGAAACTAAATAGGTAAGATATCCCATCCCAAAAAAATTGACAACTTAATATCTTGCATGGAAATTCTAATCCAATTTTCATGTTTTAATGATTTTTAGGATTTTCCTAGAATTTTATGAATGTTTAAGGGTTTTATAAGCATCTCAACTTGATTAAGAATTATGAGATACATAATTGTCCAAATAATAAAATTATGAGATCATGGTTTAAACATACTTGTAAAATGTCAAGAATATTCAACCTTAAAGTGCTCAAAAAATGGTGAGAGCATGGAAAATGGGTGATTGAGATGACCTCAATGTAAATTGAGCACTACCTACATAGCTCCATAAGAAATCAAGTCACTATATTTCTACCTACATAAAAGGCAGCTGACTAAATACTATCAAGTTTAAGTATAGGGTATGGCAATAGTAATGGCAAGGTGATGTAGTAATACATGGTAAAGCGATTGTTCCTAGTTTGCCTAGAGGCAATTATAACTAGGAAATAATGACAAAGGGTTAGTGGTATTAATTTTCACACAAGTGGTTATAATTAGTGGTATGAGTATAAAAATGTAACAAAAAATGAAAGATGCAATTATCAGGACCAATTCCATACTACTTTCTTATACTGGGATTCAAACATTTAATCTAAAATAACTTTTAAAACTAAATCTATAATTAGCCATTAAATGTGCCTGAAGTAAAAATGAATTGGAAGCAAGGCCAAACATGATAGGTAGGGTTAGGTAAAAATAAATATATGGTGAATGGTTAAGGTATGTCATTGTATAATGGTATCTATTATAGTATAAAGAATAGGTATAATGTGGCATAACTTAGATGATCTTTGTAGACAATAATTCAAGTCCATCAAGCATAAAAATGTTTAAGGTGCATTATGTTCATCAGCTCATCAAGTTCATCTCCTTTTGGCATAGGAATCATGTATACTCTAGAACCATAGTTATCAATTAATATATAACTCCCTAATCAATTTGGTTGGAACTTTCCTTTTTTGTTTGTCTCAATATTATCATTCTTCTAATTCTCTTTTAACACAAGGTCACCAAGCTTGAATTCATGATTCTTAACACACCTATTGTATTGGCCTCTTAATATGTTCTAATATGCCTAGATGTTATTCAAAGTGTCCATGCATTTTCCATCAATTAAGTCTAGCTCCTACAAGTAAGCTACTCTATAGTCCCATCATCGATGATGTGTTGCAATGAAATTTAGAGAGCAGGTAATTCAACCTTGATAATAAGAATGGCCTCAGTATTGTAAATAAGTGAATAGGGTGTAGATCCTATTAGAGTAAATAATGTGTTATAACATGACTAGAGGTTGTTAAATAGATACAAGTACCAATTATAGCTAATATCATTGATAATCTTCTTCATAATATTGACAATGGTTTTTTTAGAAGCCTTAGCTTGGCCCTTGATGTGTAAGTATTAGGAGGTAGATGAATGTTGTTTGATGCACTACTAGGTATAAAGTGATTTCAATATTTTTAAAAAATGATCCACCATTATCAGATATAATCTTAAATGGGATGCCATAATGGTAGATGAGGTGGTTGAATATGAACTTAGATATCTAATTATCGATTATGTAAGTGAAGGGAATGGATTCCACCCACTTAATGAAGTACTCAGTAATAGTTAAGACATGTTTATGTTGATCAAAACATGTAGGATTTATCTTCCTTATGAGTTTGAGTCTCCACAATGATAATATCCATGGTGTTTTTAATGGTTTGAGTGTCTTAATAGGAGCATGAGTGAAATTATCATGCTTCTAACACTTGACATACCTTTTCACATTTGTAGTTACATCTACTTCTATAGTCAACTAGTAATAACCACTATGCAATAACTTTTTGGCTAAGATTGCCCCACTAGTGTGAGATCCACACACTCCTTTGTGAACTTCCCTTAATGCTAGTCTAAATTTTTTCAAAGGTAAATAATGAACCAAAGCTGTATCATAGCTTATATAATAAAAGGTTGGTCCAAGTAGGGTATAATAAGAAGCTTTGTGGGTGAATCCTTTTATTTATTTCTTGATAAATTGGGAAGAATAGTTTGGTCTTGAAAATAGGTGTATATGTTTTAGTACTAAGGATACATGGGACTAACAATGTATCAAACCATATCAATGATTGATTGTTGGTATGCTAGTGTTAAGAAATGTTCTAAGAGAAATTGATAATCTCTTATTTTATCTATGATCTAAATCATGGAGCCAATAGTGGTCATAGCATCAGTTATTATATTATTGGATCAAGGTATTATTTTAAATTATATGTTGGCAATTTGTTACTTGAGAGTATCAACCATGTCTTTATATGGTACTCACTTCTTGTCCTTGGTCTGGTTCTAGTCCGTGACGTGAATGATGATTAATTAAGAATCATCGTGAATTAATAAATGTTGGTAGTTTTATGGTAATACTTGGTGAAGCCCTATAATTAGTAATTTATACTCGACCATGTTATTAGTATAGGTAAATAGAATAAAAAAGGACTTGGGAATAATATCCCCTTGTGGCATAACAAATAATATTTTGACACCTAATCCACAACTTGTGATTGAACTATCAAAGTACATATTCCACTATTCAACTTCAGGAGGTACTTTTGCTTCTATGATGGTCATAATGGCCTCATCTAGAAATCCAAATGTAATAGCTTGAGTAGCTTAAAGTGGAGATTTTTCAAGATAATCTATGATTACTTACCCCTCAATGTCCTTTTGATTGTTATATTAAATTTCAAACTCACTCAATAGTATTATCCAATTTTCCATGCAGCCTTATAGATCTATTTTGGAAAGTAGATACTTGAGTAGCTTTTCTTTGGCAATAATAATGGTCTTGTTATTCAACATGTAATGTCACAAATTTTGGGCTACAATAAACATTGATAAATAGGATTTTTCACTCAACATATAATTATGTCCATGTTTGACCAAAGTGCAACTCAAATAATACATAACATGATATTTACCTTGTCAATCATGTTGTGCTAAAAGTTCCCCCAGGGCATTTTTATTCACTAATCATTAAATTATTAATGGCTTACTCAATGTGGGTGGTAATAAAATAGGTATATTGGTAAGATATTCTTTAAGATGATTGAATTCTTTTTATCACCTTTAATTCTAGGAGAAAGTGATGCCCTTATTTAGTAAGTGTGTAAATGTATGGAATTTATCATGTAACTATGATATGAAGCATCAAATTCACTATATCTTGCTCTGCAAACTATAAAGCTGCTTCAAGGTAGATGGTGGTGAAATTTATGTGATGGCTCAAACTTTGGCATGATCGCTTCAATTCCCCTATGAGAGATAATGAAACCTAATAATTTTCCAAAAGTTATGGCAAACACACACTTATGTGGATTAAGCTTTATTTTTTACTTGCAAAGTCTCTCGGTGTTTCTTTGTAGTAAAATTAAATGATCAACATGGGTCTTTGATTTACTCAAGATGCCATCAACATAGTACTCTACAATGTCATGCTTAATATCATATAAAATCACTTTCATTGCTCTTTGGTAAGTGGCTCTAGTATTATTAAGTCCAAAAAACATCACTAAATAACAAAATGTTCCCCATAGAGTGTTGAACATTGTCTTGTGTTGATATTCTAGTGTAATTATGACATTATTATAACCTAAAAATCCATCCATAATAGAAATCATTTCATATCCTATCATTAAGTCAACTATCATGTCAATGTTAGGTAACGGAAAGTCATATTTTGAGCAAGTTTTGTTGATATATCCAAAATTAGTATAGATTCTAATACCTTATAATTTTTTTCTCATTGGCATAGTGTTTGAAATCCACTCTAAATAGTTGATCAACCTGATGCATTTCATGTCTAAGAGTTTCTCCATCTCTTTCTTGTCTAGTAAAATAATACGAGGATACATCTTATACAACTTTTACTTAGTAGGTTTGGAATCATGATACATAATAAGATAGTGTAAAACCAATGTAGGGTCCAAAATTTAAATGTCTAAATAGGCCCATGAAAATATGTCAACAAATGCCCTTAAAAGGGTTGTAAAAATTTCACTTTCCTCCTAAGTGAGGGATATGCCTAGTTTGATCCACTTTGGGTCATTTGGAGTCCCAATGTTAACCTCTAAAATTTCCCCCATAAGAAGTATAGAACCATCTTCTATTATAGTCAACAACGAGGTAAAATAGTTGGCAATGGTAAAGTCCTCTAGCTAGACTAGCTCATCTAATTCACCTAAGTAGGATGAATCATAATCTCTTAGTGCTGGTAAAGGCCATGAAACAAATACTTTAAGGCACTCTTGAACAATCTATGAAAAATCTTGTCACTCTTTGGTACTAATTTACAATTCATAAATAGGCTTTGGGATATAGGTCTCATGTGATTCATAGGAAGAGGGGTGAACATCACTATCTAATGGCACAAAAAACTGGTTTCACCAAGAGACTTGCCTTTCTCTTTACTTTTTCCTTTGTCAAAAAGCACCTTAAAGGATTTTTCACTTTTAGACCTCAATGGTTTTTTTTTGTATTTTACTAAGGAATTTTACTTACTCTCCAAAGTAGGGAACATGATCCAATATAATAGAAAAACCTTGCCTGTGATCTCTAAGAGGAATGTGTTTCCTTAATTTTAGAAAGTCACATATGGCCTCATCATTTTTAAACTCATCTAATGACATTGTTGACTCTTGTTAGTCCTAGTATATTAATTATGGGTGATAAAGGGTTAATGGAAAAGTTTGATAAATAAGGTTAACGGTGAAAATGGAATCGAGGTTAAATAAATTTATAGTGGTAAAGTCATTATAGATGTTATAATCAGACCCTACATCACTGTTGACATCATATTTTCTAGTTTATGGTGTTGAAATGTGAATAAGGTATGTGGGGTCACCCTTAATTAGTTTAAATCTAATCCCATGGGTTCCTTTATACTTGGTCATTAAGACTGGTTTGATCATGACTTCTTGATTTAGCCCCATGCCTCTACCTTCATAATCTAGTTGATCCATAATCTGATTAGGGATAGGATACTTTTCACTTTGGTAATAGTCAACTAACTGATTAGAGTAAAGCTATGAATCATATTTGACTAAAGGGTCTTGTTATAGGCCAAAAGGCTAGTTTGAAAATAGTGAGATTATTTAGTTGAGATTTTCCTTTGGTTTTCCACTCCATACGAGTAGTTTTGGCCTTGGGTCTTCCATAGGTTTTTGGATTTTGCAATAATTTATACATATGGAATACATTATGTGTACTATATTCTTCAAGACCTTTGTCAGTTATATAAAAGTGATGGTAATGTCTAGTGGAGGCATTATTGAGGTAGAAGCTAGGATATCTAGGTCAATATCATTGGCTTATGGTCCTGATTTAATGTATTTTTCCTTTCTGGATCTTTCTTCATCAGATTTGGGCATAAGATTCAAACAAAATTGGTAGTTATAGCTTTTGTACTTGGCCTCAAGATATTTATAATATTTATATGGCTAGAGATCAACTGGTATAGTCACTTACATTCTTGAATGTGTAAATTCTATATACCAATGCAACATAGAAGGTTTAGCCATAATTTCATGGATCTAGGGTTAGCCCAATAATATATTGTAAGATAGTTCCAGGTCCAAAACATGGTATAGAGTGTCATACATCAAAGTCCTAAAGACCACTAGCAAGCTAGTAGTACCTTGAGATTCTCATTCTTTTTTATCATATGCCTTGATAATAATGGTATCTAGTTGTAAGATGACAGCTATAGATCCAAGATGTTTGATCAACTTTAGAGACATAATGTTGAGGCATGTACCATTATCTACAAGGATAAATTTTACTCTATGGTTTGTTATACCCAACTTGATATACACAAATTTATTATGTAGAGGGCCTAGGGATGACATCACTTTGGTCAAATTTAAGATGTTGGCTAGGGGTCAAGTGTCCTACCATGGCTTAGAATTTGTTTGGAGTTACATTATCTGGCATGAGGGATTAGTTCAAGTACTTATTCAAAATGTTTTTGTGGACACTTGATGTACACAACAAATCCATGATGGATATATTCATAGGTGTATTTTTTAGCTACTCCATAATATCATAAGTCTTCCCCTTAGTTTTTTTAGTTGATTTATTTATGATAGGCATGGAAGGTTGAATGGGCCCATTCATAGTATTTGGTTATGGTCCCTTGATAGTAACCTTGGCTCATTATGTTATGATTTCAAAATCTTGATTTGATACTTATATTTGGTTGTTGTTTGGGTAGGTAATGGGACCTAGAATGGAAAATCTAGGGTGGTGTTGAGCCTAAGACAAATTATTGGCATAAATAGGTTGGTAAGCATTACTCAATTGATAACCATTATTGGGTGAGGGTATAGGTTTGTTGGTAGTTGGTCAAGGGTTAATGGTAATAGTGGAAACATGACTACCTAAAAAATGTCCTAAAACATTGTTATAGGTATACATAATAACATTATGGCTTCCTTAGTTAATTTGCTCAATTTGACCTTGCTTCTAACCATTATATTATTGTTATTATTATGGCTAGCATTATTGTTGTTAATTTTACGGTGGATTTATCTCATGTTGTTATTTTTTTTATTATTGTCACTACTACTAGTTGTTATTTTTATTTTGAGGAAATATATTTTGGTAGATGCTTAAGTTATGATTGGTTTTAGTAACATGGGTATCTTGTTCTATTTCTTCTTTTTCTATCATATTCTCAATCAAATTATTGAGTCGGATACACCATCATATGGAATGTCCTTTAACACAATGATAATAAAAATATTTCATTTTATTTGTACCAATTAAGAAAAGGAATCCATTTAGGAAATGAATTTGTTATTTTCTAACTAATCATATTTACCTAGACCAATCTTCAAAACACAAATTCAATAAGTTCACCAAGTTCACTAAGTTGTTTAGAAATGGGTGATCTTCTCCTTAGATGAGGGGTTTTTAGTTGATTTTGAATTAGTGGTTTTAAATTTTGTAGAGGCCTTGGTTAAATGTATAGAGGGGTGTTTATTGAATGGGTGGTGTTAAATTGATAACTGGTGTTTGCACCAACTACACATGACATTATTCAATGACCCCAATGCTAACAACATTCTTATTATGGTTCTAGGGTTTTCATCTCTCATTATTGTTGGCTTGAGGTGGTGTTGAAGTTGGTATTTGAATTGAGTTTTAATTATGGTTTTGGCCTTGGTTTGGTTTTTGGTTCTGCTAGCCTTGATGTTGATTATGGCTCTCATTATAAGAAGATAACTTGATTATCCCTTTGTTGACAAGGGATTTCTTGATATGTATTACTTTATTTATAACCTATTCAAATATATGAGCATATTGAAACATGAAATTGTAAGATATATCATTGTGTAGGCTCCTGGTAAATATAATAGCCAACTACATATCTATAAGATTATGAGTAATCCAACTCACTAGAGTTATTTAACATTTTAAGTATGCAATGAAGCTTCCACTAGTCTTCTATCTAGCTTGTAACAAATCCACAACTATAATCTCATGATCGAGATTATATGAAAAATGTTATATGAAATTCTCTAACAGATCATCAAAGTTAGGTAAAAAATTTTTCAAAAAGTTTAGAATCCATTCCAATGCTTGTCCAGCTAGACTCCTCAGAAAGAGTAAAAGTATATGTCTATATATGCCACTGGATACAATACAATAAAGGATTATTTCAAATGAACTTTAAGGTGTCCTTTGCCGTTGTATTTTTCAAATTTAGGTGGCTCATGTTACATTCTAATTTACCTCTAGACTTATTATTACTAACAATGTGGTTAGAGATTGGTTTACTTGATTTGTTAAGTAACTAAAATTAGTTATATGTTGTTTTTAGATACTGTTTATTTCTTATGATCATTATAGTTAACTATTAGTTATCTATTTGTATTTTATTATGGTACATTTTAATCATGATTATGTAGTATGTTCTATTATAATGTTTTATTATGGTTTTTACATGATATGGTCTAGCCATTATTCATTCATACTAAGGTGGATGTCGGATGGATTTCACCCACTTGACAATGATTGAGGGAGGGTATCATTGAAGAGGATGGTGTAAATGGAAACATGTGAGGATAGAGAAAATTAAAACATGAAACCCATCACATACCATATATAAAAGTATTTATTTATTTATTAATTTCTAGTTTATTAATACTACTTGTATCATGTTTTTGTTTACTAATGTGTTTTCTGCATTTGGATGTGATTGATTATTATATTTACATATTGACTAACCTAGTAGAGTGTTTAAATTTATGAGATTGAAATTATTATATGCTTATCATACATCATTATCTGCATTTATGTACTAGATGACTTAAATAAGTGTGGCAACTATTTGTTATGGCAAAATTAAATGATTACTTAGTGTACTTCATGAATTTATAGTTGTCATAACTTATGCTCCAAAATCCTTGATTGATATTTCTTTATTGTAAAGTCATAATCTACTGTATAAGTAACACTAATAATTATTTCTAGTGATATATGTTTCAAAAAATTTAATAACATGTTATGCAAGGTAATTAACGTAGCATCTATAAAAACAAATTATTTGGTATAAGGTTTGCAAATAAACTGTAAGTCATGCTTGATTTGGATAAATCCATTGTTGTAATAAAAAGGGGATTTA